>JAHFWJ010000018.1:1937472-2583296 GCA_028555115.1 Himalopsyche japonica | reverse complement strand
ATAAAGATGTAAAGGTGGGTTTGGAGGGGTATTTTAGATGTTAGTTAATCGATATCCCTTTTCTTCAAACTTGCGATCGCGTAAAAAGTAAATAGTTGGAAAGAACTGAAAGCATCAAAAAAATCATATTATTTCAATACACATTCATATACCGATAAAAAACTAATTTATTCAAGTTTGTTTGGCGATTTAAATCCGTTATTCACCAAATGAAAAAAACAAAAGCACACAAGCCACTTGGTTATGTGAGCAACACCAAAATGCATTACAAAACTTAAAGAAGTATAATTTTACTTTCTCTAATATAATATTTACTTTTTTCCTTTTCTATTAATAAAAACGTTTTCAAATCAAGTGTTATTATACAACGATTTCACTCCTTTATCCATTAATGAATATTGTTGGGTGAATGAATTTACTGTAAATTATTTATGCGGTTATAAAGAAGATTTTAAACTATTACCCATCATTTGATATTAATATCTTAAATAGAACAATATGAAACACTTCAAAGAACCTAAATTGCAAGCTCGGCCAGTTTATTTGTTCCAGTTTACTCAGAAATCCATTAGCATATTTGAGAGGTTCATTTCTATATTAAATACTTTGCATATCTCAAAGGGAGCTGACTGCGATGAATATATGAGGCAGATAATATCTGCCGTCGTATTAAAATAACACAGTGAATAAATAATAATATATTCGAGGGAATTATACTATAAAACTTTTTCTATGTTTATTTTTCTTCTTAGTATCATGCAAGAATCTCCGTTTGCGAAATTGCCATTGATTCCTGTGGGATATTAAACCCGCCAGACGGACTAAGTTTATTTCCAGTACACAAGAAGAATACTCGTTATGACTTCGCGAAGCACTTTTAGATAGAAACGTTTTTTTTTGCTCAGTGGAAGAGATGTTAGAAAGATTTCGCTGATGTACTGGAATAGGCAAGGCAGTTAAACTCTGTATTAGAAATGCATGAAGGCACGAGTGTGAATGATTTCATGAATATCGAACATTTTCTTTGTATCATATTGTGGTTGAAATAAATTTATACTTGTACTGATATGGTACTAATACAATATTACATAACATACATTAAAACATGAATTTTGGGAGAAATTTTAGTGCTGAAAGAATTATTAATCAATTGTCATAAAAAATGTAAGTATTTTTGAATAAAACTGGTCTTCAACGGATGATAAAAATAAATACTTTGTAAAATTATGCTTGCTCCCAATGTGGTAAATTGTTTCGTAATGAAGGTATCTCAACAAAAGTTGTTCTATGAGAACTACTTGTTTATCATTAGCACAATCTATAATTCTATAGGATATTAAGAATATAGAGATACGGCTTGAATCAAAAAATGATTAGTTAATTGCCCTGAATACTCACTGTTTTTTGTATTGCATGATAACAAAAATTTGTGTATTTTATAAAAAAATTATTTATGTCTCTTTCCATACTGAGGTAACTGACGACAGTTAAATTGTCTCTGCATCGTAGAATTGGCAGAGAAAGGCATTTTACTCTAAATCAAATTGAATCTAATGTATAAAGTAGTTTGTTTCATCTAAGAACTGACAACGAATTTTTCGGAACATTAAAATACATAATGATTTTTTTGCCAAGACAAGTCCAATAAATCCTTAAAAAATATTTAAAGTATTCTTTCTTTTTCAGTCGATACGTCAAGTTATTCGATTTTATTTTTTAACTGTGACATCACCTTTTCTCTTCGTGGATAAAAATGTTTGTTCGGGATAAATAATGTGGGTGTGTATTTTTAATTAAAATTCTCCGCCGTATATTTTTATTTATATATCGCTGGGCATTCATTACGGTCAAGCAAACGTTTATCAAGCGACAAAAATGTCCACTCGTTTGTCTGACGACACGCAGCGGAGCGTTTCACAACAATTTAAAATTGTTTACCTCCCCTCCGCTTTTCCATCCATATAAATTGACTGCAATTATCAAGATAAGTTGCCAGCTTGCCTATAACGTCCTGAATTTTAAATCACAAAACATCTATAAATTTATTTTCACTGATGACTATGTAAAGAAAAATACTTTAATGCTGTCCGCGAATCGAGTAATTGATTATACTGATGTCAATTCACTCTAAAAGTAATGCTTGTTTAGAATATTATATGACCGATTATAATAGTTATTCTTTGTTGCTAATACACGTAATAACAGTTATGCCATGTCAAATAACCGAAGATTTACAAATATTAAACTTTGGAGTGATATTAGAATACAATTCCATGTTGTGCAAATAAGGTACCAGTATATTTTTAATGAATTTGCATTATGACGACTTTTGCAGCTGACTTTAAAAAAAATATCATATTTACTGTTCTCTATGCAATATATTTTTGTTCAACATTGAAATTCTTTTTATCCATTTTTAAAGTCATCAAACAGTTAAAAGTATGTTGGGAAATAATAATTGAGGTGGCGTATTTTTAGAGATTTTCTTCTTCAGTATAGTGCCTAAAAATCTTTATTAATCAATATATAGTTTTTCATGATTTCTTAGCGTTATTTTCGTCAAATAATGGATTATACCGAAGGCATGTAGTTTATTACAATACCTGCACATCTTTTTTGGATAAGGTGAAAATCGCTAAGAAGTGAGATCCGAAAGAGTAATTTGTAGTCTGTATATTTACTATGGTACCACAAAAAGGTCAGAAAGTGAAAATAAAGGAATCAATGATTTTCAAGTAAAGAGCCAATTACTATCATATTAAACGCTAAGTTTCACTAGAGGAATGCAAAACAGGTCGAAAACCCGAGATACATTTTCGATGTAAATTACCAATTATGGCGAAATATTCAAATATTTTTAGTTAGTTTATTAATACATCTATCTGTAGAAGACCACATTTCTATTACATTTTTGATCCAAAATCTCTCTGATATGTCTAGAGGCATGTTCATTCAAAATGCAAAGTAATGTGGCCGTATTCAAACACGCGCAAAATAATTATCACGCCAGATACAGGAGAAATGCCAGGAATGCTGAGAAGGAAAAAACACAATTTTCAATGAACCCCATTTTATTCCAACTGGAAAAGTAATTATACCTTGCGTGGATTACTTCCACCATTGCTTCATGAAAGCATTTATTGGTATAAAAGAGATAAATTTTCATCATTTTGATTTGAAATTTACTAAAACTTCGAGACTAATACGGCGAGGGAGCTTTCGTCAAAGCTTAAATTCCGTTTCGTGGTAAATTATAAGAGCAAATGCGATTTTTATATTTATAAAATTATCGAAACGGTTCTTTCATATAAAATTTAAATGAAGCTAGGATTAGTGTGATGAAAATATTATTTGATACAAAAATTCATAAGGTATTTATGATTGAGTATGCTCAAACGTCAAAAACGTGTAAATTAATCATACGTAAAAGTTGTGTTTAAAATTTACGCTTATAATGAATTGTATCTTACAAAAAAACGTTGTTATATACGATTTAAATTTTTGACCAAAAATTGGGTCGTATTTTTGATTTGTATTATGTCAAAATTTCTCTTAAAAGACATTACTTTGTTTGTTTTAGGTTGATGAATTTATGACAGTCTTCGAAAAAATCAAGATATTAAAGTTCTACGAAAATATTGAAAAATATTGGTTTGAATTTTTTTAATATTATAATTTATATACTGTTTTTAGACTAAATTTCAATGCTTTATCTAAAATAAACACAAGATTTATTTCTGCAATAACACTTTCTAGCCAAAAATTAACATCATCCTCAGCGATAATCCTAAAAAAACTTCAATATTTGTGTCATAAAATTATTTGAAACTGTTTCTGAAAACATCTATGTCAACCATTATAATGGTAATTTCTGAGCCTTTCGTACAAACATGTGCGATAACTAGGGCGTAATAATTTTATTATAGCCATTTGTAATAAAAAGGCAGTTAAAATAAATTATTTAAAGGAAAGCGCAACTATAAATAACTCGATATGATATAAAGACATCAAAACAAAACAAGCACAGTAATAAGCTGCTGGCTTTTGCATTATCCTTTCATATTCGAAATGTACACCCAATCCAATGACAATTTTCCAGAACCAGCTCAAGTAAACCAATGAAATCTTTACATAACAAAACTTTTTGATGGAATAACATTCTTAGAAATGTTTAAGGTTTTGCATTAATGACAAATATAGTTGTATGGAAATTATCTGGACAAGTTTCGCTACTCCCTGGAATTTTCAACAATTATTAGATGAACGGAAATGGCGGAACGGAAGCAATGCCAGTCCTGTTATAAAAAAAATATTTATTATAAATCAACCATCTTTTTTATTGATTTTAATAACCAAATAAGCAAAAATTATTTTAGAAGACAATGTTTTAAGGATGGACGTTTTTATATAGTTGACAAAAAAAAATGTCGGTACAATAATGATAAAAAATAGTTTTAGAAATGAACTGAGGGTGCTTAATGGAATTTAAATATCAAATTCGAATAGTTACAAATTTGTAAATTTCCAGATGTTATGTCACTCACTACCCGTGTTAAGTCTTATGGTATCTTCAGGCATTCAAAAGTAGTGATAATTCATATATTATGACTGTCAGTAATATAATATTGCATCCGTGTGATAGAATGCCTAAATATGCTGAAATATACAAAGGTACAATGTAAAGGAATAAATTTTCAACGAATCAAATTTGATAAAAATAGTGTATATTATTAATGAATAATGATACTTATGTATTATATTATGCGTATCAAAATCTCGTTTTTTTTTCGTGCTCACAGTTGGCAGCATATATTACTAAAAGAATCATGTGAACTTTAACAAGATAAAATATTCAAAGAGTTTATTTTGGAACAGAAAAGGGAAACGTCAAATTTTCTTACCCGAAAATCTAATTTCCTGACTGCCTGACTGTACGGTCTGCTTCCCTCATATGTTGAAATAAATAAAATAAATATACGATGCTGTTTTGTATTAATTTTTCACGAAAATTTAGCGAAGCGTTAAGAAGAGAGGTTTCTACCCCTTCGAAACTAGAGGGTTAAATCATACCCATCATTCCTGTAGGTACTTCGAACTAGACTCGGCTCTTTTATGATCAATGGTTATGGCACATAAATTAAGGAATGAGATGTTAAATTTATAAATTTATTACTAGAAAATCCGTGTCTTACCCACAGTTGAAACTTTCGAAATTAATTGTTGATCTTTTATTTATAAATTTATTAACATTGTTTTTGCAATAGTATCAACAAAACACGGATCAATTATACTTCTTGTTATATTTCCTGCCAAATTGTGTCCCTTCACATTCAGTTCAATTCAAAGCTATTTCATTACAACTTCGTGTTTTAATGATATTTTTTGAGAGAGCACTAATTAGTAACATAGTTTACAAATTTGGCAACAAAAGTACGGTTAATTGTGATTGTACATACCTGCGGACCAATAAACAATGAAGCTTAAAAAGTCTTTGAAACAGGCTTACATCGAAAAATTAAACCTACATGAATGAAATAATAAAAAAAACCATTACAGCAACGAACAGTCAAGGCACCAGATTTAAAAGTAAGTCCTCCTTGACGGTATATAAACCATAGTCTCACGTCTTCGTTAGGTTACAGATCTTACTGTTAGATTATATAGCCTTTTGTCCATCAGATTTTAATGCAATAATCAAGAACATAATGTTCCTGTACATTTATGGCAATAACTTGCGAAATGCAAATTACAATTTCATTTTGGTGGTCGAATTACATGGACTTGTAAAATACGCAACTGAGGGTTTAAAATATATTCATGCCAAGCTCTAATTCGTAAAACCCTTCAGCCCTCAGTCTCATTTTGGGGAGAAATTCTCCGATTTACTTGGCGCTTTCCATATTTTAAGCTCGTAACCTTTTAATTATTATATCTGCAGTCTTCATGAATAACGCCTATAAAATGGACGAAGTTCATTAAAGAGGAGATTTAAAATTTGCGGATTCCGTTCATGAACAGAATAAATGTCTTTGATACGAAATAACATCTTGTCTTATATATAATTCGAGGGAGAGTTATCTAATATAAAAGAATTTATGTTTTATGAATCATAAATATTTATTTGTCACCAGAACTTTATATTTCAAATGCATTTTTAATTACTGTGTAATTTGTAAATTATTTACTGTGAAATATAAAATATGAAAGTGAATACTTACTGACTTTTCTAATACGTTCTTTTTTATAAAAAATGATATTTTCTTTGTTGTAATAACAAGAACACTTTGAAACAGTTTTATCATAGTAGAAAGCTCACAGCAGGTAGCGCTTTTCGCGTTCAGGCGTCGCGCGTAGGTTGCAGTCAGTGTCGTCGCTATCGTCAGACGGCGTCGGCGTCGAATGAGCGGAGCTACGCCGGATGTCAACATAGATGTCGCACCAATACCCACTTCCTCGCGATCACGCGATGTAAGCGTTGTCCTATTGTTTGAAAATCCTCGTGAATGGTAAACAACAATTTATAGATGGAAGAAATATTATTTCGGAAATGAATGAAAAGTTTCGTTACGTGTAATGCAATGGTAGGAAATTGTGTTTTCAATAAAGATTAACTGCTAAACGAGAAACACTATAAAATATTATAAAGAATTATTAGCAAATGTTTTTGCATATATTATTGATAAGTCATTAAATTATTTTTTTTTAACAAATGAATCCACCTGTTAAAAAACTGTTCATTAATAATTAGGGCTTTTTTCATATATCCTCAAATGGTTAAACATATCCAGAAATATCACATAATAACTTTGATATACCAGGCATATTAAAACTACCAAGATACGTAATTGCATTTTTCAAGTATTTTCTCAATTGTTGCAAACTATGATTTGCATATATCTTATAACATACAATATATAGTCTTGAAACACATTCAATCCAAACATAGCTACACCAGTTTATTTAATAAAACTGTCGTTACCGATCGAAATGCGCATTACTTATGTAAAAATTTTCTTGTGTTTATCATCAAATAAACACGAAAATCCAAAGAATTATGTATAAAGCCAATGCAGCTCAAATAACAAACGATATATTAGATTGAGTTGTAAAAAAAATAATTTGAATTCAACCATATCACAACCCTTAAACAAAAATGTTCAATTAATCCCTTTTAAGGTGTCAACTGTCACTTCTTGATGGAAAGATATGATATTTTAAATAATAAAAACACATTTTTAGTACATATAAAAACTGTAATAGACTGGACCTGATCAAAAAACATTTTGTGGAAATAAATAACAAAAAATCCGTTTTCATTATTTAAAAAAAGCATGTTCAAAATGCGCAAGTTTTGTTATTAGCAATAACCAGTATAAAACTCATGTTTTTCATTAAATAAATTCGACAAGAAAGGGAAGAAAATTGGTAATACTTAACGAGTTGTGGGCACATAATAAAAACCAGGTCGTTACGTTATAGCTTTGATGAAGCATTTTTTTATATTCATTATTTTCCGATTTCATCTGCTTAGGAATATTTCAAAAGCTATTCAAAAAATGTGTATTATATATTACAACGTACTTGTGGTAGATATACAAAGCAGTCATATATGCCCAATACCGGAAAGGTCCATCTGAGTATTTTCATTAGCTGGGATTTGAGTCGAAAGGGTTTCGCGATATAATTCTCATAAACACAGCCCCCCTACTCGACATTAATGATGAAAGAAGGAGTACGCCGTTAGCTTTTTATGTGAATTGCTTATAATGAAACCAGATTCCTATTCATGCCAAAGACTGATGGTCACTTTGAGGAGGGCTTTTATATTATTTTTCATTTGTGGTAGAAATGAATTCGCTACGAAATGATTTTAATACGACTTATCTTTTACGACTCCAAGCCATAATTGAAAAATGTATTCATTTTAGCTTGATGAAATAAAGTATCATTTAAAAATGTTGGTTACCAAAATGGAAAATAGTCTTTAGTACAGTTAGATCAAGTTTTTGAAATAAACATTCGAGAAGGAACGGTCATAAATTTTTAAATCAATAATTATATACTATATTCCTTGAGTAACAGGTTTATTCTTACAAGAGGAGTAGTAAGTGTGGGTTATTTTCGCCATTAAAATTTTCCCACTCCTTACTTCCTTATTGATTGTTCAGAGCTCCTAATAGATTATTGATTTACCATAATTGTATTTGTAATTCTTAATAAGTGATTGTGAACATTTAATTTTTATACTAATTTACTTTATTTGTATCAATATTGTATGATTTTATGTAAATTGTTTCCTAGTTCTTGAACCCATGGTTTTGTACACCTGCTACCTTTAACCCAAATTATTTTTTTGTTTTGTATAAATAGACTTGTTTGTAAATTGTATTCTATAAGTTGATAATGCTCGCGATGAGCGAAACCGGTCCTGATCAAAAAATATATTGTGGAAATAAGTACTAAAAAAAGTGTTTTTATTATTAAAAAAAAAAAAGTAAGGGAGGAAATGGACTTTAACGACTTACCGTTAATAGAATAAGTTTAGACGATATGACAAAAATAAAAAGGCGTATCTATATTTAGGCAGAAATTCGCAGCGTCGCTGTAATGGATATCGTTAGAAAACAACTTGCAGCTTATTCAGTTTTCTAATCATTTTAGATTACGAAAAAAATGATGTTTTTCATTTATAATATTTATTTTGATTAGTTTTAATCATTGAGGACCTATACTAAATCAAAGTTGATTATTATAGGAGTGTATTTATATAGTAAAACCCCGAACATTTTTTGAAGATGGAACAACAAAAGTTTACGTCGGTTATGACTAGAGAATGATGATCTGTTTTTTTAAATGTCCCTTAAACAAATAATAAGAAAGTTCAACGAGTAAATTGTATAATTACTTGAAGAAGAAAAAAAACAAAAATTAAATAAGATGAGATACTACACATGTTGAAATTAGTAGAGCATTAATTAAATATTTCAAAAGTGAACATTGCATTGCTTGTTCTTTTCAATAAGCGAAGGATAGTTAACTAATTCATACATGAACCGTTCTTAAAGATAATAAATCATCAACATAATCTCACAATAAAAATATTCTCCATTTAACATCCAATGTTTATTATTCTTTGGAACGGTAATTATCATAATAAAATAATGATTCATAAATATATTACTCCAAATATTGTAGCGCATTAAAATAATACATTCTGTTTCACTTATAAATCATAGATGTCGTTACGATCTACAATTTTAATACTAAAAGCATCCCCGTTCTGTATCATAAATACAATTTCACAATTTAATAATCGAATGAATAGTGTATGAAATTTACTATGCGTAAATAATTTAACCGGAGTGCAAAAGCGTTTTACCCTAATATTTTCTCGTAGATGAGGATGCTTTTGTACGATAAATAATATTTGATTTTTGCTTTAACATAGATTATTTTCATGAAAATATATAGGATGAATAAATTTCGGAAATACTCTATTTTATATAAAGCTTTCTTCGCGCTTGGCTTCTTCATGGGGAGTCATTTTTAACACAACTAGTATGACAAAGAATTGGAAAAATAAATAATATATTTTTTGAGTTGTAGCTTCGCAATCTTATTACTTAAATCAATTTTTTTTATTGATTGAATTGACATTAACTTTGAGAGCATGAGACGAAGCAGCCATCAACTCAATATCTTTTTTTTTAAATAAATTTTGTAAAATTAAAATACATTGCTATTTTTTACCGTGTGACCTTTGTCATTTTTGTAAAATAAATGATTCATTTTAATGTTCTTGATAGTAAACAGTGATAAATGACATGTGCTTATATTTTCATCTATTTTTCATTTCTTAGAAACAGGAATTAGTGAGAGCGAATATTTAACCGATTTTTGTATTCCAGAGCTGTCTTTTTATTCCTGCTCTTTTCGAATAAGAATGGTAAATAACTTTATAAAAACAGCTATCAACAAATAATATCTATCGGAATATTCTACTTTTTTATGATTACAACGTGAAGAAAAATACTTGATTCTGTAAAAATATTACAGTAGCAATTTAAATGATTCTAAACTAATATTACAAAGTACACAATATCACAGTTTACCTTGGCAAAAACATTGCTAATTAGTGCCAGTTTTTATTAAAAAACAACATTTTAAAGGGTAGATTTGGTAGCCATTTAAACCCCCTTGATATTATTTCATGGCGTTCGCGTATCTAATCATTAACAGTAAGCTTTAAGGGTGGGGTAGGGTAGAAACGGCGATGCAGGGATATGATTGCTTCATCAAAACTGGCTACTATACAACATAATATGACTATTATTACTGGCCTTCCAGTAGCACCTGGAGGCTATTTTATATTTCATGTGTTTGAATATTCTCCGTAAATTGATGTTGGTATTATTTCCCGTTTGACTACACAATTTGTAATTTGCAATTAATCGTTGTATCACAGAAGTTTTATCAAGAGTTTTTGAACCGAACAGAACAGCCGAATATTAAATCCACGCGTTATAACGAAAATCAAAATCAGTTTCATATGATAATTAAGCTTCATATATTGGGACGAAATTTAATTTAGCAAGCGACAAATGTAAGTTTAAGAAACTTGTAGAATAAATTGATATTTTTACGAATCGATACAGGATCAAGAGAAAATAATAATTCAACCAAAGAAAACTGTATTTTACAGTGTGAATACTTTCTGGCGCTACTGGTGTGATATACATTGGACTCTTTTCAAACGGGTAAAATACGTGTCACAATATAATACAAAAGCAATGGAATAAATATGTTAAATATCTGTATATGATAGCATAGATGAATTTCTTTAGAACTGTCCATTTTACAAAAAAAATAGTTGAATGAATAAAATGTTGCATCATTAAAAAAGCATTGTACACAGAATGTTTGATATTAAGTACATGAATTATTTAAGAAAAACTATGTTGTATTTCTCTATTTAAGGCTAGAGAATATAAAAATTGCATATCTCGGCATACTTTACTAGTTAATGTTACACCTACAATGTATATGAAATTTCGAAGATCACTTGATTACATTATCATAATACATAGCAAATGCATTTAGTAATGCAATGGTCCATTTAGCTTACCCTAATCAACCGTAACTTAATATTAGCTCAAAGGAAATTAAGATTTGGGTGATGAAGTTAAGCCTTAGGAGCAAAGCAGGCAGTTAATAATGCGTCCACAGTTGGGACGTCACGTACACGTGGACCATCAAAGGTGGACATTATAATAAATTTTCATAAAATCGTAATGTCTAACAAAAATTCTCAAACCGTAGCTTAACAAAAACGTCTGGGTATTTTGATAACTAAAACATCTATCCTTAGTACGTTTCTTTCACAGTTCACATATTAAGAAGGTTTAAATGTATAAGTGTAATAAAATTAGAACCAGATCTGATTTTGAACTATTGGCTTGAACTAAAACTTTAAAATTAGTGTTACTCCAAAAATAAAATAAATAAAACGTTTGTATTGGAGTGCGTGCAGATATGCTTGTTTGAAAAAACACTTCTTAAATAATAGTTAGTGGTGATCCCAAGAATAATCGTTATCAATGAAGAAATTCTACTAATGCAGTGGCTTCTTGCTGTGTAAATAAGCATCTAGTAGAATAAAAGGTACCAAGCAACAAGTGTTGCTGTCGATTTAGAAATATTTTCTACTTAAACAAAACTATTTTAAATCTAAGTGGGTAAACCATCAACTCACAGTGAACATATAATATCAATAATTTATGGTACTTAATACATTTTTTGTGGGATATTTGAACCCACGTTCAAAAACCTCTTAACAAAGTTGACTAAGTTAACTGTTTGTTACTGAGCAGTTTAACGCATCTTCGATGGTTATTATATGAATATTGAATGATCATCTTTTATCCATCGCTACGTTAGTATTTTAAATCATTACAAACGTTCATATATTCAGAGTGAAATACATACATCGATTGGAATCTGTGATCAACGAAACCAAAAATGACGACGTTAACCGCTAAGCTACAGACCCGACATTTCGATATCGGTGTATAAGTAAAAGCTGCATTATAAGATATTTATTGTAGCTATTTAGTTTTATTAAAAGGGTGTACTTCATTTTCTTTTTCTAGAATATTAGATAAGCCTACCAAAAAATATTCAACTACTGTTTAGCAGAAGTTTGAATTACGAATTTTCCTTCTTTTAATTTAGAAGCTTGGCCTGATAATTTGTAACGATTATAAAATACCCCACAGTAAAATGGTGTTGACATTCATGTGCATGTAATAAACGTTAGCTTTTATGACGTAATCAGGTTATCCGGTTAGTGTAATACCTGTTTGTATTTTTAAACTGTTATCGCTTTTACCTGCAAGGTATCGGTGTACAGAAATTTACACGGCTTATTCTGCAGCGTAATTGGAAATTGGGGATGGTTTTTATTCATCTATAAATTTTTTTATGAGCGTAATCAGAGATGAAACAGTTATTGCTTGTTGTTAGACTCGACCAGAAAATACGCATTAAAACTTTACTAATTTACAATATCATCGCTGGTATACGACGTTAATTGACGTCATTATTGGAGTAATATCAATACAATTTCTTATCCAAATTTTAAGCTGTCGCACTAATTGTATGTAACCGTGAATTTAATTTATTTACATACATGTTAAAACTAGATTAACAGTTTAATTCTCCATAGCTTACGTTATCTTTAATCCGATTTATTTAATTTTATTCAACAAATAGGCACGTGTTGTTGGTTTATGCCTATTAGTTCATAATTTTTATCGGTATTAATTGACAATTGATTTTACATCATCATAAATTAAACACGTTAAGACAGATTATTTTAGCTATAAGTGATCGGTTAAAATTATTTACTCACTTGAAGTTCCTTTCTTGAAATCATAAGAATTACGAAAACAACTAGTCAACAAAGCAAATTTTCTTAGCCCAATACTAAAATAAAATTAAGTACATACAAGAATGAAATGTGCTTAGCAATGGAATTGGAATTTTTTTTAGGAAGAGTATATTCCTCTGATTGATTTTATCAGATAAATAGACGAATTCGGATATATATTAGATGTTGCGATAATTTAATTAATATTTTTACACATTCAATTAACAAGAATACAATATTGGCTTGAATTAAAACTGACCGTTACGGCGATATTCCCAGATAGGGTGAAACGTAAGTATGATTCTCGCCACAATTTATTTCAGAAGTATATCACTGCGGAAAAGTACTGCCCATCCATTTATAATGTCTATGACTTTTTTACGACCGGCCAATGAAATAAAAATCACATGTGCTGAGCAATGGCGTGCTTGCAATAAATATAATGGACTCATGTATGATACTGAAGTCCATTATATTCTATTAACTGCAATGTATTAAAGTAATAGTGTAATGTCCAATAAAATGTAGTTATTTGTTATTCTGCGCCCGTTCAAATAATGAAAGCAAGACTAAAAGTTCATACTCTAAGAATTTCATTTTAGTCATTTAAAGAAATACCATGGCAATAATCATATTATTATTAAAAAATAACTAAATCCGTGTCCATTTTTTTATTTTATCAAAAAATACTAAAAGATATCATTCATGTTTCGCAAACATTCAACACAGTAGTTTCGTAAAATATTAAAAAAGTCCATGAACTATTTATCTACAAGTATCGCTACTATAGTATTTTTTGCAGATATGGAACTACCATTGGAAGGTTTTGAAGTCTTACACATATCATGTGACGTGTTTTACTTGATCCGCTAACAATAGTTAAATAGTAGAATATATATACTGCTTTTATAAATGTAACGGTGTTGTGTAATGGATTTTCCGTTAGTGAGATATATTTATCAACAATCAAAGTGAAGCCTCAAGATGAAAAAAAAATGATGAACTCCACACCAATTACTGGATACTACTGTTAATTAATATTTTATCCCAAGGAATGTTTTTAACGTATAACGTTAAAGATTCTCTGCTAAAGTATAAATTGAGATATTTGCATGTCTTGTGTATATATTAATATTAATCGTAATTGAACTGTAAAAGTTCAATTGATTCATTTGCCCAGTTCAATTATTTTTTATTGTTCCTAAATTGAAATCAAATTTTTCTTCAACCTTAAGAAACTCAGTTAATCAACTGATAATAAGTATTTATTATATCTGGCGTTCACTATATCTATGAATTTAAATGTCACTCTTTTATTATCTAATTTGAAAACAAAGAAATGATAACGATATTCACGCCGCTAAAAACTCTTGAAGAAATAAATGCATAGCGGTTTTAAAAAAAAAACGATTTTTTTAAAGTGATTCAATAGTTTGATGAATTGATCAGAGGCGGTTCTGTTGCATTTACCGTATTTTAAAACACTGTTGATTTCAGAATTGTTGTCATTTTATAATTGTTTTATTTTTATGAAAATTGTGTTTTTCGGTAACAGAAATTGGCGGTCAATCTTAAAGAAAGCGTTGTGAATTGCAATTGGTTTCTAAGGGTTGCGCGGAATTGTAGAAACCGATTACAATTCAGAACGCTTAACGTTCTCAGTGTGCGTTAGGTTTTAAAGTGAATATTATACATATCGTATTTTACCGTTGATTAGAAGTATTTTATACAAATAGATAAAAACAAAGTTATGTGATGTAGAATTCATCTGGATATATGCTCTTATAGTTCACTTTATGTTATAATCTGCAAATTTCATGATGTAAATAAACCGAAAACTAGTTGCATAATAAAATATGCGGACGCCTTTTGAAATAGAAATCGCATAGGTCCAAATGGTCAATTTTTCTTCCCGACATACAAATTCATATTTCGTTCTTTATTACATCATCAACATAATATTGCTCCCAATGTGTTTCTACCAAATAAAGTACGGCTATTTGTTAGCGAATGGTTGCGGCCAAGCATCTGTATACATTTGGTATCGAAACTCCTCTCTGGGGGAACAAGGTACCGACTTGCAGTAAGTAAATCCGTTCGTCACGCTTCATTGCCCTTCCTCGTCATCATTGGCTAAAGAATGGAAATCTTATTGAGATATTTTTCATCACTGAATGCGGATATTTTACTTTGTTTAGTATTACGTTATTTATTATTAAAGATATGTTGACAAAATTAATGGTGGTAGCATTGAATCAAGCGTATGTCATATATTTGTTAATGCATGTTTTGTAAAAATATTGCACACTTTGAGTATGTTTATTATTCATTCATTACTTCTGTCATATGTGAGTAAAGTTACTTTAGAAAATGGAACGATGCTTAAATTGATAGTTTAAAAACATAATTTTTAGCTTGGTTTCTATCAAAAGTTTAGTTGATATACAATAAAATATGTGATTTAAATATAGAATAGAAATAGATATTATACCACTCTTTGGAATTCACTTGAGCGAAAGCTGATTAAAATAATATACCAAACTTGTACACATAATATATCAATCATCAGAATCGGATTGTCCCCACAACGATTTGTTGAATTTGAAAATATATGAACATCAATAAAATAATTACTCAGGATATAATCACAGTTACTTTTCCGTTATTCCAGTAGCTTTCACACAAATTTTCAAACAAATTAAGCTTTCTTAAAATATTATTATAAAAAATTAACAAAGTTTATCGGATTCTAAATATTCACTGTCAATTTATAATATTCATCTTTATAAGCCTGTTTGATATGAAAATTATATCGAGTATCGAGATTTATTTTGACTAAAGATATTTAAAAAATGTTACTTCTTCAGTCGTAGACTAAAACACGCGAATATAATATGAATAAAGCGTTCGGGAGACCGTTCCTTTATAATGCATACCATCTACAAATCTCAAATATCTCAACGCATTCCTCTTTCAGAGAAATCTGAAAAATTCATTCAGAATTCAAAACAGGTCGGATCTCCATATTTCATACGAATTTGTGGATGAGAAACGGATCAGACGCGCAGGAGTACGGAAGGATGCAGGTAATAGTGAGGATAACTCAGACCAACACAATGAATGGGAGTTTTCAACTCGCATTTCGCCGTATCGGAATTTCTCAGTTTCTGTGCTCCTAGTTTCATAACATCTGCATATGCTTACTTGAGAAACTGGGAGGCTACGATAAAACAAAAAAAAAAATACCTAATTTTTTATACAACATTGTGTATTAAATCACAAATAACAATGCAAAAAATGAGTTGTTTTGTTCCTATTTAATAAATAATTGTGAAATTTGAATTGTTACAACTTTGTACGATTCCACATGTTTTGTCACTAACGACCCGGGTTTCGCCATTCTATGCCTGAAGATGCCGAAAGGCGAAAACCGGGTCGTTAGTGACAAAACATGTGGAATCTTACAAAGTTGTAACAATTCTAATTTTATATTGAAATTCCATCAAGCACCTTCAGTCGATGTCATAAATCATTGTGAATTAAATTTAGTCCAATTTTCAGCTAAAGGAGTTTTTATATTTCATAAAAACTCTTTTTTTTTCCAAAACTAAAAATAAAACATCATACAAATAGACTTCGATGCTTACTTAAGTTTTACATTGATTTAATTTTGATTATTCATTTTTTTTAATTGAATCTATAAATTATAAAATATTTTTTTCTCAGACAGCGAAAGGTAGTGTGATTCTAAACTACGAAACTGCACTTATTGTCTATAATTGTTAACAATTTTTGAGTATCCTTATAATTTATTGAAAGACAAATTCTCCTTTACATTCAACTCCCTGCTAAAAACGTTTATCTTTAGTGAGATCTGATAAAATATATCATTTTTTTCTGTCATACACAATTTACAATAACCGCCCTATTATATATTATATTTCAGCTGTGTTTGTTTGTTTGGTTTACCCAGTTGTTGCCGAGTGAGTATTACGTATTCAGATGGACAGACCAAGCAAAATGACAAACGGCAAGTAAAACTCCTAAACAAACTTTGAAAGAAAACTCGAATAATTCTCCACACAAATATTGACAAAACGTGTGGGCAAATCACGTTAAAAAGACTACCCGTATGTACACGAATCCTAATGGGGGTTAAAAAAAAGAATATATTTTCTTAGTTCCTACTCAAAAAAGGTAAACAATAAAAAATTCTCATCTCACGTTTGTTTTCCTTTTCCTGCAAAAAATATAACACAACTATAAACGATGTTTTTTTATTAAATATGTTGTCTTTCGACATTAAAAATAAAATTATATTTGGAAAGATTTCAACAATTGTTTTAAAGAATCTAAATTTGTCTATTTTTTTTGTAGAAGATTTATCATGTAAATGATTTTTAAGCACCACCTATAAATGCTAGCGAAACAAGTATTTACCATCGATTTATTTAATTTATCATACATATATTTAACTTCAATTCTTTTGTATGTTTCTTTAAAAATATATTGCTCTTTCTACAATCAGATATATATGATAATTGATAATATTTTTTACAGAATAAAATATATTGGGCCACATTAAATACGGTTACATGTGTTATCACATCAAAAATTCTAGAAATTTACGAATATTTAATGATTCAAAATTATTTACTTTATTCATTAATTACTATGTTTGCCCTGTATAGATTATTATTTCATAATTCCCTTGAATGAATTTCCTTTACAAAACTGGTTGTGGTGGTCAAATAACATTTGAGCGAGTATATGTGATAAATAATTTAAGTCAGAAAATGAGTAGTATTTTGTAATATGAAATGATTTAAATAACTGGTACTCAACTATTCGCTAATATTCATTTTAAAAGTTGACTATACTTTGATATCTCTTCAAAAAAGATTTATAAAAAGAGTAAGATAATAAGTACCCTTTGTTTAGAAAAAAATCGTTTTTCGGTTGACAGTACTCATTAGCAATTTAGCGTGGACGAATAAAATCTGTAAAAAGGACAACCCTTATATTAGGAAAAACGCTCATTTCCGTATAAGTGCACCATTATAATCTCGGCGTTTGTAGACCGACTAATTAGGGGTTGTTTCTATGCAAGGGGAAGATGTGAAAAATATTTGACGACACTTCAAGAGAACATCTCTCAATTAGCAGGCCCAAGGTAGCTGGGGGAAAATTAGGTTGCAGTATTTGAACTGTTCAATCTTTTTTAATTGCGGAATTTAATGTGTAGCTAGAATATAAATTATCTATTTATAAATTATGTAGAGATTCGCTTGACAAGATTCTTGATGATTTGTAGTAAAATTTTAGCAGTAACGTAGGTATAAAATAGTCCTATATTATATTTTAAGTAAATGCGCTTGTTCAACTTTAACCTCGTTGCTATAATTTTGAAGATAATTTTTAATTTAAATTGAAATAATTTATGAATATGATATTTTTTTTTGAAACCTGTTTCTAAGTTTTATGCGAACTTATAAAATTTATTGGAATACACTTTAAAGGAAATAATAGTAATTTCTTGGTGGAAAAGCATTATATTAATTAAAAAACACCTTATCACTGTACATATATAATAGCATTTTTAATGTTACTGGTAAAATAACGATCACATTATCATTGATAATTGTTTGTTTTTCTGAATCGGCCGTTATTATATTTAAAAATGAGTATAATGGTTAATAATGTGTTTGACAATTTTTCTATTGTATCACATAAAGGTAGTAAAATATTAAAGCTTTGGCATTAGTAAGTCAGTCTGTGTAATGGAGTGCTAAAATATTTTCCAAAATGGACCAAATCATTCAGTGATATTTGTATTTCATGGTATGTGTGCTTGCGATATGTTTTTTCTGCTTGTCGATCTTGGATGATGTGTCTATCTGTTGCGATAATAATCGCCAATTTTGCATATGATTTTTATTTAACTGTTTGAATTTTCAAGTACACTTAACCAACAATTGATTATCACATATCTTTAACATAACCAATATATTATATAATAATGTAATTGTGAAAATATATACAAAAAGCATCCGGTACGTTCTGTGTATAGCCAGCCGTTACCGAATATTTTACCCTATGAGTTTTGTTAATCCATCGCAAATGTAACAAATTCCCGGAGTAAGTAGCCGAAATTATTTGAGGAGAAAAAGAACGCTGTATCTCTAATATTCACAGAATAACATTTCTCATATTTGTATTATACTTTATTCCAGTGTCGGACACTAATCAAATCGGTAATTATTTATCTTACACTGATTTGAGAAACTAACCTCATTGTAAACGACAAATGAGACTTGATGTAGGTGCTAATTAGATTGCAAACTCTACTCAAAACAATTAAAAATCAACTTATTTAGACCATATATATAAAATAAAATTAAACAGAAATATCGTGTTTAAAATTATCGAAATCTTTTCATCATAATCACTTATCTAAGATATGCAAAATTATATACAATACACCATTAAGCGCCTATTTCTCTATGATAATTATTTTTTTAATATATTGGAGCCTGTCATGGTTATAATTTTTAAAACGTTGGGTATCAAACTTTGTTTTTCCGCTAGATTAGACATTCTTAAAGATTTTCAATTGCTTCTTTTTTTATCGCGTCGTATGGAGGAATCCTATGTTTCTTAATGAAAACACGTATGGTCACAATAGTTAATGTAATATACGTCTTTAGCGCCAATAATATTGTCATTGTTTTGTCATATTTCGTTTAACTTAACCTTTTATTTAGTTCTATTAAGGTATTGATCATAAGGACATAATTATTATAACGTCTTTAATATTCACTACAATTATTTTTAGCATTGAAATATATATAAATAAAATTTCTAAATCAATGGTGCTATGCCTTTGTATACTTCATAAAAATAAACTGACGAACCTTCCTTGCATCGCGGAAAAGATTCGTTACGGTCGGTGCATCTCCGTTGGCTGAATGAGAGGGCATTTACCGTAATAAGGGAGATCAAAAAATGAGGAACGCCAACATCCCAGTAGACCGGAGGCGTTGTTCTCCATATTAAAAATACATACAGTTTCTGTCCAGTGGGATGCTTGAGTTAAATGCAAAACGGACGATTATTTTCGACCGTTAACTGAAGCATTGTTTCGGCTTAAAAATTACATTTTGTATGAAATAACGTTAGTGAAAATAATAATTTCTGATGGACATACTGCTCCATTTCTCTTATGTACTATACATGGAAACGCTTTCAAAAGTTTATTCAATTAATATAGCCATAAATAAAATTGAGAAATTTGCATAGTTGAAATGTATAATATATTAAATTAAAAACAAATTAAGTAACCGTTTGGTTAAATTTTATTGTTGTTAATATAATTTCATGGCAAGTAAATATGCTTTCATTATCAATGACTGCCAACATAATTTTTAAATATTAATATATCTTCAACAGTGCTTATAAAATGACCTTAAAATATATATATATATATATTTTAAGGTCATTTTATGAGACGCGGCCAGATTGATAACAGATTCCAAACATTAAGCGCAGTATTAAACATCGCATAGATTTTAATGATTATTACCAGTGTTGCTTACCGTGAGTATCATCAATTGGTAAATATTAATTTTTAAACATGTCTCAGTCATTTTTAAGGTGTTAACTGTCACTTCTTGATGGAAAATCGTTATATTTTAAATAATATTATATATACATTTTAAGTACTATTTCCATAATATATTTTTTGATCAACTGATCTGTTGATGATTGTACAGTCGAAGTCGTGAAAAATGAGCGGATCCGAAGACTTTTTCGATAACACGATTTTGAAAAATATCCGAATGAGTAATTTGCCAGATTAGTTTAATGCACGTTGATAGCAAAAGATAGGAAGAAAACCTGCAGAATATAAGTTTTTTTAGTCGGATTCGTGTATTTTTAACGATTCCACAACACTGATATTTACTATTTAAATATGATGTTTCGGTATATGGCACATGACATATAGCGAAAGGATGTCAGATCAACGATTAAATAGTTGAGGGATTAAATTATTATTGAAACGTTCATGTGATGAATTTTCAAACTGTCTTTTTCCGTTTGCTTTTTTATTCAATTAAAAATTAAGAAAATATATTATTTTTAACTTGATCAAGTAAAATTGTTTGTCCATATGTATATAAATGTTCATGCAATAAATGGAGATATTCATGTTTTACTTATTTCATATTTCATTGAGTGTTCGGTCAAAGGACTCAATTCAATGACCAGTAATTTCACAAAAGATATCAATCTAAGCTTGAAGGGTTGCATAGTAAGCACTATTCACAAAATAAATCTCTACTGAACCTTTCCCTCCCTAAACTAATAATAACAACAAAATTGAAATACGAGTTGCTTCATTGAAAGTGGTTACTCACATAAATAATTGGTCATCTTTGTGTCATATTGTATAACACAAAAAACGGCGAACAGTTAGTGAGTGCTACAAAATTAATAATTATAAATGCTGGATTATTGCAAGAATGTATTTTTTTCTGAATAAGAGTAATAATTTTTTGGACATTGATTAAATATGAATGATTGTAAGTCACCACTCCAGCCTTAATTTTTAAATAATTGAGAGGAAAATTCATATTTTTCTCACAACAAATACTGTCAATAACTATTGCCTCACAAAGTTTTGAAATTTCTTGAAATATTTATATTCTTAAGGTATATATTTGATTTTAAATAGAAATAATAATGATTTCAAGCAAATCTATACTATAATGAGATGACACATATTTTTAAGATATTTTTTTATGACTATTTTAGAGTATTGTAAGTTACTAAGATTTGATATCTACGAAAAAAATCAGGTAAAGTATTGTTTTATATTGTGAGTGGTGTAAGCTTTACGATTTGTTGATTATTATGGGAAATTGTCTTCAAAATTGTAAATCAACGAAAAAAGTATTTTATTCAATGATTATATTAGGTGTTTTCGAAGAAATATATAATATTTTTTTATAAAGAAACATAAATCAATTTATATAAAATATTAAAAATAATTCTATAATTAATAACGACTATTTGGCATCTTTTGCTTAAGTATTCTACTCTTTTAAAATAACACTTTCCGGTTTCAGCATAAACAATATGTACAATATATATATAGCAATTTTCGTTTTCCTATTGTTTTAATCAGGTTTCCTTGTAAATAGTTTTTTTATGACAAAAATGTAAATTTCAGATATTCAAGTCACAAGAATATAGTGAATACTTTGTGGCATTCAAATTAATACTTTTAGCTTGTGTTGGGTCACCATTGCAAATTGACCTTTCAAATTGTGGTGATGAAAAAGAAAAACAGTAAGAAAAATCATACTATTTACAAACATTTTAGAATTTTTTTTGGGTAAGGTTGCGACAGTTGCATAAATATTGTCCTATATAAATATATATATATTATGAAAGAATACATCGCAATAATATTTATTCTTCCGTTATGCAGATAAGCATAAACAATACGTAAATGACTTGAGTTTTTCCTACATTAATATTTCAATGATTTATAATACAAATGGTGCCAAGAGAAAACATAGTGTATATAAATATTTTTGTTTATTAAATAAAGTCGACCGGATAAACCTTAAAGCCACTAGAAACATCGAAAATTTGAACAGCTCAAATTGAATCACTTTAACTTAATATATATAATAATTTATAATATTTAAAGTATAAAGTAAGAATATGCGTTGATAAAGAATCTCTCGAGCATATAAAATCAAAACACAGAGAAAAATATGTGTAACATAAAGAATATAATAATGTAAGCTTCCTTGAGTCGTCTATTTAACACTTTTAGTCATTTGTTTTATTTTTCTAACGAACACTTTTCTAATATCACTTTTCTAGGTATCATGTTAAATCTTGTAAACGTTGTACATTGAAAAAAAAGTTTTAATGTCACAGTGAATTTCCACCAAAAATGGATATTAATTATCATCAATCAATCATATAAACCGTAAGAAAATATTTATATGCTTCTGAAATTTGCATAAAAAATCAAAATTAATAAATTAAGAGCTCAATCTCCGTCGAATTTTCGATCGTTAAAAGGGTCAGAAGCTCTTCTCGGTATACAAATCGTACGAAGTAGTGATCTTTTATAATAACTGTTTGTGTTGTTGTACCGAATATTCTGAGACAAGTAAACCCACATAAGCTGCAATAAATATCTACATCATTACAAGAAGAGCTGTGTTTATACTTAATAAATTGGGATATCATATGGCATGTACTATTGTAATGTGATTTGGGTTTTTTTTTATTATTGTTATATCGACGATATAAGTATACTCTGCCATTTTAACAGGTTTATTGTACCTTTAAATTAAGACATGTGGTAAAAACACATTTAATATCTTTCATGACTTTTAATTCAGCCTAAAATATCGGATATGTACCCGAGTAGGTTATGGTAATCATCGCGTCCAGTAATACAAAAATATTTCTTATCACTTTTAATTGTTGGTTTTTACCATATATTAAAATTATCTTTAAAATCAATGTTTTACTTAGAAAATATAATACAGAAAATCTAAAGAAGCTTCCAAAGATGAATGGCACGTGTTGTGTTTAGTTGTAGACTATTTAGAATAAAAAACAGTTCATCATATTAATTCTGAAGTAAATAAATTGATTTTTTTAGAATAAGGCTTTTTGAGTTAAGCCTTTTTTGCCGGATCGGTGACGACATTTAGAAATACGTATAATATACATATTTACACTAATATAACAAGTCCTGTCATCAAACACGTCTATACTTGATCCTTTGATTACACTCTTGTTCTGTAGTTTCAAGTAAGGTAATAATTTTAATCAAGGGTGGGTTCGCGTGATGCATATCTCCGGACCGAGAACGTGTCTCGTTGCCCGTGGCGCAGGATTAGTTTGCATTTGAATAGCTTGCCCAGGGGACCTAACGAAGGTATTGATATTATTAGTAACTGAGCTGAAACAATAATAAATGCAAACATATGAATACATTAAGATATAGGCAATTACAAGCAGAAGTGCTTAACAAGAACAGGTTGAGATTATAGAGATTGTGTTTGTCGGACCATGTTTGCAGAGTGACCACTACAATCGTAAATAAATAAACACATATATTTTTAAAGTAATGTCCAAACATAATTATTTCCATAAAACGATTGAGAATGCAAATAAAATTTGGTTTACTGGTCATATTGAACATATTAAGTCCTGAAAGAATTACAGTTCATAAAGGACCATCAACATATGTGCATCTTGTTAGAAACTAAAACGTATTGAACTTTGTTTCATCACAGAATAAATCTTTGAAATCTTAGCAAGTGGAAGAAGACATATCGTTGGGTAACCTAAGCCAAAGATCTACAAATATTTTTTATATATGGGTCATCTAAACGCTTTTTAGAATTTCGCGAAGTTTAGACTTTGTTTTTTATTTACATATTCATAACATGTTTTGAAAGCAGCAAAAAAAACAATCATAAAAATCAATTCAATATTTCTACTATTTAAAAATCCACATTAAATACCGTATAATACAAATCATAATTTGTGTTGCCTTTTTTAGTTGTCAACAGAAATAAAAGCTATAAAGTTTTCTTAAATGATTTCGGAACAATCGTGAGATTTTTAAATTATTTAAAATACCTAAACGCACCAAAACTTCATCTAGCCTAGCTTCAAGATAAATCCTAAATATTTTTTTATGAGAATAATGTGAGCGGTGAATGTAACCGAAAGGATCAAAATTGATGATAATAAATAGTTATTATATAAGATATTTTGTGTATTTAACCACTATTTTCGTCTCGTGGCACAACGATTGTGGACCACTTCCCGAAGGAATGTTAAGATACATATATTTTTGTATACATTTTATTCTTTGTTAACTTCACGACTCGGTAAAGATTTGTTTATAAAAGTTCTATTACGTTATACAAACCCTTTTCAACAAACTGTTTGAACAGGAATACAGAAAGTAGCATTAAAACCATAGTAATGTTTGATCGTAAAAATGCTTCATTTAGTCTCTATTTAGTTACGTGATTAATAAAGAAGCTTATATATTATTATCCCAGCTAAGCACAGTCAGCCATAAAAGTGCCCTTAGGAATAAGAAAACATATTTGTTGTAGGAAAATGTTTTTCCAGATGTCCATTCATGTCAACATGATGAGAACTGCCACTAAACAGGGCTCATGGGCAACTATTTGGAAACGATTACTCCGCCAGAGATGGTATTAAAGACCATGGTAGTGATGACCAACGTTTTAGAGTTGTATGTTTTATTAAAAAATATAATACTTATCAATTATGATTTTTTTTTCAAATAATTTTTAAGTCATACCTATTAAGTATTTACAAGAATTTAATAACATATAAAAATTACTAGTTAAATCGATGTTAAAGCAAAAAATAAAATATAAGCATTTCTCATAAATACTATACTGCGATATCATTTCATATTTTTTAAGTGATTGGATATGTAAACAACTTAATTTTGTATAGCAAACGTTTAGTTAATAACAATGAATTTAGAGATTGCTTTATGAAAATTCATCTAAAGTTTGGTTTTTTAAACTGTTTTTTTTCACTTTTCGGTGATAAGTTCAATGATTTTGTGTTTTTTAAATATTCTGAGCGCTTCTATTGCAGAAAAAATTAAAGCATATCTATTAAATCAGTAACTATATAACTAGATTTTGTAAATTGGCTTGTCAATCTCTGTATTCATAATGATTAATGACAATGTGATAGATGTATGAACTCGGCGAGTGATTAGTAGCTAAAAGAGAAACTGTATGTGTTTTAGTTTGAAAATATGAAGTACATACAGATTTTGTATTCAAATGCTTAAATAGATTTTTAAAAAGACGAATATGAACATTCGTAAACTAAAATTTTTGACCTATTAATAGACATAAAAAAACTTTTTTCTATATTAATTTCTCCAGCATTGAATAGTTTCCTAACAGCATGCCCAATATTCCATACGTTCCACTTCACTGAACTTAAGAAAAGTATTTGATGTGAGAAGGACACAAGAGATTTATGCCATCTTAATGGGCGGTCGTTAAACGTTTATGCCTGAAAGATAACGACGTGTTTCGTTATATTATATTATGATACAAACCATAATATCTAAGTTAGAGAAACTTTCAAAATTGTGAAGAATAAGGATCATATTCTTAAAATTTCTAGTCTTGCACTCATGTTATAAAAAAATCACATTTTTTTTTAATTTTGAAATATTTTTAATAATATAAAATGTGTCGAAATAACACGAATAATATAAAAATACAGCGCTATGCAGTCGTGGAAAAGTCGGAGTGAAAAATAAGCGAATCTGATAAATTTTTCGATTAGACGATTTTAAAGCCTATCTCAATAAAAAAAACCGGATTGGTTGATTGCACATAAATAGAAAATAAGTTTGAAACAATCTGACAAAACAAAAAAACTTTTTTTATACAGAGTCGTGTTTTTATTAAAAACTCAACAGCCTCGTAAAAAACATTGGAAATTATGTAAAATATGGTTCGATTAACAAACATAGAGCGTTGAGTGTTGTAATTAATTTGAAACTATCAACAATTGTTTTATACTTATCTTTTATTTATAATGGAATCGAAATAGTCAATTTTAAATATTTTCAAACATTTACCTAAAAATATTTAACATCTAAATGTATCGGAATGGTTGGTTTTAGAGTTAGTGCATCGATAAAGGTTGGCGGTAAAACACTTGGTCCAATCGAAAAATAACTGCCTGCATTGAACCATATGTGGCTATAAAGAAGATATCCGTTTCAGAACCATTGAACTGCATCGAATGGCTACCGTAGAACACGTATGTTTCCACTTGGACGATTTATTTGGATAATAAAAGAAGAGGATGTCTATTTAATTTATCCATTTATTTTCCATGGATTTTTTAAATAACTGTCTGCGAATATAAGACAAAAAAAACCACTCAAAAAATTTCACACTACAATCAATATGTTTATTTTCGTTACTTTCACTAGATTAAAACATATATAATGTTGATGAAAAAATAAATATTTGTATGAAGTAAAAGTTTAAACATGTAAATTCATCTCTTAGAGTGCCAATAATTCAGTACTCCTTGTCCAAAGCCTTTGAGATTCCCCACTATTAAAAATACTGTATACATCAAATAATATCGTTACAACACGGTGAAAAAAATAGCAATGTATTTTAGTTCTACAAAATACTAGAATATATAGAAATCATCATCATCATCATCATCATCATCATCAGCCGGGTTCGATCCACTGCTGGATGAAGGCCTCCCCCTGCTTTCTCCATTCTTCTTTGTCCTTAGTTATTCGTTGCCACGTATTTCCTCCGAACTTGGTTAGCTCGTCTAACCATCGGGTCTTAGGGCGGCCCTGTGGTCTTTTAACGTTTCTTGGATACCACTGTATGACCGCATTCGTCCAACGGTTGTCTATTTGTCGTGCTATGTGTCCAGCCCATTGCCATTTTATCTTTTTGGCGACATCTACTACATCACGTACCCTTGTCTGCTCCCTTATCCACTGGTTTCTCTTGCGATCTCTTCTCGTTATACCCAACATGCATCTTTCCATGCTTCGTTGTGTTACTCTTAATTTTTGGATTTCCTTTGTGTTAAGGGTCCATGTTTCAGATGCATACGTCAGCACTGGTAGTACACATTGGTTGAAGACTTTTCGCTTTAGGCATAGTGGCAGGTCACTTTTGAAGATAATTTTCAGGCGTCCGAATGCACTCCATGCTAGTTTTGATCTGCGGATAACTTCGTCGAACATGCCTCCGTTTATAGACATCTGTTGTCCAAGATAAACATAGCTATGTACCCTCTCGATTTCGGCGCCATTTATATGGATAGCCTTTGGTTGGGCAAAGCAGTTTATCATAACTTTTGTTTTTGCTATGTTCATCTTCAGACCTACAGTTTGGCTTTCGTTCGCGAGTTCCTGCATCCTATTCTGAAGGTCATTTGGGTCTGTTGCGAGGATGACAATATCATCTGCAAATCGCAAGTGACTGAGGAATTCACCATTGATTGGCACACCTTTATTCTCCCAGTCAAGTTTCCTGAATATATTCTCAAGGGTGGCGGTGAATAACTTTGGTGATATTGTATCGCCTTGGCGGACACCTTTGCTAATGATAAATAGTAGAACTAAAATAATGATAGAAATAGTAGAACTAAAATACATTGCTATTTTTTTCACCGTGTTATAATGGAGTTCTACCAAGTTAATGCCAATTCAATCAATAAATATGATTACATGTTAAATATTTTGTGATATAATTTAATTTATTGTAATTAGTCTAAATAAACCGAATTCCTCATACAGTCGCACAGTCTGTCTAAAATTATCAATTATAGCTTAAATTATAGATTTATTCAAACAAATGTATGAAGTGCTCAATGATTTATTAGTAATCAACGATCAAAAAACTTCTTGAAATATTTGAAGATTAAAATCAATAGATAGATTTAGAAAAAGCTCTTTATATTTCACGAAAACACTATTTTGGGAAATGTGGATTGTTTGCAAAAAGTGTAGCTTAACAATTAAATACCAACAGAGATAGTCGTTTTAGGCGTGGGTAGAGATAACGTCACAACACGGAATATATATAAAAAATAACAGAAGAGTTTGCTTAATGATTCCCGGAAACCTGTTAGCAGAAATATGGCAATGATGTATGTTATGTATGTATAAGTAGATATATTAGAAGTATATCTACTCGAGCTAAGGAACATGTAAGATCATTCAATAATAAAAAAACAGATTCACAATTCGCTAATCACGTTATTAATGAATCACATAATGTAAATTCAAACTCAGCTTCTAAATGATTGCATCTTTGTAGTAAGGGTCAAAGAATGACGGCTTTGGAACAGCTGGAGATCAATAGACGCCAATTATCACAAAGGATTCTTAACGATCAAACTAACATAATAATATCGCCACTTGTCAAGCCGTTGCACAAAGGGGTGGTCTAATTTGCTTCCTGAAGGACCACATCCGTCCCACACATAATCTTATTGTCATAGACACCTATTGTTTCATTTAGCATTTTGAAAATTTAGTGTCATTGTGTTTAAATAACAAGCTAGGCCGTTGGAAAAGGAGAGAGGAGATGTTGTGTACCTTTTCTGCACAGCTATATATAGATAAGCAAATGTTAGTTGAAGCATAGTTCTGATGATGACGTGAGCCGAAATAGCTATCAACTATATTTGTTAAAAATAATTTTGTAGAACTAAAATAAATTGCTATTTTTTCACCGTGTTATAATGGAGTTCTACCAAGTGAATGCCAATTCAATCAATATTATTTATTATCTTGAAAAATAGCTATTTAAAATTATTTAAAACTGTCTTTTTATCGATTGCATGGAAAAAGCTTTGGGCGCATTAGAAATGAAAAATTGGACATGGAGACCTAAAAAATATTTCGTTAAATAAGAAGTGAAAACTATCTGACGTGTTGGTGACGTGATGTTGTGTATTTTTATGTATATATAAAATCAATCAATTTTCGTTTTGATTTTCTACGTATGAATGAAAAAAGTGTACACTGTTAACTATGACCATTTCTACAAAATGCTAAAATGTTGTGATTTTTAATAAAATAAATGATTGGCTTTGCAGTTTTAATCCATACTATTTCATTGCAAACTATTAAAGAAATTAATAGCTTAGTTAATAGCTGTGCGCTCTAGCGGAATATCTAGTAAGCTTAGATACTGGCATACACTTTATAGATGCAGTGAAATTACAGAATGGGTGATTTCTCTCGAATGTTTTCGGATGTTGATAATGTAGTTGTTTTCCTATGAGGTGAATGATTTTTGCCAACCTTAATTCATATACTGAAACTATAATATACAGAGATTCAGTTACCTAATTATATTATATTTAATCGAAAAGTGGGAACAAAGTTTTAACTTGCATACCACGAATAAACAAAGACATTCTTTATTTACTCGAATACTCCCAATTTTTTTTTATTTATTGCTTCGTGTGTTATTAAACTTGCCGAGTTAAATTTAAATATCTCAATGTTTAAACGTCTTTAATGAATGAACTAGTGATTTAAAAAAAATAAAGATTTATATCACGGTGAAAAAATAGCAATGTATTTTTGTTCTACAAAATTTTGTAGAATTAAAATGCATTGCTATTTTTTCACCGTGTTATAATGGAGTTCTACCAAGTAATTGCCAATTCAATCAATACATCAAAGATTTATATTTCTAGCATGAGTTGAATCATTTTGTATACTTTACAAAACTGCCTTATGGAACTATTTATTTATACTAAGAATAGTTGAAAAAGCGGAACCATACATGTAACAGTGTAGCGATGCAATCTCAGTATATAATAATTGACACTGGCAGAGAATCTTCAGTATTACTTTTCTTCTTAACTCATTATTTGTCACGTGCGTATAAATACGGTCTAAAATTCCGTGGCCGCAGTGCTTGCCATAGAAAATGAGCGTATTTATACGGTTCACGTTACATTGTAATAAAGATGGAAATTTTTTATAATTTAGAAAAATTTGCGCATAGTAAAATCTTTTAAACTTACAGTTGACATATTTTGTATGATAATCAATGTAATATCGATTCAAAAAATCTATCTTAATATCTTCCGACATACAACAGATTAAGTGGTGTTATTTTGATTAAAACAAAATATTTGATTATGACAATGTATGATAATAGCCGTTCTGATATTTTTTTTATAAATCGTGTACTAAATGCTAATAATGGTATATCATTTTTAAAAACGTGATATCTTATCATCAAGGTTTAACTTCTATCGCTATTCAAGTGATAAAATATTAAATTACTAACTCCACTCCTTTCAGCTGAGTTTTATAGAGTAGTAAACGAGTGGCGAGCCACCAACTGTCCCCCACGTATTGCCTCTAAGTGCAAATTCAAATCGTTAAATGTAAATTTTATTCCCTTTCGCTCGTGTCTAATGACATCATAAAATTTGCAAGGCGGTACAATCCTAAAAATATGCGAGTGAGGACTTCCTTTAAGTAAAAATAAATAACAAAACAGTCTCCGATTTCATTACACACATAGTCGTCTAAATAAGAATAAATAAAATTTTATTTCAATCGATGAATTACATTGATCGCTTTCTTTTGGATACTTGTTTATATCTAACCATATTGCAAGTGATTCAAATCTGAAACAGTAATATTGAATTTTAGATCAACGGTTTCCAACGTGGAAGGAGCTGACTATTGTCAGGGGAGGCGCCAAAACTTTTTAACAAAATAACAATTTTCATTCCAATATATTTACAAATAAATAAAACTTCGTATTGTAACGTAACAGTATAAATTCAGTCAATTGATGCGTATTTTTATATCTTTTAAAATATAAAAGGATAGGAAGACACAAATTTCTTTTTTATGAGGGTGTAGTAGCATCTGAAGGTTGAAATCTGCTGCTTTAGATAATACAAATGATGTATCTTCGTAACCTTAGGTATAAACTTTTTAAATGAAATATGTGTGTGTTTATCAATATTCTTGAACCAATACGCCGACGATCGTTATTAACTAAAAAAATGTTGAAAATATATTGTGTGATTGTCAATAAGCTCTTTCGTTTTCTTAAGATCCATATTTTGAGCAAAAAAAAGTTCGTAATCAATTGTATCTGGAGTGTAAACTAGACTTTCTATACTTGCAATAAAAATATTAACAATACAGAATTCGGTATATTCTTAAAAGGACACCTGAACATCAATTGTTTTTCAACTACTGGTATTTTTGGAATTTAAGGAGAGGTATAGTTACTGCTTATATTGTCATAATACAATAGGTAACATATCTTAGTTTTTAGGACTCAATGGGTGAGATTATATATGAGCATTATGAATGATAATTAAATTAATGAAATGATCTATATGGAGGATATTACGACCCCATATCACGACTCACATTGATGATTCGGTTTCATTGCCAAAAATATCAGTATTGATAATATTGAAAAAAGTGCATACTTTAACACTATCATGCTTTTTTAAAAAGACTTTTTTAGTTCGTCCATAAAGAATATTTATTACAGCATATTGCAGCTGATTTAAAAAAATATATAATTCTAATATTAAATATGTTTCTTGGCATGCAAATCTGCTTTGGCAAGCGCATTTGTTATGCTCGCGAAAATCCATCGCAAATTTACTTTCTTGGTGTATTTATGGTCATTGGAACGATCCATACATGCAGATTGTATGAGTATAGTCTGAATTTGCATTTAAATACTGTATTAAATTTTATCTGAGCTGCAATTTAAACAAAGTGCGACAGTGTCTTAGAAACAAGTAATCCTGAATGCGATTCACTCACTGGGATTTCGCTTTGCGCTGTCTTATTGTTATATCCGCATTATGGGAGTGAGCACATCTGAGCATGACTTGTTTATCGAAGAAAAGCTCGTTTAAAACAAGCGAATGGAAATACTTTTAAATGAAAATGAGCCCCATTTTGGCAGGAATGGGAATTCGGTGTAGCTTTTACAAGGTGTATTATGTAGCTTTAAATTGTGTAGGATTAGTTTTGAAATTTATTCTAGTTTCTATTGCCAGGTATTAAGATCCCGGAGAGGTTTGTTTTTCAAAATAAACAATTGATACATATATTTGTATGAAATAATAATTTATAAATTTCCTATAAATTTTATCAAAATAATTTAAAATCTTGTTGCGAACATTCAATAAGCAAAGATGGTATAACTTCAGTACAAACTTTTATTGTAAATATATTTTTAAAACATCTGTAGCAAATTATTATCCTGAACGATTGAGGTATCAAACTATCAAATTATTACCGATAATCAAGTTTTTAAGGCAAACGATAAATACGTATGCCTTTGTTTTTATAATGACCTTAATGGAATTAGATTTATATTTAAAATAACTACCACTCTCATTGAAAATCGCGCAATAGTTTTATTTAAATCAAAAAACAACCAGAAGACAAAATAAGTAATTCTTCATCCATAAATAAATAATCTAAGAATTTATTTGAATTTCAATAAACATTACGAAGACATTAAATTACGCAAAAAATGACTAGCAAACTAGATTATCATGAAAAAGAAATGTCGATTCTTAAATATAATTTTTGATCAGCAGTAAAGAATCTTTGTCGTATCTTCGCCATTTTTTTTCATTTTTAATTTAAAATTAACGGATCACTTTTCGTCATCTTTTTTTCCTTTGAATAAGTAACCCCTGCTGCCTTTACAACACGTGCTTTCGAATATGCACAGTCCTCTGAAATACTCGATTGATCTTTTGCGTTACGCATTCATTTCAGTTGACAATAAGGCCACTGATCTTAGATTCATGGTCTATTACATCACAACACTAGATATAAAAAGTCATAAATCACAGATATTCTTATTTATTAAATATACTTTTATATTTTATTGAAATAATATGAAGGAAAGAAAAGTTGTGAAATTTAATTAATTCATTTTTTTAAATTTTATATTTTGAAGGCATATTATAATAGATATACTAAAAACAAATTTAAAAATGTTTAAAAATATCCGTTACAAATTCAACAGAGACTAAAAGTAATCTTAATGTTGCATAATGTACTGGTTCCCAAAAAATGCCAAGCCATGTGTAATTTGAAAACATTTTAGGTATTTTACGAAACATTGAATTAATTATTCTAGAATATAGAAGATGTTGAATGTAAATTTCGATATTTTTTCAAAAAATAATGACATTTTTTAAAATATTTTTGCTTCAATAAAATACTCTTATTTTATTATGTGTGTATAATTGTTTATTTACGTAGTATCCCAACAGAAAATGCTCTGAAAATATGAAAAAATACTGAAACAAAATGGTTCTGATGTTTTCACAAAAAAATATAAAGATTTTTTGTTATTATTAAAAATTTCCACTAAAATTTAACAATGAAAAAAATAATGTTCATTGTAAATATAAAACTTCATGTTTTTATAAATATTTTTGTTATTCAATACGTGTAATGATTTACAAAAGTGAAAAATGTGCATTCAAACGTCTGTTCAAAATAATGGATTTGTTACTACTCCACATGTGACTACTAAACTTTCGAGTCTATATATTGAATGATTTCGTTTAAGTATTTAAACAAAGTTTAAAATAAATCTTAGTTCGTCTTATTAAAGTAAAAATTTTGATACAACGATACATCGTTTCGTAGGCTTCGTTTAAACGATTTCGGAAAATAAATGACTGTAGTGCCAAAACTTTAAATACATTTCGAGCAAAAAGCCGCCATATCAATGCTGGACGGAAACGAATCATTTATAACGTGGGAGAATGTCAAAGCTGTCGACCACGAATTTACTCTCAGGCCCAGTCGTCAAGTTTAGTAACTGTTGGGAGAACGAAAGAAAAATCATTGCTGTGGTGCACATATCCGTTTCAATTTTCACGGATGACCACAGCTTTTCAAGCAAAGAATATACTGTACGATTTTCACGATTTATTTACACATTTTCACTCGTATTTAATATATATGTTCTCCTTATAAATAATCTCAATATAACTACAAGAACAAGATTTGGTAAAAAAGTTATGGATTATGTAAGCTAAGAATGAGTGAGAGTTAAAGAATTTGGCATAATTGATAAAAAATGTATTGATTTTTCTAATCACACGAAGAAAGACTCACTAGCACAAATATTGAAATCTTAAATTTACCCCCTTAACGGTGTTGATTGTCACATCTTAGTAAAAAGACGTTATTTTTAATCAATAAAAAATTTTTATAGCACTTAAGTTATGTTAAGTTTTCCACAATTGTACTATTTGCGAAAATAGTATTAATAAATACATGTCATTGTTTTTATATAAAAAAAACTCATATACATTTTTAAATTAAATTTAATCTACCTATAATCGACCCGACAATCATCTGATAGTGAAAGTCTCACCAAGAATCTTCGGAGGTTGCTTGTTATTTTTTGTCTTATCAGAAATTGATTTATTACAATACTTCTTAAAAACGTTTTATCTTTCACTTTGATTGAAAAATAATCATTGAGTGTTACTTAACACAAATCAGATTTAACAACAGAAAAAAATATGTTTCTATTCACATGTTTCTTTTTAACAGTATTGTTGTTTACAACGCTTGAGTTCTATATGAACAATTTTTCAAACTCTCACCAAATTAAAAGACCACTCATATAAATGTTTCAATATTAATTTACTAGACTTAATTTATGTATTGAAGTAATGCTTTTAACATTTTCATGTCAGAATAAAGCTTCACCGTTCCACATATTGAGAAGTGTCAGGGTGGAGTGTGGAAGCCATTTTGCGGTGGGAAGCCGTGCGTTTATAATCGAAGCGACCGCGGGCCATTCGTATGAAAGGATTGTAATTTTATTTGGGGAATAAAGGCCAAAACGTTTTTGCGGCCGCCACGCCTCAAAGGACATTCTATCAATTTTGTTCGGACCACGCGTGGATGGAACCAACAGCTCAACGTTACCCACATGCGGCTTTTTACTGCGTAATTATTTTAGCAGGGTTCATATAATGATAATATAATCAAAATTGATTGAAATTGAGTACTCACATAACAATAAAAAATTCATTATTTTATTACACATCAAAAATTGTTATATCAAAGATTGATTTACTTTGGCTTAAAATCATAAATATGGCATCTAATATTTATTTATTACTTTAATTTTATATTTGAATTGTTACAACTTTGTACGATTCCACATGTTTTGTCAATAACGACCTGGGTTTCGCCTTTCGGCATCTTCAGGCATTCACAATTCAAACTTCATTCTCAATGATCAGCTCAATCTTCCCAACTCGTTGTACTCTTAACGTGAGATCGGTTCAATGGATCGACAATCTCATGACGTAAATTCTTATGTTTCTTCACTGGATGTTTGATAGTAGGTATTCTTTATAAAAAAAAACATTTATATTTTAATGTTAGTTGATTGATATTTATTGTAGGTATTCTTTATTAAAAAAAACATTTATATTTTAATCTTAGTTGATTGATATTTATTGAAAAAACCCCTTTCAAGAATGACTCACTAATTGTCCATTGACCATTGTCAATTATTTATAACTGATGTGCGGTTATTTCTCATTTTTCAAAAAATTAATTAACACATTCAACCGATTTAACGAACTATTTTAAACGATTCAAAGAGCTATAGGCTCGACCTCGATCTAGGTCAAGTCTTAAATTTAAGAACGAGAAGTGTGCTTAAAACTGCATTAAGTTAGACCAAATTTAATTTTGAAATTTAATATGACATATCTGATTTAATAAGATACAATAGATTGTGAAAATCAAAAAAAAACTGTCTGGGTTGAATAAAGTATAATATATTCATAGAAAAACCTGAGACACAACATAATCTCGGTAAAAAAATGACGCAACAGTAATATTGATATGAAATCCCCTCTTATTGGACAAGTTTAAACTGTAATATATCATACTGTCAGATGAATGAGGCTTCCAGCATTTTACTTGAACATTGGCGTAGAGTTTTTACTTTTTCAATAAAACTGTGTGAAAAAAAGTCAGAAAAATAAACAGTATTCTGACATTTCTATACGATAAATCATATGTTTAATATAGAATATGTAATTATTGATTATGCTTTGCTCATACTTAAAATTCGCATGGATAATAGGGTAGTATGTAACGTTAAAAACTTAATTATTAAGTATTTAGTAAAGATTTCGATTTATTTTCAAGTGACATTGGGATATCAAATAAATATGTAATATATATCCAAACTTGAGAAAAAATTTCAAGGCGAAATTGCTGATGAAACTAAATCTGCCAAAGTAAACTTCTTTATCTCAGCCTTTTTGAAAGTTTAATGCATTTGTTATATCGGTTCACAACGAGATGTTTTATTGTCTTTATAACAACACATATATTTTTGTGATAGGTTGATCATGTGCTAGTCAATATTGAACAAAATCTTCATTGGTTTTGAAAATTGCTTAAATTTGATGCGAATGATTCGTGACTGTCGATAAAGTTTTCAGTTAGAAGTCATTTAATTATTGATGACTCGCTAAACAGGCAAAAAAATAATTTAGCACATTAATTTTCTAATGTATACATTTTCTTGCGCCATTACCCTTCCTTTGTAAAAATGCGAGTAATGCACGATAATAAATAGTATGATGCGTATACTTGCACAGACTGCCGGCAGGTGGCAGTAGTGTACTGGTAATACAATTCGCAACACGAACATCACAAACAGCGCGTCTCTAAAGGAAGAGAGATAGGGCAAATGTCAGCCGATCTATTGAAACGATGTTACTAAAGGTCTATTGTCATCTCCTCTATAATATTCATGGCATGTATTATACCTATCCATATCAAAGGAATACGTTGATAGGTTTTAAGCCATACGTGATAGAGATGTCTATAGACCTATTATTATAGTCAACAGTTTTGGTTACGTATATTAATTAATATTATTGGATTATTTGTGATGTTTGTATTGTTAGTTTGACTTTAAGATTCCACACAAGTCTTCAAATAATTAATAGTATCCACTGAAAGTAGTTCATATCAATTCAATGAAGACTTAACTGATTTAATCAAGATATGTTTGACTTTAAGATTACACACAAGTATTCAAATAATTAATAGTATCCACTGAAAGTAGTTCATATCAATTCAATGAAGACTTAACTGATTTAATCAACATATGTACCAATATTTACTATTAATAACTGGCGATTTTCGGCGAAATGATATGGTACATTCCGTTAGACGAAAACTTCAAATAACAATTATTACAATTATGAACCGATAACCTGACTCGTAATAGATTTCTTACTCAATTTCGCCATTTCTACTAAACTCGTGACATGTTGTTACAAAGTCATTTAACCCAATTACGTAGCACGACATACTTCAAATTATAAATTACTTAGATTGTTTATTAAAAAAATATGCCAAATTCAGAAAATATCTACACATAATTTTTCTTGATAATTTTATTTTTGTGTTTATTGATGTACAATGCTAATTTTATTTTACAGAAAATGGGTTTACCGATGACAAATATAAATGTTCATTCATTTTACGATCAATCGAAATGCCTGAAATAAATGTTGCCTTGTACCACTAGTAGCTTAAACATTATTCTTTTATTTTGATCGTTATATTTTTAATATGTCCATGTCTTCTAAAAAACAGTTCGGAATTGGCGTTTAGTTATTATCAGGAATTTTAGTACACAGATGCACTACGTCGATTTAAATTTGAATTATTAATTATAGTGAATATCTTATAATCAAACTTAGTCGTAATACAATATCAACGATCATCAATTGCAATCGTTTTCTTTGGATTACATTTTTATTCACAATGTATTTATATAATTTCAAGTCACATGCACATTTATCCGAAAAAATTCATATTTGAACAGTTTAAAGAATGATATTTCGCTCTATGAAACGGCGTCAAATATAAAAACTTGAAACTCTCGTAAAAAATACAATAAAATAAAAACTCATATAAGCCTTCTCGCGTATATGATAAAAATTCACAGAGCAGATACAAAGATTTCAAATTCATAAACGATTCAGTTTTTACATCTCTGATCACAAATTCAAAACAATATTCAAAGTGTCATTGGCGTAGAAGGAAACTCTTTGTCGTAGAACACAGGGAGGCTCTTTGCAAATGGTTATTTTTATTACGTATTTACGCGTATATTGCATAGTTTGAATTTTTGACTTTCGTAGATTTTTATATTCGATGGGCTAGCGACAACTTGAGAAAAATAAAATTTGGTTTATGGCATGCAATGTTTGTTTAATTCCTGTTTTTATACAAAATTTAATAATTATATAATATTTTACAATTTTTGAGTCTCCTTTGTAGAAATCACAAAGTTTATTAATGTAATAGGGCAGTTATTTCAAATCTTTTTGATATCATATTTTTAATTAATTAATGAAAGCATTAAAGCAAATTGCGTTTGTCATTTTTTTAAGTAAGTAATACTAATTTTAATACGTAATATATGTTAGATCAGGTATATATTTTAAATAAATGTTTTTTTTGTGTGTAAAAAATATACCTTTATTTAATTTCTCCAGCGCTTTGTAGGTAGTATTAAAAAATATCACATTTTTTTTATGAAGAAAGAATTTTTGGCTGAAGCTAAAAATTTATATTCAATTGACAAAAAATCATTTGAAGCATTTTATGGCGTCAACTGTCATTTCTTTCCTTACTTCCTTATTGATTGTTTAGAGCTCCTAATGGATTATTGATTTACCATAATTGTAATTGTAATTTTTAATAAGTGATTGTGAACATTTAATTTTTATACTAATTTACTTTATTTGTATCAATATTGTATGATTTTATGTAAATCGTTTCCTAGTTCTTGACCCATGGTTTTGTACACCTGCTACCATTAACTCAAATTAATTTTTTGTTTTGTATAAATAGACTTGTTTGTAAATTGTATTCTATCAGTTGATAATGCTCGCGATGAGCGAAACCGGTCCTGATCAAAAAATATATTGTGGAAATAAGTACTAAAAAATGTGTTTTTATTATTTAAAATATAATGCCTTTCCATCAAGAAGTGACAGTTAACACCTTAAAAGTGAAAGTTGTGATGTTTTAATGAACAAAATATTTTTTTTTTGTACTTTTTCCACAGTTTTAATTTTATAAGTCAGGACCAGGCTTTGCTTATCGCGAGCACTATCAATCGGTGTTGATGATAAAAACAATTGTTGAAATTGTACTAAAAATGTTTATTTATATTATTTAAATTATTCAATAGATGGTGGTAGACAGTCAGCCTTCATTCTTAGAGCTTCAAGTAAATGTAGTGACACAACACAACCATTCACAATTTACAAAACACACCTGGCTCGTGGATAAATTTTTACTGTAATTGACATCGCTTTGTGTGAATTTATTTCATTAAATATCAATACAGTCACGCATCATATTATTGTATTTCTTGGAATCGACATAATCGGGATATTCATTAAAGTATATACGTTGTTTTTATGCATTCAATTAGCAGGCAACTTATTAAACATGATGCTTTATTTGTAAGTGTGTACAATACGGTGATGTATTTATTTTTATTGCTTATGATTTTCTTAACAAGAATCAACAAGTATCATATATTTAAAAACTTGATTCAAATTGTTTGTCTTGATTTGCGATTCAATACTTCAATGGTCTAAAATGTCGAAGAACGGGTAAGTCGTTTTTTTTTCGCCAAAAATTTCCTTGCTTGATATTCGCTCAAATAATAAATAAATCTTAAATCCAAATTAGATTAATTTTCACCCCATTTTATTATTCCGATTGAAGTCATATGAAGCGATACCTTGAAATTGCTTTCAAAAAAATTACAAAGCATATAAACAGAACGAAAAAATCGCATTACGACGTGCCCCCTGAATGGGTATCTCGCACCGGTTGTTCTCTTCCTTCAATATTATGTCAATGCCTCCATCACGCATCTCATATTGAAAAGCATTAAGGATAAATATACAGAATATATTATGTTTGATAAATGACGTGAAGCGCGCTCCGCATCTAGAATTGAGAGTGAAATATTTGTCATTGTCGTGGAGCGTGCTGTTGTATTGTGTTTTGAACCTAATTCAATCTGAGGAAGGATAAAGGACATTATAGTCATATATTAGATTTCTGGTTCTCAATTATTTAGTTATAAATCATCGTAGGAAATCACTTTTGTGATATTTTTTTTTCATTTAAAGAAAAATTGATACAAAATCAAAGTATGTTTTTATGCTTTGAATTGAAAGATAATAATTTGTTTTTTTTTGTCTATTGATTGAATTGGCATTCACTTGGTAGAACTTCATTATGACACGGTGAAAAAAATAGCAATGTATTTTAGTTCCACAAAATTATTTTTTTAAATATAGTTTATAGCTATTTCGGCTCACGCCATCGTCTGAACTATGCTTAAACTAACATTTGCTTATCTATATATAGCTGTGTAGAAAAGGTACACAATACATCGTCTCTCCTGTTTTAACGACCTAGCTAGTTTCCTGTTCGCAATAAAACTAACAACTGTAAATGAAACTAAAATGGCGGCTATATCAATAAGTTTACATATGACACGGAAATGTTCATTACAGAAACAAAGACGCCAGTCAGAGGATTCAATAATGGTGACTGACGTATATTAGTTTGTTCGTTAAGAATCCTTTGTTGATAGATAGTTGATATCTATTGATTTCCAGCTGTTCCAAGACCGTCATCATGCGACCCTTGCTACAAAGATGCAAACACTTAGGCGCTGAGTTTGAATTTATATTATGTGATTCCTTTATAACCTGATTAGTAAATTGTGAATCTGTTTTTTTACTGTTGAATGGTCTTACATGTTCCTTAGATTGAGTGGATATACTTCTACCTGTCTGTCCGATATAAACAGACAAAATGTCTTGTGGCTCAACAGGAAACAAGCTAGGTCGTTAAAATAGGAGAGACGATGTATTGTGTACCTTTTCTACACAGCTATATAAAGATAAGCAAATGTTAGTTTTTGCATAGTTCTGACGATGGAGTTAGCCGAAATGGCTATCAACTTTATTTAAAAAATGATTTTGTAGAACTAAAATACATTGCTGTTGTTTTTTGTCAGCTTAGGAATATTTCTTTAAATATTATATATCAATCACTTTTGCAATTGAGAAAATTTGATATTTCAGACAGTATCATGTGATAAGAGAAATAAATAATGTCATGATTATCAATTCAAACCTTTAATTTGTAAAATCATATAAACTGGCAAATCAAAATAACTCGAAAGATTTATGTCTTAATTTTTTATAATCACAGCCATTATTGGTGAATTAATATCATTTAGAAACAAATTTTTCCTCGGTGACAGTGTCGATATTTTCATCAGGATAAAAAGGTCCAATTTTTGCCTCTTTATTTTAATTAACATGTTTTTGATTTAATACGCATCGAAAAATTCAAAAATTCTCATAACAAATGACAATGGCTGACCTCTTTATTTGCTCTATTCAATTCTGGTATTCACCGAGTCAAAAATTATTGAGGAGAATTTAAAAATTTGATTTTGGTTATCTATCACCAACTCAATATTTTTTGTCTTTCGTCAGAAGGATTCAGTGTAACATATGTTCACAATTTATCTTATCTATTAGATCTTTGAAGCGGGGCGTAATGTAACCTCTGTCATATCTGCATCATTTTTTTAATATCAAATTTATAGAGCGTTACGATTGATGGTGCGTTAACATTTGAGCTCTTAAAGTCTCCTTCATCTCTTGTATATTGATGTATTTGTTGTACAATTGTGTTATCGTTTCTGACAGACGTAAGTCGCAGCGGAGCTGAGCAATCTACAGCGAATCCGGTCTACGTGAGCACCACACGCATTATAATTATATTTATATCTTCACATAATATACTCGGGAATGCACACACGAGTACACGTATGCATATCTTTCATAATTGTCTCTCTTCAATAAAGAGAAGTTGTTTGACTTACTAAAAATAACATTAGATGCAACATTAGAATATGCGTGACATCCTAAAAAAAGAGGACGTATAAAATATTTATAAAAAAATATTATTAGGTATTGAATTCAAATATGGTATATTGGGAACCATGGGTATATTAACCGGCCCCTCAAAGGTACGTTGTCTTCTTTATTAAGTATTCATCCACGTGTGCACATTTTGGTCTTCACTCAATTTAATTCAGAATTCCTCAAAGTTAGCGGTCTCACTAATAATTCGATTCCTTTCAAAGAACATATAACAGGTATATCTGGTTGAACTATGCGTTTCTATGGGAAAGTTTGGCAATAAGATTGATAATTTTCATTGTTCTCAGAATGAATACAAAACCAGACATGTTAAGTATAGTTATTATATCTGGAAATAGCGGATTTTATATTATAATATAATAAATATATTTCAATAGTATAATGCAAAGTTTTTTGCTACATGGAGTAGTATATATAAAAGGCTTCACAAATGGTTAAAAGTAACGAAATAAAAAGATAGCAACGCCGTTTCATAAATATGATATGTTATTTTGTATTATCATCATTGGATCTAAATGTTTTATCTCGTGAGCTGAATATTTTGTGGATTCAATTAAAGGTAAAAATAATATTGTTTAGGCTTGTGAGAACGTTGACCTGCAATCTAATCATAAAACTAACAAAAAAAATGTTCACATTATTTCCTGTAAGAATAAGTAAATAAAACAATTTATTAAAATCATTTTATCATTCGCCATAATATACGATTTAACGTTCTGTTTTCTGCAATAAAAATACGAAAAAAAATGTGAAATTTATAATATAAATATATAACTGTTAATTATAATCGATTCATAAATGTGTAACCAAACAATTTATCGAGCTTTTTTTGTAAAACAAAATATTCATGCAATATTTCATAGTTTTATTTTATACTCATATATACTCAATAGCTAAAGGTAAATATTTATGAGTGGACACATTTTTTATTTAAAATAAATAGATGGCCAATTTTAAGCGCGCTTGAATCTAGTCTATAAAATTATTTCACCATCAATTGACAAGTTTTATGGGAGATTATGAGTAGCTGAAAAAGAAACTTCTTTCAATCTACCTCTGGACAAAAATATGTTTTTTGAGACCCACATATTTTTTTTGTTGAAATTAATTGTGTGGCTTTGAATCATTTAAATGTATGTTCCATATAAACATAGATACACGAAAACGACTATCGACCCTTAGCTAAATAAAACAGCCCTATTATCCGAGGGATGAACAAATTTATGTTCTTTTTCTCTGTACAAACAGCCGCAAGGTTTTGGTCTCGTGTGGTCACTTTGGTCCTTTTCTGTTTACAGTAAGGCTTGATGCAATTTTATGTCTACTAAGCATTGCGTATTTTTCTTGCCCTCTTTTAAAAGTAACTGCTTTTGCTTGCTACCTTTGAATAACCCTTAAATGTTTAATGATACGAAAATATTTGTTTGGGATCTCACCTAAATTAATTTTTGAATGAATGATTACTGTAAAATTGCACTTTATAACTTGACTGAAATTAACTAAACATTATAAAAAGCGGGAGCACGATTGAAGCAATTGATTGAAAAATTTCTATGTCGATAGTACTGACGACCTGTTTAAGATTTTTCTTATTTTCTTACATATCTTTGAATCTTAATTTTATAGTTAATAGCTCTTATTTTTTTAACCATTAGCAAAGTATCACAAAAATACTTTTCAGATAATATTATAAAATAAATAAAAATATATAGTTATGAACTTAATGTCAAACAACTATATTTACCATCGTAAAATTTTGTAGAAGGGCCTTAAATTAGCTGTACTATGAATTGAAAAAAACTAGAAAAAATTAGATTACATTTTCAAACTATCATAAATCTTCTAATGTATAATAAAGTTATAAAACAAATCAATTTCAAAGAAGGTTGTTTAGATTTAATAACTTTTTTTATTTTTATGAATAATCCTCAAATACTTCTCAAAGTTCAAAATGCTTCGTTCCTATGAGTGTTCTTTTTCTTGACAACTCGCATCAAATCTCAAATTATAGTTTTGTTATGTAACCAATGCATACCGTTTAACTAAACCTTTTACCAAGAAGTGTTTGCTTCAGATATTCGTAATTAAATTTAATAAAATTTGAAAAAAAATATGATTCTTTGAAATTTTACCTGACTTAAGGGTTAATAAAACAGACTAAAACCTAGCGTACCAAAAATAAATAAAAACTCGAACGCATGTCAAACTTACAAGACGATTCAACTTAAGTGGGCAAAGTAGAGAAACCGAAAGCATACATATTATAATGAATTATATTATTGAGGAGGCGAATCGAAATTCAAATACCTTATGTGTTATGCTGTAATAATTGAATCCCTTCATCATATTAAGTTCAACTGTAAAATTCATTTGACGCGGATGAAGGGGTCCAATTATTACATTGCAATACGGGTGACCATATATTATTTGATCAGAAGATTCTATAATAAACTAGAGGCCAGTAATTAAATTCAAACTTCATTCTCAATTATCAGCTCAATCTTTCCAAATACTCCTTGTTGTATCTTTTACGTAAGATCGGTTCAATGAATCGACACTCTCATGACGTAAATACTTATATTTCATCACTAGATGTTTAAACGTTACATGCCAGAGTGAAATATGCAGGTATATCTAAAATAAAATGCTGCCATTTACTGCTTGCCTTGGGGTTTGAGTTTTCCTATAATAAATACCTTGGGTATACAGACGATGCTAACTGTTTGTATGTGATAGTGATGCCATAAGGCGAAACCCGGGTCTTTAGTGACAAAACACGTGGAATCGAACAAAGTTGTAACAATTCAAATTTGATATTGCAATTCCATCAAGCATCTTCGTTTGATATCATAAATTATGTTAAAAAATTGTAACAATTCGAATTAACAATTAAATTCAAAAATCGATGTGAAATACTACTTTGACTTAACAAATTGATTGTCAAATTTAAAATTCTTTGATTTTTAATAATTTGATAAAATTACTTTTGCCAAATTGATTGTATAACAATTATATTTCAAATGAAATTTGTATTTTACTCAACGTAAAATGTATTGAAAACATTTATAATCAATAAACAATTAAATTCAAAAATCTTGTGAAATAGTAATTTGAGTTTATTAGGGCTACAAAATTGACAGTTATTTGATTACAGTGTATTCAAAACATAACTGTTATTAATAGTCAATTAAAAATTCATAGCTAGATAGAAATGTTTTATTAAATTTTTAACTTGTTTTGAAACTATCGTTATCGGTCGTACATAATGTTACACGTGTTTTTGTTAGGATTTATATGATAATTACATCAAGAAAAAGGCTGACAATTTAAACATCATTCTATGTTTGTTTATTATTACTATGGATTTTTTTTTTTGAACGTCGAGTGAAATCCGGTCGAATAAGTTTTATTTTTGTAAAATCATTACAGCTGTGAGAGAATTTGCAAATGTAACTATTATTATATGTATAACAAAAATATTAAATTTAAAAGACAATAATAAATAAGGGTTAAATAATTCAAAGCCAATGTAGATAGTTTTATTTGAATTTCATTTGAGTTGCACAATTATTCGCGAAAGTGAATGTTTATTAAAAAAATTATATGCTATGTACAGTGGAGCATCTATACAATATTTTTTGAACAATCAGCAGATTGCAGTGTGACATACTTTTTAAAATATTTTATTGCTTCTTGGTAAGGAAGTACACTTTAATCTTATAAATGATCATTTATTCTCTTTTTTTCTAATTTGAGGATTCGAGAAAAAATAATGAAAGACAAACAACGATAAGTGAATATCAAAGACATATGTGGTTTAATTTAATGGCCCAATCAAAGAAAATGATAGAGCTTTTATTATAATTCAAAGGTGGAGGAGAAAGATTTACACTTTTTGAAAGCTTATTTAGTTGCTTTAAGATTTAACAAAAATTGAGAATAATAAAACGTTACTTTTTTATTGCCTCTTATGACGACATTATTACATAGAAATATGAAAAGAGCAGTTGTGAGGAGTTTTACTATATTTGTATCTTTCCTTGATAATCTGTAATTGAGTTTTTATCTTTTATGGGATAATCTTACTGCTTCAATTAAAAGTAGGATTTATATACTGACCTCATATAATTTCATCCATATCTAAGTGAAAACCGTTATTCAAATAATTTTTCCCTTTCTATGTATATTTTATTGGAGTATGTTTCTTTACACATACTACTTATAACCAATCAAGTCAAATATATGAAAAATTTCCACAATTTTAATACTGCATTTATATTTTGATATTGAGCGCAAATAATTTCTTCGAAAAGTCTCTAAATGGTCGACCAATACTTCAAAATGTAATAAATCCAAGAATGTATTTCATATTTTGAAATGCTCCCAAATATTTGAGTTAAGTTATAATCTTCTTATTCTTATCAGTTTATGAAAAATAAAATGATGAATGCATTTAACGAAATATTGATTCGAAATAATGGTTTCTTTACGCTTACTAATCTGTTATACGATACATTAACAACTACTACAATAAGTGAAATCTTCTTTTTCTTAAAAAAAATATATTTTATTCTTAAATTCTTAATGTAAGTGACAATTCACAATAGCCGTCACTGGGTTTTTCAATCATTTTTTAACATCTGTAGTAATATAAGCACCGATTTTATTCAAATAAACATCATTTGAAGAGCGTGCAATCAAAAGTAGAAATGGTTACGTTAAATTACGTCCACGAAAAATTCGACGAATCAATGAGGGTGTCCACCAAAAGTTTACAATTCATTGGCCTTTACCCATTTATTGACAAATCAAAATTCCAAAAAAATATAGCCTTTCTTATAAGTTTCATAATTGTTTTCACTGCGATTCATTCATTCTACAGCTTATACGATAGACGAAGTGAATCGTTGGTAGTTATCGCAGATAAAGCAGTCAGTTGCGGAGTTAGCGTGTTGGGCTTTGTAAAGTTTTATTTGATGGAATCATACGGTGCTAGATATGAAAACTTGATTCTTAGATTGAGAAATGATCTTTGGTTGAATAAGAAACTAGAGGCAGAAAATAATAAATCAAACTTGTTAAAATATATCGAATTTTCACGGAAACTAACTATAGCTTTTGAAATTATAACAGTCACAGATATGATTGTTTTTGGTCTGTCTCCACTTACAGTAATGATATTTTCAAAACTTTTCTCTGATAATCCTGTTGATTGGATACTTCCTTTTGATATGTGGTGGCCTTGTGACAAGGGAAAGCTACACTGGTATATTATACAATATATGTACGAGTGTTTCATTCAGGTTATTATGGTCTGGACATTTTTCGCTTGTGATACAATCAACTTGGCTGTCATTACGCACGTATTTGTTCATCTCGGCTGTCTTAAAAGCGATTTGAATAACCTAGTTTTGGAAAAAGAAATACCAGTATTAGACGTTCTTTGTACGCATCAATCTGATGTTTTTATTGCTTGCCAAAACATAGATAAACGGCTGAAGAGTTTAGTTTTAAGGCATATTGATTTAATACAGTAAGTTTTTATGCATTTTATATTTTAAAATTTAAACGATGTATCAATCATTATGAAAAAATTTTAATGATTTTTCTCAACAGAATTGCAGTGGAATTCGATAATTTGACTGGGATAATTTTGCTGCTGAACTTTGCTCTCGGATCTATATTTATTTGTTTGACTGGATTCACTTTCAGCGTATGTTTTAATCATTTTTTTCTTGTAGCAATAGAATGAAATACAAAGTTTAAATTGACATTAATTATATATATTTTGTAGATGGTGAATGATCTGCATAGGAAATCAAAGTTTTTCGTCTATTTCTGTACAATGATAGTAATTATTTTCGACCATTGCTATTACGGGCAGCATTTATCTGATCTGGTAAATATCTCATTTTCAATATATTGATTTTGATATGGTAGTCTGGAAGTAAACTGTTGTATGCAATACGAAATTTAATGATCGTGTATTTTTAATAGCAATTCAACGCTTTTATTGAGCATATGTACTTATAAATGACGCTTTCATTTCATTTGACTTTGGCACCTTGATCGATCAATTATTTTGTATTCAAACACACAGATACGTATGGTGTTTTCGTTCTTGTTCGCACACTTTTCATCCAAATATAATATTGACGAAATGATTAGGTGACTTACTAAGGCTCTTTATTTACCATCATCTTTTCAAAAGGTCGAGTTGCTTAACAATTAGTGTCTTGTATAGAACTTACATATTATTGGGTGATATGAAGAATGATGTAGTCCAGCGATCAGTGACTTCTATACATTGGCATTCCACAAAACATGTGATACAAAGTAATAGACGCTCAGCGTGCCACTGAAATAATCTTTTGTACAGTAACACAATTTTATTTGACTTTAATAATACACATTACATTAAAAAAAAAAATTTTAAACATTATTGAAGCCATTGAGGGTCAACTTTTGAAGCTAACATCTTATTATGTGGTTTATAGTTTGAAGTTTTTATTTTGTCATTTTCGCCGTGCCATCAAAAATTCTCTCGCATTTCATTTAGTGGCATGCGTGTTGTAGGTTGCTGGGCAATGATCTAGGTTAACTGAAAAAAAATATGCATGCATTTTGATTGCATTTTTTAAGGATTAGCATTTTTTAAATAGAAGACTACATTAGACTGAATATGAATTAGTTGTAGTGTAGGAATTCTTAAGAACTCAATTTGGATAAGCAATTATAATAAAAAAATATTTGTTTTGCTCTCTACACATTTTAATGATCGGTTTCGAACTTCTTCTTTGGATGCATAAAAAAATGCTGGTACACTCGGTAAGTCTTTTTCATTAATAAAATGGATTTCACTTTTAGTATCGTGTGGATTTTAAGATGACAAATTTACCGTTAAATTGACAATTGCAAAACGAATAAAAAAGTAAAACTTATTTTCTGTAACAGTGACATTTTTCGTGTTTTTCCACAGAGCGTTGCCATTCCAGAGAGTATTTACTCATCTCTATGGTACATGACTGACCGCAGAGTGCAACGCAATTTGCAGTTCGTAATACAAAGAGCCCAAAAGCCTTTGAAGATGTCAGCTATGGGCTACGTTGATATGAATTTCATTACGTTTACAAGGGTGGGTAGGGAAAACCTACTAAAACATGAAAATTGTACTATACTAGAGGTATTTTTTAGCGTGTAATGGATCGAAAGTAATATAAAAGATTTCTACGATTACCGTTTACCAATATTTTTAATAAACAATACATTAAATAATTGGTTATTACTCCAGAATTACTTATTTAACAGCACAATAAAAAAATTTAATATCATTTACAATCGGAATACGTACTTCTCTTATGTACTATCGAGATCACTGCGAACCAAAATTGGATTGCTATACACCTGTCGACATGTTCTTAACGCCATATATGATATCAACCAATTTATAGGCAACAAAATTTTGATGGCGTGAGCCGAAATAGCTATCCACTATATCTTAAAAATAACAATTTTTGTAGAACTAAAATACATTGCTATTTTTTTCACTGTGTTGTAATGGAGTTCTACCAAGTGAATACCAGTTCAATCAATGAAAAATTAATACTTATTTTTATCACTTTTAAGTAAGTAAATAAAGCTGAATATTTATTTATTTATTATGTAAAAATATTTATAATTTAGTCAAAATACATTCGTTTTTAAAAATAAAATTGTTTTAAAATTTACAAAATTAAACATTTTTTACCAAGTCTATCACAAGGTTGCTAACCACTGATACAGTTAATGCTTTATATTTCAAGTTAACTGTTTTTTTTTCAGGTTGTCAGCACGTCGTGGTCGTATTTTACGTTATTGAAAACTGTTTACGATAACTAATAAACAATTCAAGATGAACGAATTGTTTTTTCCTGCCTCGTTTACTTAAAATAATCTCTTATTTGTATGATAACAAATTGTATAAAATATTTGAATAAACTCAAGAGATATTTTAATAAATCCACTGAAAACATACAAGATAATAACCTAATTGCAAACAACAATTTGAATCCATAACTTTATATTTTATTGAACTTACAATCATTTTAATATAATCACTTTTAATGTGTAAACTCTCACTTGATGGAAAAGCATGATATTTTAAATAATAAAAACATAATTACATTTGTCGTGTTTTCTTATATTTATCAGACCTGCAGTTTTTAGCTCACGTGTCACACGAGAAGAACTCGAGAATTAAAGATGCCACAAATACACTCGGTCAAATGTAAAATTTCGGATTTCGATGCGACGTGCGAAACCAAAAAGCACTCGGTATGGAAAAAATCTCAAGTGGCAATTAGAAGCAAACATAAAGGCTTAGATTTTTAATAACCATTATTCAAAAAAACATTTTTAATAATGATATCCTTTTTATTAAAGCCCCCCAAAGCAGGACTCTTTTATTTTTTTATTCCAGGAAAAAGGTGAGCAGGAGATATCTTAGTTTTACTTTATATAATACGTCTTTTACCTTTTTTTTTTCAAAGGTGCCTTTGTCCCTTCGCCCCTGCGAGTTGGTTGCTACAGCAACATTTTCTATCAAAACTTACTTTTCAACTAAGCGCATTTATTGAGTCCGCAATGCCAACCTAAAGGCAATGAATGATTCTACTTTAAGAATATAATGAGAATTTCGAGGTAAGTTTTGTTCGCAAATAATTATTTACGATCGACTTTTTCGTTGTGAAAATCAGTGCTTTCTTATTATTTACAATACATATTACCACGGATGTTATTTAATTTTGCAATTTTATTATTTAGGACACTGAACATAAAATTTAAATTGATTACTTTTTTAATCCTGTTTTTGTGTTACCAATTTTGGGATTTTTTTTCTCTTTTAAAGAATCATCTTTAAACTTGCTTCATATTAATATTAAAATTAATTAAATAAAACCAATTCAATGATTTATTATAATATGTGCAATTTTATTATGACTGAAATCGTTGATATTTCTTTTAATTGCAATTATGAATGATATGTGGCCTAAGGTTCTCGTTGACAATTGGAATATCTGCGTCTTATTGTTATATTAAAACTAACTTTTAACAAATATTATAAATACTCAAATATTTAATATATACGTTGAATATAGAGTGAAACTTTCAAGACTTAAACCGATATTTTATATAGTTGGTTCGAAAAAAAATGAAATTGAATGCAAAGTACAAGTTAAAAATATTCATAGCACGATGAAAAATTGCAATGTATTTAGATCTACACAATTATTTAGAATTTGTAAAATTTTGCATAGCTTAAATACATTGCTATTTTTTCACCGTGTTATAATGGAGTTCTACCAAGTTAATGCCAATCCAATCAAGCAAATTATTCATTTTTTAATTTGACGAATACACAGTATGACAACTATAACTTGTATAGAGAGGTAAATATTAAATCTTTTTTAAAACATAGAATTTTTTGAACCTGAATGAGTATTTCATACTTAGTATATATTGCGTACATTTTTTTAGATTACAATATTACTAAAAGAGATGTTCTTTCATTTTTTTATAATTCTTATAAAAGTTGTTAAAAATATGGTGCAAGTAATTTAATAGGTATAACCCAATAAAAACTGTTTTTTTATACTTAAAATACTTAGCTTTAGAAACAGAGTATTTCAATTTTAATTAAAGCTGTGTGTTGGAAATGATTACCAACCTAAATAATAGTTACAATCCAATCAAATTCTTTAAGGATTTGTAAAGTTTTAAGAAGCTTTGCTATCGCCGAAAAGCTCCCAAATCATTCTTGGTACGATACAAATGTAAAGAAACATTTCATTGCAAAAGTTTTCTTGATACATTTTGTTGGTGAAAAACTTTATAGCTGTAAAACGTAAAAGTCAACGCGTCGAATCGAAAAGCTTATTATTCAACTTGTGTAAGTCTTAATTAGAGACCATTTCCCTACTTTTAAAGTCACAATACAATACTTTGATTTTTTAATTAAGCTATATTATATAGTTATAAATTTATTTAGAGTACTAAATCACTATTGCGGTAATCTGAAATTCAAAAAATAGACGTTGATTTCAATGTCAAAGCCAAATCAAACGACGAAATACATAGAAGAAAACAGTGGGCCATACGATTTAAAAGTCGATCGAGAATTAATCATTTTATGTAAGCGGTAAGTCACAAAAGAACCACTGTTGTCATTTGTCATAGGAAGTAAAACAAAGAAGAAATGATATAACTTATAGTTTCGTTGCATATAATATAATAGTGTGCTCGTTAAGAATTTTTTCTGATAGTTGATATCTATCGATATCCAGCTGTTCTAAAGCCTTCATCTTGCGGCCTTTATTACAAAGATGTATGTCGACCACCATTGCTGAACCCGCTACGAGGAGCCGTTTTGTCTCCGTAGTGGACCATTTCCGTGCCATATGTAAACTTATTGATATTGCCGCCTTTTTAGTTTCATTTACAATTTTTAGTTTTATTGCGAGCAGGAAACAAGCTAGGTCGTTGAAACAGGAGAGAAGATGTATTGTGTACCTTTTCTACACACCTATATTTAGATAAGCAAATGTTCATTTAAGCATAGTTCTGACGATGGCGTGAGCCGAAATAGCTATAAACTATATCCTAAAAAAATAATAATTTTGTAGAGCTAAAATACTTTAGTATTTTTTTCACCGTGTTGTTTAATGTTATTTGGATTTCATTGTCAGAACCAGTTATGATTATAAATATTTCTACTGCATTATATCGATGTATCCATTTTATAGAAATTATACACTTGTTATGTTAGTTTTTCATTATGGTTTCGTGTTTATACGATTTAGTTTTTTTAATCATAACCCAGCAAATCAGATGATTTCTTAAATTTTTTGAAAGTTACTTGTTATCTGATTACTTATATAAGTAAACAAAAAAAAACTTATAAATCCCCTAAAAACACAATAAAGTACTTCTTTCCGATTTCTATATACGTCGCCCTATTTCAAGTAAACAACTATCGATGTATATTCCCCTCCTGCTTGCCGTCGAGTCGAAACCAAAGCAAACAAATCTACAAAATCAGCGAGTGGAACGGACATGATAAATTAAAATTATTACAATCGGTACGGTACACATACAGACTCGATACTAACTTCTTCATACAGCGAATGCGTACCGCGAGTATGCTCCTGTTTAAACACACTTAGATTTATTGACTCCCCTTGCCAAGAAAATTAGAACTTAAAGGCCAAAGACATTATATTAAACATTATTTGCTATGTTTTTAAAATACCTTTACAGTGAACAATTTTCAATTAACGCGTGTCGATATACTTTAAGTAAAGAATATTGGTATGATGATCTCGTTATGAATTGCCTTTTGAGACATAGCGGAGGAGTCAATTTTCGCATGTTTTTAAGAATTGTTGCTGTGATTTATTAATATTTTCACAGCCTCTTCAGGCATTTTATCACACGGATCCAACAGAACTGATGTAAACTAAACAGTTAGCATCGTATATATTAAAGTGATTAATTCATAAACTTTGATTGACAATATGATACTTCAACACTAATTTATTGTAAAGTTCAGTCCATCTTGCCGTAATGATCAAATTTGTATGAATTAGTAACTTTATTATATATATACGATGTTAACTGTTTATTAAATCAACTATATCCTAAAAAAATAATAATTTTGTAGAACTAAAATACATTGCTATTTTTTTCACCGTGTTAATTTAATGTTATTTGGATTTCATTGTCAGAACCAATTATGATTATAAATATTTCTACTGCATTATATCGATGTATCCGACAATACGATACTTCAACACTAATTTATTGTAAAGTTCAGTCAATCTTGCCGTAATGCTAGCATTATGGAATTTCAATATCAAATTAATTGAATCAATAACTTTAATATATGTACGAAGATAACTGTTTATTTTACGTCAGCTCTATTGCATCCGTGTGATAGAATTTCTGAAGATGCCGAAAGGCGAAACCCGGGTCGTTAATGACAAAACATGTGGAATCGTACAAAGTTGTAACAATTCAAATTTAATATTGAAATTCCATCAAGAACCTTCAGTCGATATCATAAATTTTCACTACTGTTAAGGCTTTTAGTCTGAGCTTCTAGTAATGAGTAATATTGAATAATTTCATCTTCTTTCCTTGCAGTAATGGATCCATAATCTTCAACAAATGACTTCATCACGCATGAGATTCACTGCTCCCTTATGCATCCGTTTTATGTTTGTCTTTACATCTCATATTTAACTTTTACTAAGTTTAATCTATGATAACATTTTTCTTTACCGATTTGCTTACAATATTTATATAACTTATATAGCTTTATCTCTTCTAAAAATACTGTGATATACAATATAAATGCAAGGTGCTCATTAATTTCATTATATTCCAGAGTCAAAAGTTTTAACCACAAAATCAAAAACATAATAAAGGTAGGGTGAACCTCATAAAGAAATCTTTATTGACTCGGTGTGGGGTGACAATTTTATTAGGCGACGTCTCAATGCGTTTTATTCAATAATTTCCCCGGAAATATTCCAGAAACTTTTACAACAGTCAGCGATTTTGGGGCAATATTAACTCGAGCACTGGCTGACGCCTACAATACTGTCGAGTGGTCTTTGTTAGACGACAGGGATGGTTTAATCATATTATTTCTATTTATTATGTAAACTATTTAATATATCTACAAACAAGCTATTAAATTACGCATACGATTAAATAATGAAACCGTTTCGTGTATGAAAACTGAGTAGTGTTTGATTGGCTTGAGTGTCTGATTATGTAGTATTCAATTTGTCAAACGGTCGTTACTCATCAAATCTTTAAGCGACAATGTTAACAGTGTCTTAATTGGGAAGTTAATAATAATACCATATATATCTTCGTTTTTGAAGACAAATAAATATTGTAAGTAAATTTCCGTTCGAGAGTTGAAACAACAATCAAAATATAACTTTAACCACAGGCCTGTCGTAGTATTTTGAATTGAAAAATTCTAAAAATAACATTTTACTTAAATAATAAATTATCATATACATTTACAACTTTTCTAATGTTTTCGACTGCCATTTTTAAAATAAGGTAATCGATGACAAACTTAAATATCTCTTACGTAAAATATTGTAGAGATATTTTATATATTGAATGATCAACTTGATGTTTCTGAAAACATATTTTTACTCACCTACTTAATAAAGAATCATGTTTTGAACAGTCAACATATGAGTTTAGGCACTGGTTGTTGGTGGACTTTCATTCTAGAAGGCGGCATTCATTATTTACAACCTAATAATGCCACGCTCAAATAATTTAAATCATTTATATATATTTTGAAATACACGAGGTTTGTACATTATTTTTCAATAAATAACCAAAATTAAATAAAAAATTTTGAGTCATTTAAGAATTAACGATAATGTATTTATTAGACTATTGACTTCGCTGATGATTTAAGCAGTTGCTTTTAGAGTTATGAAAAATATGAAATACAATATTTGTGTATGTGAATAGTTTCTTCGATGATAAAATCTTTTTTTTGTGAGAATAATATTAGAAACAAAGTTTTATTAACGGCGTCAAATAGTATTGTACCTTTTCAGAGGGATATAAGAAGGTGAAGTGATCAACCGAAAATGACTCATTCTCTTTCCATCGCATAAAAAAACTTCTTCGCAAATGTCGCGTCCATTCCATGGTGCTTTTTCATAGGATCGAAACCATAAAATTCAACCAAAAGGCCGTAGAGTAATAACGTAACCATCCAATATCCGCTATCGGGGGTTTCCCATAGGAAATGCAGGGACAGCATCTATTCCCGCCAGCGGATGTCGAGCAACTAATAAAGTCTCTCCCTCTCACATAAATGCAAGCTGTTAAATATCTCAATTCACCGGAGGGAAAATGGCAACACCGTCGCCTCCCGTTTTCTTATAGGTAGGCAAAGGAAATCAATCGCCCTCCCTCGTTCACGAATTCAATATTCTTGTTCTATTGATATGAAAATATTATCATTTTAAATTGCGCGAATGGAAAATAACGTCATCAAATATTATCACCTCAGCAGTGTTATGATTAAACGTGATCCATTTTTCCCTCTTGGGGAAAAGTTTAATCTTCTCCTAGTGTTGACTGAATTGAAAAGTGGGAATTCAATATTCAAATGTCATAAAACATATTACATTATTTTGTTTATGAATTTTCTGAAATTTTATTTCGCAGAATATTGTCAAGAAATATAAGTCATGTCGTTTTACTTCGTGTTAGTATAGTATGATTAAATAGAAATCTATAACACTTTTATGGTGTTAACCGTCACTTCTTGATGGAAAGACATGATATTTTAAATAATAAAAACAAATTTTCAGTGCTTATTTCCATAATCTATTTTCGCGAGCATTATCAACTGATGAGCGATGAACGAAACCGGTCCTGATCAAAAAATGTGTTTTTATCATTTAAAATAAATCGATAGTTATTGAAATCGCAAAAATTATGTTATTCTAAGTTTTTTACCAAATTAGAAAAAGGACATTATGTAATCATTTATTTTTAACTATCATATATTATATAATCAGTAAAACCACATGTGTGATGACAATGTTTATTGAAATATTAAAAAGGAAACATATAACCCAAATACATTTAACAATATCTACTCTTTATTCGACGAATTTTCATCTAATTTATGTTATCTATATTATATGATGATTGATAACATAATAAAATATACGACGAATTTGGATGGTAAAATTTGGCAATCTTCGACATAAATATCCTAAATAATTATTTTTTTTGATTAGCGGAAAAAATATTTATTTTGTGTTAAATATTGAACTCGTTAAAAAAATAGCAATGCAATTAAATTCTACAAAATTTATAAGATATGTAGTTGATACATACTTTCAAAAGCTATGAAAATTAGAGATAATAAAAAGTTACATTTCCATCAAAACTATTGCTAACTTACATAGATGTCGATAATGGCAACAACAGTGAAACATCAACCACTATCTAAAATAATTCGAATTCCGCTGCAATAAAAAACACGGTCATTTCATAATATATCAACGAATAAGTTTACCTCTGTTATTCGGCCGCCATGTTAATTGAGTCATCCGGTCATCGGCAAAGACACATTGGCCAATAAAAGTTACGCCGAGAATAAAGCACGCAGTCAATGCCGCATTATAGAAAACGGTTAAATAATATTTCAAACAAACGATTGTAATATTTTTCACGGGGGGTATTAATAGCTTCCACTGGTAAATAAGACTAGTCTCTCTATAACGGCAGTGAAGTTACAAAAAGATTACGATCAAAACAGTCAAAAGATAGATGGTCTTCAAAGCATATCTACCGAAATGTTCTATAATTTAAAGGAAAAATACAAGGTATAATTTAAAAATTGATTAGTGTTTTTTGAAACACGTTTATGATATCGGATATGAAGTTGATTAATGGAATTTCATTTGAATTCTATTGGCTAAACTGTTATCGTGCCACATACTCGTTAACTGATTAATTTTATATTTTAAAGCTATGAAGAAAAAGTAAAATATATATATTGTTTCAGAGGGATGGGTGAATATAAGCCTGCATATTCAAAAAATAATCTTGTGTATTTATATTATATTTAATAAAGATATTCATGTTTTCAACAATATATATACATTCATATTTCTGAAAACACTTCCCTCCCCATATCTCATAACACAATGTTTTGCAGACACGTACAATTACGGTTTTGGAAACATTTAACAAATAAAAAACTACACGTTTATTACCTTAATAAATTTAAGGTGCTTGCAAGCATTGAGTAAACATATATTTTTTTCCATAAAAATAATAAAAAAATCTTTGCAACGTTTATTCTGTCAACAAATCGATTGGTTTATTTTAAACTTGAATCTGATTGAATTTGATAATTTAATCTCTTACATTTAAATTGTATAATTGTAATACTTTTTCAAGTCATGAACTTACAGAATATGTACAAATAAGATTTATCGAAATTTGAGAAACATTAAACTATTCGAAATTTCCCGATAAAGTGAACGTACGTACCTCTTGAACTATCTGATGCTAGATTTAGTGTGCCCACTCGACCGGATAATTGTGTTCGCTCTTCTTCCATTTATACGAATACGGAATTGGACATACTGCCGTAGAGGTAATATAATATAAGTTTTATGAAAGTGCTTTCGTAAAATATAATCGATAATATAAAAACGCCTTTGTCATAATTCACTCGTAAAGAATCAAAATTGTATAATACTAAACGGACTAAGTGAATAAACCTATGTGAATTGTTTCAAATATAAAAATTGAATTCTTTTAGGATATAATATTATATTAAAATTTTAGTTTTTGACTTCCTTAAGAAGAGTTGTGGGAACAAATAAATAACTCAAATTGAAAATTTACATTATTTTACAGCACGTAGAGTAAAATAACAAATTAGAATTTTAAACTTTATTTTTCTGTTGAGCTACTAATTGTTAGATAGCTTTCGTTTCTCTAAAATCTTCTTCCTAATATCCACTCTATCTATCTTTATTGTGTGGTAATTATTGTAATTCTAAACGAATAAAGTAATTAGTATCAATTGACTTATAAGAAGATTCTTTTTTATAGTTCGGACGCATTTTTTATTATAATTTTATGCTCGCTTTATGAATTTATTTTTTGTAAAGGAGAAATAAACTCTCACTTCACACATTTACCGACGAATCCATCAAAAATAAAATAATAATTAAATGTAAAATACTCTATAGCCAAAATAAGTTTTCATATTTTATTATTAAAACCATCATACAATAAATTATTATAAATATAAATCCAGATTTTCAGCAATACTATAACAATATTTTATTTTATCACTATGAATAAGAAAATTAAAATATGTTTTTTGATCGAATTGGGATTACTTCACAGACACCATTATAACACGGTGAGAAAATATCAATGTGTTTTAGTTCCATGTGAGTGAAAGTCGAAATAGTTATCAACTGTACTAAAATACATTACCATGTTTTCACCATGTTACAATAAAACTTCCGTTATAATTATATTAATATTCTAAACCCAAAAAAATCGTATACCTAATCTATGCTATGGATCTTTTTTATAACTCTCTGGCTTCTATATTTTCCAACTATGTTTTGTTGTTCGTCAGGAGAGATTTATTCGATAATAAAAAATCTTATTTTGACCGATTGTTTCTTTGTGGGGGATATTTCGGTGAGATTTTCGTGTTTTACACGTCTTATTCGGAATCTAATAAAACTGATGAAAAATGCTTCAATTCAATATCCAGAAAACCGGCAGTCTTTCATTTCTTCATAAACACGGCGTAATAGTGGATAAAATTGTCCGAAGGGCATACAATGCTAAGGCGTCGCTTTACTTTGAAAACGTTCTAAACTACTTTTATATATTCACACGAAAACTTCATAGTCTTATCTTCTTCATAACTTTACAGTTATAAACGAAATATATGTATTTATCATTGGGACCATGTCAATTATACAATAAAAATCAAGTGGATCTCTCTTGAATTTAAATTTATAGATATTAATTGAATTACGTTAGCTATTTATTATGCCTAAGTAATATCAGTTTCTAAAATTGAATTTGATCTTCAATGCGATACTGCGATAAAATGAAGTCTAAATATTATATTATTTAGTAGTGTTTGAATTCAGCTGCTATCACATAACTATCAGAATATTGAAAGGGATATTTATAAGAAATAGATAATATTCTAAAAACAATTGTAAAATTCCTTTCGTCTAAACAACCAACTGAACGCTAGTATACCTGCAGATAAATCACTTTATTATTTATTTCAAAAATATGTAAACTCTTTTTTTATAATCACTATCATATATCGCTATTTGTATAATAGTTAGCACCTTTCAAATTGAATACAAAATATAGAGGTCGATGTACGGTTCATTCTTTCGTATAAAAGAAAACTATATTTCTATTGCTTCCTTTTTGTGCCGTTAGATGTCTCTTTATAGCTGTGTGAGGAAAAAAATAAAGGTGAGAGGCTGCACACGCTCGCCGCCGTACAAAGAACACTTCTTCAAGATTGAAGATCAAAAAATGCTGGGAATGCTAGATATTCTCAAATAAGATGTTTGCGATATGAAAAAGTGCACGGTTCGTAAATTTCAAGTGACATGCGTTTCCTACTTATACATATTTGGTTGTATATGTATATACATGTACCTTACATTACAAACAAATATTATATCCATTTAAATGGGTCGCGAAATAAAGAAAAAATCTATCTTTAAATATTAATACTTTGAGAATTATCAATGTATAGAAAAATGATCAAATGGGATACCTATATTTTTAAGATTGTTATTGGAATTAAAGTAATACTTAATATATGAAATGTTATTCACATTTTTTAAGCTATTGTATTTTTCTTCCAATTATTTATGTGTTAATTAAAATTAGGTTTTTTATTTCTTTATATTGAAATTTTGTTTTTTGTTCTGTCAACATTATATAATAGGTATTGGCCATGGTAATGTATAATTTTATTAATTTTTAGTAAAAAAAGCCTTTACGTTAAGTACAATAAAATGTTCAATGCATAAAAAAATAATTGTTGTTAAAAAAATGTCAAAATTATCGCTAGTAATATATATATATATATATTTCATCAAACTATCAAACAATAATCATATTTCAAAAATAAATCAAATTTCTCGATACCATTTCGCGGAAAATAAATTACACTTTAAAAAAATGGTGCAAATTTTATATTTATTCTGGTCAATAATGTGACAAAAATTGTGCGTTGTAATTTTGTATATAAAGTAAACAGTAGTGTTACACGTGCGTTTGATTTTAACAAACTCCACGATTATGTTTATTTTTATATTCATTTTTTATTTCATGATAAGAACTCACTCATAAAGTACCCAAAAACTTCCCAAAGCGTAATAGCCTGCCCTGTCGGCAACATAATTTATAAACACTAAAATTTACCCTGAAAATTAATTAGCCCTGTAATAATCTTTAACACCTATAATTAGCATAAAAATAGTTCTTAATTTATTATTTTGAAAGATAACTCTATACCAGATAAAAAACAAATACAACGAATATTTGAATGCTTCATTTTTTATGATTTTCAGTATCGATTTGTGGTGTTCCAATGAAAACCCAGTTATTTTATATTTCTCTTTTTTTGTGCGGGTGAGCCTAAATTGTGATTTAGCACACATCTTACTACAATGCTGATGACAATAATCGTATAAAATTGCAGGTATTTGCTGAAACAGTTTATCAATTTGTTAAATTAATAGAGCTTATATTTGTTTTATGAGAATCTGTAAATCTTGCGAAATAATTCAATTACAGTGACATCTATCTGAATCTAATAACAGTTCTGAAAACGTATTGTTACTTAATTTTCTCAGTATAAGATTTTTATCAAATTATTGCATAGCGTATTGACGTCATCTTTAAAATCCTCTATCGTCCATTAATTAAAAATAGTGATAAATATATTTCCCTTTGAAATATATTAATACTTTTTATAAACCGACGCCATTATATAATGACAGATGTTGCTAGAAGATTAGTGACAGCCGTTTCAGAAAAGGGAAATAATTTCGTCTATTAATATTTATTCGCTAAGCTGGCAATATGTACTTCGCAAGAGATTTCTCTCCGTTGAAAGAAGTCATATTTTATTGAAATGCTTTCTTATTAAGCTGACGTAATCTTCCGCAAATGAAGAAAAGCCCACTTGCCGGACACGGTTTTATTCATGCGGTACTTGTGAAATAATTTTATTGAGAGGGTGAAGCTTCCGACCGATGTATTTTTTTTCAGTTTTATTAAATGGCGCTTAAACCAGTTGTGTAAGAATATACATTTAAACATTAATATTGTTTATTATTTCTATCTTAATTACTATAAATAAAAAAAGAATTAGGTATCAACTGTCAACGCTTTATGGAAAGTTTTTGTATTAAATTTGTAAGAGTAATACTATTTTTTCTACTACTTTCACAATATCGACCTATTTCCAAGACTTATAAGACGACAACAATTGTTCTGATTATAGATTAAGCTAAGTAAATATTTACAATAATATAAATTTTGTAGAACTTAATATTTTCTAACTGTCAGCTCTTATAATTCAGTTATACAAAGGAAATCAAAATTTGTTCATTGAATTGGCATTCACTTGGTAGAACTCCATTATAACACGGTGAAAAAAATTTCAATATATTTTAGTTCTACTAAATTATTTTTAAAAATATAGTTGATGGCTATTTCGGCTCACGCCATCGTCAGAACTATGCTTAAACTAACATTTGCTTATCTATATATAGCTGTGTAGAAAAGTAACTTTCAAAAATCATATAGAATTTTTGTGGAACTACTTTACTTTGCTAATTTTATATAGATTGGATCAAATGTAAACACAATTTATATATACCTAAAATTTCGTTTATTAATCCTTTATACACATAACACATTTAATAAATTATTATGTACAAAAATGCAATATTTACTTGAAATATCGCTCGTATTTATTTAAAGTCATTATATTTATCTGTATGCCGAGGTGTCAACCATTCGAGCTTCGCAACCGTCCCTACCACAGCGACCGCAGGACTGGCTTTGGTGATACCATCGCAGATATTCTAGCCAAAATATTCCTGTAATAATAATTTCAAAATGTATCAATATTTACTCAATATACTTCGCATCAAATCAATACTACATAAACACACACTGATCAAAAAAACAGATGCGTATTTGAATTGAAAAAATAAATAAATACACTATACCGATGTGTGACATGGTTTATTTATTATTTCCAATTTTGCATAATTATAAATAAATTCCTCAAATTATAGTGTGGTGAAAATATTTAGATTTTGATATAGTCATATTACTGCTTCGGCGCGCCGCATCTACGCTTACTTGATTAAATCAACTGAGATGTTTTCAAAACGAGGGTTATATATATTTTATCAATTACATGTACATTTGTAAAAAAATCTTGGATATATTTTATCATTCTTCACATTACAATAATTCAAATTTAAACCATTTCACTTTCAATTAATCCGTTTTCTGCTGAACTATTTCATAATATTCCAACACTGGATATTTAAAAAAAATAGTATTGGTGACCAAATTTTTGAAGGCCATCAGTATTAACCGGAAAACATTTTTAGACAAAATTAGAATAATTAGTACTCTTATAGCTTACAGTGACAATTATCAACACACTGTAATCTTCCATTATAAGAGTTGAAACATTAGACTTCGGCAGTTTAAAAAGAAGCTAATTTTTATCTCAGTTCTGTTGCATCCATGTGATAGAATGCCTGAAGATGGTGAAAGGCGAAATCTGGGCCGTTAGTGACAAAACATGTGAAATTGTACAAAGTTGTAACAATTCAATTTTTTTCTTGCAAATGTGGTATACATTTCTTAAACATTAAAATCTATTACTGATTATAATTATAAACGATAAGAACTGCACGAAAACATGATAAGTTATCTAAAATATAAACATTTAAGAATATAATATGTATTCATTATTCAATTGAATGAATGAAAATGAAATTGGTTTGGGCACCGGTGACGAAACTGCCCGTGACGTCAAAACCATTGTGACAATGAAAAAAGTAAAAAAAATCGTTTACATTTTCATATTGAATAACATATATATTTTTCTTTATAGTGTTAAAAAAATAGGATATTTCCATCGAATGTTTATTTCTTAAAAAAAGCGATTGTGGTTTGTAAATGAATATTGCATTGTGTGAGCGTGGTAAGTCACTTGATGATAAGAGTTTGTTTACATTTTACTTTAATCATCATTATTATTACAAAGAAAGGATTCCCCAAGTATCTTTCAAAATTGATTACTTGTAACAAAACTTCACAAAGAATTTTATCGAGAATTATATTTGTGGTTGATAAATATCCTCTCTGAGGTTGATTTTTAAATAGATAAAAAAATACTATATAAATCGCAATAAACATAGAAACGTTATACGGTACAGATCACGTCATTATATCATTTTATGGAATATAAACATTTGCGCGTAGTTAAATGCCACGTCACTAGTTTTTTTTTTATATATATATTTAATAAATAATTAACGTTTTAGTCTCCAGAGCCATATGTGCGTAACATGTTATGTTGTTTAAATAGAAGAGAAGATGTATTGTGTACCTTTCCTATACAGCTATATATAGAAGTAAATGTACGTTTAAACATAGTTCTGATGAAGACGTAAGCCGAAATAGCTATCAGCTATATCATCATCATCATCAGCCGGGGTCGATCCACTGCTGGATGAAGGCCTCCCCCTGCTTTTTTTTCCAGGGGGGTTGTTTGGACATAGCAACACCACGCTGCCCAGGCGGGTTGGTGTTCGGTTTTCTATCTGGGTTTTCCTTCCCATAGCCAAGAGAACACGGCACGCGGTGTTCCCGAGCGGTCACCCATCCGAGCATTATCCGCGTCAAATGCTGCCTAACTTCGGTGATCGCACGAGAGCCGGTGCTTTCAACGTGGTATGGTCGTCAGCTATATAAATTATATGTTTTGTAGAACTAAAATACATTGCTATTTTTTCACCGTGGGAGAAATATTGTGATTCATATAAAATGAAGATTTTTTATAAAATTATACAACAGCAAGTAAGAAACAAAGCGGATGATAGATTTCGATTTTTACCGGTTTTCGTGAATATGAAAATTTTTAAATAGTAAAAAAATATCGTCTGAATGTTATTACAAATAAACATTTTTTATAAACATGGGAATTCAGAATATAGAAAATTTCCAGATGAGATAAGACGAATAGCCAATTAATTTTAGTACTTCAAAATAATTGTGATTTAGTGCAAATTATTAAACAATATTTTGAAGCATTAAATTGACCTTTTTCTTGAACCGAATGATAACAAAATTATATATTCTAACTATTTAAATGCGATGTTAATAAAACTAATGTCTTATATGTTTGAATTAAATTTTTATTTTATGTTGATCGATTTCAACAGTCATAGTCAACCTGCAGCCCATGTGATACATGCGGCTGACTAAGATGTTCAATATATATCAATTATAAATCTGATTGAGCACATGACGTCTGTGTTTCAGCATTAAAAAGAAACACTTCAATTTCTACTAACTTATATATGTAAATTTATTTTTTGTGATTATTATATTTTACAATAGTATATTCATTATTGCTTATTAAAAAATAACGAAAAGGTTTAGTATGGCTGGGTTACATGAGATCAATCAACGATCAATCATTTCATTTGAGTCTTCGAGTTAAGAAGTATGTTTAATATATTAATGTTGTATAGGGGTCAAGATGGGAGGAAGGGATACATGAAAAACGAGGGTTTTAAAGACATATTTAGTGTTATCAGCTTCTGGAATACTGTTTAAAAAAAGTTTGTATTACATTTAGTGGTAGAAAAAAACATGAAAAATATTTTCATGAGTGCTTAACGATATTGTATCCTTTGACATATACATTGTTTTTTTGGTTAATTTCAATTGTGAAACAAAAAAAAATTGTCAAAGGAATATTGATTATTTTTATCAAATACTGTGAACAGCAAGACTGTTATTTTCTTTATAATTTTATAGTGTGTTAAGTAAAATATTTCTTTAAATAAAATTCAAAAAAAATAATTTACTTACAGTTTATTTTTACCCGCTAAATTTAGAATAATATTTTTTTAACGAAATTCAAGGCTTATCAAAACTAAGATACAATTGAATTAAATTTAGATTTCAATATTAGATGAAATACATCTTAGCTCTATTTAGTGCCCGAACCAATTAGTTCTAGAACAATGTTACTAATATTCTCGACAAAGGGCTCATACGGCCCAATATTTGACACTGTTAAATAAAATGAACTACAATATCTTACATTTTTCTTACTATGAGATGAATTACATTTTCAATTAGTTAGTCATGGTCACAATGCTTTTTTACGTTAAGAGTAAAAAAAATCTATTCTATTAGTATACAGATAAAACAATGTTTTAGGTTTCTCAATAATAATATGGATACACAATATATTATTCCGATGAACCTGTAACAGATAGCGATAATGTTTATATTCTTTATAACTGAATAATTTTGAGAGAGTTTCACAAAAGCAATCAATGATTAATTGATTTTATTTTTTAGTTTGATCGTTGAAATACTTACATTTTTTTTCTTTTTAATATGAAAACACGGGGATGTCCAATTATTGCTTGGCGAAATGTAAGAGTTGTAAACGATAAAATATGTTGTAATTTTTATATAATTTTAATGAATTAAGTTCACTGGAATTCTGAGAATCTCTGGCATTAGAAAGGTCAACCGTTGTGATATAAAAGCAGAACGAATTTCATAAATGTCATTCCGTTCCGATCGCCACTCAAAAAGTTAATCGTACAATTAGTGTAACATATCGCAAAATACAATATGCGTTTCTTCACGTTCTTCTCATTATTCTTTGTGTTTATGTTTTTGGCATCACAGGTGTCTTCATTCCCTCAGCCAGAACCCAAATGGAAGGGATGGAAAAAGATTGTAAGTACTAAAAAAACACTAATTTCAAATTTAATTCATTTTACAAATTCACATTCGGTTTCAGCTATTGTTTTGTGCAGTATTTAATATTTGCAAAGTGAGCAGTATTTAATGCTACGGTGAATTCAGTGATTTTTTGTGGATTTTTTTAAATACAATATATATTACAAGACAACCAATAAAAGAATATTTTTTACACTAAATAACATTATATTTCGAGATCAAATATATTCTTATATTTCGGACTTCGGATAAATGAAATGACAAATAATTTTGTCGCAGTTATATAAAAATAACTATACGGTTTCTTAATAACTAGAATGTAATATTTATAATCTAAAATTGAACTATATCCAGTGATATGCAAAATGTATTATTATAAATACAGACTACAAGTTTAATATTATTCACTTTATCTACGTTTTGAGACATCTTTCGTATTCTTTTCTACCCTTTTACTCCAGTTATAAATTTTCGATACAGATGCTATTTATTCCATAATTATGCAAAACATTGTTCAAATAATTATTCTTCCGATCAAATATTCGTTTATGTGTATTATGCTTTAATTTAAAAAGAATGCGGGATTCATTAATAAATATTTTTTTGTTATTGACAAGTTCTAATGATTGAAGATGTATCTATTATGCAAACAAACATATACTTAAATACTATTGATAATTGAATCAGTATTATTAAAAAAAAAATCTTTTAGGATATCGGCTTTATAAAGACTTCCATGAATATGGCAAAATTTTTGATTAAATATGATTGTTATAGTATGCACAAAATTTTCATTCTTTGCAGTTAATCATTTATAAATATAATGTATTAACAAAAAATATATTTGTTTTCACAGGAACACTTTGGCCAAAACATTCGTGATGGTATCATCAAGGCAGGACCGGCAGTTGCCGTTGTTAGCTCAGTTGCATCCCTTGGATAAACATCAGGGACAAGATCAATGAATTAGTTATCTCTAATTTTATAATTATTTAAGAAAAAATGTAATTCTAAGATATGGATTGTTATTTTTCTATGTAAAATATGACATCGACTACGTGATGACGTTTTCTCTGCATATTTAATATTAATTAACATTATATTAATCTTACATATCAAAATAAAGTATTTATTGAAATATTGATTATTTTATTGCTTATTTGTTATCTTCGAAAGAAATTGAAAGCATTTTATTAGATGAATAAATAATACACCCAAATAAACTTAACAAGGGACAATGACTACGTCAAAGAATTATTGAAAAGCGAAAGGCTTTAGGTTTTGATATACTGAGATCTTCTACTAAACAATAAAGAAATGTAATTCATTTATTAAAAATATTCTTAAATTTGATATGAATATGACAAATGTAACATTCGAATGTGAGCTAGTTGATACCGTTATATTTTTTCTTATAATAATTTTACTGCATTTTGCAGTGCTGTTATATCGATAAAAAAAGTGAATTTTAAATCGAAGCCAAAGGAAATAATCTGGTGAACTCTTAGTTCAAAAATATTTTCATATCAATAAGAATAGTATGTATGTTTGTTATATATTCTTAAGACAAGTGTCAAATTGACACAATCAATATATGTTCATTTATTTATTACATTCAACACGAGGTATTATATCACAGTATTTAAATGGATTTGATAACACTTCCAATTATTTCTAATGTAATTGAAATATATTTTGGAAGACTATTTTGAGCACAATTTGAAATTATATGTCTACAAATTATATTATTACTAAGACAATTTTACCGGTTAGTTAATCTTCCTCGCTATGTCCCGTTTTTTTAGGATTTCTAGCTTATATCGATTAATTGATTTAAATACGTGTTCTTTGTCTGTGACTTTATTCCATGAGATTCTTCAACCAAGCTTAACGATTGCAGTACTATACAGGAAGGGACAACAAACAAAAAATAAATACATTTAGATATACAACAGTAATCAAAATAATCCTTCGTTTATTCAAAATCAATTTGATTTTTAATTTTGATACAAACTTTTAACTGATTCAGCCAAATCATATTCCTGATTAGTACACTTGATGGCTTGACCAAGGTGTCAACCTAAAGTTTTGAAAATAATAAAATTGTTTTGGTGTACCCATTGAAGATTAATAGACGATTTAAAAAATGCTTACATATTCAAAAATTTACTTTTTCAACAATTGTCAAGCTCTTTTAAAATGTTAAGTGTTATTTCTTGATGGAAAGACATGATATTATAAATAATAAAAACATGTTTTTTAGTTCTATTTCTACAATATATTTTATGATCAGGACCGGTTAAAACAATACGACACTTAAGCGTTAATACACAAATTTATTCACAATCTTAATAAGTTTAATTTACTGTCAAATGCAGATTAAACCACTATAAAATATTGAAACGGGAGTGAGGATGGACCGACTATTAAGGGCAGGGAAGAAACAAACGTATGAGATCCCCTAGAATCTATAAAACAAAATAAAAAAACTAAAAAAAAGATCACATGTGATGGATTGAGTTATTGAATTTTTGTTAGAAAAAAACTATTGAGTGTAAATATACCTGAAATGAAGGATACAAGAAATATATTAAACAATTACCACGCTAATAATTTCTTCGATGGAAAGACTTGAAGCTTTAGTTTCTGACAAAGATATCTACTATAAAAGCATTGAAAACAAATGATTAATTACCAAAACAATATTTAAATACATATCTGAAGAAGAAAATAACATTACTTGATACGGCGATTAGCTACTTCTATTCTTGTCGCAATAACCTTTCTTACTTTACATTTTCAGATAAGTAATAAGTTTTTCATCTGAAAAATAAATATTAATATGGGCTACGTTTGGAGTCTATGCAGCATATTGAATGCAGTTTTGAGAGAAAAAATATTTTACAAATCAATGGTTACACTATGTCATTGCTTAATGAAGTTCAAAGAACATAAAAGAAAGCACAAAAAACATCTTATGAAAGCATGATCTTTTGAAAACATAATAAAAACATTCGTGACTCTCAATGATTCTAAATAATACCGCAGCGGGTTATCCCGAGACTGCATGCTTTCCTCAAGCATTGGTCAACCACATCAATGCATGAATGTAATGCAATTCAAACATAAAATGTTAAATAATATATATTTAAATATTATTTGAACGCGTACATTTCTGTGTATCTATATCCTCTATTCTATATAAAAAATAGTACAATATTTTAGTATCTAAAAGATTTTTTAAACCATTTAAACAGTTTAACGCCGGTATTCGAATTGAAGTGTGTAAATTTACAGAAATAAATTTTATAAATGAATCGACACAAAATTCATATTAAGTTTACATAAAATAAACCTTCAATTCAACTTTGTAGTTGTTTTTTTGAGAAATACGCGATTTGTTGCACACATTTACCTTTTAAACGTTTAAAGTAAAACGTATTTCAATGCATTTATATTTATGATCAGCTTCTTTAAAAGAGTAATCATTTTCTTGTGGTATCAATAAGTAGTAGTTTAATCATGTATAAGAATTGTGCTTTATTATAATAAGACGAACAATCGCTTCATTTAGAACTGGCAATAGATTTTATCCAGATGAGAAAACTATATGCGGATTAATATGTATTCATTATAATGATTTTATTTATTAAATTACAATAAAAGAGTCATTATTAAATACTTCATAAAACTAAAATTATATTTTAATTAAACTTGAATTTATGTTTGATTGCTATAATTATAATATAATGATAAAAATTACACCAAACTTGTCTGGTATTTTAGTAATCATTCACTCATTTAATTATGTCATATAATTTAACGAGCTAAATAAATATCCATTTCTACAATGTATTGACTATATATATTGTTTTATTTTATTAATGTAATCTATGGATATTCATATCGATGTAGGTCTTGGTAATACTATACTTTAAAAAACCGTGTGTCTACCGATTGAACACCCTTTTTTTCATCGAAATTCTGTGACACAAAATTTTTGATTCATACCCTAACAAACGGCTCTACACTAGGATATATTTAAGTCATCAACTGATTGTAGTTTTAATATGCATTTGCTGTAAAATAGTTGATATTGAAAACAAAAATCTTTGTATATCGATTAAATCAATAGTTGGATCATCAAATTTCGAGGAACTGTGTTTTAATATATCTAAGTGACTAGTACGATAATAATAAACATCACCTGGTGATATTCACGAACCATCGATTTTGTACGCCTGAAAAAATGATCGGTAAGCGGGAGAGTCCCCTTAGCATAGTTTGGAGGCAAACCCAAGCAGTCATCGGCGAGTTCAACGAAAAATAATTATGCCCAGCGAATAACCGGTTCTCATGCAGTGAATCTTTTGAATATATACGACGTTCAATTTATTCAAAAATCATTCAAACTTGCATCTCAGAAGCTTCCTTAAGCTTTATAGCAAATATTTACCACATACTACCGAATCAAAAATGAATTTCTCAACAAAGTTCCTAACGTTCCTTGTCATCGCCATGGTGATAACAACCGAAGTTTCTGCGTCACCTGTTCCAGAACCTAAATGGAAAGGATGGAAAAAACTTGTGAGTACTAAAAAAATTAAATGTTTAATTTCTTTATTGGTTTTGTGTCATTAAGCATCTTTAGAACAACACATTTTAAAATATTATATTTCATAAATTAATAATGCATATTCTGAAACACTTTATGGTAAAAAATACGTTTTATTATTGGACACAATGCCTGGAGTTTCCGTAAGCTTATGTTAAAAAATTATCACTGATAAGCTATTTCCTTATTAATTAATTTCTCTACTTAGCAAATCCGGTGGATAAACTATGTTTATCTAAAAGAACAAGTACTTCACAACACTATTTCAAAATTTGTTTTTGCCGTTTCTAAAACACTCTGTGTAGTTTATACTGCGCATTATACAGTTTGTTTTAAATCTTTGAATACTATCATAATTTAAAGAATAACGATTTATCCATTTATATGGGTAATTTTGTGATTCAACCTTTTTCGTTCAAATAAACTGTCTTAAATAAGTGAGAACACTATATTATAAATTATTATGCTTTATCTTAGTGTAGAAATTCTTAACTAAATTATCACCTCGAAATTTTCAATATACCATATAACATAATTTAAAAATATAATGTTTCTTTTAATTTTTTCAGGAGAAAGTTGGACAGAATATTCGTGATGGTCTTATAAAAGCTGCTCCGGCAGTTGAAGTACTGACTTCCGTGAAAGCATTAGGATGACGAAAGAATATAACAACTTAAGACGACTTAAACACATACATCTTAATACTTTGACATATGTTGTCAGAAAAATAATTTATTTTTAGTTAAAAAAGTGATACTTGCCATATTGTTAAAAACCTTTTATTTAATAATGAACTGTACTTAATGTGATTATAAAAATTTTAAATAAATATATTATTATGCATATATTTTATTTTATTTTATTAACTCTTTGCAATAAAACACCAATTCAGAATAATTCGAATAAGGATTCAATCCTTAAGAAAGTATTTTCTCATTGGATTTATATATTCTTCCTGATCTCGAATGACTTCGTAAAAGTTCACTATGAATAATAGAAAATATTCTACTTTATTTACCCGACGCTAATTTGTTTTTTTGTTAATACAAAATGAAGAAAAAAATCAATATCATTTATTAATTTTATCCGATTCAATCACCATAAAACTAGAAAAGATAAAGAGGAAAGCAAACTTTATATTCGATATTTTGTTATTCTTTTAATACTACTCGTTTATATAAAAATACTTATCGTGAAATTTTTTTATAACACAATTTTTTGATAGGAATGTAAAAGGTTTGTAAAAAATGGTAATTTTCTATTATATTTTGTTAGTGATATTGATATAGAAAGACTGGGTTAGATTTGTTTTGAAAACTTATAACAAAAAGATTCCACAGTGAGTTCATCACCGAAAAACGGAAACATGATAATACTATGGTAATACACGAGTTTCGTAGAAAGAGGTTATATGGTTCCATTAAAATATCGTGTAAAGCAAATCCTTGCTATAAGAATACATGTTCAATTCAAACAAATAGTCATGACTTGAAAAATATTGAAATTTCATTACATTTCTTTTTTTCATTTAACAATACAGAAAATATACAAGAACACATACAATATAAATAAAAAAAATTAAGCCCACTTATCATTTCTTTACTTTCTTTGGTAAAAAAATTTTTTTTGATCCAAAATTGGTTGCATTCTTTTTTTTCTAGAGGCCTTTTTACACAAATTTCGGAATGTTATTTTCAAAATTTTGTAATCATTCATGCCTTAATCTTAGTTCGGTTTAATTATTATATAATATATGACAAGAGAGCAAATCGGAATTTTTATTTAGAATTTTAAATTTCCATTCATAACATGATCATATTTCGTAAATATAAATGTTTATAACTCCCCTCAACCGTTTATTGTTTTAAATAAAGAAAGTGTAGCTTTTTCAATGCAGTTGTTTTCTGTGTCACTTTAAAAATTTGTTAGCCACTAAAACCACGATTCCCAAGTATCTTGATTATTCAGGTAGTTAAGCATTTCTTATTCAAAATCATAAATATTTGAAGAACATATTTTAATTTGACGTTTTCCTCTAAACACGTCTCATACAAAGCTGTGTGACACTTTAACATGTTTTAAAGGACTCGAGTGTATTCAAAAACGCTAACGTGTCGAATTTATTATCGTTACATAAAAGAGATAATGTATGCGTTGATAATATAATACATGTCTCGAAGCCACGCTTTAAAATCGTAAAAAAGCACCTAATACAATAATGAAACAGGTGATTAAATGTAGTAACGTTTCTTTACATTGTGAATTTATGCAGCAGCGGAATTCCCCGAGTCTGACATTACTTTTCATACAGTAAAGAGGCGCTTGCGTTACAAATGTTACAAATATTATTTAATTAACTCATGAAAAATGTTTTGGATATTCTCAAAAGTAAACAAAAGTAAAAAGTAAGTAGTTTATTTTTAACCGCAACTTTATTACAAAAATACTCTTTTACACATTTTATACATTAAAGTCATACTGGTAAAGGAATATAAAGTCTTCGTACACTAATGGATAATTAATTACTTAATGTGTTGTATTTAATGTTATTTTTATGCACTTACACTATATTTCAATATGTGAAGCTGATAATTTTTCTCATTTTCTAATTTATAATAATTTTAAATTATTTACATTATTTTAATTTAAATAATGAAAGAAAACATATCACGTCAAGAAAGTGTTATAATGGTTCCGATAATTGCAAGATGCCGAAACATTCATCGACATATTTCATAACTATTGTGAAATATATTGAAAACACTTCATAAAAATTCAACTGACTTTTTGTAGTAGTCCCACAATTTTGAATAAATATTAGTATCGGTTTTTCAAATATAATACCTCATCACCAAGAATTTATTTGTGTTCTACGTTAATATTTTTTTGTGACACAATATACCTTGTTAATATTTCCTGATTAAAATTTATGAATGAAGATTCCACTCCAAATATAAACTACGCATTGTGTACATTATATTTTATGCATCACGATCCTATACGAAATGATAATAAGTTATTATAAATTCACGCAGCCACGAGTCACTAACCTGTGTTATGACTGGTACGCGGGTAAGTCCCTCTTTCGTAAACGGCAGTAAAGCTGCATTCACCGATAACACAATTGAAACATGTAAGTTATTCTAAGAATTATTGGTCCACATACGGAGATAGTTTGTATATATACAACGTGCAATTTACTGTCAAATCATTCAAACGTTATAGCTCGACTAGTTGATTTGGCTTTGCAATTAATATTTAATTAAATATCCAATTAAAAATGCACTTCTCAACTAAGTTCCTGACATTCCTTGTCATCACTATGGTGATAACAACTCAAGTATCTTCATTGCCAGCCCCAGAACCTAAATGGAAAGGTTTCAAGAAAATTGTAAGATCCACAATTTATTTGCATCAGTCATTTTTGGTTCAACCATCTCATCCGCTCTATAATTAATAGTGCGGATTAAAACTTCAAGCAATAGTTTCGCATAATTTACAACGCTATCGAATGTTGATAAATTTAACTTAACTATTTTTGGAGTGAAATTTTATTTCATTTAACTATAAATATTATTTTGTTTAAGTCATAAAGAAACTCCTATAACAAATACGTCGCTTAATTCTATCAAGTAAAATATGTTGTCTTATATTAAAATAACTAATTTAATGTTGCTTTTATTTTCAGGAAAGACTTGGACAAAATATTCGTGATGGTCTGATAAAAGCTGCCCCAGCAGTTGATGTACTTACTTCTGTGAAAGCTCTAGGTTGACAACCACAATGACTTAATATTTTATATAAAATATATTTAAATACCTCTTGATATTAAATTTAAAATATTTACATTTTATAAGTACCATTGAATAGTGTATAATTCATTTCTGTGAGCCATGACTAGTAGATGAATGAAAGATTAATGTTGATTGAAAATAATACTCAAATATATAATTTGTATGCCTGTGTAGAATGTTAATATTTATCATATAAATAAATTATTATTATGCTTTACCTTAAATTATGTGTTTTTAATTTTATTTTCAAATGTTTTTAATTTAGTTTTTTAGAAGTTAAATTAGAGTGGTGTATTCGCATTAAAAATCGGCATGTACAAATTTTATATTATTTGGCATTGTAAAAAAATAAATAGTATTGTGATTAAACTTTTATAAATTCCGCAATTAAAAATTTTACCTAGGATATTTTGCCATGCTCTGTGAGGGTTTATAATTATTTTATATAAAAACATCTACATTTTAACATGATTTCTACTGACATATTCTTCGCTAAAATCAAACAAATACAGACGATAGTGAAACGTAGAGATTCAAACGTTATAGAATTTTTAGAATGACATCTATATTTTAATTGTATCTATGTAAGTAGGAGGATATTTTTTTAATGATTGATGATTTATGATGAGCCGAGAAACATTAAATATTACATATTACTAGGTATTAAGTTTCTGTATAGCATTAGTCTTCAAACTATGACCGGCGAAAGCCCATGGATTTGAGGAACCATTCTGGTGGTTTCGCAAGTTAAAATTAAGCTTCGCTAATCAAAAAAATGTTATTAGTAGCTCATTAGTAGTAGTAACGCTAAATTAGAAGGCTTGCTTGAAGATGAATGAGACGGAAAAACTAATCGAGATATGAACAAATTCTACGTCCTTGGTTCCCAAGCTGGGGGTCGCCAACTTATACGGTCAACTAAAAATATATTTTTGACGTGACAACGTCTTATAAATCGATGAACGCCCGCTGCACGCACGAAAAAACATGACTCATTGTCCCGTTTGTCGCGTTACGCCGAAGGCAAGCGTGCGAGCGAGAGCGCGGATAAGCGATAGAGAGGCACGATCGGCCTACCGTTCGGATTGTGCCGCATCTATCTCTCTTCCACTCGATTGGTCGATGCGTCTGAGTAGAAAAGAGACAGCGGCAGCACACAACTTATACACCTACAGTACCTACACGTGATCTGTTTACAACTGTTTATAAAGTGAAGTGAAATGTTAATGTGGTTTTCATTGTTTATATTACAACAACAATTGCGGCAATAAAGGTAATTAATTCTTGCATATTAAAAATCTGATTAACGTATAACAAATATACTTTAACAATAAATTATCAACGATTTCTTTCAGAAAAAAATTGTAGACTTCATTTCAGTCCTTCTTCGTATCCATACAAAATAATGATAATTCAATAAAAATGATTCCATTTTATTCATAAAATTATGCAATCATTTCATCAATGTTTTCTTATGACGTTGTCACGTTAAACTATCGTCCGTAAACCGACTTTACAGACAACCAATTTTTTTGTATGCTTTTGGATTGTATGGGGGGTCGCGGGTCACATGGATTTTATGAAAAGTGGTCGCCACCCGATAAAGGTTGGAAACCTATGTTCTACGTCTTTAGATAATGTACTAATGTATGTGTATTTACTATAGCATATGTATATAGTTTGAATATGATTTTAAGATATATTTTTCTAATGATGGGTCGTGTTGCCTGAAAACAACTTACAATTGAAAAGATTCCGTGAATCGACAAAGTTTGACGACCACTAATATATATCAACATTGTGATTTCCAAATTGGTTTCGTTGATATAATCAAAGATGTCACATTCCATTTTACATTATATATGTAAATATTATTTTAAATAATATAAATGAAATTCATAATATAATATTCATATACAAGTCCGGTGATACCGCAGGGCAGCTATTCAGTCACTGTACTTAATCAACAGGAAATAAAAAATTATATAATACAAAAAATCATAATTAGTAATTTGATAGACAGTACAATTTTATTTGGATGTTATTTAATATAGATGGATAACGGAACTGATATGAAAACAAAATATCTAGACCTAGAATTAATTTTGAATACTTTTTGATGCAAAGATATTTACCCTTTAATATACAATACTCATGAAATGGAATGACTCGATTAACCATAAATAAATTTAATTATTACCATTATAATATTTTATTATCAAATATATTTAATATCGGCTATAAAATAATGAAGTAAAATAGCAACACTGACTAATATATTGAAATAAGTATGAATAGATTACTTAGTAATATTTCGACAATTTCATACTAAAAAATTGTTAACTAGCTAAAGTGTTTTCATTATCCAATATCTTCTGCTGCTACTGTTTTTTATAACAAGTATGTTTCTATATTTAATAAAAATATTTTTTCCATGCTCAATTACTAAAAAATATAGTTTATTGGTTAAGTTTTCTATTCCAAGAAACTGATCTTAAATATATGTTTTTTTATTTCAGGAATACGCTCTTACGTATTGATAATTCCATCGTCATTGCAAGTAATCGGTGCTGCGATGAACCTCTTTAATGTGGATAATTTTGATAAATTTTTTAAAACAGAAAAAAACGCTTCATGTATTTTATTTTCAGTTAATAATGAGATGAGACATGAGTTTTCAGTTAACGATGTCTTCATTGTAAATCAATTCAAATTTGAAATTATAAATGAGAATATTTTTTCTAATCTACAATATTTGTGTATCATTGGACTTATTTTGTGAACAAATCAAGTAGATTTTTTTTTCTGGAAAATATACGCCGTGTAGAACAATATGATATTCAATTGAATAAATGTAAAAATATTAAGGCTAATTAACTAAGGCTCGGTTTTATATTTTATATTTCATTTATCCATGACTTATAATGAATATAACGAACACTAGGTATTTGAGCAGTAAAAAGGTAAACTATTACAATTTTTTCAAACCACCTTTGCTCTTAATCGATGTCTCGAATTAACAAAAAAATCAAAGCAAATTGCTTGTAAGTCAACCATTCTTTATTGGAGGAAGGAGCAATCAGAAAGATATGTCTAAAAGTGAAGTTTAAATGGTCGATAAAGTGATTCGTCACAAATATAAATGCATTCAAACAGAAATAAATTGAAAAATTAATTAATTAAACTGAGCTTATTGTGATGTAAATCAGTAAGTACGTTAACTAAAGTCAACAAAATTGACCACTGCAATCATGGAGTCGGCTAAATATTTAGTAACTTATGTTGAAATGAAATGATTTATCTATAGACATTGAATTTCATTAAGAATCTAAGAATTAATGTGGTTTCCTGTGTAAAACAGCTTACTTTCGATATAAAAGAAAATAGTAGCATTTTTTTATAATAAATAAGTATATTTCTATCCAATTTTATTAAAAATAATAAAAATACTCAACAGTCGAAAACAAATAAGTAAAGAATTATTATTGTAACGAAATTAAATGGAAATGTTTTTTTTAATTCACCTTCTTTTTGTCATTACTGAACATGAAAAAATAGTTTTAAATTGATACTTATTTTTTTTATAGGTTTGTTGCGACATTCAAAGTAAATTTAAGTTAAATGTCTCTTTGATGGAGTCATTCTTTGAAAATAATGTACATATGATATTTCCCTATATTTAACTACCAGTAACAAACGTAAATCACGTACAACGTAACAAAGAGATATAGCTTCACAAGAACAAAATATTATTAAAATCTTACTCATAGTTATTAATTGATTCCTAGACATACACGAATTCAATTAAAACGATTTATCATGGCTCATTCATTCAATACTTTGTAATGCAAAATATGTTTGAGTAAAAAACCTAGCTCTCGGCATAACACTGTTATAGAATAGTTTCACGGCCAAGGTTAATTACTTCACAGTTAGTAAAAGAAAACATGAAACTCTGATAAGATAATAATTCAGTTGAAAAGGAGTTTAAAGCTATATAAGAAATGTTTAATTATTGATATTAAAATTTGTCCCATACAAACATGTATATACGCATATTATATTATAAACGACATTTTTTAGTAATATCTTATGGATGCTATGTTTATTGAAAGCGTTCAAAATATGAATTAATTCAAAACGCTCATTATAACTGATATTTCACACAACAAATTATAAGAAAATTCGATAATAATTACGTGCAATTATTATCGAAATTTTACGTAATACTTTGAGGTAAAACTATCAACCATTTTTTCACTATGTTCACAATCATCATTGAACAAAAATTTTCACAGTATTTGAATATTACACTGTCGAAAACGTAAATTGATATATTAATAATTACGACTACTAAAACCAATTATTTCCAGCGTAATGGCTGTTATGGTTTGATGAAGATTTTAAATTATTCAAGTTACAGATCTTTTAAAAACGTTCATCTGTCGTCTTGATAATAAATTTTTGTTTTCACTTACATATTTACGAAAAAAAATATCATACACAACAACCATACTTTGGTTAGATTCTTGCTGAGTAGCGATAAAAGAAATTTTCTAAAATCCACAAACGCTCGATTATTTTTTAAGTATCTGCATTGGTAATTGACGTTGTAAAAAGATTGTGCGTATACTTAAAAGATCTTTTATCAGCCTGCCTGGATTCTTTTGGCAAACAAAGAGTTTATCCTGCGAATAAATTACTTATTTTTTATGAATTCAGCATCAAATTAGTTTTTTTCAGATTTTATGTTTATTTTAATTTTGTAAGTTTTTACGAAGATCTCACGCTCCACTTAAAAAGAGAATAAAAATAACATTTTATCTGCTGTGATAAGCGCGAAAAATCATCAAAAAAAAATATTTAGGGCTCACATAAAAAGCACAATATATAGTGTATATCAGAGTTGCCCAAGCTGTGCGTCGTGGCTGTTGGGCGCGAGAAATTTTTCTGTACAGAATATTATTAATATCATTACTTTATAAAATGTAATGCTACATAAAGTTTGCGATGAGATAAACATTTTTTGTCTTGCGCCGCAAAAAATTCTGATATTTTATGGGCGCCAGATACGAAAAAATTTGGGAATCCCTGCGGTTTATCATTGGAACGTAACATATAGCTGCATCGCATAAATTTTTTTTCGCGAGTTTTATTTTTTATTTGTGGAAATCATTAAAAATTCCTATCATTTCTTCTATATGAACACGATTCCGTTGGTCAAAAATGGATGTAAGTACTTAAAAAACAATCTCTTTGTAATCCCATATACCACTGAAATGACTATTTTAAATAAATATATAAAGTTATAAACAGAATAATTTTGATTTTTACAGTGAAATATTATTAGATTTCATTTAGTTGTGTCAAATTTATTTATTTGCAGCTGTGTATCATTGTACAAACAAAATTATTACAACAGAATCGCTCTTACATTTTTTTCTTGCGTATCACTGGAATGCGACCGCTATTTAAAATTTTTAGATACTGTAAATTTGCTTAGCTGAGTAACACAAAATAATATACAGCTAGCAACGTTTAAATGGGGGAAAACACAAAGTTTAATATGAACATTTGATAAAAAAAAAACAATTATCAAAAAGTGAATTTCTCAAAAGAAATATATTGCTTTATTTATGTTTATAATTTGATATTACTGCTACCTAATTTTACAGAAGATCACTACAAAAACAAAACCAGTTTGCCATCTTCTTTACGCTAATATGCTATGAGGATAAAATTGCCGTTCGAACAAAATCAACGTTTCACAAAATTAATTGCACACGAGCTCAAAACAGCGAAGTATACGGGGAGTCCCTCTTTCTCCGTATAGCAATGAAATAACGTGCCGCATTGGAGTATCCATAAAAAGAAAACTTCCATTCGTGATCTGGGAATAACCAGTTGTTATATCGGGATACTGTGGAATATATAAAAGACGAAAGAGTTACTAAAAGATCATTCAAGCATTGCATCTCACGGCTTATCGATATATTTAATTCGTTAATAACATTTTAAACATACAAAATGAATTTCTCAGTAAAGTTGTTTGTCTTCGTTGCCATTGCTATGGTGATTACTACTCAAGTATCTTCGTCGCCTGTACCAGAGCCTAAGTGGAAAGTATTCAAGAAAATTGTAAGCCTCATAACACCATTTGTATCTGTTTTCTTGTACAAGAATATGAATTGTTTTGCTTTGAAATACAGTTGGAATTGATTCCATATTTTTCTTACGAAGTGTATAGTGAGAAAACTTAACTTTATGTAATACCGACCAAAAAACATCTTTTTGTAATCGATTGGTCAAGAAATATGTACTCAGTCGACTAGACATTCTTTTTACTTTGACATTCACTTTTAATCGCCGAAATAATATAAAGGTTTGATGTGAAAAAAAAATAAAAAAAACATTCATTTCATAAAAACTGTATTTTAAAAGTGGCTCACTTAAATATATATATTTTTTTCGCGACTGACTAAACCAGACCTTTAGAAAATTATTTGAATTTATTTCGTGATTAAAGTTCAAAACTAGAAAAATCTCACGATTTTCATTGAGGTGAAAATTTAAAATTTTTTGATTTTATTATTTTCAGGAGAGATTCGGGCAGAGAATTCGTGATGGACTCATCAAAGCGGCTCCTGCAATTCAAGTCTTGACTTCTGTGAAGGCCTTAGGATGACAGAATTTAATATTTTCAAAATCTTCAAAATTTTTGTGACTTGTGATATTTCGAAATATTTCATAATCAGTATTATTTTACTTAATATAAGAACTCGTTTCATCATCAAACTCATCTTATTTATTTAATAACATTAAGAATTATATCTTAAGGAAAATTATTTGGTTAGCACAAATTATGTCGTCCTTGCCATATTACTAAATATGAACTATAATTTTAAGTAAACTTAGGTATGCACTATTAAAAAATATTTATTTTTGAATAACAATAAAATTGTTTTATTTCATTGTTTTTTTTTATCGTATTGTTAAGATAATAATGTTTTAATCGAACTATACAGTCATTTATTCCTGTTGAGCCTTACAAATGATATTCCAAAATTTATGTAGATTTTCTGGAAAAATTATCTCGTACACGAAAGTTTTAAAACTCTTATATTTTCAAGTATCAACTGTCGATGGACTGTAATTATCCTTCGAAACGTTAGCAGTCAGTGAGTCACGTCTGTCTCTTTTAGCAAGGAGATAATTTTTTGACATTTTGTTAAAAGTGTTTTGTCGGTAAAATTAGAATTGTTTATTTTTAAATTTATTGCAGATGTAGCAGAAAATAAAAAATAATCGTTAGAAGAGAAACAAAAACTAAAAGGTAAAAGGTAAAAAACAAAAGTAAAAAAAAAAAAAAACGAGAAAATCACAGTCAGCAAAAACAACATCGCTGAAAAATACTGTTAAGTCAGTTAAGTAGTAAGTCTGTTAATTGTTAGTTATTAATACTGTCGTCGGTGTTAGTTTGTAATATAATTAATAATAATACATTTAAACATTTCTGTACATATTAAAATACTTAATTATGTACAGAAGAGTGCATAAATTTACTTACGACTGGGTATGTGCGTTTTGAATGTCATATAATTTTTTGTTGAATGAATGTAATATATAAAAAATCACACGAAAATTTTAAAGAATTCTGAAAATTATGCAGTTCAAAAAGTTATTCCGTCAATACTTTTTGGTGAAAACGATAGAATATATTTTTTTTATCTAAGAAAGAATACATGATGTTATTTTTTAATAAACAAATCAAAAAATGATTCAAAACCGTCACTTGTATTAATAAAAAACCTATGACTCTTTAGTTTCAATATACAACATTTGCATTCGTTGATTAAATTAACAGTTACACAAATATTTCTTACTGCGAAAATACTATGAGTATTTCTTTAATAAGGATTTATAATGCGACCACAATGCGAGAAGTTATTATATTAGGTGTAGTAAAAAGTTCTGACGTTTTTTTCAAACGCGTCTTAAAATCGGTCGGCTTCGGGCTTTTGGTTAAATAAGTTGTCATGAGTTTTTTCGTGTTATGTAACATCTCAAGTTACGTTCCGTATAGAAAAAAAAGGTTCATTCGCCCCAAACAGAATGACCGACGTTTGCCCTTCATAAGAATATTCTGCGCGGTTGCATGCATTTTCAATATTACGCAACATTATTAACAGTGCAGTCGTCGCCACTAAAGACATTTGCGACGTTTATAGAGACGTGTTAAAGGTTCGAAAATGTCAGAGATGGTTTACAAAATTTAAATCTGGCAATTAAAGCATTGAAAATTACCCTCGAAGTGGACGACCTCATACAGTGGATGAAGTGTATATGTGATGTAAGTAAAGCTGAAATCGAAATAAAATCCTATGCTAACAAAAAATGAATTGTTCATTATAGTCGGTTCTAAATGTTCCATAAAAAAAAGTACCTGAAAAGGCTGGGAAAAATTCGAAAAGTATGAATTTGGGCGCCACACACGTTGAGCGATCGGAACAAGCCGCAGCGACTAAGCGCGTGCCAATTGCTGCAAAAAAAACACACTTTACGACCATTTTTTCTAAACCTGATAATCGGAGATTAAAAGTGAGTGTTATATGCGAATATATCGAAGAAAAAACAATATCTTAATCGTCGACAACAACCAATTCCGACCCCTCGAACTGATTTACACCCAAAAAAAACTCTTACTTTGTGTTTGGAGGGATTTCAAAGGAATAATTCATTATGAAGTGTTAAAATATGGTGAAACTATGACGGCACAGGTATGCTGTGACCAATTAAACCAATTAAGTGCAGCTTTGACAAGAAAGAGGCCGGGCAGCATGAATGGATGCAACGATAAACTGCAAAACGAAAACGCGCGACCGCATGTAGCGAATATGACCTGGGAAAAAATTCAGGAGTTGGGTGGGAAAACTTTATTGGATCCACCTTATTTACCAGATCTAGCACAATCGGATTACCATTTATTCCGTTAAATTTAAAAAAACTTTTAGGGATAAAAAATTTCAAACATAAAATGACGTGAAAAACGGTATTTCCGACTATTTTAATTCCAAATCAGTATAGTTTTTTACTAAATGGATTTAAGACTTCTCTAATAGGTAGCAGAAGGTTATAGATAGTGAGATTACTTTTTATAATTAAAAATAAAAAAAAATACTAAAAAAACACTTAGAGTTTAATTTAAAAAAAAACGTCAGAACTTTTAACTACACCTAATACATAAACCGCTCAACTGTCACTAATTATGAAAAAGCCTGAAATTCCGTGACGATACACTGTATTAAGTAGGTTTTCTGCGCAATAGGAAAATTGATCCAACAAATAATGTAATATGGTCGTAGAAATGTTATACATGTAGAAAGTGCATTTTTGTTTAGGGTTCACTCAATAAATTATATATATACACTAGGACTTCAGCTATGCAGACAAAGTTTGCATATCTTTTTAGTGATACACGTACATATTCAGTTAAATCGAGATATGAATTAATTTTTGTTCATACAGTCAATAAAGCAATACTCCAATTATATTTTTAATTAAAGTTAAAAATAAGTATTATGATTATTATATGATAATTTAAAAAATGAAAATGTCTGAAACTATTTCGTATATGTTGGTAACACATGTTCAATCAGTAAACACAAATGTACCCAATTTCGATTTGATATTTTAAATAGATTTTTATAAGATACTGTCGAATAAATCGAACATTTTGAATTTTAATTACGTGTTAAGTTTATGTTTTGTCGTATGTTACCATCTCAGTCTTATTATTTCTTAATATTGTAGAAAACAACTAATGTACGGTATTTTCATAAACAAATCATTTGAACATCAATAAGAAAATATTCTGTTAACGGAAAACTATGACCAAATTACATATGGTTCTAAAATCATCAAAATGTTTTTTTAAATAGTGAAATTTTATTTTTTAATACATTTAATTTTTCTCTAGTAAAAAAAATATGTGAGTACAATAAAATTTGAAACCACTGAAAGGTAGGGAGATTAATTTTAATGATTTTTTAACGGTATATAAAAACCATAATATATAAATAATCACGACATTCAAACAAGTTTATTTGTTGAAAGTCAGCTTCCGCAAATGAATTAAAGATTTATTATAAAAGTCAAAATGAAAATACCGATGAGTTTTTTCACCACTTTCCTGATCGTATTGGTTGTGATGGCACAAATTTCATCGACATCTGGGAAATGGAAAAGAATTGTAAGCATTTTTATATATATTTTTTAATTCTTCTAAAATTCTATATTTGCAAACCAGACAAAACTTTTATTTGTAATCGAGGACAAAAACTAAATGTATATTATTTTTTTCAGGAGAAATTCGGACAGAGGATTCGTGATGGTCTCGCTAAGGCTGGTCCTGCGGTTGAAGTCGTGAAGTCTATAAAAGACATCGGATGACAAATATATTTTTTTGAAATGTCTAAAACACAAACCATAAATTGTATATTCTTACTAATTATTATTTCACTTTATAGAAGAATGCACCCAACTATCGATGTCGCTAATATTATATATCATATAAAAATATTTCTTTTACATGTGCAGCATTTTCATCGCTTCTGTTAATAAATGATTTTTGTAGGAAGTTTATTATTGTACTTTTTTGACATTAATATAATTGCTTTTATCTGCTTACCATAATAACAATGTGTGACATTGCAATAATATTCGTGTTTTAGTTCATTTTATTTGCTCTAAATAAAGATTTTTGTGTTTACAACTGGTTTTATTTAAATAGTTTTGTAGGATTATATAAAAAAAGTCATAATGGTTTTGAAAATAACACGGTATTAAACAATAAAATGTATGAATCATCGTTACAGATAAAATATAATAAAATATTACCCTGCTAAGTTTATGTTTTTTTCTGATAAAACAAACATATAATAAATATTACAAAGATTTTTATTCGTCCAATCTGTTTTACTTTTCATTGAATATTGAAGTATTGACAGTGATAAAGCAGATTTCATTGCCATGAAAAATATAAAGAGTGATTCCATTACTAGTATAATTTTAATTCTCTTATGTATTTTATTATCTATTGTAGACAAGTTGTTGTTTGATCATCAGAAGAAAGGCCAAGTTGATAGACAGTGTACTTCAAAAAATCTTTGTTTATTTACTGGAAAGAATACATTATCATTTATGAGACAAAATAAATTTTACCAATTATTTAACAAATTCACACTATATTGATTGAATTGGCATTCACTTGGTAGAACTCCATTATAACACGGTGAAAAAATTGCAAATTATTTTATTTCTTCAAAATTTTCAAAATTCTAAATGAAATGAAAATTCTAAATGAAAATGAAAATTCACACTACATTAGAGTAAAATGTATTGTTAAAAAATATAAGACTTCAAAGCGAGAGATGTTTGTTACTTGTCGAGTTTTTTTTTTAAATTATTAGTATTATTGTTGTTTATGTATTGCATCTTTGATTTTAATCATTAAACTGTTGTACATTTCCATATGTTTTGTCACCCACGTACCGAAATTCATCTCTCGTCTTTCAGCTTCTTAAGAAATTACACTACACGGGTGTAGTCGAAATGACAGTGAGTAATTTATTAAAACAGTTTATATGGAATAAAAAAAAAGCTATAAAAAACAACGTTAAGTCTCGGAGCTAACTGTATATAAATCTAAATTAATTTTGATAGCTACTTATTTAATAATTATGATATGTAAATTTGAAATAATACACTAACTAACTGTTACAGTTATCACAGGTTCAAGTCCCTGAATAAACAGTTTCACAAATTGATTGTACATTTATGTGATTTTCCTGAAACACGCTAGATAGAGAAATTTGTCTATTTTTTTAATATAGGCACATTTGAGATTGATTGATTCATTCCGATAGAGAAAATTTTTTTTTTACTTAATTTCAAAGGATTTTTTTTTTAAATATTGTATTATAATAGAATACACGAGCAATATCGCATGATTGAACAGTGAAAATATATTTTGACGTCCTATTTTAATATATATTAAATGATTTTCTATATATCATACCCACCATAATGATAACTTTTATTTCCTTTGGTTGGATAAAAATAAAAAATAAACAAAATTCCGTAATAGACCATTTCCGTGCCACATGTAAACTTATTTTCATAGTCACATTTTTTAGTTTCATTTACAATTTTTGAAAAAATAACAAGCTAGGCCGTTAAAACAAGAGAGAAAATGCATTGTGTACCTTTTCTACACAGCTATATATAGATAAACAAATATTCGTTTAAACATAGTTCTGACGATGGCGTGAGCCGAAATACCTATCAACTATATTTTTTTTTAATAATTTTGTAGAACTAAAATACATTGCTATTTTTTTCACCGTGTTAAAAAAAACAAACACAATAATATGTATATTACACCAAAAAGGTTATTTTATTTATTCAGTGGATCCAGTATCTTTCGTTGTGAAACATAAATAATCTCACTTTCCAGAAGTCTTATCTGCGATAACGAACGCTATGGAGCAATACTGACCATTTTTAACTTTCTTTTAAGGCGAGTCATAAAAAATGTAAATTTCAAGACGATACGTGTGATTTTTTGATGAAAAAATTTTGAATTAAAAACATGGATATCCAAACCAGACGAAATAAAATACATATTACATTCATCCTTTCCTAAATAATGTACATTATATTTTTTAAATTCATTTCATTCAAAAGAACCCATATATTTCACTTTCATTGTATACGACTGCTTGAAATGTAATACAAGACACGAGCAATATCTATACACTACTTATTTTGACCTACTAAAATCTAATATGGATCATTATTTTGTCCGAAAAGTTGTTATTCTTCCACAGTTATAATCCATGTGACCAATATTTAAACTGGAAATTTGTTTCAATAAATGTTAAGAAAAATAGAAAATATAAAGTTTTATTTTTATAATAAGTCCAATTAGCATTATTAACTCGATAGTTAACCATTATAATATAGGTTAAAAAAATCTACATGAATAATGTTATTGGAACAGGAGTTAAAGTTGTCAATTTTGTATCATAAAATTTGTATCAACTAATGTTTTATTACAAATGATATGAAAGAGTGAAAAATTCAATTTTTAATGGTGAATGTTCTAATTGAGTTGCGATTTTAAGGAGAATTTATAAAATTTACATTAAACGCAATTTTAATCCTAAGCCGAATCAATAATTGAAATAATTAATTAGTCATTTGATCTGTGTATTTTGTCGATCAAATACGATTGATTTAATTTACTTTGTCCTACAATACATTTAATGAAATCAATTACAAAAATATAACGTGTGTCAATTATAACTTTTACGACGAAAAACATCATAACTTGAATTTACAACATTATCTTACAATTATGTCGAGTTGAACAAAGTTTCAACAATTTAAATAAATATAATTTATATTTCTGCAAAAGAGAACTATATACAGTGCTACATCTTCTATGAGTGATGTCTGATTATAAATCCAAATGTATAGGCTGTATAAGGCAAGCAAAATTATGTTCATTAAATACATATAACAATTACAAATAAGAAATGATTTTTTAAATATTCTATTATGAATCCAAAATACGAGAAATCAAGACAATTAAGGTGACAAAAACATGTCAAGATATAATAAAATATTCCTGTGAAAAATGCGGAAAATGTACTTAAAAATTAATCTGTTAATATTTTTTTTACAGGCGTTAAATTACGTATATATTGGATGGATCTATTCTTATCATTCAAAGCTTCTTATTATCACATAAAAGTCAAATACCTCGTATCTATCATGTTACTATTGGAGAACAGTGTTATTCAAATGAATTATTACAGTACTGGCAAAATTTGCTTAGTCATACACATTTTTTTTGTCTACAGTTACGAGGATTCACCATGTAGAATTGTGGTTGTTGGAAAATATCAAATTAGTATATATACAGATACGTTTACTAGACACTACTAAATCTCTGAAACGAATTGTTAGAAGTTGTTAAAGTAATTCACCTCAAAATGAATACATCAGCTAAGTTATTCACCATTTTCTTAGTAGCAATGGTACTCACTTCACAAATTTCATCTTCACCTGTCCCAGAGCCAAAATGGAAAGTCTTCAAGAAAATTGTAAATATGTTTTTTATTAATAAAAATAAAACATTATAATATTTTACGTAATCATTTTATTAGAATTTTTAAGACGTATTTAATATAACATTAAACACTAGTCTCGGCTAGAAGAGCTAAGTAATTAGTTACAAACATGAATTATTGCAATATTCCTTTGAAAGTTTTATATTATATGTATTTAATTTTTTGCATCAAATACCGCCCACTGCCTGCCGTTGTTAATTCATAACATTTGTTTTTTTTAATATATCATAAGTTTTTGGTAAGGTTTGGTATTGGTGTATTACATAAAAATACGGCCTAATTTTTTCAACATTAAAAATATATGTATTAAAATAATAGTATAAATACGTAAAAAGCAGCGGTTCACAAAGAATGTCCCACATGATTTTTCGTTGTGTTCTGTGAGTGTTGTGATTAATCCGTCAAATTACTTTTTTTTTAAATTTCAAATGAAGATTTTTGATAAGCTGTTTCACTTATACTTATATATACATATATATGTGAAAAACCTTTTCTAAAACTATTATTTATAGATCAAACTTGAAGTCGAACATAAGTGACAACCCTATGGCATTTGTTTTGCGTATTCACACTTCAACATTTGAGTCTAGATTGCAGGATTTAGTTTCAAACAATTGCATAAATGAAATGATGAAGTGATTTTCTATGTATAAATAGTAACGAGTTATAATAACGTACATTTAAATAAAAAATATAAGTTTAACCAATGAAATACCTTATAATGCTGTATAACACAGAACTATTTTTAAATTAACGGTGGTTAAAATTTTTGATGTCAAAATTATTCCTTTGTGAAATCTTGTACTAAAGCAATTCTCAAACGCGTGAATAAAAACATTCAAACTTTTGGTATAAGGTTTATAAAATTTCAAATTGTTATATTCAAAGCATTTATCTGATTTCAGGAACGTTTGGGCCAGAACATTAGAAATGGGATCGTGAAAGCTGGGCCAGCTATAGCGGTAGTGGGGTCGGCTTTAACGCTTGGATGACAACCTCTGGCAAAATTCTATGGATTTGGACACTAAATTTGAGATAATGAAATTAGTATTCATTTTATTTATTTTACCTTTCTCCTTACTTTACTGATATGTCTCATCATAAAAATTTTGTTAATATATTAAAACAGATCACAGCAAAACATTGTATATTTTATTTAATAAAAATATAGTTTGCTTGTTACTTAACTGGGGAAATCTTTAATTATTCGCATAATATTTTAATATACCTAAAAATAAAAAAAAATATCAAATTCTTGCGTTATTATCAGTGATAAAATATATATGACTACATAAATAAATTGGTTGACTTTCTTGCTATCCTTATTTTTTTGTTTTTATTGCATTAATTTCCAACATTAAATATTTCAATATTTTGACATTTCAAAAGCAATGAACTTATAATTTAATAAATAAATATTACAAACTTCAATGTTTGAGAAATAATAAAATATTTATTGAAATTTCTGTGATACACTTATAAATTTAATTTGAATAACTTGAAAATGGTTAGAAAATATCTCATATAAGAAAAAGCGTAAATAATACCCGTTAAATCGCGAATTAGATTTTTTTAAATATTAACGAGATATCAAGGCAATTAATGTGGCAAAAACATGTCAAAATGTAATAAAATATTCCTGTGAAACATGCGGAAAATATATTTAAAAATTAATCTCATATGAATAACTTGAAAATGGTTAAACAATATCTCATATAAGAAAAAGCGTAAATAATACCCGTAAAATTTTGATACGTACAAAAACAAAGCATGAGATACATAAAGATAGATACTTCGTATGCGATATGTTCTACGTTATATTGAGAATATATAACATCTATGACCATTACAGCCGACACAAATGATACGATATGAGATATCCAGTGACATAGCAAGTTTGTACCAAACGCTAAAAAAATATTGTACTAAAATTTTTGATGTAAAAAAAAACTCTAGGCAACATCACTTATAACTTGAGGATGTGTGTTCGCGATGTTTTTCCACGTAGGTATTTTACGATTTCAAAATATCTCTCGCCTAGGCTAGATAAACATTTAATTTTGAAAGCTCAAATGATATCACCTAGCGTTATCGAAAAAAAATATGGTGTGTTATAATATTTTTTATTTTTTTTTTACCCAGAATACAATCCCAGTAACGAAGTTGAAAATATGCTAAGAATAGGAATGTTATTGTTAAATTCGTGTCATAAAATTTAAAGTCTACGATAAATAATTTATTATCGCTCATTAGTATAATTATAAGCAGCACTTATTTGCACGGTCTAAGTTGATAGTTAGACACGGGAATTTAATCGAATTATTTCCGAAAACAACATGAATACTTCTTTGATCCGGATGAATAATGACAGCTTAATGTGTGAAATTGTTTTAATTTGACAAATCTGTCACTAATTTTTAAAACGCCTAAAATTCAAGATCGATTCATTTAATCTTATAACTATCGCACTATGAAAAACCAACCGACAACTAAATACGGGTGTACACATATATACATGACTTGAAATTAATTATGTGTGGCGGTACTACCGACCAGCCTTCGTGCTATGCGATTTATGCACACTCAGAGAGCAAGTGTGTATGTGCGTATTTTTTTAACACCGATATTCTCACACTGAACTGCAAGTAGAGAGAGTATTTCAAATAAAAAAATATGTAATTATATTTGTTTACTATGGGTTATACGACGGACACAATCCATGCCTATAGGTATAATTGCTTTATTGAATATAAATTTATTTCGTATAACTAAAACGGGGTGCATTAAAGTAGAGTGAGTGTATAAATTTTATTTACGGTTGTTTATAGCTATTTCGATTTGCTACATCTTCATAACTTTGATTAAATTTGATTCAGCCTACATTAATATTTTATATAAAAGATGAGCTATATTTCGTATCACTTTTCAAGATTCATAATTTGTATGTATAAAATCCTAGTATCATAAATGTAAGTATAAGACCAAAAAAGTGTAAATAATAAATATTTTTTGTATTATTAAAAACCCGTTTATGGGGTTCACGATCGCAAGGTCACCGGTTTCGAAACCCAGATGGACAGATTCATTTTTATTCATTCATTCAAGTTTATTTGTGGATTTCTGTCCCATTAACGAATGTCATGTGTGGAATCTAAAACTCTTTCCGATAAAAATAAAACTTTGAGTACCTGGGTAACTAACATATTAATACTATCTTGATAGGCTTATATATCACAATAAGTTTTATTGACTATAGATTATTCGATTAGTAATATTGTTTACATATTTAGAGTGGAATACGTCGGGAGTTTTTATAAATTTGAAAAGACTGCCGACTGGTTGCCAGTATTCGTAAAAAATACAAACCGTAGAATATAAAGAAATGAAAATATCAACGAAGTACTTCGCTATTTTCTTGATCGCATTGGTTGTGATGGTACAAGTTCCTTCGACCCAGGGAAAAAGTTGGTTTAGAGGCTTAAAAAAAAAGGTAAATATAGTTTTTATTTGGTTATCTCTTAAGGTAATTTCTTAGAAAAAAATTTTAACTACTAAATTCTATTCAAACTGAGCGGGACGCATAGTGTTATTATGGAATATTGGAGATATATTGGTCATCAAATAGCGAATTAGTTAAAAAAAATGAATTAATAAAGGTTATCATTTCATCCATGTAACTTCACCACTCAATTTTTATTCGGAAATTATTACATCCTGTAAGAAAAATATTGATGTTTATTTTTTTTATTTATTTGTCTAATTGAAAAATTATTATTTCTCAAAATTATACAGAAAAATATTGGCTTCAAAATCCTCAAAGGTATCATCAAAACGGCTCCTATACTGTATGAACTTTCCCAAATGGAAAGCTCTCAAGAAACGGAAGAATCGCCGCATGCATAGACCGATCAAGGTGTAAAGAACACAGAAAGAATAGAGTAACCTAATTGAAATACTTAAAATATAAAGATACTGCTGCAATAAATGAAAAATGTGTAAAAAAATCATATATTAATGGCTTTTAATGCTTGTTTATATTCAATTATACTTTGATTTTAATTTTAGTTTGTGAATAATATATGAACATATTTAACCATCACATATGTGTGTGTGTGTGTATTTTTTTTCTTATCGATCGAAATTTTATGGTATATTCCAATAATATTTTCTTTACTTAATACGTTTCTTTAAAGAGAGAATTGGGCACTATAGGTTGCCTGTAAGATATCCGTAAAAGCGTTCCTTCTAAATGACATTAAAAAAATTTTAATAACATAATCATGGCTGGAAGTAGAAACAAGCGGTGTTGGGAATCCGTCAATAATATGATGGCATCAATCGTTCTATTATAGTTCTCACAGCTTCAGACAAAGAAAACCAAATGATTGTAGTCTTGAGTAAAAAATCGTAGGCAAAAATATGTGAAAGCAAAAGATCATATCTTTCTGAATATAAAAATAAAACATGCACCATTTTATTATACGGTGATATTTTATTATATTCTCATACAAATTTACTTTATTTACTATTGAATGCAGCCTGAATGTCATTATTAAAGTGTACATCCAGAATTCTCGATAGTAAGTCGCAGTAGACACTTAAACATATGTTCGTAGCTCTAGCTTAGATTAATGGGTTGGTTTTTATTTATGCCTAGCATTACAAGATCTTATTCCGTACCAAAAATACTTTCCATGCCTTTCCCGATCATTTTAACAGTAACTTAAATACTATCAGTCCGATAGCGGCATCTCATCTAAGCAGCTTCCACTTTAAATAGGATAATAAATGTTATCGAAGATTAAATAAATGTAAATAATTATCGATTAACGGTTGATCTATAGCTTATATATTATTCACCGATGACTTTATGTTATTTTAACCACGTGACGATGACCAGTAAACGTGTTTTGAGAGAACATAGCTGAATTGGATACTATTATTGGTGGGTATTTTCAACTGATAAAATACAATTATAATAAGATTATTTATCCAAAATAAAAAATTCAAACTCTCAGGTATAAAAACCAAGTTTTAGCTTAGATACAAATGGGAAAATAATATGTAAATGAAGGAAAATGAATAATTTACAAAGAGAATTCTCATGACATTATAAAATTAAATATCTACTTATTTGTCATCAAAAGTATAAAACAAACTAAAATTTAAGTTATTTTAAGTAATAAAAAAACATTTTTTAGTACTTATTTCCACAATATATTTTTTGGATTATCAGTAGATAATGTTCGAGATGAGCGAAACCGGTCCTAATCAAAAAATATATTGTGGAACTATGTGCAAAAAATGTGTTTTTATTATTTAAAATATCATGCCTTCCTTCAATAAGTGACAGTCAACACCTTAAAAGTAAAATTTAAGATCAAATTATGAAATACTCATAAACAAAAGATCGAATATGAAACCTTTAAAAACAAATTACTAACACTTATTTCATGAACTAAAATGAGTGAAATAATTCATATTATCAATAGGAAAAAAGAAAGTAACGTGCAAATAAATTTTGAAATACTATTAAAAACAGCATAAACTCTCACAAGCAAAATTAAAGTTTTTTTTTATTTCAAAAATAGTTTTATTAAAAGAGTACTAAAAAAATCTCTTCCATGGTTTCCTTATTTCAGATACATTATTCGAAAGTATCCTTAGTAATTCATTAATTAATTTTGTCTTGTAGTGGATGTTTGTTATAAAAATATGTTTTCGGTTCGAACAATGAAAAATACATAATATGTACACACATGTTCATTCAATCAACCGGTTTAAATAAAAGTATGGTATATCGCCGATAGCATTTCTTGAAACCTTCAAAGACTTTATTGTGTGACTCTAATCGACTTTTTTTCTAAGGCGTATCTTAATTCGTTTCGTATCGAATTCGATTAGTAATACATATTTCGATATATAAATCACAATGTATTGTAAACCATTTTATTATAAAAATACTTCTTGTTGGTAGACACTACCACAAAAAAATTACAATGAGGATTTCAGCCAGATTCTTCATTGTTTTCCTGGTCGTAATGGTTTTCACATCACAAGCTTCTTGTGAACCAAAATATGAACTGAGCAAAAAAAGCAGCTTTGTTGTAAATATATTTATATTGATTGAATTGGCATTTCCTTGGTAGAACTCCATGAAAACACGGTAAAAAAATAGTAATGTATTTTATTTCTACAACTTTATTTATTAAATTTATATAGTTCCGAAAATACAACAGATAGTAACAACGAAGATAGACGATAGAACGACGAACAGATAGAGCCGAAATAACTATCCTCTGTACCTTATAAAAAAATTTGTAGAACTAAAATACATTGCTATTTTTTCACCGTGATATTTTCATATTATTTCTTTGTGTTAATAATGGATAAAACATTGATATTTTTTCTGTCTTACGATGATAAATGAAAATGATATTCATTCTATTTGCAGAGGTAAAAATCGTTTTTCGTCAATCGTCATTATCTTTACGCGTTGCAGTGATGAAAAGATCACATGAGAATTAACTCATCCATTTATTTTGTGTATAAAACATGTTGCATTAATCAATTAAAAAATGAACGCGTAAATTTTTTTGAATATGACAACTTCCCAGATCCTTACCCTTATTATTATTTCCCGCATTTATATTTGCGGGAAAATTTACCGCAAGTTATCTTTGGAAACGTTAGTGTCGAGTAATATGACCAGTCTAATTTTAGAGATCCGATCTTTTCAAATTTCACAAAATAAAGCACTTCATATATTATTTATGACACCGACTAAAGGTGCGTGATGGAATTTCAAATTTATTTATTAAATAGAATACTCAGCGACGCGTACGATTCAATTGTCTTTTATTTCGATAAATAAATAAACCTTCAGCACTATCAACGGGTTTCGTATATTTATCAAAATTTCAATCATCCTTGTTTAAAATCTTATTGTCAAACTTTCTAGATATGTTTAGTCTAAATATTTTCGTGTTTTAAAATAGTGTATAATTATTACAGTCTATTACGCTTTATACCTTTATTAAAGACAGGGATCACAACCAGTCACAGTGATTGCTATCGACAATATAGTCTATTGTTTTACTATTTCAATTGACTCCAGTAATATTCATTATCTATTCGTGGCAAAACACCTTTGTATGAATAAAGGTTTTGATAGTTTTCTTATTGATTGTAATGATAGTATTAGTCGGAATATATTTCCAAATGATATGTAAATAAGACCTCAACAGTATAAATAGCTAGAAAATACCTAATCAGTCAGTTCTCATTCAGAATTTGTGTATCAATTATATATTTCATTTTTGAAAAAAAAATATTTGCTTATTCAGTAAAATGAACACCTCAGGAAAGGTATTTGTCGTGTTTATGGTCGCCATGGTAGTTATGTCAGGAGTTACTGCTGACCCAGCTCCTCAGCCTGGATGGGGGTTTTGGAAAGATTTGGTAAGTTTATTCAGATTTATAAGCTTTAGCTTATATAGCTTTATAAAGCAAATATTTTTATAATCAAATTACTCGTATATGTTACAAATATGACCCGTTAAAATAGGTGTAAAAAATCAAGGAAGAGATATTATAAAATGCTATGCCGCTAAAATGATTGCGTGTTCGTATGTAATTAAAATGACAATTTTAAATAATTTTACAGCAAAAGAGCTTTCCATATAAGGAGTTTGCTAAAAACTTCTAAAAAATGAAATGCTACACCATGGTTAAAAAATATATGTTGAACAGCTTTCATATAAGCTAAAACATTTGTTAATAGTAAAATCAGATCATAAATTATGCCATGTAAACATAAGTAGGCAACGCGTTCAAAAATATGTTAACCATTTTTCTCCGAGAGACATCTAACTCTTGCACTTTTTTAAGTCAACTATCATTGCATAAGAGTTTATAATTACTGTATTTTGGTCAGTCATTCAGTTTTTTTTATATTATACTTAAATTAACATTTTATACATATATTATATTCTCCATAAATATTTTCAAAAAAGATTGAATACGGTTATTTATTACGCCATGTCAGTCTTTGTGGTGTATTGATACGAACACATTTCTAACAAACAAATGGGTCTGGGGTCAAGTGTGTATTATAAGGGATTTTATTTTACTTAACAACAATCATAATTATAGCTCTATGATACCATGATAATTACAATTATCAATAAATTTTAAAAATCAAATTTAAACATAACTTTTTTTTTTTTTTTTAGGAAAAGGTTGGACAGAACATTCGTGATGGTATTATCAAAGCAGGACCTGCAGTCGACGTTGTTGGAAAAGCAGCAGCCCTCGGATGAAACATAAAACCTTTATGTCTTCAACATTCTTCAATTTAGCTCAACCGAGCAATATTTTATGGCTATACCTACTTTTTTACAAAATTTTTAAGGAAAACATTGTTTAAGCCTTCTGCATTCAATTTTAAATTATTGTTGTTATTTTTCTATGTGCAAAAAATAAACGCAATTTAAAAATATTTTCTATTTTATTTCATTTCAAAAAACTTTCTTTAATATAAGTTTTATATATATTTTTAAAAACATCAAAAAAACATTTATTTTCCAGTGTCTAGTAATAGCGATTTGTTTATTAATCAAGTGTCACACAACAAATTTAGCTCGCAAGTCAAAAAATCACTGAATAAGAATTGCGGTCCTGATAAAATACATTTTGGAAATAAGTACTAAAAACTATGTTTCTATTATTTAAAATATCATACCCTTCCATCAAGGAGTGACAGTTAACACCTTTAAAGTGAATAACTCATATATATTTGCACTCTAGGCTTGCACTCGTATCTATTCGATAAATAAAATTTAAATATTATACAACACACGGCAAACTTGGACAATCTCCCATAGCCTATAGTAAAATTAATTAATTAAGAAATTCCGGGAAAACCTCTTCACCTTGATCTCAAAATATTTACAATAATACTTTCACTCACAATAACAGACTAATGCAACAAAAAAGGGGACTCACCTTATCACAATCGATTGTTTTGTAAACATTTTCTTACTACTCGAGATAATGAGAATCTTAATATTGTATTCGCATATAAATAGTTCGCAATGCCTCCAATAAATATATTCATACAGCATCGTCCGCTGACATACATTATCCAAAGAAAATTGAATAATTTTAATAAAAACTTAAAAATGAAAATCTCAGCAAGGTTTTTCACCATTTTTCTCATTGCTATGTTTGTGACGTCACAAGTATCGTCATCTCCGGTACCAGAGCCGAAATGGAAGGTCTTCAAGAAAGTTGTAAGTATTTTTTTTCTTATTTTCCTTTAACTTTTATTTTAATAAACCTATAAATACCTGTGTGCCTACTTAAATCATTGCTGTTTTATTTAAATGAAATATGTTCAACATCTAATAAATATACACTATTATATTCTTGGCCTTGCAGTAAGAAATATATATGTAAGTATATATTTTTAACGACACAATTTTTTTTTATAAAATCTTTTTAAATTATTAGGAACATCTTGGCCAGAACATCCGCGACGGTATCATCAAAGCCGGTCCCGCGGTCGCAGTAGTGGGAACTGCCGCATCCTTAGGATAACTACACCTGACACGGTGTTACTTTACTCATCATATTCTTATAAAAGTATTATTATTTATGAGAATATTTCATTCAAAAAAAGTGTACTTATGTAATAAAATAAAAAATTATTCATTATTTCTGTCTTTTTGATTCAAAATATTTTACCTTTTCATTATATCCATGTGATCCGACTTTTAAAATGGAGTCAATTCTCTCAATAAGATACCGTGACACAACGACAAAAATATGTTGGTATTAGATGTAAACGTTGGCAATTTTATTTATTAGGTATGCACAGTAACAAATCATAGCAAATGACGTCGATGAAATTTTAGGTATTTTAAATAATAAAAACACATTTTAGCACTATTTTCACAATTTATATTATGATCAGGACTACAATGTTGATAATGCTCGGGATGATCGAAATCGTTCCTGATCATAACGTTTAATGTGTAATAATACTAAAAACGGGTTTTTAATATTGAAAATATCATACCTTTCCATCAAGGAGTTACAGTTAATGCATTACAAATGAAAAACATAATTTGATAAGTTCGCAAATATGAATTTAAAACCAATCTGTATTACGTAACAATTCAAACTGATAATTGTACTCTCTATAAACGACAAATGGAAGTTTCGATCATGCTTGAAATTAAAAATTATGACTTTATTTTTATATTCGCAGTTGTCCCATTAAGTTGTAGTATTATCTAAATTGTCTATGACTACATCTGATTCATTTCTTAGTAAAGGTCAAACGGAGCTAAAAATAAATCCAATATAATTATAGCAATACTTGATCTCAGTGTGAACCAAAAAAGCTTCTGGTGGAGCGTATATCAGCAAGCTTTGTCGTACAAAAAAACAATTATGTATTGTTCAACAGTAGTAAACTACTTAATTGTGCTACCTATTCATTGTTTGGATCGGATGGATTCCTTCAATGATGTTATCTGTGACTGTCGCATAACGAAAAGAAATGTTTTTTATCATATATTTAGTTCTCTTATGATTTCCAGCATTTATATATGCGGGAAATTTTACTGCCAGTTGTCTTTGAATCATGATACTCGGTTTATATAATCAGTCTTAATCTAAGAGACCGATCATTTCACATATAAAAAAAGCACTTTCATATTGCATAAATTATTCGATAGTTCAAATGACGCGTTAGATTCAATTGTCTTTTTTTTAAATAAATATAATAAATTAAACATATTTAAGTACCATTTCCACATCTTTATAATATAATAATCAAGACAAGTTACGCTTAACGCCAGCACTCTTAATGGATTTCGTATTAAATTTTGGTATACCGTGTTTTCAAAAAGTGATTGATTTTTATACTCGAATACCATACGTTAAATAAAGACGCAGCGTCCACAACTAGTCACAGTGATTGCTATCGGAAATATAATCTCTTGTTTTACTATTTCATTTGGTTCCAATTATGTTATCTACTCGTGATAAAACACATTTGTATTAATAAAGGTTTTGATAGTTTTCTTACCGATTGTAATGATGGTATTAGTCGGAATATATTTCTAAATAATATGCAAATAAGACATAAACAGTACAAATAGCTAGGAAATATCCATTCAATCAGTTCTCATTCAGAGTTCTATAAGCAATTATATATTTCATTTGTGAAAATAAATACTTGCTTATTTAGCAAAATGAACACCTCCGGGAAGGTCTCTGTCGTGTTTTTGGTCGCCATGGTAGTTATGTCAGGAATAACTGCTATCCCTGCTCCTCAGCCAGGATGGGGATTTTGGAAAGACTTAGTAAGTTTATTTCGATTTACAATAATTAAATAGACGTTTTCTTAATATGCTCTTAAAAATAAAGTATATATAAAAAACTTTGCAAATAAAGCATATTATCAGGTTCCTTCAAAATGTAATTGTCTGTATATTATTGACTTTTGATTTTTTCAAGCACGCTCTTATTTCAGAGACTATTCAGAGATGGAGACAAATTTAATTCGCTCATCTGAAGGTTACACTAAGTAATTTTTTTCTACAAATTTTTGATGCAAATATCATTGTAGTGGTCAGTCTATCAATGGTCTAAAATAGCCACGCCGTAACAAACATAATGATGATACCAAATTTAAACATTATTGCTTTATTTTGTTTACAGGAAAAAGTTGGGCAGAACATTCGTGATGGTATAATCAAAGCAGAACCTGCAGTCGACGTTGTTGGAAAAGCAGCAGCCCTAGGATGAAACATAACACCTTTATTTCTTCAACATTCTTCAATTTAGCTCAACCGTGCAATATGTTTTTGACGATTCCAATTTTTGATTAATTTTAATGAAAACATTACATAAGCATTCAATTTAAAATCATTGTAATGTTAATTTTCTATGAACATAAAATAAATGCAATTTGAAAATATGTTTTATTTTATTTAATTTCAAAAAAATTTCGAAAAATTATTTATTTTTTAGTGTCTTTGTTACAGCAGTTTGTTTAATTTATTAGGTGTAACACAACAAATTAAACTCGTTAGTCAAAAAATCACTGAATAAGAATTGAAAAATGGAAGCATTTTTTTATGATTGTCTCCCGTTGTGGTAAATAGAAATTTTATTCTAGCATTTCAATTAACTGACTTGTAAGTCAATCGCCTTTTCGTCAGTAAACATTATTGAAGAGTTAGATAATACGATAGAAGGAGAACTAGGATTTTTAAGTTCACATAAATTCACCGGCTTTTCTCATCAGGTTTGCAATCGCGCTTCTCACCATAAAATATATTGTGGAAATAAATACTAAGAACTATGTTATTATTTTATTATTTATAATATTACACCTCTCCATCAAGGAGTGACAGTTAACACCTTAAAAGTGAATAATTCATATATATTTGCATTATGTGTAAGAAATTCCGGGAATACTTCTTCACCTTGATCTCAAAATATTTACAATAATACTTTCACTCACAATAACAGACTAATGCAACAAAAAAGGGGACTCACCTTATCGCAATCGATTGTTTTGTAAACATTTTCTTAATACTCGAGATAATGACAATCTTAACATTGTATTCGTATATAAAAAGTTGTCAATACCTCCAATAGCCATATTCATACAGCATCGTCCGCTGGCATACATTATCCAAAGAAAATTGAATAATTTTCATAAGAACTTAAAAATGAAAATCTCAGCAAGGTTTTTCACCATTTTTCTCATCGCTATGTTTGTGACGTCACAAGTATCGTCATCACCGGTACCAGAGCCGAAATGGAAGGTCTTCAAGAAAGTTGTAAATATTTTTTTATTTTCCTTTGTTTTATGATTCAATAAGATAGTTTCTATATCATATAAATATACATTTCACAGAAATAATATTCTTTGCCTAGCGGTAAGAAATTCGAATGTTAGTCTACTTTTTTGACGTCACAATACTTTATAAATTCTTTTTGAATTTATAGGAACATCTTGGCCAGAACATCCGCGACGGTATCATCAAAGCCGGTCCCGCGGTCGCAGTAGTGGGAACTGCCGCATCCTTAGGATAACTACACCTGACACGGTGTTACTTTACTCATCATATTCTTTTAAAAGTATTATTATTTATGAGAATATTTAATTTAAAAAAAGTGTACTTATGTAATAAAATAAAAAATGATTCATTATTTCTGTCTTTTTGATTCAAAATATTTTACCTTTTCATTATAACCATGTGATCCGACTTTTAAAATGGAGTCAATTCTCTCAATAAGATACCGTGACACAACGACAAAAATATGTTGGTATTAGATGTAAACGTTGGTAATTGTATGTGTTAGGTATGCACAGTAACAAATCATAGCATATGACGTCGATGAAATGTTAGGTATTTTAAATAATAAAAACACATTTTAGATGTGCATCTACCTATTTTTATGTTTTAGGCAATTTTTTTTTGTTAATTTAAATAATATTATTTTTTTAGCTGAACAATACAATGATTTTAAGTTGTCCAAGTATGTAAAATAAACGCAAATTAAAAACATGTTTTATCTTACCTATTTACACCAAAAAAAAGTTATGTCCTTAAAAAAAATTTCTCCTTATGTCGACTCGGATTTACTTGTCATTTTTATCATAATCAGTATCCAAACTATTGTATTTATTTACTGTCCGTTCAAGTACATATTTGTACTGGAATGCCCGAAGATTCACACAGTTGCGACTCGGATCCTTCCTGATAAAACATATGAAAATGTACAAAGTTTTAATTTTTAATTTCAAATACAACATTGCATTGGAATTCAAGTTATCTCAATCTATGTCTCAAATTACAATAAACTCACTCTTTCTACCGTCTGATGGACATTGAAACATTCTTATTTTGATAGGAATATACCATAATGTATTCTATAGTGGGAATATATTCATTATATAAATAATTTTAGTTAACAAGCCATTGTTTTGCTATGTAACATGTATGGATACAAATATATTTATTCAGACAATTTTTTTTTTCATTTTTGTTATATAATTCTTAAAAATCGATGATTGGTAATTAAATCAATAACTGTGAAGAATGAATATTATTAAATTTACTGCATTTGAAAATTTATTGAAACGTCGCAAGAATAATATCACGAGACAATAAATATCCATTCTTATTGTTTATCCTTAGTGGTTCTTTTAATTTTTGTTTTTTTTTAATTCTGAAAATATGGCGCACTCATAGTAGAGCAGGGATTCCCAACCTTTTTGTACTCTAAGGCACATTCTAAAATATCGGTATGGTGGCGGGCACCGCCCATTTTTTTCTACGGATATTTATAATTAGACGTGATTAATAAATAAAAAAGAAGATCTCTATGTTTATTGTGACTATATAATAAACTTAGTTACGCAAAAAAAATTAAACTCTTAACAAATATATAAAAATAATTTACATTTTTCATTCGTGTTTATGAAAAAATCTGTCAAATTCAAATAGTGGCGGGCACACACGAATTGTTATCCCTGTAGTAGAGTATATGATATAAATAAAATATGACTGCTTTTTTACGTTAACAGTAAGTGAGAAATTCCAAAAGACAGATGAAAATTTACTCATTTAAACTTTAATTCTTTCTCTTGACCGAATTGAATTTACTGACATTGCCAATTTATCCCCTATACCATTAGCTTGGGATTGTAGTATGCTTTTTTATATGATGGTTTTTGTTTGATTAAGACAATCTGTTGTATTCGTCTAAATATTCCATGAATGATAAAGTATGTCGTATATGAGTAAAGGTCTTCCAACTCATTTTTATTGTTTGAGAGCTACAATTCTCACCATTTTACTGCAAGTCAAATATAATTTTATCTGCGTTCAATATTTGTATACACATTTATTTTAGTTTTTCTTGTTATAGTGTCAATTATTTGTATTTCTTTATATGTCAATGGACCAAATATCGCAGAACAAAAATGAATAAAACAGCAGGTTTTCCATGGATTCATTATAGTAACTGAAGGGTTCTGAAACTAGAACATTGTGAAGTATCAGTTTTGTAACACTAATTAATATTCTAAAATGTTTCATAACAACGCCATCATCAAAAAATGTGCCTTCATTATAATAGTTATATGTATAACTCAAACAAATCAACAAAACACCGTTAAAAAAACAATTGTAAGTATAAACTGTATTATATTTTTCTTTTCATCTGTGCTTTTTTCTATTGTTTCATAATAGGCATAACTGTCCACTACGTGTACTTGTTGTATACATTGTCTGATTTTACTGATTGAATATTTCGATTAATACTTAAAACTATCACTTTGCAATATATATTACTTAACTATCGATTGTTTAATCCCATGTCTCCAATAGTTTTATATTTCTTAATTTCATTGATTTGGTTTCCGCAATGCAAAAATATTTTTCTTAGCACTGTTCAATTGTCTTTTTAAAATTTTTCATCATCGGGTTTAGGTAAAATCTCAACTGTAGGAATGATCACATTCGTAGATTTATTATTCAATATATTTTTTTCCAATATTATTTCAAATTTAGTGATAAATTACTGTATTTGCTTTTTTTACCTTACATAAAATTTGGGTTTGGGGTGTTGAGCGATTCTCTTTAAAAATAGTAGTTATTTTCAGCCCGTGTTTTCAGTTTAAGAGACGGAATGGCATAAATAAAAATAAGACAAAAAGTATTTTAAAAATTCACTTTTTTTATTTTAGGACTTTGACGATGGAAATGGCAGAATCACAAAAATCAGCATAGTGAAAAACGGAAATGATGTAGTCGTTACAAGTGTATCAAGCAGTAAATCGGCAATCCCATCAATTTTACCAGTAGCAACACCTCCAAAATCTGCAACAGCCTTAAATTCGTCAATTTCAAGTAAAAATATAACATCTTCATCTCCAGCAAATAATCCAAATTCCAATAATATACTTTCCAATAAAACAAATGACAGTGTACCTTCTAAAACACCAGCAAACTCGTCTACGGGTGGAAACTCTAAACAAACAGCAACGTCGAATTCTTCCAGTCAATCTGTCAGTATCACTAAACATACATCCAACTCATCGGTTTCAATTTCAGTATCGGCTAATTCAAATGTAAGTCCGGTATTACCAATGAAACCTGTAGCTCCGACACCGGTTGAAAAAGTGAATTATCCTCAAGTGATTTCTTTGGCTGTTGCATTAAATAATAAAACAGTACCGTTGCTGATAAGAGTTCAAAATAATACACTCAAATTTGTTGGAAATAGTTCTTTACCTAAAAACGGAGCGGTGAGCGTTTCTTCGACATCCTCAAATGGTAAAAATTCTACTCAAAATGGTGCTTCAAACCAGGTGTCGATTTCTGTATCTGTCAACAAGCCAGGGTCAGTGTCAGCTTCCGCTTCCAGTAGAACAAATCCATCACCAAAAAACAATATTGTAAGTCCAAAAAATTTAACTGAAATATAATTTTATTTTAATATTATTTGAATATTGTGCTTTTCCTAAAATGTGAAAACCTTGAAGTCTTACTTACGCGGAGTCAAAATTCTTTTGCTCTCTGATTATAATAAAATACTGAAGCATTTTAGATAGTGGTACATATCAATGATAATAATTTTCTGCTAAAATCCATAAGAAAACGTCCCAGTCAATAAAGTTATGACTTGTAATGTTATCAACGATTTTGATGCATTTATTCACATTAAAAAGACACTTATTTGTATTTTTAATAAAAGATAAAAAATTCTATTATATCGAATGATTCATTCAAATAATTGTTAATTATTTACTCGTGTTTCATATATAACATATATCAATGTTATTTTCTCAAACATATGTTTTCAGTGTATGACGTATGCTCAAACAATGAATTAATGGTCTCATACTTAAGTATTCTGTATAAGAGATATGAAACTTCACATATCTTTACGGCAGTAATCTAACTAAACAAACGATTATTTCTTCACTTTCATGATAACAGTCAGCTGTTTTAGCGGTGATTAAAAATCACTAATAATCACAATGCACAATAATTGATATTGTCAGTTTTCTGGTTATTTTTTTAATTCATTACGGTGTCACTTTTTTCAGCCCGTCGTATTGCAAGATGATTGGTACAGTTCTGAAGAAGGTTGGAATATGGACGACGCATAAGTTCTTTATATCAATGACCCTTTTTTCGTGATGGCAGGAAGCTGTAAAATAAGCGCTATAAACACAGAAAACAAGTATTATGATATAAATCACGATTCAACAAATAAAGATTCACGATAAAAAATCTCAAAAAATATTCAATCATTCATTGATTTTGCTTTAGATCAACAGCGAAAAAGTCGTATCTATAAAACTACAATATATTTTATTCAAAGAAAAAATAAATATATACTACACTGACCATACCATCTGCTTGATATTTTTTGTGAATGTTGATTTACTTAATAAAAATAATATATCACGATCAAATTGTATACAATAATCTTAATTTTATGACTATTGAAAAACACTTTTGTTCCTTAATATACTAATAGCAGTTATAACATACATTTGTTAGCAATCGTTCTATATCATAAAAAATAGACAAACAATTGTTATAAGCACTCATAGAAAACGCGTTTGTATTTATTTGTTGTGAAATATAATGTTGGTATTTATATTGTTTAAGATTCTTAGTAATAAAATTTTAAAAAAATATACATGTAACTCTTATTATTTTTAATTCTTTTTCATGTTTTGCAAGTGCAATATGTGTATGTATTTCGAACAAAATTTTTCAAAAGATATAAAAATTCACAACAATCCCTAATCTAACCCTCCAACCGAGAACACATATGTTTCAAATAAAACATCAATAAAATAACGTAAAATGTAACAGTTCTTATCTATAGCAGAATTTTAAATAAAAGCAGAAGTCAAAACAAAACCTGAAGCCGAATTGTATATTGAAAATTGATAATATTATAAATCTTACACAAAGGATCATTTTTTCATTTAAACAACCTATTGCAAATAAACGTGCACCATATATACTCCAAAACAATCAAATGATTATTATATTAAACGATTACGATATAAAGAAAGACTTTCGTGTCTACAATAATTGCAATATTAAAAGAACTCCCGCATGTCCTATAGAGACTAGAAAAATATTTTTTTTACATTGAACAGAATTGCATCAGGAAAAGATTATTATTACTCTCAAATAAATGAAGAGAATGTGTGAAAGTCAACAGAAATCTACACATTTGAATAAAATTCATAAATTTATTCTAAAATACCTAAATAAATGTTACTATTACGTAATTGTAGACAGTAGTATTCAAACAAGCCACCCATCGGCGAGGGCAACCGTGAACGACATATTATTTACTGGATATTATGTTGATAGTCATTTTTATTTGACAACGTATAAGCCATTTCGATTTAATTTAATTATGCCATAAAATTTAAAAAAAAAACAAATAAGCAAACGTCATAAAAGAAAACACTTTTTTTCACACCAGTTCATTATATTCTGATAACCTCTTGATAAGTGTGGAATAATGTATTCCCCGTTAAGTATTTTCGTATAATCAATGTTTTATAAATATCTCAGTATACAGAATGTTTATATTATATTCTTAGAAACCAAATAAAGTAAACAAATAAACAGCTTTGCAAATTATAAGAATTGATTTTACATATATGTATATTTAATGTGAGAGATGACAATGTTTCTTGAATATTATTACGAATTTATGATAATCATGACATTGAAAAACTTATAGATTTCTGGATTTCTGGTTGATTTAACTATAAAAAAGTTAGTCCTTGCAATCTAGTGGTAAGAACTTTTCCCATGAAAAGATTTTTACGGGCTTTAGTCCCGGTCGTTCAATTTAAAAATGAAAAAATCATATTTATTTGTGACTCTACAAGTTCTATCTTATGTGACTGAAAATTCAAATATTCCTAGATGTAATTCTTTTTGTATAGAATTTCAAATACACTTCATTAATTTTAAGGATAACTTGACCAACAGTATCCAAAGTTGTTAGCCGAACTGAAGTAAGTATCCACTGTCTAATTTCAAAACCATATCTTCAAGTGTTTAAAAAAAGAACACACAGCATTCTTTTGAAAACCCCTAAATTTCTACATCAATCACTGAAAAAACATTCGTATATTTGTATTACTAACATTAGGTTAATTGCTTGGAATCTGACCGACATATTTATATTCTTTTCTTCATACATTCTAAATAAGCGCACCACTATTTGCGAATTTGTTAACAACAAAACACCTATTATTAAATTATTTTACAGTGTCAAGAATTCATCTCTAAAATAGTTCTCAGTCAGTATTAAGTATCTTTATTGAAATTCCTAATTCAAATTCAAATCCAACACACTAATGTATAATTAAATAGCCATAAACAAAAGTAAGAACAGAAGAGCATCAATAAAAATTATTTTAAAAGACGACTTATTCTGTGCATTCATTTGAAGGTGAATTCTCAATAATAATATTCTTTTAAATATAATTACCCAAGCATATCATATGTTTGATTTAAAAAAGCAAACATTTAAACGTTTTTAATAACAGTGAACAAACGGGAAACTACTCGATGCCATGTAAGTGTGCTTTTGAACCATAATCTTCGAAGGGATGATATTAAGGTAAAATATTCACATTTTGTACAAAATAAGAGGGGGATTACTACATAGGCTTTATATTGTCATATCATTTGACGAATTCGCTTCTTTGTAGTATAAACGAATTTGGCTATCGTATACCTGCATCATATATCAGTATAAAAATGCCAAGGGCGGTCGATACGTAAAAAAATATTTTATAAAATGATTGTGCATAAGCTAAGAGATTCTTGTAAAATTTATGTTTATTGAAAACCGATTAATAGGAAAAAATATTACATTCACTTTCTCGCGCATGTGCTACATAACAGTAAGATTAACAATTCAAATACCTCATTTTATCTTTCTAATTTACAATATGTCTCTGATACGGTAATTCCAATGGTAGTTTTCTGTTATTTTGTTTTTGTACCTTTCAATGGAACAATTTTCCATAAATTTGATTAAAGCTTAAAAGAATTTTAATTTGAAATAAAATTGCGTCATGCCGTGTCATTTTTCTGTTTATTGGCAACACATAGACAAAATTCATCTAAAAATTATCATTTTACAACGCATGTTTAATGTAACAAATTATTAATGATTACACAATTTTAATTCGAACGGAATAGTATTAAGTAACGTTCATTGCAAAAAAAAAAAAATCTAAAATGCCAATGCTGCACGTAACAGTAAGTAATATTTTTAAAGTGAATTGTTGGTTCTTTCTTTCCAGTCATATTTATTTAGTATAAAATCTTCCGATTTATTTCAGTGACTATTTCATTTTCACTGTTTTTTATGGTCTATTCAGATGCAAGACGCATTCGAAATAATCAAAACATAATGTATTTAAAAAATATATCAAATGTCCTTGTTACAGCTTAATAGTTATGTTAGCTGTTTACAAAAAAATATATCTTACTATTATTATTGATGTATATTTTATACAATTTTTATGTACATGAATAAACATTTTGTTTTTTTGTAATAATTTACCCGCCATTAATTTTACAGAAAGAAAGCCTCAAGAATTTTCAAACAATGACCTTTAAGTAAGATGACTAAAAAACCTTTATTTCAAAATATTTAATATAATGGTATGTACGTATTTGCATTTTAACGGAAAATTTAATATTGCTTTAAGTATGCTATCTGTAGGTTTCTACAGTTGATAGTTGCCCTCTAGTGGCAGTGAATGCAATTACTAGATAAAATATGATTTAAGTCGGTGGAAACTGCATTTTATCTTAATTTTTTATATTCCCATTTTTTGGAGTGGAGGCATAAAAATGGGTCTATATATGTATCCTTGTGGTTACGGCGTAATATTAGGAATCATGTCGGTCTGATTTCAAGTCCTGGTGAAGTCAATATTAAATATGTGATTATGTATTTTTGTTCTCTACAAGTAAAATATATTAGGCAAATTAGCAATAAAGCTTTTGAAAAATGTTTTATACAAATTGTGTATAATTAGTTAAAATATGTAATATTTTATTTTGCGTATTTTCTTAATCCCCGCCTATGTGTAGTAAGTAATCTTAAATCACATTTGCGCGCATCCAAGTAAAAAATCCGTCGGTAATGGTAAAACTACAAGGCACCTTTATAGTTTCCATCAGCGCATATGATATCATTCTCTCAACATGCGAGATACGCTTTGAATATCAAATACCAAGGGAAATACTCCAGCCGTATGCACAAGCCGATACAAAGTGTTACCATCTTGTAGGAAAATGAAGATTTTTCACATCAATTCGAATATAATAATCAGGACGAAATGTACGTGCGTGTTTTTGAATATCGCTGACTTGTAAAATTCTACGAAGAAATTCTGTATTGCACATTTTTTTCGCATAAAATATTTTTATAACTCAAATTACATTAATTCAGAGAACAAGTCATTCGTGTAAGTTAAATCACTACACAAATATTTAAGTTGATAAAATAAAGTTATTCTCACTCATCACGAAAATGTCATTGTTGTTAAGCAACTTCAATACAAATTGATAATTCATTTTCAGTGTACATTTCTGTTGCATCCTTGTTATAGAATGCCTGACGATGCAAAAACTTATGGAACCGTGCAAAGTTCTTATAATTCAAATTTGACAATTCAAATTCATTTTCTGCTTAAAACATGCGCTTATGACGTCTGCCATCTGTTGGCATTTTCTAACACCTCTGTAAACCCTCTTAAAAATTTCAAGATGGCATGCAACAACGGAGACGCAAACCATATTCTCAAAAAAATCTTCAAATATATTTTTTCGCTCATGTAATTCATTATAATAAATATTACTTTAATCATGATTACAGTTCGATAAAGATTTTAAAAATTTTCTCTTCCAACCCGGTTTTTTAACATTATTCTTAATTTATATTTTTACTTGGCTTTATAACCAGACTATTTTCTTTATTCACAAAAAACATAAAATTTCAAATAACATGACAGTAATATTTACTGTAGTTTTTTTTGTTGAATTCTATGAGTCTCTTGCAACACTCTATAGCATCGAGTTGTTGCGTGATAATTTTCCTTTTCAATTTGTAAAAAAAATAAACAATTACAAGATATAATTTTCCCTATACAAATTTTATTTTTAGAAATGATAAAATCGTTATTTCAATTTTACAATGCAGAATTGTCTTTTATTTACAAAATATAATAGCATTTAACTCGTCCAGCTTGCAAATTTCATTGAGTTTTACCTGTTTGAGATATTTTATATGCTTACTGGAAGTCTTGGTAAATATTGATGAACATGAATGTAGTAATGATCTCCACTCTTGAAGTATAGTATTCCAGGAGAAAGTGAATATAAAACATTTTTTTGTTGTTGAATAATTTATTTATAAATATACAAAAGGTTAAAAGTGAACACAATTCAAGTCAAGTTTATTTAAGATGGGCAAAGTTACGAGATGTTGTCATATATTTATTGTTTCATTTATCTTAGTACGCTCAAGCACACAAAATTGACTAATATTTGCAATAAACTCACTTGCATACAAACACAACCTCATAAATCTTCGCTGGTAAATGTTATTTAAAATACGATTTTCTCTATCAGTTATTTTATTAATTTACATAGTATTTAAATAATATATCAGAGATAAATATTATGATACAAACAAATATAAAAGTTGAAAAGATATTTGTTGAGCAGTTTAAAAAAAAATGACGATTTATCAAACGTATATAATAATTACAAAATAATTCAAGAAAGTATATTCATATTAATGATTTTTACCAAATTAAAAACATAACATCGACCCATACAATTTTGCTAAAATGAAATTATGGGTAAACTGTTGCGATAAATAACAACGCATAAAATTAATATTCATCACGCTGTATAATATTTAATTGAATAAGTTAATGTAATTATGTGAATTAAATTGATGTACGTAAAGCACTAAATTAAATTGCAATTTGTATGAATAAATTGAATTCTTAAATAAAATATACAAATCTATCCATATCAAATTTAAAATATTTTCATCAATGCAAAAATGAATTTAAAATAAACATTTTTTACATATTCATTATTTTACATAATATAAATTTGTCAGGTTTAAAAATATTGTACCAGTTAAACGTGATTGTTAGATTGAAGGATTCGTATAAAAAACGGTATAAAATATCTTCAACGTAAATTCCATTACAAATAATTTCCTGACTATCAATTTTTCTTCAGGAATAGGATATAAACTATTTGTTAACTTACGTACGATAATATATGTTCATAGAGATATTTTGACACATTAAGGCAGAAATAGTAAATAATAAAGTATTCTTTACTATAGCAACTATTTTTTTTATTTACACTGAAGTATTTACAATTATCAAATAAAGAATATTTTCAATAAATAGTACACATTTAATATTTGAACAATATTTTGATTTATCGAAGAGAAGAAGTATTTAATATTTCTTCATTAATAATCTGTATAGCAATTGAGGAAAATATAGTCATCTTTCTTGCAAAAGTAGTCGTTTGTTTTCAACTTAGCCGTATTGAAAATGTTTGTTTTAATCACAATATGTTGTGATGCTCTATAAATGTTAAAAGTATGTGTTGTGGCAATGGTAGATTATGCACTTGGGAAACTCTAGGTGCAATTTGGAATCCTTACTTTTCGGCTCGCAAAAAACGTAGCAATATTGGAGATTTGGAAAATTTATAAAATTCTCTATTTTTACATTACAAGTTTTTCACTACAATTATTTTTGAAGGTTTCTGCATTTCTCTCATAAAACACTTACCAAAGTGATTAAGCTTACAATACGATATTTCTTTCGTTAGAATAATGACGATATGTTTTGTACAAGGAATTGTTTTATCTATACAAATTATTAATTTCTATACGATTAAAAAATAAGTTTGATATTTGCTGCAGTCTTACTTCGTCTTTGTATGAAAAATAATTACCATGATATGTATTCCGTTATAAACATATATTGTTTTGTTGGAATTGTTTTTTATATGTTATTAACAGATGAATTGATATAAATAAAGATGTATGTACAATGAAAGACAATTTTTGCATGGTGGAATCATCAATTTACAGTTTTTTCCCTAATATTATTTTTTACCTATCTATGGCGTTTTCTACTCGTCAATCGATTTATCCAGAATTGGTCGTTGATGATATGACCTGAAAAAACGGACGTTTTATATTAAAATCCTATATCATTATACAATAATTCTATAAAATTGATAATTTGACTGTCAAATATTATTACTCATTATGTGAAAACATTCTAATTTTTAGTTTACAATTTTGACTCTCAAAGCGTTAGCAGTTATAGGGATTCAACTAACTTATAGAGTGCGAATTGTGCTCAATTTCTATGCATTTTTAAATCGCTATTATATGGGCTTTTGATCTTTTCTTTATTGCACAGATTGTGATTTTTTTTCAAATAAATATACTTTTATAATGTATTGATTGAACATATCTTGTCATTTTCAAATCTTACCTTAAAACGAGTAACTTGTGTTGTATGGGTGGAATGATCATGTGTTATAAGATAATCACTTGAAGAAGAATCTGTTGTGATGATAGAATCGGAAGAAACCTTAAAAAAAATTAAAAAAATATTTTATAAAAAGGTATAATATCTTTTAATAGCATATTAGTATGCAGAAAATTGTGGATAAAAAACCTTACACAATGTTCCTTAAAATGGGTTTTCAATAGAAGGTCACATTAGTATTTTTTTTTAACCCGTAGTGCTTTTCATTATTATTCAACTTTAAACTCTTCAAACTATTTCATAAAACGCTTTAAAGTCACAATAGGCTAAATTAACAAGAAAATTCTGCGTATAATATACTTATATAAAAATAAATTGCGTGAGTATGTATATTTTTGAAAAGAAAAAATTCCTTACGAAAGGCACTTGCCGTCATATATCTGTCTAGTTAAATTTATGCAAGCATATTAAATTGACGGACATCCGCTAGACACACGTGCGATGTCTGGTCGAGCGAAAAAGCTCCCTCGTTCACAAAGGCTCTGGGAGGGCACTTAATTAGAAGTTGGTATTTCACATACAATAACGGCCGGCAGTGTGCGGCCGTTTGGGTTCTACTTGCTAATCATGGTACTTGAATTATAAAACATGTCCAGAAATGGACAGCGGGCTTTGTATTGTTTACTGGACAAGATTATTTCATCGACAAAATGCTAGCATATTTCCGACAGGTAGAGAGAAATCTCTGTATTGTATTTATCCATTGTTCATATACATTAACAATGTGATTTATTTTCTTTTCAATAATAATCATTTATAATACATAAATTGTAATAATTTAACATTTGGAAAAAAGTGCATTTAAAGCAATCAAATAAACACACTCCACCGAAAAATGAATGGACAAAATATTTGTGAGGCTTCATATAGAAAATATTTTTAAAAAATTCCCATTTTTATTATAATGTTTTCAATTTCACAAAATTTACAGTGGTTTTATTTATTTTGTAAAAAAAGGGTAGCTGCAAAATATTTATACCAGAATGTTTTATTACGTATTCTACTCTACTGCAAGTGAAAGAATGTCTCTTAATATGTGAAATATTTGATTTGATAGCTGATTATATATATTTTTTTAAATAATTCCAGTCAAAATTCAAAACAAGATTTTACTGGTTTGATACGGGTGAGCATAGAAATATCGTGGAAATAAATTACATATTGCACTTCGTACCATTCGTATTTTATTAAAACTGCTAGTACAATGTGTATATAAATTATATTCAGTAAGTAATTGGTGTCACCCTTCCTGTTTCAGACCTCGTCACTTCACCCTTCTTCAGATTCATACGTATAATATAAGTGGAACGTAGGAGAAGTTTCTATTGTTCTCCATGCCAATTTGCGCTAAACTTTAAATTATGGTCCGCTGTCCATCTCAACTGGACGCTTGCAAACAGGGGATGTATATTATAAGCAGTGCCTTATCAAAGCTTTCGGTAGTAAATTTTTTGTTCTATTTCATTGCACTAACTAAAGACAAAAACACGGAAAAACCTTAGTAATATTGATTCTATTTTTCAATCAGCTTAACATATAATTGCTTAATTTTACGATAAATCAAATGGCTATAAATTAAACAAGTTGATAAATTGCTTTACGTAAATAATTTACTGGCGTTTTGCCCATCACATAAAATTGTTTCATTGGTGATTTTTTTAAATATAAATTACTCGTAAACGTGCATTTAAATAACTGTGCTACTCAAAATGGGCTTTTTAAAACTGGATAAGATAATTAATAGCACTTGAAAGTTTTAAATGTCAATGATGTTTGTTATCAACGTGCTAGAAATAGTTACGAGTTCATATTTACGTGAAAGTATTTAATGTTTCAAAAAACCTGCATATTTTTTCTGGATTTTTTAACCACATAAAAATCAAAAATTCAAAAAAGTTGTGTAATTTTATAAAAAAATATCAGTTCATTGATTCTTAATATTTAAATAATATATTAATAATTTTTACAACATATTTATATGATCGGATGAATCTTTACACGTCAATGGATGAGTGTCCGAGTAACTCACTTCAGAAGACGAGGGAAGATGGGCCTGATTTAATCTCCCTTGTTAAATATAATCATTAAAAGTAGGTATTACAATACAGTACTCACAGAAACAAGGAATAGCTTTTTGACATCACATTTTGATTTAATGGTACGTTTATGAAATAATACTTATTCAAAATGGTACAACAAAATTTAAAAAAAATTACATCAGCTCATACATTAATATAATATTTTCTTATGATTTCAGATAAAAGGCATATCATCCAATAAGAAAGCCATAAATATTTACGATCGTGTTACAATAATAATTATTCTATATATGCTATCACCGGGTTTTCTATGAAACAAAAAATAGCTTTTACGTTAAAATGGAAAAATTGTCAACAATAGTTTTACAAGCCATTTTAAATAATCAACTTTTTGTCAATCGATGTGTTACATAATAATATGTCTACACACATAAATTTCAAAAGACAATGTGTGAAATGGATCGATGTTTTTAAATACTAAAACGATGTATATTTTTAAGAAATATTAATCATACATCAAATAATACAAGAAAAATACAACACATTACAATATGATTGAAATCATCGTCACATTTTCGATAAACTGCACATTTTTTATTGTTAACGCTTAGTAATAATTTATTGTGTAATGATGCATATTATGATTCCCTTTTTTCAATATGATCAAGGAATACTCTTAATTCTTAAACTAAGGTAATTTTGATCATTCAAGCATATACATTTATAAATATATTAAATATTTTAAAACATAGCTGTTCATCAGTTTCTAAGATTATTCGTTACATTTTCAAGAGATAAACAATAATACCAAACAGCATTATTATAGTATACACAAAAAAAATATTTTTCATAATATTCGTACATTATTATTACGAATTACAAAAAAGCAATTATATTGAATTTTTATTACACATAAAACTTATAAAAGTAATCACTTTTTTCCAAGTAATCCTTTTATATCAGATTTAATAATGTGTTTAATATAACTAGAATTGAAATCATTTCCAGAAATATTTTTTTTTGGAGTGTTATATGTGGCTTACCCCCTACCTTGTTGCGCTCAAGGCTATAATAAGAAGTGATATGATTTGCTTTCCATTCAAAAAGGTAACAGAGTCATTATTAATTTTTTGATATTACTATAAAGGCAATGATATTTTATTTGATTTTCCTATTAATGATTCTTGTTAATTAACTCGAAATATTTGTATCAATTTAAATAAATTTCTGATATAATAGCAATAAACTTAAAATTTTCATTAATCCAGTGGCTGGGTACTTTTAATAAAAAAAAATTATAGCAATGTGTTATTAAAAATACAACTGTTGAATATAAAATTATCTTTATTGATTGACTTGGCATTCACTATTAGAACTCCATTATAACACGGTGAAAAAATAGCAATGTATTTTAGTTCTACAAAATTATTTTTAACAAATATAATTGATAGCTATTTCGGCCGAAATAGCTATCAATTATGTTTGTTAAAAATGATTTTGTAGAACTAAAATACATTGCTATTTTTTCACCGTGTGATAAAATTATCAATTCAAATTGGCTATGTTTCATTCAGGTTAATAGAGATATAATATTTGGCTAAATTTTCTCAGAAATAATCTGTCATTGTTTGTATATTAATTTATTTTTAAGGATATAGTATTAATTAATTTTCATCCAAATTTCCAATACATCGATGTTTTTGACATATCTATCTGCGGAATATGACTAAGACCAGTTCGTACATTTATGCGAAAGCTCTCAAAATTCAATATACACGCAAGTCGATAACCCTAGCTAGTATTTAACAAGAAATGTCTAAAATGATCGCTACGATTCTCCCCCTTTCTACGTCTTGACCTTTATCACTTAGGAATGACATTTAAAGGTGATTTCCATTACTAAAGCCTTAACGTCATGTCAAATTTTACAAGATCAGACTATCGCCAGAGTTTAAGATCACATACGTTTCACTGCGCTCAGCAGGTCAAATTTATTATTACGGGAGAAAAATTCAGCTTCATAATATTATCATAGATAGGTTTTTAATACGATAAATTATGATATGGTAATTTTATAATATCACAATATTTGAAGTTATGTCGTCAAAATAAAACAACATTCCGTTATTGTATCTATAATCTGTAAATACTAATCAATAAGAATTGTTAATGATTTTGTTCAAATATACCCATTCGATTTTTCTTGCATAATTGCAATTAAACAATTTGTTAACAACCTTAATAATGATTTTATGGACTCAACCACTGCATATTTTTTTAAAAAGAACTGCCTGTATACCATTAACACATCATTTCCTCGAAAAATGTTAGGAAAAACTCTTAGACCTTTTAAACTCTTTCAGATTTTAATCAGTTTAAACTTTAGCCATATAAATGTGGTAACATTGTTAAGTGGGCCAGAGAATGGTAAACTATACCATTATAAATAATATGTGACTGTAAAAAATAAAAGCATTATTCTCTACAAAGGTTTGTTTAACGATAATTGGGATTCCTAAACTCAAATAAATTTTGTTTTATAATTTCCATGTAGAGAAAAACTTGGAAGAGAATACGTGTCCGCGGGCCGTAGTTTGTGTATGGCTGTACTAATTATAGTATCTCATTAGCCCTCATTTTCTAAAATCAGTATTGAATGGGTGGTTAATTTATATAACAAAAACATCAAATACATCCATGTGTAAATATATTAGTCGATTGAATTTAAATTATTATTTCGTTTCCAATATTGCATTGAGTTTTAATTCAATAGAACGAAAGTCGAAAAATATTGACAATTCACTACACAAACAATAAAAAGACTCGTATGTTTTTTTCATCAATATTCGAATATTTGTAATTGATTCTAAAAAAATAATGATTTTCAAACCATAAGTATAGGATGGAGCAAACATTACTGTTTTCATGTTGAGTTGCGCTCGATACGGATTTAGGAGCTTTTGATTGCAAATATTCAAATTTTCCTAATGCAAATATAACCCGCGAGCTTTTTGTCACCGTATCATATTTCTTCCATTAACACCCCTCTATTACATTACGAAATGAAAGACCAATCGCGCTCGCAGAGGGCTCTTGTCAATCACTTTATGGCAATATAATTTCTGCTAAAGCTGAAAATACTTGTTAAGCCAGTGAAGCGTAAGATTACAGTAATAATTTAAATACTTTTTTGATATTTGATGGAACCAAAAATAATCGCATATAATTGTCATTCTAACAAAAAGCGATAAGTCTTAAATACTGATTTGGATGATTTTATTGTAATGATAAACATTTCTATACTCATTACATATTACACAATCATATATCCGAGATTCAATATCAATAATTAATAAAACTCAATATACATTGTGTTGATGTTGAATGATATTGAAAATGTTTTTGTAAAAAATTATTTTGATTTGTCAGACGATAGAGCTAAAAAATATTTTGGTTTAATAATAAATCATCCTTTCGGTGTTATATTTTCCCAAAAAGAACATGCAATCCGCAACATTATGTCCAAATTTGTCTAAGATAATTTATATAAAGATATTTCCGTATCATAGAATCAAAACAACATAACATGTAAATGGCTCACGTTTCACAATAGCCAGAGATTGTTTTGTGACGATAAATGATATACGGGTATCATTGTTTCGTATTTCCCGTATGAATGGAGAGGGTAGAAGATATCGTAAATATGTACACTCTATTCCAATGCATAAAATTAAAAAGGAATACGAAATAAATATTTTTACAACATTAATATAGTTTTATGGCGTCATTTATTATATCGCATTCAATGTTTGTATTGTATTTGACCATCCGGATCCAACCGGCATGTTTATTCTTCTGACAATATGCTTCTCTTTTACTGAATAAAATCAATATAAAATACGTTAAATATTCAACCTCATAGACCCCCGCAAGCAGCCAATGAAAAACGAACTAAATAAACCCGCCTCCTGCGTCAAGAAACCAGCTTTTTTTATTTAACTTTTTTGTTTTACATTTACCGGAAACCAGGGTATATATAAATTAAAATGCATGGCTACTTTTTATGCGATATAAATTATATTTGTTCTTGGTAGTCGATCAACCAAAATATTTATTTTTAAATCCGCTTTGTGTCTGTGTATAATTTGTTTCGTTTTTTTAGAGCGCAAAAAAAACATTTAATGGTTACAAAGGTGAGATATGCCGAACGATTTCGTAATACGTCACTAACCAGGTTTGTTGATAAAAACTCATTACATTGATACGTCATAAGCTTAAAAAGTGAACACAAGTATATACAAGTATAGTCGTTTTATTATTTAAATGGATATACGTAACATAACATATATTTCCAACATTCTGCTGATGATTTTTACGTACGAACGGTTCAGTAAAAACTATTATCTATTCGATATACTATCAACTTTTCCAGCAAAATATCAATTTGCTTTTAAAAAATTATAAAATTTCATCCTCTCTTATGAATTGGTCATAATTGGAATGCTTTCTATCAAAGTCAGTACTTTAATTTAATGTTCAAATCCATTAATTAGAGTCGAATTTTCACTTCAATATTTTCCAAAAATACAATGGGCATTTTTATGCCAATCCAATGACATTTCTGTTGATAAAGGTACGTTTAGCTATTTTCAGTAGTCAAAAAATGAGCTATTAATTCTTTATTGTTCATAATCACGTGTAACGTATATATATCGGATTGTACTACTAATATTTATTTTATTTATGTATCATAAAAGTCACTGAAATAACATTTTTATTATTTTGCTGAGTGCTATCACTTTATGTATAATCTAATATTGAGAAAACAAGCATTGCGTATGAAATATTCGCCATTTAATCAAATTTACAAGGATCCATTTGGAATTTAATAAATGGGGTAGCCACTGACTGAGTTATCGTTATTGAAATCTCTCTCCATATCAAAAGTGACCACTGCAATCAGAGAGAAAGGGGAGCTAGAGATATACTGCGATATACAATATTCTGCCTGCGCTATTATGCGTTACCTAGATACAATTCAGCGTACAAACTGATTTTTATTTGATTAGAGGAACGGACCTTGGTGGACGTATATCACATTAACGTGGGGAGAGAAATCCAGTTTTTCAGGTGTACCTTTAACACAATATGCCTACAAAGTTTATCCGTGTTTTCCTGCTCAAAATTTTGGATGTAACATCAAACTTAACAGTATCATTGAATGTATTTCTATTCCGGTAATACAATATCTAATAGAATAATCGACAGCAATATACTTCGATCCTCGATTTCAATATTGATGAAATAATTTCAACTTTAGTTTCAATAACGTGGTTAAATATTAGTTTCTCAGTCTCGTATTTATAAGATTATAAGGAAACAGGGATAAGGTATCCACATTAAGTATCACTTAACTCTCACTGTTTTGGACAACCAAACTGTACTTAATTATTTGGCAGATAAGCTTCCAATATAGTATGTTTTGTTACGTAAAACGTCATTTTCTTATATTTTGGTAACTTTTTCATCAAAACCAATGAGTGGTATTGATTATAATCATTAATAATGAAATCGTATATTCAATAAATCATATTTTAATTAATAACTCGCGAAAATCATAGTGGTCAGTTACGGATAGCTTATCATCAAAGACAATATTTTTGACATCACAAATGTTCGTTGCTATGTAAAAATCATCATACAAAATTTATTTAAATGTGGCTTAGTGGATAACGGAATCATATAGTATAATGATGGACTACGTTTGCGCTATTTGGAACGGATTTAATTGCGGCGTTATTGTGGAGGATATACTCGGACTTCTGATCTAATATATTATTTGAGAAAATCAAACCTCTGCTGTAGCCAGCAGAGCTAATAATGAGATGAGAGCTTTTAATGTTTTGTATTATTAATATCATAAACTGAGCAACAATACGATATGCCAGCATTCGCTCAACAATCTCGATCTCGCTAATTCTCACATCGTGCGAAGTCATGGGATTGTGTCAGAATCAGAATCTTCTTGAAAATCAAAATATTTTAATTTTTTTTTAACTTTTCAATTCACTTGCTTAGTATAATTATCATGAACTCCTGAGAAATTTTTTAAAAGCCGCCATGTTATTTCGGATTCGACAAATATGTTATATTTGATTTGTGAATATTCTGTAGTTAAGGGTGTCCTAGATAAAGTACATTCCTGTTCTTTATGAAAAAGCACTCAGTCATATTGAGTTGGGAGCTGTGAAGGTTCGAAAATTGTTTGAGTTTCAAAATAAACTCGATAAAACAGCATGGCTTTTTGTATTTGCGTTTTCCTTTATTGCCATTCCGATACAATTCACTTTGCTTAATTATAGCCCATCAGAATAGGCGATCGTTATAAACAATGTTTAAATTTGTCATTAGCAAATATTTACAGTAATGACGAAGAAAAGTTCGCTGCGATTCTAATTTATATTGTATGCGATTTGCATAAACTACGTCGTTATTTCACTTTTGTCTCATAATAGTCAATTTAAATATTTATTCTGTATTATTTTTTTTCCAGAATGTTTTAAGTGATATTGCTTATGTGTGTTATCGAATCGAATAGTAAATGTTACCGCAATATTTTCAATTATGTCTAATTTTATCGTATATAAATATACTCCTTACGGGGCTATTCAGTAATACTTGTTTGCTAAAAGAGCTGTATTAAAGTCAGTAATTCAACACTCCTATAAAAAAAATGTAACGATAAAATATCAGTATTAGGAATAAACTAGGTGTTCGCTGACCATTTTTTATTTTTAATTGGAATGAAAAAAATATCAGACAGACAGTCGTTTGATAAAACTTTACTCGCATATTAATATAAGAAGTAATGATACGGAAAGCATAAACCGTTTGCACTTTAACAACTACAAATTAATGCTTGTGCTTAATAACATCTGTTTACTTAATTCTCTCCTCAATCTTCTTCCAATTTCAAAATATACGTTTTTAACATTACCCCCAACCATCATCATAACTTTTTATGAAAAACTTGCATTTATTTCGTGGCCCAGATCTGTCGGGTTGTTATTTCTATCATTCAGTGTGGTTGATTCGCTTCGTTTAATAAACTCTTCGAATCGTGTTAACCTTTGCGTCAATTTGTTTTATTCGTTAGAAAAAGTGTGGCGTGTTAATGTAAATTTAATATATTTACAGGGTGTTTAGACAGTATATACATTGTGTTTGTGTTATTTAGTATGTATGTATAAATATTTATAAATAAAAGACATCACAGCTTCTATATTGTAGAAATCAATACATGTATTATGATCCATTTATTTGGGCAATCAATACATCTTTTGCATCATATAACTAATACATTAATTTATTGCACATTTAAATCACAAGAATACACATGATTTTCTTTTAATTTATTACATTTTACTCTTATAACTAAATTATGACTACATTCGTATGAAAACATAAATAATATGACTGAATCAAACATACTCAAAATTAGCAACCATTCTTTACTTCAATACAAACAATTATTATACACAATATAATATTCATTCATTTTTTTAAATTAACGATTAGCTACGTAAGGAACTATAAACAAGTACCATTTTTGAGTATGCATATGAAGTTGCTTAGTGCAATAATAAATACGCATCATTCAGGGCCTCTCGTGGACTACAATTTTTCTAAGTATTACATTTATTTTCATCAAAATTTGACAACAAACGTACATCTTACATTAGTATCAGGTACAATGACTTCCTTCTCGTTATTGAATAAAGTAATCATCGCATACTAGTAAAAATCTTCGGAGATTGAATTTCTTGCGCATAAGACGTTGAGAGGTTTTTTTCCTTCTTGAATCTTGAGTAACGGGGCTGTTGCTACCCTCGGACATTTGCTAGGGGATGTTGTGTGGAAATAAATATGTTATGGGAGGGTGCTGGGGGTGACATAGAAGTTTTTTAAAATTTTATTATTGACTATTTACGGTGGTGTTGGCGCTTAGTGTAGATTACCTTGCGAACTTGGGGGTACGAATCCGTATCCTGATGCTCCGACGACGACTCCGCTGCTGTCAGCGGGGTTGCCGGGGGGAGATGGGGGGAACACTACTGGTCCTGGAAATAAATTAAATAAAAAAATCATTTATGATATCGACTGAAGGTGCTTGATGGAATTTCAATATCAAATTTGAATTGTTACAACTTTGTGCGATTGTATATGTTTTGTCACCAACGACCAGTATTTCGCCTTTCGGCATCTTCAGGCATTATATCACACGGATGCAACAGAGCTGACTCAACTGTACAAAGTTGTAACAATTCAAAAAAAATCGTTAGTAAAAATTGACACAGAAATCAGTAAATATATAGTTTTCACAAATATTTCAATTTAAAACTGTATATGAGACTTGATTTGAATCAAAAGAACATTTTTTAGAAAAATAATATCGAACTCAATAATAACTCCTAATAACTGATCTTTTGAGTAGTTCGTATGCTGAAATCACTCAAATTTAAACAGTTATCTGGTGTTTTTTTTTGGCCACTCTGCATTTACAAAATATATTGAATAAACAATATTCAGATTCAAAGAACATTCATTTGTCTAAGCCGCATATATTTACCGAACGAATATTCCAAGGAGCAGATCGAAGCAGTAATGATTCATTTCATAAACGCCATTCCTTTGTCTCGGTCGGTCGACGCCGCAATAACTACTTTGGATCAAACCGCTATCATTCAGCATCCGTCCGTGCCCAATTTTGTCCCCCTGTGACCAAAAGCCAAAGTCATGCTCCCCACCCTGCCTGCCTGCCTTTAATTTCACAAACTTTGCAGAATGTGACTAATTAATTTATGCGCAAGCCAACCGAGACAATAAGTTTCAATATTAAATCTCGCTTAAATGCAAGTTCACCAAAACTCAGTTGTATAATACGAAATTGAACTTGCAATTTACAGCAAGACTTTTACTTCATCAAAAATTATATATACATACAAAGTTTTCATAAGCAATAGTAAGTTTAAGATTTCCTTAACAGATATCGTAGCTATAATGTATTTTAAAAAAAGATAATTTTTAATAAATTCAATCAAATTATGGTGACTAATGATATATTGTATAAGAGCTTTACGAGCTTAAAGAATTACTATTATTAAAACCATTTCGATGTTTTTACAATTACCGTTCTAATAAGAATCATTTATTAATTTAAATACATCATTGTTCACAAAACAGAACAATATTTGTAATTTATCGATTTGTTTGATCAGTTACGACTTAGGATGTCATAGCCATATAATACTTTTACACGACTTCAATACGCAACTTCCAACTCTTTTCGACGCTAGAAATAGTTTGTAAGCGCGTAGAGTTTTTCATAATTAATGCAACACGTTTTTAGAGATATGAAAAACATGGCGATGGTATTTTATTAAAGATCTACCTGTGAATGATTTTCTTAGACAGAACTTGTTTTCTGTGACAATACTGAAAATATAATGGACTGTGTTTTTGAACGCTAGCGGACGTAGACTGATTAATTATTTCCTTGCAGACGGTCGTTTCATTACAAAAACAAATGAAAATCCAATAGACATCGCAGGACAATAGATAAGGTTACAAAAAAAAACTCAAAATTCCAAAGAACAGCTAACTACATGTTTGCTAATGTTTTTTGACTGGAAATAAGCCGATTAATGTTCGGTTTAATTTGGGTGTTATTTTTTATTTAAGCACTGAATATAACTGTTTCATAGAATGAACCACTAGCATCCATTATATAATAAAATTAAGCATTCAATATTTTGAACAGGGGCTAGACTCTCTTAAAGACTAGGGACGACTAGGGAATACTTGTACTAAGATTACAATATTTTAAACAGATACTTCACCATACTATCTTTCAATAAACTTATTCGACTCAAATTATCGATGAAAAACGTCTTCCTCGGTAAGCTATTGTTCAATTTAAAAAATGTAGTTCAAACCCACCATATCTAGTATATGCATGCATATGTTTTCTTTGATAATTAAAATAAACAAATATCTTGTTCTTTTGCTGAATTTTCGTTCAAAAAATATGTTACACTTAAAATAACGAGTTTCCACGAACAATACAATTACCGATGTGGCTATCTGATCACATATAAAAAGTGAAAATATGACTTGATTGAAAATAGTGATCGCTCCAGCGAATAATTGTGTTATCAAATCCCAGCCACTGTTGATAAAACAGCATATTCCATTTTGGAAAGCAATTTTCTATACAGAAAATAAACGACTCTAAATATATATGATTGAGATAATATTTCATAATCAAGAACAAATATTATTACAGCTTACATATTTAATTGTATTGTTATTTGGCAATGTTAGAATATGTACCATATTGCTTCGTTGCACAAATAATCCAGTTTTAGACTATCAAAATATTTGTAATGTCTCTCACTTATCTCCTTGATCGAAATGCTAAAATCCCCTTTGCAAATTATTTATTATACGGCATACAAACTTACATTATGTCGTGAATTAAACCAAAACGTTGCCCAACTACTGCCACGATTGAAATTGAGACCTACAATTATTTAATGACAGAGTTTTGCCGGCCATTTTGCCAAATCATGATTATTCCGATCGATAATGTCAAATGAAATCAAACAAAGAATCCCACGAAGCTTTCTGGTCCAAAAGTTTTATGATGCTGTGTAATACCATTTTATTTTATCCAAGCCGTTTTTATGACGAAATTAAATCTGTTTTATTCGAGCAAATCAATTTCGTGAAAGAGGTGCCCATCTTGCTAAAAGCACTGTTTTCTAAAAATGTATTCATTATCTAGTTAGTAAGCTTGGCAGACGTTTATTTTTTATGATTATAAATTGACATCTGCCGGTAACAATGCATTTGATTGTTTGTATAAAATTTATTTTGTGCACCGTATAATGAAAGACAACTACTACAAGTAATAAGTCGTTATTGATTACTTACTTAAAACTACTCAATTATACAAGGACTTTCAAAAGTTACTGCCGAATTGGCTTTTTTCTGTTTAACCCGCCTCAGCTTCTAGCGGACATACACAGTTTAATTGTCTATATTTTAATGTTATACAAAGAAGATTAAATGTATTGGTTGATAAATACTATTCCATCCTGTATTTATGAATGGATTAAAAATATTATATATTTAACCATTTTTAATTAAAGCTCAAAAAATACGAATTCATCTGTCGGTCTTCTTTATTGGAATGTCAAGCTTGAAAGACTGATATTGCATTGTTCTAAAGAGCGTCTGGCGTCACTTCAAGTAGTTTATCAAAATAATTCGCACAAACTATTTCCGATTATTTATTCTGCTTCAGTTCGCGAGACTATTTAAACGATCAATTAAAAACTATTTTTTGCTTAACAAATAAAAACAAAATAATTTATTTTATACAAGTAACAAAGGCATTGTGAAGGTTAATTCAATCCCACTGGTTATCAGATATGCAGACAATGTCGGTCATTCTTTGTGTCTTAATAATTACTTAGGACCTTGAAATAATAAACAAACTATGTTTAGTAAAGAAAAAGCTCATCGAAAAAACGAAGTTACAACCACGAGAACACGTTTATTATATTTTATCGGCATGCTTCTTTTCATCGAATTAGCAACTAAGCGAGACATTAAATTTAGCCGAATTCCTTTGCATAGCCAAAGATTATTTCAAACGATTAAATAATATGGCATTCATAGATCATTTTACAGTGCAAGAAAAAACCAATATACTTGTAAATAATTCTTTTATCAATTAAAAAAGTGACAAATTTATAATATTTAAATTAAAAAAATAATATTTCTACTCGAAACGTTCATTTTTATTGCGATTAAAGTATTATTATTTAATGACCAACGATTTTAATAATAAGTAGATTTTTTCAGATTTATGCAATTTTAGATAAGGGGGATAATATTGAAAATAGCATATCTTAATGGTTAGCAACAATTTTACTGGTACACTATACGAGAAACCGATCCTGGTAATAAATATAAAACATATATAAAACTTGTTTCATTATTTTCTTGAATGACATTTGACATTTCAGAATTACAAGCAGGAGATAATCAAATTGAAATAGTGAAATAATGAACACCAACAGTTAAAATATAGTTCTTTGAAAAATATAAAAAATAGCAAAAAAAAATGCGGGATATTATCATTATACGGATACAGCGGTTGGATACAGCCAACAAGGTTATTCCAGTTTGTTAGTCTCTCAATACTCGACGCGATTAAAAATATATTTTCTTAGTAATAAATACTTAATATCAATACAAGACATGGGGCGAGACCGTTTTATTGCAACAATGACCGTGATATTTTTCAACCTTTACAAAGGTTTGATTGCGGGCTACGTGATTATTGAACTTAGTACGTGATTTTGCGGAAATAGTCGACTTTAATACAAAGAAAATAGTCATTATTCAAATCGGATATTAAACTTTTGTTTATTGTTGCGGAAATTTGTATTATTTCAATCTATAAAACATAATTGAATAAGTCTGATGATGTCAACGCTTGCTTTGTAGCCGTTAATTTTGGGTGAACTAGTCACTTGGTAAGGAAATTTTTATTTGACACTGTGAAGTTCGGTGAGCTTAGAGCTATAGTCCTGAATTCATGTTGCTTGTTGGAGAACTATTTTAATATTATAGTATTGGGCCGTGATTTCTGTAGACTTTTTCAAATTATTATAACTATTGGTTTCCTTTTGGCGACTCGTTATAAATAATTTAAATTTAGTTATTAGCTATTAATACAAATTATCTGATCACATTTTAATTGAATATCATAATTTGAAGAACTTAAAAAATAAAGTATTGAATTGGCATTCAAAGCTTTTTCATACATCTTTTAAATTCTACGTGGAAATGGGATTCTGTCCTCTCCAAACTTTTAAATAAATTTAAAATTGTTACGCTATCTATGATAATAACAGTGAATACAACAAAACTTATATCTTAACATAAACCGATATCTTAACAATGACAAAATCTAAAATTGTTGTACAAAAACCATAATTCTATGTCTACTATACGTGTTAATTTATGTTAAGATAATTTATGTTAAGAAAAATAAAGAAACTCGAAAACCTTAAAAACGATTTACTTAGAATATAATATTTTGGATTGAGGTGGTTTAATTCTAGGGGTGTGTGTATGTGTAAATATTTAGGTTCAAAAACCTTTACTTTACATATAATAATCTCTTTATGTCATTCTCAATTAATCCAAATTGATTTTGAATTTAATTACCGCAATATAATTGGATATATTTCTTCAATATATAATTATTCCAAAAGCACACGTTTCGTGTTAGAAAATTATTTATTACTTGACAACTCTAATTGAGATAATATTTTAAACATTACAACAGCAGGGGTCTATTCGAACCGTATCGATTAAATATAAAACGCGACTTGATAATTAACATCTTAAATTATGGGAGAAACATGCGATTTTTAATGAATATTTAAATTATTAAAAATTTCCCAACACCTGTCGCCAGCTTGTGTATGTTTTTGCATATACACAAGTAATATGCAAAAATTGGTACTCAAACAGATGTTTTATATCGAGCTTGGTATTTGACTTTGTTTTCATTGATTAAGTGTTTTCTTTGTCACTGGTATGTTGAACTAGTTACAATAATCGCAAGGCCGCTTCGGTAAAATATTATATTTTGAAAAGCGATATGAATTTTCAATCGATGCAGAGTAATGATTATGCTAAAGGATATGAAATATAGATCAGTCACATTCATTGTTATTAATATTCTACGTTGATGCTAACCTATGGTAGCAATCAATATATCTATATTAGCAACAATCACGGTAACTATTTTTTTTAATTAAAAAAAAATACATACATGTACATAATTTAAAATATTTTTCGATTTGATAAAATATTTTTTTCGAAAGATCTACTTAGGATTTCGAAATAGATTATTAATTTGTTGTCTATATTAAGGCTTTTAAGATGAAAACTAATATATTTGAGCCAGTGACAATAAAGCTAAGTTCGAAAGGACTTATATAGTGATATCTATCCAGATTATCTATTATTGGCTGATGTAAAAATGTTACATCTTTAACTTCCATAAATATGCTCTGCTTATGGTGTAAACAGCATAAATCAATTGTGATATCTAATCGAAAAATGACACACCTTTAATAAAACGTTGCACATGTTTTGTCAAATACCAACAAAGTCACCAGGAAGTTAAATCATTGATACCCACAATATTTGTTTGCCCGCAGAGAGGCACAAGTAAGACATAAATTGAATATGCATTCTGACCCTTTTGGAGTATAGCAATATTGCACAAACTCACTCGATTCGAGCAATCAGTGCGTTATAACTGTTTACAATCCAGGTAACGTACATAATAAAAGATGTGAAGTTACTCAACTGCTGTGCCTTCGCTAGTGGTCGCTGGTCACTTTCCGTTTCAACACTATCGACGCGGTCCGGCGTGCTCCGCTTGTTTGCATACTATCACGGAATTCTTAAATATTTTTTATTTATCAAGAGGTTTATTTTTAATGAATAAGTGAACTCGTCCAGGAAGCTAGAATATTTTATAAGCGTTGGACAAACAGCACTTTATTTTTTTCACAGCTACAGCTGATTGCATACCGTTAACATTTCTTAAATGTTTTTGTATTCATATTTTTACGTATCTTTCTTTTTTATCGATACTATTCTTAAACTGGTTCATCTTTCAAAGCACATGTGATTTAAAATTATGAACTCATTTACTTATACTCCCGTTGTTCAAAGTGGATATTTTTATACAGTTTTCACAGTGATTGTCACTATATCTTATGAATCATTATCATAATCTTATTTAATATTTGAATTTTGTAGTTGGTGGTTATCGGCAACATATCATCTCTGTATTTTAAGTAAATTGATCGACAGCTAGCGGTTATTTTTCAACATCCATTCTTTTAAATAAATCATTATGAAAAATATGTATATCTCTACAAAAATTACTTTTTGATTCGTATCCTACGGATCGTACTTTTAATCTACCACAAATCCGTCGAAAAACTGGCTTAATACTCTATTTATTTGACAAACCAATCTGAAATTGTATTGTATTTAGCATAGTTCTACAGATAAAACATTATTCATTTTCTTCGATTTCTTTTTAATTTAATTCCGTGAAAAATATCTTGTTGTGTGTTCTTTATAAGAACAAGTCACGCTCTGAAGCGTTGGAATCAATTTTAAAACAACCAGAGCAACTTTTCTCGAACAATTGACTTGTGCATAATGTCGGAATGCACCACCAACCATAATTAAGCTTCCACTTATTCGGCATTTATTAATTACCGGGTATTAATGGCGACATCCGGATAGACGTAATGTTTTTCAGATAAATTTTTCTTTTTTTCAGGAATTTATTCAGATATTTGACTGAAGAAAACATTTTTACGGGATGAGTTAAAATATTTTACTTCAAAGCGCTTTTACTATGCATTGATACATCAGTTGTGTATTTCAGTTAATTGAAAGAAATTGCACATGTGTCTAACCGAGACTTGATTTAATCTGTTGAAAATATTTGCAAGAATCCTCGAATTGAGGTTTATATCGGAGTTTTTGAATCATTTGATAATATTATATTCAATTCATTTTCACTGTGTTATATTCTATGATTCAATGTTGCTAATGCAATAAATATTGTTTAACATCAATTTTAATAGAATTTCAGATAACTATTTTGCATTAAAATGAATTGAATAAATGTCATATCCTAGCAACCTAAGCTCTCAAATATACAGATGAATTTAGAAAAATCAATTAAGAAACCATTCAGTTCACTTTCCGATCTCTTTAAAATAAACTTAGCATTCAATAATTTAAAAATTGCTTAATATTCATTAATATTATCAGGAAGAAAATTGCAATATTATTATATCATCGAAAGCTAGATAAATTTTACAGCTATGAACTGCTTCGCAGAGAAAACAAATATGAATACGGTTGTTTCTCATCCGTACGTTCCTCAACAGTTTGGGTTGTCACGATATATTTATTTTAAATATTTTTTCAAATTGATAATCGATACACGTTCTTCCATTATTAATTCTAAAATGCGTTAGACACTCATTATTATAAATGTACGTGTGAATAGAGGTTATTTTCATTTGCCTTGATTGTTTCGTTTTACCGTCATACAATATTCCTTATTTATGTATAAATCACAATTTAAAATGAAGCCTTTTGTTTTAAATCAACTTGATTACGTATCATTATATAAAATGAGAAAATAACTCGTATATATTTCACTTGAAATAATACGTCCATTTCTTAAAGTGATACGTCTATAGTATAATGATTTGTAGGTGCTACACATTTTGAAACAAAGAAAGTTTTCTTTGGCAGAGTAGTGTTTTCTGATGGAACATGTATTTCAAAATAGTAGATACCTTTAGTAACATGCCCGTATAATAAAATCTATTGTCTGATTATGTGTTCGAGTAAGTTCTTTCGCTTGTAACCTTTTATTGTACTGGGAAATTTGTTAGATTTCATGCGGAAATTGATGCATTTATTCAAATCAATTCAGCTACAATATTTTAAGGCCATTGCTTTAAATTTAAATGATTTTAAGCTCCTCTTGTTGAAAATGTTAAATATATACATATCTGAAAAAGTTTATTAATAATTTTGATTTGGTGTGAATGGAAATAATAAAGTTTTTCATGTAATTTTTTGCATATCAAATTGGATTTTTATCAGTTAATTTTCAGTACGCAAAGATATATCCACCTGTCAACCTGATTGTATCAACTACCACCACATTGAATTCAATTCAAAAATTTTAATCACTTATTTCAATCGACATGGTAGTTAAGATTTACTTCAATCAATAAAAACGAGTTTGTTTCAATTTAAACTGTTTACGGTGTGAAAACTAGTATATCTTGCTTTACAGCTTGCATTTATTCGATGTATGTACCTGTGTTCTGACGGGGGTCCCTTCCAACGGCGGCGGACAGGGGGGCAAAGCCCTGAACGTCAAGGGCTCCGGGGCCGTAGACCCCAGGTCCGTACACGTCACCGAACTGTGCAGCGGCTACTGCCACGAAAATTAGGAACACGCACATCACCTGGAAAGAAGGAGAAACATCATTAGTTCCGTTAACAGTTAAACTGGTTTCTTTTAAATTCGCATTAACGACCATAAAAAGGTCATATTATTTCTGTAAATGTAAAATCTTAAAGTTTTTACAGTTTTTAACTATTACCAAACAGTGAGTATGTTTTAAAAAAACTTCGCGTTTTGAGGTAATTTGTCGGTTAAAAAACATAAAATTTTATTACAGATACAAATGTTTACAAATGAAATATAGTATTTATCATATTTCAAAAGAATAAATGTATCCCTCACTATATTTAAATTTTTCAGATTTGTACGTCAATGCTTCATCTAGCCCATTTTAAAAATTAAATTCACTGAGCAATGTTTGATGGAATATTATAATATATATCAAATCATCTTTGGTAACGTTTTTCTGTCATGAATTCTTTCAACTTTTTACATTTCAGGTGAAAGTTTATTTATTTTTTAAATAATAGGGTAGTTTTGACTTGTAAAGACACGTACATATATTATTATTTTATTACTTCGTGATAATTTTGCGACATATTTTTAACGTACGATTTTTTATTTAACGAATTAACATGAGACGTTGATAGATGATGATTGCTATATAAATTTATTAGCGCATACAACATGTTGTATTGTAAGGAGTGAGTGATAAATTGTTTGGCAATTTTGAAGGACAACTATAAATACAACAAAAGCCTGTAATGAAGCAGTGTTATTCAAAAAAGGAGGAACGACAAGCATGTGTCTGCTCCATTTTAGCAGGATAGTACCAGTTTGCGCAAGAATTTTATAAATTCAATGCAACCTGTCGCACGGTGAGAAATGTAACACTTCGTTACAGCCAATATTGAACACGTCTTGTATGGACATCACACGAATTATTTTTGTTAACAAAGAGATTGTGAAACTGGCGTTAGCCCACGCGCTCTCGACAATGTTAAATAATTGAACTATTTTCGTTACACATGGTGTCTGTAAAGGTGCAATTTAAAACGAACTTTATATAATCATTAATTTGAAAGCTTATAAAAGCTTTAAATGTCAACCATTTCCTGACACCGGATATGCCACACCAACATGAGAGAACATCGAGAATGTATTTTTTATTTAAAATTTAAATTGATTACGTTGTCATTTTGTATGTTAACAAAGAGTCGAATAGAAATTGTGTAAATTGACCGAGACACGATTAAAAAGGTTGAATTACTTGTCAGTAAAGAGTGCTAAAGCTGCATTTTGAAACCATTTACCAGATTGAGTTTTTGTAATACTACGATTTCATTAGAAGAAAATTTTAAGCTTAGTATTTTTAATATTTTATTAGTAACTTTAAATATGAGAGTTTGACTACAATTGTTGTTACGTCGTGTTTCTTTTTTTTATATGTGCAAAAATGGATGCAAATATTTCAAATATTTGACTTTGGTTTTTTAAGAATGGTTAAAATATTGGCTGAAAGTATTGTTATGAATTTTATTATGCTGTGCGTGTTGTTTTCACTTATTTATTTTTAATATAAAATAAACTAGCATTGGTATAACATCAATGTCTATATAGTTTCTGATTATCGTGTAAATATTACTTCACACCTTTTTTAAAATTGCCAAATACAAGTAATATTTTTTGTTGGCTGAAAATGCTGGTCTTTTTTGTGAAGAAAAGAGTTTTTATTGAATGATTTCAATGCATTTACTGACAAACATGATCGACTATTTGGTGGATTTTAACTACTTTTTACAATCCTAAATTTCTTAATCATTTAACAAAGGTATTATTTGCTTTAGATCGTAACGTTTAATTGATAAATCTTTTCAAAGATTTATTTGTTGTGATTAAATAAAATATTAAGAAACGTTTTGAAGGGATCATTATTTTTCTCAAGTCATGTAATAATATTACCTATATTTCACCGCTATTTTGAATGACTAATTATTGCACTTAATTTTTTTCGATAAAATTTTAATTACGAACGGTCATTAAAATACCTTTCAAGATACAACGTCTAATTTATTTCCATTTTCAAATATTGTAGTTTCGAAATATTTTTTTATTTCAAAATTGAAATAAGTATAATGATGTTAAATTCCATTTTAGCCGTTATCAGTATAATGTCAATAACAAGTCATATATTTTGAATTCAGAAGCTATTACAAAATCTGTCAGATATTTTTTTCGTTTGATAATATAAATCAATACGTATCATAACATTCACTTCCTTCTGTAAAGAATGGTAAACGTTTAAAATGAATACTTAATTCAATCATTACGAAATGATTTGAATTTGACGTATATTTCAATAAAAAAGCCATGTAATCCTTTATCAAATTGACATAATGTATTATTTTGTATCCCAATTCAATTCGGTATAAATGTATCGAATATTGCCCAATGCGTGACGTGCCAAAAGCACTTGATAGCCTGACAACCAAATTAGACTTCAAATGTCAAGATAGGGCCTGAATTATGTTTTGACATGTCATTACACATTACAAGGCAGAGTGCTGAACGGTTGATTGGTCCTCGAACATAATAATTACACTTAGAAAACAATTTTAATGATTCAAACTTTTTTGAAATGCGATACAATCTGTTCGTTGTGATTGATATGAAGTTGCTTGCGTTAATTCAGGTAATATTTGAAATGCCTATACGTGAAATGTTCGTATAGCTACCGTCCGTACATAAATAAAACTTTTGTTTGAAATTTTATGTAACGAATAATACTCGTATCCCTTCATATTACAAATTTAAAGAAATGTGAACGTTACGCATTCTTTCAACACAGCAATAATTATTTTCATTCGTTATTTACATGGTACCTTTAATTTGAGTGAATATTGTGATAGCAATTTAACTTTCTACACCTACATAATGATCAAACACCGACTATCGCAGATCTTACTGACAATAAAAATGTTATATTCATTTTTGAAATAAATCTGGGAAAACAATTACATTAGAAACGCACAGAAAATCGCAGATTTAATATTTTTTAATTAATTTAGTAAAGTAATTCACAGAAAAAGTGATCATCGCTCAAAGATATTCTTTCCATTATCCAGATTAATCAGCAATTCAAAATCGTGATTTTATGAAGAACAATACGTTTTAATATACAATATTGATATTCGTAAACTCATACGACAAATTGTGTCTAATAAATGTATCATATGCAATATATAACATTTATTTTTTATTGGGCCATGCACAAAGACAGTCCAAGAAAATATTAAAAATTAGGGAACAAATTTATTTAATTAATATAATTTAATAATTTTTTTTTTCATTAATTTATATACAAACGTACGGTTATATTTACCTGTGATTCGTTATGCAATCACATTCTTTGTACTCGTTATCTCAAAATATAGTTTGATTTGTTTATTATCGTTATAAACTTTTCGCCAGCTTATTCATTTTTTTCAATCGGAATTTATAATTTTGGGATTTTACAAATACATTGCATTAGCATTACAAATAATTGAGATATCTGCTTATTTCTAAAACAATAATTGAAATTAATCATTCCGATCGCTACAGGTCGATGGAACATTCGAATCAACTATTCACTATAAGGCACTGAAATAATTTAATAAAACGAAAATTTTTTTACAAAACTCAGACTTACAGACAGATTTTCCGATTATCAGTCATATTGTAACGCAAATGAAATAACTGTTGTTTAATTTACGCATATATTTTGAATCATGGATATTAAAAATATGTTAAGACTAATAAAATTCATAAAGTACAATTATTCTGCCTCCAAGTGTTATAAAAAAAGTCCTCAATACTGAATCCAGGGAACAACATATACTGTAACCAATCTACCTTTTACAGGAATATCGTCCTTGATTTATTAGGGATAAAGGTTTACTAATTTCAATCTTTTAATTTAGGTCAATTAAGTACTTTGTTCTTTTACAAATGCTTTAAACATTTCGGATTAAAATGTTTTTCAACAAAAAACGATGTTTTTTCGCGAAGTATTTTGAACCAAATATCTTTTTTTATCTAGCCGCGTAGAAATCCCGAATAATGTACAAAGACGTCACTTTGTTATATATTGCTTGGATAAATAATCAGTGACCTTTGAAATTGTTTGAATGTCATTTTCACTAGACCATAAAAGCTTACAACCAAATTAAGCTAATATTCCAGTGTGGCTATGATTACATATTAAAGCACACCTGGATGCGTGGATGTAACCGCAACAGCTGAGAAATCCTAAAACCCCACCGCTTAATAACATTTAGCCCTAAGGCAGACTTTAAGTAAACTATATCGCCCTTCGATAAAGATTTTATTCCTTGAATTGTATAACAAGAATAATGAAAATTATAACTTGCAACCGATTTCAATGAATTGTTTCTCCGGAGTATTTTACAGTTGTACTATAGATTTATTCTTTATTATTCTTCAAAATATCATTAATCATTAAGCTTTTTCAACGATTTATTAATTTATTAAAAATTTTGACAGTAGGCTTATATTCACTTTAGTGTAAATATCTCCATACAAAATAAAATAATTATAATTCAGCTTTAGAAACGAAATTCTGCGTAAAATAATATTATTAAAGATCATGTCACAAATAACATATAACCTTTAAATGCGGGTGGTTTATCATATAATGTAATTAATTAATGTGCAGTATTTTTTTGATCAACATTCACGCTTAAAAAATCACTATTTAAATATTCTAATCCATATTTTTAAAGTTTTTGCTTATTTATGGAGATCAAAAAAATGCAATTAAATATTCAATTTATTTCTAGTCGATTAGACCTTCCAATTTGTCAATAAAGCAATAAATATTGATTTAATGAGGGATTACGCTGTATAGTTTTCAATATGCACGAACAAATTGAACATGCGAATAAAATTACTATTGAAAACATGCTCTAGATATCTTTGTAAGTTAGTCTCGATAAGGAATTCAATTGCCTCAAGGAAGTACTAAACACACATACGGTCAATTCTAGAGCAAATAACTATATTATTATCAGTGCCACACTACTTTCGTTATATGGTTTCCTGATACGTAAGAACAAGTTGGCTTGTGGCAATGACATTAAGCAAGTGTGGAAATACTTTAAGTTTTAAACGTCATATGACGTAACGAACCCGATCCTACAACCTTGCTACAAGTAATCATATGAAAAGCCTGAGGGCATCACATGAGCTTGATCCTAGAACACACGCAATAAATGGGTAAAAACATTTTCTCATAACTGTTAAGAAATGAAAAGTTCTTATTCAAACTACATTCTTCATTGTTTGAATATCTACAAATGTAATAAAAATGTATAAGCATTATTATAAATGCAGTTACTCATAGTATAATAGATGCAAATGAAGGTGATCTACTGCTCTTTGATTGTAATTGATATATCAAATCGTTTGGTTTGCTTGGAATTAATTTTCCATTATTTCTTGTACTTCAAAAATAGCACGAGGATATGCGTCTCGAAAATGTCTGAAAACCTGTGATAGATTGTATTAAGAAATATCGATGAAAAGACAATGATAACGAAGAATTTCACTCAGCCCTACTTTGGTGTTCACTTTTTTCATTGATTGATTCGTGGTTTGAAATACTTTATGAATTATGCCGATTCTAAATTAATAAAAAGTTAGATGACATAAACTTGCATTTATACAGGAGCTTTTACCAAAAGCTCGAGCTCAATATGAGCTTCCAAAAATGATCGCCAAAGACAGGCTTACTAAAAATAATCGCACTCTGTTTATGTAAGTCAAAAAAAAATGAGAACTACATAAGTTCAATGTAAGTAGTTACAATGTAAAGCGCTTGACTTGGTATTGTAATTCATTTTTTTTCTCAATAATTTATGATCTATAACCAATTATTGTGGGAGCATCTTTAGTGACCATCACTCAAACTGGTTTCGATTTTAAAACTCGAAACGTGTTTTGAGCAGCGAACATTGCATTATTGCTTTATAGTCATTTTTAAGCAGTTTCGTTTTCATTTAATATCATAATAATTGCCGTGTATTTATTACAATGCCCTTCGTACCGCGGATCGTGACATTAATTTATTGTGATTAAATATAAATAACATTCAACCACCTACATATTGTTCTCAAGCATTTTATATCTTTTAAAGTCGTACAAATATAGATGCATTCCTTGAATGTTTTCCGTGGATAAATAGTATATATGATTTTTTAATTGTTCTTCAGTATATCGGGTTTCGAAAATGATTACCGCAAATCACTACTGGATATACGAATAATAATTGATTCACAAGTGAGTATTGACAAGTTTATGTTGTGAAAACTTGAATGATGAATTATGACTCTTACTTTCAAGACCGTTGCGTTTCACTTAATTTAGCACGTAGGTAACATGTTAAAGCTGCAATATTCTTGCTTGCGATTTGTTAAAGAATACACCCTACCGTATTTCACGGTGAGAAAATAGCAATGTATTTTAGTTCTACAAAAGTATTTTTTTTAAATATAGTTAATAGCTATTTCGGCTCATGCCATCGTCAGAACTATCAGAACTATAGTTCTGACGATGGTGTGAGCCGAAATAGCTATCAACTATATTTGTTAAAAATAATTTTGTAGAACTAAAATACATTGCTATTTTTTCACCGTGTTATAATGGAGTTCTACCAAGTGAATGCCAATTCAATCAATAAACCTACCGTATTTCTTTATGCGATCGTATATTACGCTTGTACCACATTTGTAGCAAAAGTTTAATTTAGAAGTGATGATTTATGAATTAATTTATCGCATGCTATATTTTTTACTGTGAATAAGAAAATAATCATTGTAAGAATTAATAACTTCTATATTAATATTTAGCACATAACAAATATAAAAACGAAAATTTCAGGTTTGGGTATGAAAAACAATTCATTTTCATGGCTGTAAGAATTAACAGTGAAATATCTGAATTTAATTATTGAATAATAACTCGATTCGTGAAATAATCGTGATTATACATTAAAGTTAAAATTACTGTTTTATGGTTTTGATAATTTTCATGTCATTAAAAAATGCATTGCATTTAAAGTTTTATCTTTAAAATAAAGACTTTTGTGTTTTATTTATTAATTTCACTATAAATTAATATTTGAATATAATGAATTGCTTATACTATTTCACGTGATAATCACAATTATGTGTTATTAAGCGTAAATATACTAAATCTATCTACTATGATTTCAAATCCAAAATAGTAAATACTTCCGATTTTTAAATAGGTTTTAATATTAACACATCGTGAATAGTAAAATTGCAACTATTTTTATGTGAAAGCTCGTTGAATTATTAAAAAAATGTTCCTAAAGATTTAACATTGTTTGAGAAAACTCACTTGAATACTACACGCTACAAGTTACGACAATATATAACTGAAAATTTCCAAGCCTATAACTGCACGAAAATATCAGTTAAAATATTATTTTACCTTAAGGAAGACTATTAGTTTATATTATCAATTTTTTTTACATAATTGATTAAATGATAGTTCAGTATAGATTCATATAACCTATACATCTTAACGCAATTCTTATCGTGTAAAAAATGACGTTTTTATGAAATATAATCACTGCAATCACTAATGAACGCTTTCTGTCAAAACATACAAAGTTATTTACCTTGGTTACTAAACTAGACCACAAATCTATATTATGTATCTAGACACGCACTGTGCATTCGTATCGAACTAATGATTAAACATTATATTATATTGTACAATGGCGTGCTCGAGTTACAACCGTATTCCTTACAACAGAACATAAGATTGCTTCCTTTAACATTTAGGTAATCACGTTTGTTTAAATATGTGCTGGTAAACTGTATTTCAATATAATAAACCTTGAAATACTATTATTTAGAATTTTGCATTTGTATCGCAATAATTATTAAACTAGTTCTTTCTTAAAAAATTTCAACCAAGTTGAATCGTTAGAAAAACGTATTTTAAATTGAATAAATAGTAATATTACACACTTAAATCGACTGAGAATTAAAAAATGCTAAATCTTTATCTACGGTCTTCATGTTTTCTCTAATCTTGGGACAAACTTAACAGAAAATTCTCTAGTCTAGATCTACAATAAAAAATCTATGCATGCATCCTACATCTTTTGTTTAACAAAGCTACTGTCGTGCGGTATGAGCTGAAGTAATTTTCCGGGAGTGTTTTGAAAAATTAAGTTCCAATGTGTCTTTAAATCGAAATTGATAGCTATTTATTCAGCTTGCGTTGAAATATCGGGTTAATTTAATCGAATTTAGTTGTCTAAAAAATGATTCGCTTAGCTTTGGAAGATCATAATCTATATCGGCCGTTTTGTTTGTGTGATAAAGATCCATGAAGGTAAAGTTCAGAAATCCTTAAGACGCGGTTTTCATTTACAGCAAATTTTGCAACAATATAAATCTTGAAATTATAAATATTTCGCTGGCGCCCATCGGCAAGGATTTCTGTATACCGAAAATCAAAAATCAAACAATCACATTTTAGCCCACTTTACGACGGTCAAAGATATTTATATCTCTTAGTGTATTGAAAGTATGATAAGAATAACAGTATAATATTAATTTTGAATTGAATTGTATTATTATTAAACACTACCTGTGAAACGTTATACCAAGCCCTGTAGGCAATCAATTATATTAAATTATTAACCCAAGCTTTAATATAATTTCCAAATTAATATCGTTCAAAATATAAGAAACCTTCATTCGAATTTCTGAAATTGAGTCTAAGTGAATTCAATTCAAAAATATATGTTTGTAATAAAATGAATATTACGCAACGACTTCCTATTTTTTTTAAGCGAAATGCGAGCAAGAATGCGTACATTCTTGATATAACTAATAGGTAAGCAATAATATAATTCTAGTTAGAGCCAGTCGACTTATCACGAGTCAGCTTAACGCCTTCATCATAATGAGACACGCAATGCAGCCATATTGTTTTATGTTAATATATTATCATAGCTTTTAACGAGTTAATCTGGAATATAGTTTATTTTGCTGTTATTCAGTTTTGCTCTTACCTTCAAGTAATCGCCATTATTTTCACATCTAAATGAAGAACATATATTTATACCATTAATCGATACTATAATATTTTTTTAATCATTGAAATTGATATTGAAATGTGAAGTTAAAAGAATGAAGGATTTTCCTCAGACAATTAAAAATCGATTACTACAAATGTTAATAAAGTTCCAAATAATTGAACTGTTTGTATTGAAAGCTTTTCGATATAAATATTTTAAATATATTGCTTTGAAATACTATTTTTAATTTATATATTTTCACAATGTTCCATTCTTAATTATTTGTGAATTGTTAAGTAATCCAAGTTAATTTAAAAACGTATTCTTCACGACTGAAATAGTGCAATATTCTGGTGCAAATTTCATAAAAGAAAACACCTCAATGCACGAAACTGCAACACATGGCAACAAAGCAATTGCAGCTGCAATTACTTACAACCTAATGCAAGAACCATAGGATCGGTGCAACTGTTGATTGTCAAACATGAAAGTTTGCCTTGGATCGAACAGAGTTACTTTTTAACTTTTATGACTACATTAAAATTATTGATTGACCACAATCATGAGAACTAACAAACGATATATTTAACAATCTAAAGGAATATAATTTATAAAAGGTTTATTGATTGTAATAAATTCTGTCGAAAATTAAGTTTATTTGCTTTCATAACTAATTGCAACAAAGGCGTTTACAAAAGTATCGTTATCAATCAAATTATTTAATTCTCCTCGTAGATTAAACAATACAATTATTTGTTTCGTCTAAGATGTGATGCTTTAATGTTGTTATTTTGAACATGAATTGAGCGGTTTATTTGCCCGTCAAATCATAGAAAAGATGTTTCACTCGTCAAGCTTTCACGGAACAAATTTTTTCCATTTTTATTTTATTTTCCTTATTTTTCATTTTTTAAATATATATCCATTGATCAATAAGTACGTGTATTACTTCACACCGATTCGCAACTAGTAAATGTTAAAAGAAATCTACTTTTTTTGTTCTGAATATATTGTTTATTGTATGATGTCATTTTGAATAATATTGATTTAATACCCAATTAAACACGGCATTTATCAAGACGTGACGGACGATAGTGGACAAAAAATAGTCATTGTCAATTCAAATAAAGTTACTTTTCAAATCCGAAATAATTGTTGTCAACGAGACATTAGTTCAATAAAATGATAAAAAAATACTCAAGAGTACTTCCGTTTTCAAGCTATTCTAAAGCATTTACTTTAATTTCATGCAACAGTTAGTATGACTGTCTATCGTCGCATTTTTCCAAAAAAAAAAATATTTATCATTGTTTAAAATATACGAAACGAAATGTCAGTAAAACGTTAATTATTCAATGGTGTTTTATTCTAATCAGCTACTATACATATGTGTAGTATTATAGAACAGTGACCTTGTGTCCAAATTCGCTAATGTACTAACGAAATTTGTATTAAATTGAAGGATTTACAAGTACTTAGATTAATTGTACATAATCGGTGGGAACTATCAATATAAGAATTGGAATATTATGCAATTTTCTTTCTTACAATATACATGTTAAAGAGACGCTACATATCTAAAGAAGCACAATAATCGGAAGATTCCTAGGGCGTTTTTTTTAATCCAAATTCCAAAAAAGCTTTAACTGACGTATTATAATAAATACAATGCAAGTTTCGTTAACGTTTATAACTGAACAAAAATTTTAAACGACACCAGTTCTTGTGTCTGTTTTATAATATACCCTTAGAGCCTATCTCAGAAAATCTTTCACAAGTTTTGACAGTAATTCGATAATTTAATATACTTTATGTATTTTCAAAAGAATCAAAGCTTGAAAATATCAATATTATTGTCATATATAACAATAAAGTCGTTACTTTATTATATTGCCTCTCTGTAGCTGTAAAATCAGTCTGCTATTTCTACACTATAGAAAAATGTTAAAAAAGACATTAAAATGTTTCCCAACAAAGGCTTAAAGCGAAATCTAATATCCGATAAAATCATGCAATGTAAAATAATAATTCAAAGATTTATCGATAAACAAATTTTATTGAAATCAGTCTGCGTCGCTATTATCCCATAGTAAATATATCTTCGGCAATGAAAGTGATGTGCGTTCATCCGTAATATTTTTAATTGTTACTGAAAATAGTTAAAATCTTTGCGCAACGCATTTTACGTTTGTACAGTAATTGTAAAATATTTTAGTATGTTTTTGCTCACGTTGTGACACAAAACGATGAAGTTGCCATCACCAAACGACTGAAAAAACAAAGGTTCAATAAACACTTTCTATCTTCTGGCATTCAAATTAAGTAAAATATAATACCATCCGTTCTCTGAAATTTTGGTGCTACCCAAAATCATCGCGATGTCAATGAAGTTTATTTTGCATAAATAAAGCATTACAAAATTTAAATAATTGGTCGCGTTTTACAGAAATAATTATAATATAAAACGATCAGAAATGAAATAACTGTCTGATTTATAAATAATTCTATTAAATTTCAATGGTTCAGCTGCGAAAGCAAGTTTTATGACTCCCGATCGGGGTTTCGCCTTTCGACATCTTGGGGCAATCTATCATACTAACGCAATAGAACTCACAGTTTATATTCCCAAAATCAAAATCCGAGCCGTGCGTGACAAATCACATAGGAGTGTATATAATTTAAATGATTCAAATTTCACCAAGCACCCTCGGTCGATATGTTTAATTAATCATTCATAGTCACCTAATAATTTTCAGTAAAAATTTTAGGTTTTAAAAAACTAACAAAATCTTATTGTACATACTTTACGTTTTATTATAAAAATATTGCTTGTAGTGTAGAACGATTTTTAAGATACATCTTAATAGAGACTTGGCATTGTATAGATTACGTTTATTTGTTTCTGTAATTTAAATATCTTTGCGATCTACATTGCTTTGTACTTAATTGTGAAATTGTCTTCATACATCGTGGTCTCTTCGCATTAAATTCAATATAGCTTTCGACAAATTACTTTCGTTACTCAATATATGAAAGTAATGGAATAAAAATTGAAATGTGATTTTATTGATTTTACGCCATAAACTAGTCAATAGATAATCGTACATAAAACCACAGACACTTTACAATCAAATCTTGAGTTTGTAGAAGTTTTATAATATCAAACACGTTAATAAACTGTTATACTAAAATAATCGGTGTATTACTATTGGATAAGAGCAAATATTGTTTAATAAAAAAATCAGTTGCTTAATCCTTATATGAAGTAGATGTTTACAACTTGTATTGTGAGCCAACATTATCTTTGAAGTATCTGTAAGCTTCTTATAGTTGCCGCACTTTATATCCAATTATAATTCATAAATCCATTTTATGCATTTATCATAAAACAAGTCAATTTACGAGAAACTATCCAAATCACCCATACAAAAACTGAATCATATTTTCATACATAAATAATTCGTATTAATGAATAGCAAATTTGTTCCACTCGACAACACAAAACGGACTTCAAATATTTTATTTCGTACTTACCGTTACCGGTTGAATTTTTCTAGAACTTAAATTGCATACACCGATTTGCATTGAAACGTGCAATCTTATGAATTATAATATGCAGCGCTGCATTTAACACCCGACAAAGATAAATTTCCCTTGCTCCTTTTATCGAATTGAATGCAAGTAATATATGCACGTGAGTTTATTTACAGAAGTTATGGTTTGCTTATAATAATTATTCTCAGCAGTAAATCCAAGCAGATCGTGTTGTTCAATTAATTACATTAAATGAAACACGTATTATATTCCTGAAAACTTTAAATATATTTTTTTCAATTTAGTATTATTTTTTAAATATATTAGAATGTTATTAGATCAACGTTATTTAAAAAATATGTAATCAATATTAAAAAAAAAAATCATTTAGTAAAGTATAACAATATACAATAGCATTGATCAGCACTGATGAATATTCATCTATTACTGTCGATAAGAAGAGTTTTAGGAAGGATTAATTATTAATTTCAATTTTGCTGCGATTTAAATATACGGAGTCATGTTGCACTTCTATGGGCGTAAATGATGTAGTTTTGACAAACCGAAATCTGCACAAATTTAACAATTTTTTCGGTGTGCTAATAATGATTGCGATGCTTAATTTTTGGTGTTATTTTTTAAAACTCATTGAATGCTTTAAACTTACAAATTGAATTACTGTCAGGTGCAATTATGTTACTTAAAGCAGAGATTGGGTAAATAAAACCTGTGCATAAAATGACTACGGCTAAAATATAGCTTATATCAATTAGGGTAAGTGTTAAAAGACATCATCGCACACGATTGGTAGAAATTTTCGATTAATTTATTGGAACTTTTAACGCATTTAAATAAAATAAAAAACAGTGTGTCGTATTAAATTAAAAACAGAAAATGTGTTCGTGTAGAATGTTACATTACAAATCGAATAATGACTGCATTTTTTACTAAATATTTTTTGTTTATAAACATACGGCAAACGAAAACGATTCATTCATTAACTGTAACTGCTGCATGGTAACAGATAAACCGGAAACGTCAGGCGGCCAATTTTCGGTTACCTTAAAACTCGTTTTCATTAATTTTAACTCTCGATCTCATATTTTTGTTTTCTTCTCCGTCAAACTTAGTGATAAGGTAGCGTTATTTCTCATAAGAAACTCGCATATGAAGGCATTTCTTTGCGAAAGTGAAACTTAAACCTTTAGATGAGTTCGAAGAGTGAAATAAAAAAAAAAATTAAAATTGATTCGTTTCATACGTAGAAAGCTTTGCGGTAAATAAATAAACCATTATCGTCAAATTACGAATAAAATTATTTGTTACCACTCATCGGTAATGGGCCAATCCCTCTTATAACACGAATTTATTAAACAGATTGCTCGTCAAACGAAACATTTAATATAATGGTGGCATTTATAAGAAAAAACCGTGCTAAATATTTATCATCAAGATAACGAAATTAAAATAACACTACAAAAAATATATTTAACTCAAAAAATTACATATTTGTACTACGTTAAAGAAATCTATTATGTATCAAAGTGTAAAATTTTACAATGTAGGGAAAATAATTTTATCATAGTGGAGGTCTTCTAAATTTATTTTATTTTATTAATCATAGTTCTTTTTGACCATTGTAGATATTTATATAGCAAATAGCATGTCTTAGTAATGTTGGTAGAGAACCAGATTAATATCAAATCGCTACATTCAATATTGTAACAAAGAAATTGAAATCATGCTCGATTTTTCCATTTTATTACTAGGTATTTAGATTATGAAATACGAAACATTCCATATGCCAGTTTTTAATGGTATCAATGAGGTTAGCCAACGATCTTATAATAGGAAAATAATTCATAAATCAAATTAAAACAATACACGTGTCCATTGTTCCGTGATCAAATATTATGCACGTAGATTTCTTTTGTTGGAGGAACTCGATATTGGCTTTTGCTTTCACGATTAACACATTTCGAGACAAAGCTTTTTAAAACACACGATTTTAGTGCGTTTATTACTTGGGAGCTATAAAGGTTCAATTTTTCCCACAGATGAGATAACAATTCAATTTATTATATTCATATAAATTGAAATGTAAAAGTCTCAAAAGCGAATGAGGTGTACTGAATTATTAATTATTATTTGAATTATCAATGTTAAATGACATATGCTGTCAAAAAAATTTAATAAGCAAATTTGAAAAAAAATCTAGATAAATAAAACTTTAATTTCATTTCATTTCAATGAATTATTGAATGTTACTTTCAATGAATGCTATAAATATCAGATCCTTTATTTTTAAAAATGGTTTTAAATTCAGATAAATCTATTTTCAATTAGATTTTTTTCTATATTAAAAATAATTTATTTACTCTGTAATTCAAATTAAATATAAACACAAATAAATTCAAATATCACGTGAATGGTGATTTTAAGTCAACTCCGCTTTACATTGATTATTTACTATAATCAATAGGTTAAGCGTTACCGGTGTTGATCAACAGCAAAACTTTATTTGTTACTTCAAATAAACTTTTGAAATATTTGTTTTACTGGTTATATTTTTCTTTAGTGTTATTGTAAAAAAAGATTTTTTTTATTATTATTTCAGTTTTCTGTATTGGAGTATGTATTATATTTTATGACAGTCAATAACAATCACGTACGCCGTCACTGCTTGTAACGATCGCAAAGCTTTCACAAAAAGTTATCACCTTTTGAATGCTAAGAATTTTTTAATAAAACTGTGAATTACTGCATCAGTTAGTTAAAATTGTAATGCTATTTTGTTAGTATAACAAAAAATCTCACGACAATTATAATCGCGAATAATTAAAAACAATCACACTTACGAATTTCATTTTTGCGGTTTTCTTCCTTGGGTCTTTATGAAAAAAGAAAAATCGACTACTACAACACTTATCACAGATCACAAAAAAGACTAGAGTCTCTTGTTATCACCCAACTGACTGATCACCACTTGTTGTACCTTAAGTCACTCGTTTAAAACTGACTGTAATTCTGAGTGGTCAGTGAAAATCTTCAACGTGCGGCCAGCAGAATAGTGGAGGAGGTATACGGTAATTGCAGGTGATAATGTTCTATTATTCAACTGCGATATTGCAATACAATGCGGTGTAGTAGGAACGCTGCGTCTCCGGTGGATTTCTTGATTGATGATAGCCGTGATGAGTCACGGTAGGTGTTGCGAGGAGTGTTGGTTTTGGAATACTTTTGGTGGTCACGTCTGGACCGTTTTATACCGATTCGCAAAGCAGGTGGTGACCTTCTCGGAGCGAGTGTGCTTAAACCCGGAAAGACTCGGAGACGATTCGCTGGCCGATTGCTGCAGACTCCACATACGCCCGCAATGGTCAAGGTGATAAGAACGCTTTGATTAGTGTACCTGTGGCGTGTACTGAAAGCGGTCGCTTCGTTGTCTCATAGAATCATGCCAGTGAATTTTTGTCGAAATGTACGATACAGATCAATCGCGATTGTCGCAATTCTTATCTTCGGAATACAACCAAATTAGCAACAGCAATCTGTTTAGGGATAACTATTCCAGTTAAACTGTATATCGAGCAAAATTCAAAATATTATATTTATAATGTATACTCATATTTCCAATCAATATATTTTAATTATTTAGCTGTAGTGTTGTCAGTTTCCACTTTTAGTCGATAATTTTAACCTGCCTCTGCACATTAAGTCATGAGTTTATTTATTAGTTTAACATCATCAATATATTTGTGGTGAAATAATAAGTATGCATTCGTTTCTACGCTAGTGACATTTTATATTAACCCATATGAATATTGTGTTCTTTGAAATCCAGGGAATACGACCATTCAGATTTAGGATATCGGTACATGCAATGAATACGTTTGCGTTACATATAATACATCACGAACATTGAACCTCAATATATTGAACGACAGAATAAATATATTCGAAAATATTTTTTATTGTATGAAGTGGAATTGAAATTTAGTAATACTTTTTTTTTAATAGTAATTTGTTTTTCTTCGCATGATATGTTGACAAATTTTTGTAATTTAAATAATTTTGCTAGGCAATTAGTTCCGACAAACATTATTTAAACGGTAAAAATAACAAAATATTCAGCTAAAAATTTAGTCTTTGAAAGCTATCTCAGCTTATGTTTGTTTTCTAATGATGGCTTTACCTAAAATAAACCCTATTATGCCTCAAATAAATAAATAAAGAAATACATATTTGTTTGAAACGTCTGTTATAGGCATATAGCTTCTGCAATGTAGAAACGGTTTATAAACGGTAACACACTGGAAATAGACATATAAAAATTGAACCAGATTCGTTTACAAAACCTTTTAATGTAGAAAAATTGTATTTATGTACTTTAAAATATATTATAGTAAAGTCAACTCACCTAACCTTACATATCGAAATTTATTGAAATGTACGTATGATTAAGGTACAAATAAAACCTTTACCAGCGACCACTGTCGCATATATAAGTTTCCTGTTGAGCTATTCTAATTCCGGTACGCTATCAAATATTATACAGACATCAAAAAATAATGTAAAAGAGTGGTTTGACATGACACTAAATATGTAAGAAGAAAAGTCATAAATCATACAATCTTTCAATCATACAAATCAGAATTTTCTGAGTTTACGGATGGGTCAAAAACAAATGACATTTTATCATTTAAACATTTCTAAATATATTTTTCTATTTGCTAAAAGTTTCCTCAATTTTTTATCTATGTTCAATTATATTGAAAATTTAAAAAAAACCTAATGCGCATCAAATTTCTTGTATTATAAGGATAGCAAAAAATGTATTTTTTAATATACATTTTTCTTCTGGAATAAAAACTAAAAATTCCCAGGTATACATCGATGGGAAAAATGAAATATTAATTTAAGCCTTAGTTATTAATCGAAGGTTAATAATAAATAATGAAAATATGGTTATATTATTTCATTGATTTAAGCTAAGACGATATTTTTCTACACTAAACAGTTATCTTCTTTCGGATATTTTTTAAACTCGTACACAATGATGGAAAAACACCATTGATAATTTTATGTTCATATGTATGTATATAATTTCCGTGATCCTTAGCTTTGCCATAAATTACATTAAGTGGCCAATTATGTACAACTTCTCCGTCTCGCACTCCTATTTCCTTAGTAAGGTTCATCAGCAAAGGACAAAATTATTTCTAGCGAATTTTTTTCTTATACTCATTTTTGGCATTATAATAATTAACGTATATAACTAGCAATATTCAGTTTGATTGAAGGATTTTAATCACGACTTTGAATTCGACTTTTTTATTCGCCTATAAATGTGTCAATGAAACATTCATTACGTCAAATTTGTGTCTATTTAACTTTGTCATATTTTAAATTATGTCTTCGAAATAATAGTTTAGTCACCATAATGGCTATTTTATAAAAAAAAATATTATTGTTAGGATCGCAAAAAGATAAATTTAAAAACTATATTCGGGTTGTATTATTATACAATATGTTCAAAGGCTTCAACTAGTGATTGTAGTAGCATATAATTATTTTAATTTAAAAAAATCTACCTCTAAACTACTGAAATAGTAAAAGAACAGATGTAAGAAATTGTATAACTTCTGTAAAATGCTTAACTTCTTCGTTTCTTTTGAATTGAAGCTTGTATCGACTAATTTGTAAATCGTTTTAATCGGTAGCGATGATAAAATATTTGTGCACGGCTTTAGTTCGTGTGACTTAATTATATTGTATAAATATATTAATATAAATATAGAATAAAAAATTTCATGAATTTTATTTCAGTCTGTAGAAAAAAGCCAAACTGATGACTAAATGCCAAAAAGGACGAATGTTAATTGAATCAGTCAGGACAAATTGATTATTTTATGCTTTAATGCATGAGTTAAATGTTCGTTTTTCCACCAAACAATTGATAAATAAATTCAAGTGATTTTACCATTAATATTTTATTGTTACGTTAAACATTTATTTAAGCACTTAAATGGCTCTTATTTTAATGAATATTTTTTCGCGTAAAGAATTCCCGGTCACATTTGAACGCCTATCTTATAATATGCAAATTATCCACTTATGAGCGAATGAAAATGATAAACATATTACAATATTGTATGACGTTTATTAGCGCGGCAACCGTGAACTTGAATGAATGGATTATAATATAAAATATTGTAAGTTTAGCAAGCAGTGAAAGTGATATGCCACATCTGTGCGGTGAATGCATACGATTCGTATCATAACAGTGAGAAATCTTTATTTATTTTCATTAATTACGTTGCCTTACTGAATCTGTGGCGAGAGCAGAATTATTATCTCATATACATGTATTTAATACGTGTGTATTAAAAACTGATAACCGCAAAAGAGAAGGATTTGCTTACAATTGTGGTTGTCTATATTGCAATGAGCGAGTGTATTGCCGTGGCGTGCAATGCTTCTGGAAATGGTTGAACATAATTAAAAAAAACAGTTGAATATTGTGAATATTGGAATAATTTATGTACTTCTAGAATTTTTGTTTGAGTAATAATTTTAATTTAATGCATATAAAGCTTATAACATAAGGCTTTCATCGTTTGATTAGTGAAGTATTCAATTTAACCTAATGAAACTTTTTGCTAATTGATTATCAATCAATTTTTAACGTACAAACAGTAACGTAAACTTCGATAGGCAACATCAATGTTCTTTAAATTTATCTAAACGTTAAAATATACCATCAAAATTACAAGAAAATTCTAACTGCAAAATGTTTGTTAAAATATTCCCCAGTTCTTCTGTTAATCCTCTGCTAAAAAATACGAGCGACTTACCATTAGTTTTTAATCATTGATCATTGATGTTTCCATTATAATTAAGTTCATGAAATTACATTGATTGAATTGGCATAATTCTGATGAGGGCTTAATCCGAAATAGCTATCGACTATATACCTTTTAAATAGATGTAATTTTTCCAAATATACGAATCTGATATTTTTATATGCAGTAAATAAATTTTTAACTGAATCAATTTATTTTTCAATGTAGAAGATGAGTCTGCATTTTTATATAGATGAAACGATACAATATCAGCATGAGGTCTATTTTCTTGAAACCGAAAGTAAGGTCACAATAATTCTCTTCAACACAATCGTCCAGTTTTGCCAAGAAAATATTACATTGTCCTCAAATTTGGCACGACCATCTAGCTCAGTGTGAGAATATTCCTTACCTTTAGACAATTTTGGAGTCCACCATGTGCGGCGATATTTCGTAATTGAATTTTACCGTGCGTAGTCAAAAAAATGCGTTGACATTTTATATAATTATATATCCTCGTAATTCATACCCAAATGCACCGGAAGTAAATATTTTAGCTTAATGTGTTTTGTATTTACAAAAGATTTCTACTTTTGATTTAGTTTTCATATACGTAAACAAACTAGCCTTAAAATAATTATGTGGGTATAAGTAAAAAGAAATAAACCGTAAGATTGGTTAGCTTTCACTTTTGACAATGTACACACTTTTTACATTTAAATATTTAATAATTTGGAGAATTTAAACGCCGAAAAATCTGTTTTACTGTATTTTTTGTATGAGAACCTTACCTTACCCTTACAAGACAAACGCACTCATTGATATTTAAATTATATTTAAAAATATAACTTTATTTATAAACCTTAAGAAGAAATAATAAACGAAAAAAATATATATGATTCGCATCCAATTTATAGATTTTATTTGAGTTCGTTCATTTCTAAGCGGTTATAATGTTTAAGATATTTCAACAAAATTAATGTTTGGTCATATTTGATTGAACTATTACAATTAACCAACGCAACCGCCTCATTATATGTAATTTCCCAACATCTCTATGGAGCAAATATATTATATATTACGAGTGACGAAAATGAAGACTCAAAGCTCGTGCACTTAATTAGTAGCAGGCTATCTAGTATGGCATCCAAATAAAGAAAATCGAATACTCACTTAAGCTTTTCAGTTCATTTTGAATTGTAAATTATCATATAAAAATACATTTCTTAACTGGTATTTGTAGAACACCAAAGAAAATATGAATGTATCTTCAAAATTGCATTAAATTATCTTCAATAAATATAAGTCATCAACAAATTTGATTTGTTGGAATGTATTTTTAATTACATGCCATTAAGCATCCGACATGTTTTTATTACAATAATTTCAATGATGATAATGTTTTTGCAATATGGGTGCATTTTGTATTACATTAACTTAGAATTTTAAATCCAATTTATTCAAAATTGGATCAACTTTGATTGGTTTTCAACATCACCTGAAACATTTTTTACTTATTGAAAATATCAATAAAAATGTAATTAACCGGCTCGATTGCTTTCGAACTTTTGCCAATCGAGCTGATTACAATATTTGACATTACTCCATATTCAACATTAAAAATGTGGAAAAATTAACGCTCACGCTCAATGTACTATTTCGCCAATCTACCTCCTTTAAATTCATTTTGCTTTTGAAGAATTTTGATGCAAAGAAAACTGTTTTCAATGATGTTATTTTTAATATTAATTTGTATTATTAGGTTCAAATTTGCATTAAATGCTTCACTTTGTGAGTTAAATCATTGCTATCCACATGTGTGTAATATTTTTGTAGTAAAGCATAGTTTTTGAATAAAAAATAAGGATTAATAATATGAAACATGAGATGTTCTTATAGATAAAAATACATCTATTATTTCCAAAAACTCTTCTAATTAGATTTCTTTAGTTCGAATGATTTACATACTTACAATACAGGAACTGGACTTTAGGTAACTGATTCCTGTGCTATGTAAGAAGCAGACGTTGTGATTTTAAATTTCATTCAGGAAAGCTTAAAATATCCCATGCGTGCGAATGTTGGAAAATGTGTCTAATTGCCCATACGTTGATTATTATAATTGGGGCAAATGCAACAATGTGCAATCAATTTGGGGCAACTCTATCAATAGCGGTGTTTGACGAAATAAGTGTTACGAGGTTAAAAACCAAATCAGCCACTTTGTGTGAACAATCATTTTAGCCATTCTGATAAGTATCCTGAATTAAGCATTAATGCATTCGGTAATAATTTTGCATTTGATTACCTTATAAACATTTCAATAACTTTGAATAATTATGTGTGAGGCTTTAATCGACGCAATTCATTCGAAAATTAATTTCGAGCAGCCGTTGCTGAATTACTATAACTTTTATTCATATTTTTTTTTATTAAATGTGATGTAGTTTACTTCGATATGTTGTCGTCTTTCTGGTTCTACATTCGGAATTTGGTTTCTTAAATGATTTTATCAACACATTCTTTACGGTCTTCAATTGCTTTCCAGGTTTTCCTACACATTACTTCGGTAAACTTCTTTTACAGAGTTTTCTATTCTTAATCTTGATGTTAAGCCATGCCCCGTTAGTTTTAGATTTAATATTACCAATCAACATAAGAGAAAAAGTTTCCCTTAATTCGTTCCTTAAAGTAAGCTATCTTGTTTTGTATAGTAATCATTCGTTATTCTTCGTTGGCATAAATCCTATAATAATATTTCTATAATTAGTTCTACAACATTATTATTTTTAAGATATAGTTGATAGCTATTTCGGCTTATGCCATCGTTAGAACTATCTCTAGTATGTATAGTAGATGGCGTACGCCGAAATAGCTATCAACTATATTTTTAAAAATAATTTTGTAGAACTAAAATACATTGCTATTTTTTCACCGTGTTACAATGGAGTTCTACCGCTCTTATGATTCATTTATGTTTGTATATGTATTTTATTTCGCGTAAGGGTGAGCCGAAAAAAAATATTTTCATGTGTTGGGTATATCAACAACACTAAAAATATGCAACATTACCAAGCCATCGTTTCACTTTTGAAATTATGAAATAAATATTTAGCTATAGCACTTACGAATTCAATAATGATATCCGGGACGTGATATAATTTATGATTTTTCTGTAAATTATTTTTTCCAAGAGCTAGAGTTTTTATGCTGTATCAAATACTGTAGATGAAGTTTTCCTTTTTTAACGATATGTCTTCGAAATATCGGTCACAAAATTATAATAATTGTTGTTGCAATATTTCGATGGTCCGTCATTGCATCACATATAATAATTATGATGCTCGTCAAACCATCTCAAGAATAAAATTCGTCCGTCATTGGTCCAATTATTTATTGATCCATTCACTTGTTTTTGACAGTGGCGAGCAAAAAAATACACAATTTTACAGCTGACCGTGTCTTTGGTCTATTCGATTATATTTCGGTTCAAGTTAAAAATATTTTTTTTACTTTAGGTTCTTGACCCAAATACAACCCTCAAGATAAGTAGCCTATAAGGCGTTTTAAACAAATACATAATATTTAACTGTATCTATGGTCAATAGACTTCTAGCCGTTGTGATGAATCATAACGAGGTTTTGAATGCAATGGCTCTAAACAATGATACATAGTAAGGACATCCAATCTCATAAAAATTTAAGTTACAATATAATAGCTAAGAGTTATATATATTATATAACTCTATATATAGTTATAATATGCCTTCATAAAGGCATACTTTTTCCTACCCTTACCGGAAAACCTCTGACAGTGATTGCAAAACTATCACTTTATTTTATTTTTTAATTATGTGTACGAATATATTTTCCTATATATTATAGTAAAATATGTTTTTTTTTCTGAAATGAGGTGAGGTTTATTAAGGAATATGAAATCTTTTAAATATATTAAAGTTTCATTATGACTGAGTAACGTTTATACAATAATAATTCATCAAATAAGCAAGCAAACGCCAAATTTTAAGCGTGATCAAGTATTTACAATTGTTAACATTAACAAACCGGTTTTAGTTTGTTATAGAATTATAATATATAGTGTATTATGCAGCACAAAGATTGTATACTTATTTTTCATGACATTCATTTTTCTATACATTATATATAATATGTCGTAAAATATTCTTATTCTTTGTCTTATGAAATCCTGCCGAAAAACAATAGTAAACATTTCAAGCTTAAAAATGACATATCCAGATGTAAACTGATTAATCTAATTATAATAAACTTCGAAAAAATTAAAACACACTTATAAGAAGAACCTAATTGCAAGTTTCAATTAAATTTATTAATGTTCTTTTCTCGATACAGAAACAGCTGTAGCTGTAATATTGATACTATCTAGAGATCTGTTTTTTTTCCCCATGGACAATCTCATATTCATAAAAATAAAAACATATAAAAAAAACCTTTTTATCAGATAAACCATAAACAATTTGCAACTGGTCCGAGTAACAGTTTCACTAAATAATGATGCATCCGTTATGGCTACATTACCATTCGATATAACTCTTGATGCGCTTCATTAACTATTTAGTCGCGGCTCACTTTACACTTATTTAATTTTAGAATTCCTTGTGCTAATATTTATTTAATCGAATAAATATTTGTTTTAAATACAAATCGTACAGATTCTCGGTCACAAAAAGAAAATAAAAAAACCATTTAAAATTAACTGAGCATCAAAGGTCACTTTGACGATATTAGAATAAATGAATATATACAATATATTTCAATCAAAATAAAATTATATTTCATTTAAAATTTAGTTTTATTAATTCGTGACTTTCAGAGAGTTAATTATAAATTAGGATCATAAATTAAATAAAAATAATTACAATTATAAAAATATGTTGGTTCCAATAATTGAAACGAGTAAAAGACGTTCCTTATGAAAAAAATATTTATGATATTTAGAAGAATTTTAAAATTTTGGGAACTCAGATATACTCCTGAAAAATATAATAATTATCGTCAGTAAATTATGTATGATTTTTTTCTCATTGCCGCCACTTCTTGATAGGACTGCCTAACAACCGTTATTTGTATCAAGATCAACGATATCCATTTCGTTAGATAGAATATTTGAGTAACCATTATACTTATATTGATATTGAGGCAAAAATCATAATTTTTCGGTCGGCAGCCGATTACAAGCAACTTCGGATATCACCCTTAATCTATTTCCATTGAAATACCACATTGAACATTTTATAAGTGATTTGTAACGCGCTAAAACTGCTGTGGTAGTTAGTGACGTACAGTAGCAAGGTCCCAGGTTCGTAACCTCGCTCGTCAGAATGGTCCACTCTAATCAGTGATCTCAGTAAAGCAAAACGCCGTAAGTCACCCTCACCACTTCTCTCTAACCACATCAATTGCTTCGTCTGTACATTATTATGCAGTACTGTATTTGAATATTTAATTGCAAAATACTCATCCGTTTCCGTTTATTTAAAATATAATTATTATTGATATAAATATTATATATTTATGAAAACGGGGATATATTATACATACCACCTTGAGTCGTATTCGAAAATGCATATTTATTTAATGTCACCATAACTTACGTCCTGAAGATTTGTCTTTCTCGGGTTCGCAATCATTTTTTTGAATCCTATAAAATTGTGATGATAAGTATTCTAGACACTTACATCAATTAATTTCTATAATTTTTGCGCTGTCATGCGTTTGCTTCAATTTTAGTAATTAGTATCGAGACAAACATTCATCCATTATTATCTCAAAAGGACGGTTAATGAATATGAGTACTATTAACTATTCATCTTTGCAGAAATTCGTCATAACTATAGAGAAGAAAAAAAAGTCGCATTAATCGAATTTTGCCATTTTGACTGATTTTCTTGACAGCGTTGTTTTGATAATATTTATTAGTGATTGAATTGGCATTCACTTGTTAGAACTCCATTATAGCACGGTGAAAAAAATAGCAATGTATTTTAGTTGTACAAAATTATTTTAAAAAATATAAAATGTCCTGTGGCTCATGTTTATCCGTTTATATCGGACAGACAGGTAGAAGTATATCTACTCGAGCTAAGGAGCATGTAAGATCATTTAACAGTAAAAAAACAGATTCACAATTCGCTAATCACGTTATTAAGGAATCACATAATATAAATTCAAACTCAGCGACTAAATGTTTGCATCTTTGTAGTAAGGGTCGCAGAATGACGGCTTTGGAACAGCTGGAAATCAATGGACATCAATTATCACAACGGATTCTTAACGAACAAACTAATATAATAGCGTCCCCATTAGTTCAGCCTATTCCTGGGGGGTGGTCTAATTTGTTTCCGTAATGACCACTACCGTGCCGCATGTAAACTTATTGTCATAGCCGCCTTTTGTTTCATTTACAATTTTTGAAAGTTTAGTTTTATTGTGAGAAAGTAACAAGATAGGCCATTAAGACAGGAGAGAAGATGGATTGTGTACCGTTTCTACACAGCTATATATAGATAAGCAAATGTTAGTTTAAGCATAGTTCTGACGATGGCGTGAGCCGAAATAGCTATCAACTATATTTTTTTAAATAATTTTGTACATTGCTATTTTTTTCACCGTGTAATATTTATTATCATTTTAATTCTACAAGAAGCTATCTCGCGATGTATTTTTAGTGTTAATAATATATGTTTGAGCACTCGATATCGATATATAGAACACAATCTATCCAAAACATATATTCAAGCATGAACTTCATTAAAAATAACATTTGAAAAAAATACCTGATTCTCACCTGTAAGTATGACTTATTAAGCCACCGCAAAGCCATTGACCAGAATTATTGGTGCTATGACCGGAAGAAGGTCGTCCGCAGATATAGTGGTTATGTATTTGTACTACAAACAAGAAGAAAAAACTGTCGCATATCTTTTGAGTGAGCGATCGTTCTGCAAGGAGAATTTTTATAGTTATTAATAGTGCCTAAACAACAAAGAGAGGTTTTGTTTGATTTGAATAACTTTTTTATTAATGGCATGCATTTTTTGTGTGTAATATTCAGATAACGCTACTGTAAAATTCAAATATGTATCTAAGCATAAAGAAGTATGTATCTGAAAAATAGTTCGACGCGATAATTTAAATATATCTTTTTTGTTTAGTTCTTATCTTATCTTTAATATTACATGAACAGTTTTCTTAATAATTATCTCTGCGACTCCATACAAATGTTTTTTCAACCTATTCAGCTTCGCGGTCGTGAGTTAATTTTCTACAAATGAATATTTTCATATTTATTACCGTTTCTTTTATTATTTTCTAAAGGAATATCGAAGAAGTTGAATTCCTAACAATTTTTATTAATTAAGAGTTTAAATGTTTTCTAATATTACTTTACAGTAGTACTAAACAAAATTTGAAAAAATATACGTGAGAATGAAATATCATGTCTCAAGATTCAGCGATATCGTTTGTAACGTGTTGGGTGTCAGGGGATTAATGTAACAACAGGAAATGTACTGAAAAAATATTTTTAATACATTATGATGTTTATACAAAAACATCCCTAACTTATTATGTACATTTCTTCAAAGTATTAAAACTAGTTACTTTTTATACAATTAAAATATGATAAAACTTCTCCAACTCTATGCTATCATTTCGTTTGTTCAATCATAACAATGAATTCTAGTAGCACATATTTTCAATATATTTGAAAATGTTTTAAATAAACAAATACGAATTTTAGTTTGAGTTATATTAAAACATTCAGTGTTAGATATTCTGGTTTACTTATAGACAAAAAAGGAAAGATTTAATTTTAAAAAAAATCTCGAGTGAGACTGTACTTATATGTAATAAATTTATGGATATTTTTTTTTTGTAGATTGTAGACCTTACTCTATACTTAAATAATATTTTGAATTTGATTCAACGCTGACCAATTTAATGATAATATTTGTTTTTAAATATAAATGAATGGCTTTCTGAGTATAACCTACGAAACTTAATTCATTTGAAAGTATATAAAAAATGAGGCATTGGCTAGCTTTGACAATAATTTTGAAACCTTCGAGTTCTGTATAAATCATATTTTTTTCACTTCATAACATTTGTATTATATCGGCATACATTCGAGTTGTGGAGTTATCAAGGTTCATATTAAAAACGCATCATACTAATTATATTTTATTTTGAATGAGAAAACGTGAATCACTATTTTTTCTCGTCACAATGCAAAAAAATCGCTAAGAATTATCATCGGCTTAGTAATATTACGGCCATGGAAATTTTCAGGTCACAGAATTAAAATTAATATTTATGTGTCTTTTTAATCTTCTAGCAGGGTTTTTATACCAGCCAATCCAATGAAGTGGCACGTATTTAGTTATTTAATTGAATTATGTAAAAAATAAACTTTTAAAAAACGTAATAGTTTGAAGCTTTTGAATGGGATAATCGTTTGGACAATAACTGCAAAATGTTAGCAGCAACGTCATTTTTAATTGGTTAATTGTACATGATTAAAATTTATTTTAACATTATTTTATTTAAGATGAAATTCTCGATCAATCATTCACCTTTCTTTATGAAATATGAATCTTTTAGGGTCCCACGATTAATGCAACTTTTTATTTTATTTTCGTTGAAAATGAACAAGCTAGTTGTCTACTGTATTGAAGCAGAATCATAATTGTGTAGCATTTTTTCCACACCCAGGATAAAGCTTTGGCACATATTACATTGGAAGAAACTCTACAAAATATCACTTGACCATGATTATTTCATCCTCACAAATGATTGTTAACATTAATGTTAGTAAGTCACTTTTATCAGAACAGAGACCATATTCGAATAGAGAGAAGTAGGAATAAAAGCTTTAAAATTCCAAAAAAGTGAATGCAAATTTATATATATGAAAGTTTCCATTCTAGATACCAACAATCGACTGCAAAATCGAGTTGACAAAATAACCAATTACATTGACTGATAAGCATTTCACAATAATATTATATGTAATCATATGATATCTAACGAATCAATTGTATGCTGCGTTGGATATCTGCTGATGAACACAATGTCATATATTGCTTTCAAGTAAAAATATATGTGTTCACTTTAAAAATTATCGAAATCTTAGTTATCGCCGGTTAATAATCTATCATATATAATGTCCAAGTCGGGAATAATTCAGATCTATGATATAAAGGTCAATGTCGGTTCTTCCATTGAGGATCCGACGGGCTCAAAAACCACACATACAGGGGTTTTCTATCTTTTTATAGATTTCTATTTGACGGCATGAGTGTAATTGATTAATTTGATTCTCAAATAATGGTATAATGAGAGCGATTAGCTAACAGCTTGTCCTGTCCTTACCTTATTTTTGCAATTCCCGTTCCGTTCAAAAAAGGGATAGCGAGAGCAACTGAGTAACTAAAAGTTCTTATAATGAAAAAAAATCTAAACATATTCATGAGTAGGTCATATGAGCCAAAAAAACAAGTGAAATATGGTATCTTTCCATGGGAAAAGGACTAAGAAATAAATATTTTACTGAGTATACGTGATACAAGAAGTCGCATAATTTGGCACCCATTATATAAAAACTGTAAATTTTATTCATATAGACACATTGTGTCTACGTGCTAGGGTAAATGACATTCTTCGAGGTTTTCTTTTATTTTCTCATCTTAACAAAGCTGTTATTTTCCGGTCGATAGATATTCACATACCTCTGGTCAAGTGAGTACGTCAGGCTGCCACCCACAAGTCATTTATGTTGACGAGGTAATGGCCGGCCTTCTGAAAATATATTTGTTCATTCAGATATCGGCAACTGACTGTTCATTCTTTTCTATGTGAAATGTCATGAGTATTAGATTATTCAGATGGGCGTGACACAACGCATCTAGCGCTCTTAAAACAGAACCATTTTACTAGACCACACGTGGCGACTTAAAAAGTCTCAGCGGACACTCGAACGCTAGACATTCCTTGAGGATATATAATATTATAAGTAGACTAGATCAACCGACAGTTCTTCCTGCTGAGTGTGAACATCGAAAATACTTGGCTGATGGTTGAGAAGGTGACATAGATTCATCACCTTTAAATATCGTAGCACTAATTACTACATTTTATCAACTGCCAGATTGTGAGAAATTATTTTAACATTTTCTCTGACCAATAGACGCCAGAGGATTTTTTGCTTTAACTTTCACGGTGTAAACTTACCGAGGAATTTTGATGAAGAGACATTTTTTTTTATAAAAGCAAAGCATACATTTTATAAACTGATATACGATACTAATATTTTATCAAATTATTAGTGCCGGTTTCGCTCATTTGGAACATTTACGTTTTTTGCTTATATTTTACTTTAGCTTTTGTTATACAAGGTTGCAAAGTTATAACCATTAGAATATATTATATTGATTAATCATAGATTAGTTTTTAGAACCAGAATATTCTCTGTGATTCATATATCATATCTAATTGCATCCAGCCCAGAATGACTGACCATGCTCGAGTAATTATTGTCAACTGAGTTACTCCTGGTAAACCATAGAAAAATAGCAACAAGACTTCCTGGTCCATTAATTGAACAATGATCTTTATTCCTTGGAAACAAATGAGTAATTCTTACCTACCTCAATATAATAATTCATTACTTTTATTTTGAAAATATTCAAGGCTTATAATATAACTGTCTGCGCTATTCTATGTTCATATCTATACTATTATAGAGGTCATATTGTAGCAATCATTTTTATTACTCTTTAATAATCATTAATTCAAAATTTATTTCGTTATACTATAAAATTTATTCCATTTAACATTTTGTTTATCACCTCTAAATTAAATATTGATTTTCTATCACAGATGTTTGAATAAATTACGGGTTTTTGGCCCGAATCGAGGAATCATTTAATTAATTATTATGTGACGTTTATAAAACATTCTATAGACTGAGAATAAGGAAATAAATACTTGTCCAAATAGAAGAAATAAATGAATTATACACTTTAATACCAAAATATGTGGGTACCTTTACGGAAGTTTCTGTGATGTTAATAGATATAAAAACTTTCTCGCAAACACTCGTGTAGTTGTTATATGTTTAGTCTCAATCGTTTACAACTGAAACGCCATCTTAAATTTTTCATTATACAAAAAATGAAAAAGACACCTTTTACCGTCAATTCCTTTCGATCCTAAACGATTTAAATTCATGGATAGACATGCAATACGCAATTTTAATAATAAATGGAGTTCTAATAATAAATTATTTTTTGATTGATTTACAGATGTCACTCTCCTGAAATACCCATCATTCCTGCAATGCTTAATTTATTTAAACATAGATAAAAAAATTATATCGAAAAATAATTCCATAAACATCATAATCGTATTATATTTAACAACAAAAATGATTTGAGATATTCTTCTATTTATATATATACAATATAATTACGTTAAAATACATATCGTAGACGCTCAGGCAGGTGCTTAGTATTATTAATATTCCTAAAATAGTTATAAAATTGAAGAGTTTTTTTGTTTAAATATTACTAACACGTGACCGGATACAACTCATGATTGCCGGAACTATTTTAAAATTATTACTGCGATCGTTACTTTTTGACATAGGTTTCACTGAATGGAAGTATATGGAAACATGAAATGAGTTGTTTAAAAGCAAGAAACGTTATTTCCACCGTATGATACTAGTAATAAACGACGTTTTTTTTTGATTCAATCAAAAGAAATAGTTTCAATAGAAATATGTTTTTATTATAGAATATTTTTAGTGACCATTTAACCATTGGTTTTAATAAATGTAATCAATCTTACATTGGACTCGTTCCTACTTGATTGTACCTATTAAGCTTATCGGGTTCAGTGTATCATCAAAGGCTTATGTTTTATTTCTTACGCTTTTTTCCGGTTGTACAAGATATCTATAATTATGTTTTGTACGAAACTATTCATAGTAAATGTACGTATTTTTTATTAATTTTTTTCAACTTTTGTACTGTTTGTTGTTATTGGTTTTCACCGCTTCAAATTAAATGTATATCAAAATAGTAAATTATGATTTCTGCTGAAACGCCTACGAAAATTTACATGTTTAATTTTAATTATACCTAAAAATAAAATCCATTGCATAAAAAATATTTATGGTGTGTTATAAAATTAACCGCTGATAAAAAAGCTATTGGACAACTAAGAGATAGTTCACTTTAGTTATATTGATTTTATAGCCACGTTTCTACTCACCACGCACAATCAAATCCGGCTACAAGTCACAAAACCACATAATATTTTTTCATGCATTTTTGTATCCGCAAATGAAAAAAGTGGTGCATGTTTACAGGAGGCAATCAATTATTCGATAACAACAATGACAATGCATAACAATAAAAACGCATTTTGGCGCTGGAACAAGTTTAATCATAAATCATTTATTCGGATATGATTTTTCACGTTTATGCTTATAATGAAAGCAGTCAGAAAATTAAAAACAGAATAAACTTTTTTTTATTTTAACAGCATTGCTCATCAATTCTCGATGGACTTTCAACTCAGCGAATCATTTTTTTTATTTTAATCATACTTTGATAATATGATATTTAGTTTTTTCAGCCTTTAATTTAATTATTCTTTCAAATATTTAGAAATTATATGATTTTTTATTAGAGCATATACTTCTTATGGCGAATATCTATTGATTGAATTGGCATTCAATTGGTAGAACTCCATTATAATACGGTGAAAAAAAAAGCAATGTATTTTATTTCTACAAAATTATTTTATTAAATATAGTTGATAGCTATTTCGGCTCACGCCATCGTCAGAACTATGCTTAAACTAACATTTGCTTACCTATATATAGTTGTGTAGAAAAGGTACACAGTGCATCTTCTCTCCTTTTTTAACGACCTAGCTTGTTGCTCACAATAATACTAACAATTGTAAATGAAACTTAAAAAGGCGGCCATATCAATAAGTTTACATATGGCACGGAAATGGTCCATTACATAAATAGGTTTGTTCGATAAGATTCCATTGAAGAATAGGCATAGTTCTGTTGAACTGAAATAGCTATAAACTATATCTTAAAAAATAATAATTTTGTAGAGCTAAAATACATTGCTATTTTTTCACCGCGTTATAATGGAGTTCTACCAAGTGAATGCCAATTCAATCAATAGGTTATATTATATATCTCAAATATGATTAAATGCACTGAAGCATAGTTAATAGCTAGGCAAGTCTTAAAAAATCAGTGCACAAGATTCTAATGAAAGTTTTTAATAAAACTAGCTGTATTCTCTAGTTTCTATTTATTTATGGTGTTAACGAAGCGTTAACATTTTTATTTTTTGTGGACAAGCTTTTGTCGATTGCCGAAATAATAAAGTAGAATTTATTTGTATACGTGAAAAGAAAAGCTGCCGTATTCTTCACATTTTTGACGTTGTATGTGTTATTGAAATAATGCATGACATTATGTGAAAATATTTCAGGATCACAAATGTGTTTCAAAATAAAAACTGTTACCTGTTGACCAACACAAATACATGACACAGATATTATACAATACAGAACGAAAAAATACAAACACGCTATCAGCCGTTTAATTTAACCTCGGACGTATCACGTAGGCAATACGAAAACCAAACGTCTACGTGTGCTTTTGAACATTGGCAGAAAAACTCTTACCGAGTTATGCCAGCCTGGTACAAAGATTCATTGGTAGGCGAAATAGCCTTATTTAAACAATAATTTTTACTTAAATACATAATTCAATGACTCAATTATATTAGTTTAATTCACAAACGGATACGACAAAACTTAGTCTACCAAATATTTGTGAAACGAGACTTTTTTGTTTTGCTTCAATGTTTGAATATACAATATTATTATTGGAAAGCACTTTGATAAAAGTTTTCTGGCTTAAAAGGAATTTTAAAATAACTATGTTTAATAGTGGTGTCTTATTATTCATTTGTATAAATTACTAATATATCTTAGTGAATTCAAATCAGAAGATTTATTACGCATCAGAGCCATATAAATGATTGTCATATTCAGAGTTTCTAAAATTTAATGCCATCATATTTTTACTCTGTTCTCCTTTCCTTGGAGTAATTGCAACATATTTAATAGAATATATTCATTCGATCACACCACATGTTTATAAGTCTAATCGAAACCGGCCCCGATAATTTACTGGTGAAAAGGGTAATACGCAAATGAGGTTCATATGCCGTCAAAAAGAAAAACATATATAAGGTTTTTTAATTTTTTTTCGTTTCATTATTATGCAAGTATTGTCTTGTTGAATTGAATCATAAGAACCAATGGCAGTTAAAATATTAGATATTTTATTAAAAGTCTTCTAATTGTTGAATCTTTATTTTACACAATAAAGTTTTATTGCGCGTCATTCGTTTGTTTTAAATGATTATTAATTTTAGTTCTTATTTCCACAATATATATTTTTTTGATCAGGACCGGTTTCGCTCATCGCGAGCATAAGTATTCTCCTAAAAAAGTTTAATTATACTCGGTATTAAATACTATACAATATTAATAGTTTTTATAAACAAAATATCGCTAATCTTTTCGACCATATAATCGTTAAGAAATCACATTTCTGTTTTCAACAACAGACAATGATTAAATATAGATAATTGAATACAAATTTGGTTAAAAATTTACAAATCTATTTCATTTGAATAAAGAATATTTTAAAAACCAATCAAACAATTTGTAGTGTCAAACGCGAAAACGCGGAAGCATGTAATGAGATATCAATCAATTTTCTCGCTTAATTTAAACCTTTCGACATTAATAAACACACAAAATAATAATTGAAATTCGATATTATATTTTTGACAAAAAATGTTGCTTCACGAACGTGGACAGAAAGCATTTACGAAACGGTGTATAATGGAATACAAACTTAAATGTGTTGCTATTGCATTACAGTGTATTATTATGTATATTACACAGACACAATTTCAAATATATTCAGTACATAATATATCCATTCGTCTAAGAATTATATGATTTATTGGTTTTATTTGTAATTGATTGAAAAAATGTAATTAAATTTACGATGATTTTTTTTTTATCAAAATATATTATTTCGATTGAAAAATGGTCCTTGTCATTGTTTACTTAGTGCGACTTTGCGAAACATTGCACATTTAGCTGAATACATCTAAACCTCATATATATATTCATACTCTTTCTTTTGTTTAGTCAAAATAAGTCTAATAAATAACTATAAGAATTATTATGTCAGACATATGCCATATACCAATATGCCATCAAAAACATCACAAATTAATTAATGTATTAATTCTATGCTTGCTACAATATCCTTGAAACTTGAAGTCGCTTACATTGCAGTGTAATATACACTATCGGTAAAAATTGTTGAAATAGATGATTTTGAAACAGTTATAAATAAAAATAGACCTTGCGTTCAAGTAACAGTCAAATCCTTCAAAAACATTTCAGCAAACGCCTTCAGTTAATAACATGAATAATGATATAAATAATCTGCATAATATACATACTAAAAATTTGCCCCTGTGTTAAAATGGAGATTTCTTTCATAACCAGTTGATTAAACCTTTTGTAAATATACTAAAATTAGGTTGCGTGATTGTTTTTTTTTTAATTGGGTGACCTTATTACTATCTTAAGTATAAAAATATTGCTAAGGTGACTTTACCGGATTGTGTTTTGACAATGAATAATACAAAATGAACTTTTACTTTCAAATTACAAGACTGTTTATAATACGATATTGATTGATTGTGGAACTGATTTTAATTTTAAATAGTGTAATATACTATCGAAGGTACTTGTGCGGGTAGGAATAAAAAAATTCATGTTGTATTACAGATTTATCAAGAAATTTTCAAGCTCAAGTGACTAATTCTTGGTTTCGATATGCATTGTGAATTGCAATCATATTTTCATGATTACCACTTAGTCATAAATTTACTGATTTAGAAGGCGACTCGCTTTTTGTATCACGCCCTATAAAAGCCTCCACTTGTAGAGAAGTTACTTTCAATAAACATGTGACAGGAAAATTCACAATTTTCTGTATAGATGTTTTCTTTTTAATCGACTATTATTTTCGTCAGCACATAAATATTGTAGTTATAAGCAGCATCCGGATAACACAGGAAAGGGTCGATGTCTGTTTCATGGTGTGAATGAAACATTTTAAACAAAAACTTTAATAAATGATATATCAAAAAAATCCGATTTCAAGTCGCTAAAAATAAAAATAAATATTTTAATTATCCACTGTATACTTATCGGAAACATTTTTTCGATATGATATCTCGTTGTTACTAGAGCAGCAGTAATAAAAACTTAGTTTTGTAATAAAACTATAAAAATAGAACACGATTATGGTGTACGTTAAATAAGGAATGAATTGCCTTGAAAATCTTTATGGTCCGAAAAATCCCCGTTAATTATAAACGAGCTAATTTTTTCAGTCGTCGTTTGTTGATCCCATTCTTACAAACCCTAGTAGGCACATATCTTAACTAGGGGTCGATGACCATTGACATAATGATAGTTTTTCAACATTCAAGTTCACACGTAAAAAGAGGAACATATTAGACATCTCGATCGAGTTCAATACATAATATATTCTGTACAACTTATGCACTTGGATAGATATATCGTAGAGATTGTGTTTTGCTGTTTTAATAGATAACGAATATTTATGCTGACTAATGTCATATTATAATTAATTAGAATTTAACTGAATAGGAATAGTTTTATTAAAAGCTACTGCAATACAAAAGGCGTTATCCAAAACCGGGGTTAAGTTAAATGTTTATAGACATATATTTAGAAGCTTTGGAAATATCACTTAACTTAATTGTATAAATTATAAATATTCTAGAAATAAAAGATTTATTATGTACATAATAAAATAGTGCCTTCCAGTGACATTATTTTTAACCAAAATGATCTTTACACAATATTTAACTGATATTTTTTAACTGAACACATATTTTTTGTATAATTATATAAAGTAGAATATACTTTATATATTTAATATCATTATAATTTAAGACAATCCTTTTTAGATAATGCTTTGTTATAGCCAAGGAAGTTTATGTCTCTCGACCTGATCCAGTTTTATTTGATTACCAATACCTGAATGGACAGATCATCGATATTGAAATTTTCAGTAAAAATGTGCAGCCAAGAAAATTTTTGATTTAGTACGCCTTTACTGCTTTTATTTTTTAATCATAAATATAATGTAAAAATATTTTAAAAAATTGAGCTCCATATGCATTTTTTGCATCATATAACGTAAGTATAAGCTTTCGTAAACTTAGTAATTGATCTTAAAATCTAGTTAATGAATTTAATAGGGAAATCCTTATCATCTGAACATTTGCAGATCATAATCATATCGATATAGATAATTACCTCTTGCAATACAAATATGGTCTAAAAGTTGTTGTGAAGAATCGTAACACCTTTTTCGTACAGTATCCGTGGTATTAATAGTAATTATAACAAAATAACTAATATTTAAAAAGAAAACAACGTATTCTAAGTATAATAAATCAAAAAATGTTTTATTTCTGTATTATTTTATAATAACATAAACCCGAGTTAATCAACGAAGTTTTTAGTAACATCAGGAACTCAAAATACCTCAGCCATCAGAGCTAATACTTTTTAAAATAGTAAACGCTAATTTTTATTACAAATAGGTAAATAAATTGTCAAATATCTAATTTCAATCAGCACCACGCTACTAACGAACCGCAGGAGTTATAGAAAAAAAGTATCAATCTCAAAATGAGTAGTTAAAAAATTTCAACCATCAAACATAAAATATTTAACTTTTAAGAAAAAACTGACATATGGGTTTATAAAATATTTTTGATTTATTGTTGTTTGATCTTTACATATATCTTGAAAAGATTCAATTTATAGATATCGCAGAGTTATAAGAGTAGGTGGTTAAACAAAGGAAACACATTCGTGGTTACTTTGGCGTTTCGTGACATTGAAATATTACTTCGTTTCATTTAATTTATTAATAATATATTATATAGTATACGCTATTTAAAAAATCTCTGAAAACGTTGGGATAATATGCCACACAGCCTCTGAATTGACAGCGGATTATCGAGCTATTTCTAATTGGCAATATATTATAAAATACTTAAACACGTTTGCCATTGACTTATAAACGTTTCCCAACACAGTCTTGTTCTCAATACATTATTTTGCTTTGCCTCCAAACCCAGTATGCAATTAAACCACATACTTCCGGCATTGCGAAAAAAACTTCTCAAACAGTTACTCCACTGCCCAAGGTTAGATTAAGAAGTATTTATTAAAAGATTTGGTTTAACGCGATTTTCCAGACAGAACTTTTACCACACTGTCATAAAGATAGTGCGTTGTTCAGTTATGATATAATTTTCAAATAGGTGTTTTTTTCCAGAAAATTAAAAAATCAGTTGTTCTTCAAATCATAACATATTTTAATATTCTAGAGATACTGTGTGCAGAATTTAAGTATTTAATATAAATATATACATTCTGAAAATTTTTGAGACATATTCAATTTGAAACTGTGTTTCATTTATTTAAATTTTAAATGTAATAGGAAGAAGATATTTATTTACAGCTGATCATTTAAGAATTTTTAATGTCGGTTGATATGAGCTCACTCCACAAGAAAATGCACCCCAAACACTTCAATCATAGATATATCAAGACATCAATATAAAATTAAATAAGCATTCTTCAATTCTACATTGGTTTTGCCCGGAATTAAAACCAAACCTATCCAATCACTGGGGTATGCCAGTCATCATAAAAAACAGTTGATTTAGTTTGAGTTGATGAATACATATCTTATCTTGTATAATATGAAATTAATGTTATCGAATCAACACATACGTTAGGACACTAGTGTGTTAAATATTGTTTCTATTCTCTTGGGTATATTTCAGATAAATTTATATATTTCATTAAAACATTCGGTAATTGGAAATTTTTTGTCATCTAAATTTTCAATTGTACATGTTACATCATATCCTCTTTCTCTTCAATTACATTTTTTCATTCTAACTTTAGTTTACTAATCGTAAACATGTTTTTAGATTCGTAACCTGTTGTTTGTGTTGAAAAAATATTGCTCGTGCAAATGTAATTGTTGTTATTTTCAATTTTATTTGGTATAAGATTTATATTACTTTTGTTAGTTTATAGATTTTGAATCGTTTTCGAAAATTATTACGACAAAACTATGATTATAATTTAACATAACAATTTACCCATCGCCAAGCCCTTTCAAATGATACAGACATATAAGAGATAATTTTGAACGACTTATCTAAGTTTACATGAACGATGTTTATGTGAACCCTACAAATGATCATCAGCGACTCCCTGGTGCCACTTGGTTGAAAACAAGAACAATGGTGAACAGGCAAGCTCTTGTATGACATACAACGCATGAGTCTAAGGATGTTTTATGTTAAAACTTTTTCTTTACATATCATCATATTTTATCATATGTTAGCAACATCACAGTGTAATAATGTTTTTTTATAGTAACATTCGAATAGGTACATGTTACTTAAAATTTTAATCTTATTACTATTATTTGTTCCATCATGCTTAATCTGGTACCGTTCTGGTCCCAACCTTATATTTAACTCGATAATTTAAATATTGAGGAGCTTTGTCTATCAAAAGCTTGGCCTTTAAATTCGTTGCCGTTTATGTAGATTTATTTATATTACATAACGATACTCTTCGTATGTTATCGAACCACTTTCAACAGCAAAAAAAGATTGATTATCCTCTATACTATGATTGGTTATAAAGTTTGACAAAACATATACGAGCACTTAATCCGAATTGTTTCTTGTACCTAAAATAAATTTTCATAGTCGATTTGCCAGAATTGAAATCGATCGGTTAAAATGTTCGCGCATACATAATTGGGCGTGAAATCTTGATTAGTTTATTTTTTGTATGTAATAGATAGCGTTGTTAACATATATCGGATAGCAACCAAATTTACAGGGTGTTTTGCAGTAGCACAGAAAATATTTTTGCAATAGTTGGCACATAGATAAATTTTTCGCGAGTGCACGTTCAATATTGCAACGCAAAACACTAACGTAAGAAAAAAATACATGCAATTTGTCAATAACGCGACATGTGCTCGAATATTAAAATAAACAATTTCGTATTGCATCGAAGCAATAAAATAGTGAACTTAACGCAAACAAGAGTTTATTAGGAAATTGTAAAAAATGTTGGGTAAAATATCCTTGATTTAACGTACTTTCAAAAATATTTACGACGGTTAATATTTAATTTGGATAAATGTGTTAAAAAAGTAAAAATTTTGTCTGAGTATTCTAATCATTACCATTGTAAAAAAAAAATATCAAATACAAATTTTCACCTGGAGTTCCGCAATCCAGATCACCACACATAAGAATTGATTGTTAGTCAACCAAATGCGACCGTCGATGTTATTTTGGCTAAGCTTTAGGCTATTTTTGATTTTGTGTATAAAAAATTGTTAATATGAATATTTTGTAAATAGGGACATTGAGATACACTGGGAATAACCGTCGGCTATTGTTTTCAATATATTTTTCGAGTTACTGAGCTTATGATAAAGCAGCTTTCAAATCAAGCATTACCGTACCAAATAGTTTTATCGTATTAATTCATAACTTTTTTAATACCATCGTATTCTGAAGAGAAAATGACGTCCTTTTATAATATTAGTACTATTTTATATACAAATATTTTTCCGACTACATAGGGTCCTGTCCCAAAAAAAATCAATCACGTGTGCCACCTGTGATATTCGACATGCCATACCTGTAGCAGAGTGGTCAACTTTATAAGCTTCGATTGTGGTATTCAGTGGTTCGAATCGCAACACGGATCATACATTGATATATAATATCAACGATTATGAATTTATGCTAAAAGGCATGGGAGTCTATGATATCTTAATTTCCTTCCGTCCGTCTTATAAGGGATAAAGACTATGAACTTGTGAAAGCAACGAAATAACCATTTGTCTGATCTTAGCTTTATATTTCTATTCTTCCACTCTCTTTCGGAGGCTCAGCAACTGAGAAACAAGCAGCATGCGTAATGTAATGCGTAAGCTTCCGTAAATTTATTAGTTCACGTGTTCCACAATAGACATGGCTTAAAAACTTTCTGCCTTAACCCCTTGAACGCCATGATTTTCAACTCTTTTTTGAGAAAATGCCACAATTATTTCACGGAAAATCTTTTATTACATTTTGTTTTATTGGCTTTCATCTAAAAGTTAAAAAAATAACCAATATATTTTTAGCAGGGCTGCCACACAATGTCCTCGTGATGGTTTTTGCGCACTCGCACGCCATTGTCCTCTAAGTTGTCAAGATATTGTCTCATTACCCGTTTGAAACAAAACAGCCTGTATATAATGTTAAGTCCATGTGTGCGCAAGGTACCACATATGCAGTATGTATCTAAGGTTTCACGCCTATTGGATCAATTCAATGTCCAACATTGCTCGAAGGCTTTTATTGAATGACTCAAATACAAGGTCATTCGTACAGTGACCGATTTTTTTACTTCGATCAACTAATATGAATAATATTATATCTACAAACCGCGATATCAGTAATTACTACTAGAATTCCATTACGTATAACATAACACGGTTGAGATAAAAGCACAAATTCAAGTTTACTATCCAAACTCATAAAATATACACGACAAAAACGTATTATAAGCCTACGTGTCTATTATACGATAATAATTGCTAGATAGTACACAATAAAAAATTAATTAGCGTTTCAAATGATAAAAGAAAATATTTGCATTCTTTCTTACATAATTAATTCACAGCAAAAAAATCAATGTATTGAATAAACTACAGATATTTGCACTGATATTTTATTATATTACATAACAGTCAAATCATTTTTTAATCTCATTTGAATGTATAAAAGTTACATGTCGAAAGTAAGTATATCGCTAACTGGAGTAATATCAATCAATATTTTTCTTACATATTTAACATCGACATTAGAAGCTAAGCCGTATATGTCTTCGTATTCAATGACACGCATGTCTATGACAATTGTATCCATTCAGTAAAAATGCCGAGTAATGAGTATGATGCATGTTACAGTTACATTGGAACCTCATAATGTTTGCTATCTTCCCATTGCTAAAAAAGAATTTACAAAAGTTCATTCATACAATCTTAAAATACTTCTTTATAACTTCAAACATACGCTACGTACCGAGAGAATTGAAATGTTTTCTCAACAATGAATTCCTTCATCTAAATTCAAATCAAATTTTCTTCAATCAGCGATTTATTAAATAGTGTTTTTATTTCATAAAATCATGTTCACGATATATCTGTATATCTTCAATCAATTACCGTGCATTTCTTTGATATTCATACTTCTCAATGGTCACGTTCTAATACCGGAAGAATATATTGTTTTATTATAATATAAATAAATAACTACTCCACAACGACTACGTTCACTATTCAATAAAGCTGTGCAAATCTTTCCATCATCTCCTAAGGTCACTTAAGATCAAAAACCTTTTATGTTTGTTTTGGTTTTCTGTAGGTCAATCATGTATCGTAATTAGCTTTATTTCCTCAATAAAGAACATGTCTCATAAACTAGGTAAGAATTAATACTAAAGAAGATTTAACAACGGAGAATTATTTCTTTTCGTTTGTCGATAGGAAGACTCTGTGATTACCCAAGGCAAAGAATTTGAGATCATATTCGAATCTGTGTCAAATTTGAATTGTCACAACTTTGTACGATTTCGCATGTTTTGTCACTAACGACCTGGGTTTCGCCTTTTGGCGTCTTCAGGCACTCTACCACACGGATGCAACAGAACTGACTAACCCGGGTCGTTAGTGACAAAACATTTGAAATCATACAAAGTTGTAAGAATTCCAATTTGATATTGAAATTCCATCAAGCACCTTCAGTCGACATCATAAATCGAATCTTTGTATTGAAATTGAGTGATAATTGTGGTTAAATTAAGACTATTTTTCCTCAGATGGTGATAACCTTTAAATACCCATGCGCCGTACGCAAAAAGCATTCGATTATTTTTTCCAGTAATTTTTGCGTAGAATTCTGCTATTGTTAAAACAAATTTCACTACAAAACTAGTAAAATTATTTTGATTAGATGAAAATCGTTGTCAGACAAAAGACAATTTTTTTTCCAATAACATTATTTACATAACAAAATGAAAATCAAATATCTGTGTGCTTATATCAAATATTAAAACATGCATCGATACACAAAACACCTTTTCTCTACACCTAAGTTACATATCTGAAGTCAATTTTGAAAAAAAAAGTTTGGCTAGTCAGTCTGACAAAGATATATGTTAAAATAATGCAAAATCTTGAAGTCATTATTCTTGTCCGGTACTGCTTATTTGTTTAATAATATTTATATAAATCAGCGTGATCCAACGGCGGAGTGTGCCGTGATCGCTGGTCCCATAAGCACCGCTGGGCTTCTAAAGGTTAATTGACTATATATTGACGATTAATAGATTTTTTAAAATATCTTTTTGTCTTTAGAAGGTTGAATGAACAGAAAATGGCATAGATAGCCTCAAACATGTCCTTAACCCTTGAATTATCACGATAATTTTTCGATACAAACTGCTGTGAACGTTGAGAGATTAAATTGTTTACTGGGTCTATAAACTTAATTGATTAATTGCGTAGTACTTATTTCTCTTCAGCAGAATGAAAAATGTTTTTTTTTATAAAACGCATTATTTAATATAAAATACAAATCTAGTTTATCTTAGCTCTAATTTAGTCATGCCATTAAACTCATTAATACTGCCATTGAATAACTATCACGGTATTTATGTTTTAAAATATTCATAACACTCTATTTAAAGACATTGAGATAAAAAAAGGTTGGGCATTGGTTTAAAAATTCATGGTCAATTAAAAGGAATTTATTTTAATGCCATTGATAAACAAGCTGACCCCTGCTTTACGTTTTTTTTTAATTCTTTGTGTAGGATAGTTTTTATCACTTCCATAGAGTTGCAAATAAATACATGCGTTTATATAATATTTTTTCGACCGTCAAATTACGCTAAATAGTTCAATATTTTCGACAAAATTACACGGCTTAGAAATGCTTGTTCATTGAAGGACTAACACTTCAAATCAATATCAATCAATGTATTTATTTAATTTGAGGTCGGTATAAAATAGGTTTTTTTCTGTAATTTAAGCCATAAAGTTTATTGGTATCCCAAAAATTCATGAACGTTAGTTTTCCTGTAAGAAAAAAATGATTACTAGTTGTGACATATTGAGTTTAATATATATCAAAATCAGCTGAAGCAAACATAAAAAATATACTTTCATGAATATATTAAATTAATGCGATAGATTCTCATTCCATTTTTATTTCCTCAATAAATATGTCACGTCTAATTTTGATGGTTAAAACCTTAGCTAACATAGAATAAACCTTGTTTATTATATACTTTTGAGTGGCACGACTTTGATATAGCTATCAATTTAAATCCAATATTTATGTACAACTATATCTTATCTTTAATCCTCATTTTCCTGCTCCAATACTAGCCCAAAATATGTTAGTATTTCAATACATATTTATGCATCGTTTTTTTTAAGTAACCTCATTTTAAGTGAGCATATCTAAAAGTTTTAATATTTACAATTACAGCAACATACTGTGTAGAACAAAGATTTACCAATAAAATGTCGTAGATAAGAAGACTATATTTTGTGTGTTTAAAAAATATGACCTAGACCACACTTTTATGAAAAAAAAACATTAAATAATATGACCCCTTTTACCTAAACCTACAACAAATGCGATCGTATATTTTGAAGAATAAATTTAAATTTATTTCGTACTAAATAGGCAATTTTCTGCGGTAATGATGACAGTAAGTGAGTAACTCGCGTAAAAAATATCTTTTTAGGAAACTACACCAGGATTTTGAAGCAGGTCGAAGCCATTTGCCCATGACCAAACTTAGCGGCAATGAACTAAATAACCACCACCGAATAAGTTATATAACAGATAAAGTGTTCTGATTTTATCAAACACGCCTTGAGGCAATATCACATCGTCACCTTTGCAGCAGAATGGTAATTTTTTACCGTTTTTTCCTCTTGCACTTCGGTGAACTTCTCGAAAGTCAACATGATTGTAATTTTCATAATAGGAACCAGTTATCTAGCAAAAAGATGTTTACATTTTGATTCTGTTGCATTGAAACTAGTTTTTTGAGTGGTCAAAATAAATCATTCAAATTTTGTTCACTTCCACATATTTTTTACCCAGATCCTTGGTTTATCCTTAGCATCTTTGGGAATCGAAACTCGAGAATCATTGGTTCAGTGTGGATATTTCTTTTTTCATCAAAACGTAAGGGTTGATATATAAGTTTATCAGGAAGTTTTTTAAATAAACAGGTTTCAACTAAAGATAGCTTATTCATTTTGGAGGGATAAGTTAATCACCCTTATTTCCTCTTATATAATTAACATGAGATAAGTACAATCAATCAACAATCCATATAATACTATCATTTAAAAATTATACATAATATCATTTACGAATATGAATTATATTTCTTATGACCGTAAAGACAATTTTTCTAAATTAATATATAATTACTATTTCTATAATTGGTGAACTAAAATATATCAAGATGACAAAAGTCGAAACCCGAGGTTTGAGTAACAAAGCATGTGGAAGTTTACACGATTGAATTTTATTCTATGGTACGAATTAGATAAAATTTGTAATATAAGTATCATGTTGAATAAATATTTATCTTTTCCACTAAGTCGATAACGCCTTAAGCGTTACTTAAACTAGTTTTTAGTAAATCGATACAGAATATTTTTTGGTCAGTCGTATTATTGTATTATTATATAATCATTAAAGTATAGTACTGATTATAAATGTTGAACATTTGATACATTTTATACCAGCGTTAAAACTCAGGATGAAAATGTATTGTGTAAGCATTTATAATCAATAAATAATTATAGCATTTCCTAATTATTGCAACTCGTAAAGAATTGTGTTCATTATATCGCTTTTCGCAGTAAGTACCCATAAGCACTAGCTGCTAACCACCATATGCGCGTTCGTCATTATTAATTACAGGAACAATGAAATTAAAGCAGTTTTAGTTTGTAAAGTATTAAAATAATATTGAAAATTCAATTTGAATTAATTATGCTACTTTGAAGTTTTCAGGATTTTGTTGAAAAATAGCGCTTATCAATAAAAAATCACATTTCTCGTGTTAGGTGGTATTTATATTTTATCCGCATCGATTTCAGTTTTGATATTCAATTAGAATGTACAACTAATGTAATTAATTGATTGTATCTGATCAAATCATTAAAAAAAACTAATAGGCCTTAAAATTACATTCTCGTGTAACAAATTTGACAAATTTATTTTTAATACGAGGAAGCTAAGAATATGGAATGTACAAAAAATATTTTTTTTATCTCTTAATCTACATATGGGTATAAATTACGATTAATATTAGGACATGAGCAATTATTGGGACAAAAGACAGAAAATAACTCATTAAAATATCTGTGCAATATGTTACCCAATTTAATTTAGAAAGAAATCAAGGTATCATATTAAAAATATATCAGTACTTTTCAGACAATTGGTTTCGAAATTAAATACAGTAGGGTCTCGCAACAAGAGCAAAATAAGCTGCGAGTGCCGGGCATTCGTGATATGAAAGGTTCGTTTAACAAGATGCAGATTCCTATAGTACACAATGGGAATTCCTATAGTATTGGCAATTAATTACTGGTGAAAAAGGGTTGGAATATTATTATTAGTTAAAATTCTTTCAACAGTTGCCTATTTCAGCGTTAAATACATTTTTTTTGAAAAGAGCTCGTAGTTTGCAGCACGAAAAGTTCTCTCTATTGTATAAAGCGTTCCTCTATTTACACATATTTTCAAAATATACAAGATTCTACAGATGGCTTGATGTCGAAATAGCGTTTAAAATAACATAAATCTTGTTTAACTTAATATGTACTTTTATTTCATAAGATTACGAATTTATTAATTTACATGTCTAATATTCCGTGGATCTTACTGACATAACAATTAGAAGATTAATTTGAAGGCAAGGGAAAATAAACGATTAAGATCATCGACAGTCAAACGTAGACAAAAAGGCAGAAATGGTGGTTATAAATAAAAATTGATAATGATTGTAATTTGAAACTGAAGCTGTACAAAAAAATATGAATTGAATTTTTATTAATAATGAATATTTGATTTAAAATTCCATATAATCATTTTTTAATTAAACTCGTTTTGGTGAAATATTCTTAATTCTCAATTAAGATTTGACTTGCCGCTGTGCAACTGATTTTTTTTTATTATTGAAGTTATGATAGTTATTGATATATAAACATACAATATCTATTTTTAAATATCAATTTTTATTTATTATTACTAATTATAGGTCTTGGAAAAATTTTCATTTAACGGAATGTTATATATAATATAAACTTTTGTTATAGTTTACTACAGTCAATCGTAAAAAACATTCAATTAACAGTCATAACGATTCTGCCTTGAGGGATTTCGTACAGTAAGCTGATTTAATCTTTAGTTAAAAATATTGCCCCATCAAAATCACATTTCATTGTTTTTTTCAGAATAACAAACAAAATGCCACAGGGCATTAATTTTAAATTACTACATGCATAATAATTAAATGCTATCATTAAAGGGTATAATAGATTACATTTTTCTTTAAATCAAACGTACATTAATTAATATATTAGGTCATGATAATTAAAAGGGATTTTATACACCATTTTTAAACTGATGAACTCTGTTTGATATGAAATTAATAATAATTTGTGGGCATTGTATAATGAATTATGGTGTAGGTAGGCCTTATTTCAATACACACCAAACAAAATTTCGTAAGAAGTTTGAACTTATAGTTTGGAGTGTCATTTTTTAAATTATTTATCTAGCGTCAGCGATTTGTTTTATGTGTTAAAAAAACTTATTTTAACCTCTTTAAACCAAGGAATAAACTTATTGATAATAAAATTGAAGGCTAACTAAATGCAAAGAGTGTAAGGAGTGTAATAAATATATTAAACAACATCTACTTAAATAATAAGGAGACTAAAGTTATTTGAAATACTATACCATTCGCAGGATGCAAGTTTTTCTTTTCATTCACAAAATAAAATACATAATTTTTAACCGAAAATTATTAAATGCAACCTTATTTGATTACAGATAAATTTATATGGCCTTCCAAATTGAAAAGATTCCCCATCTTGAAGTGAAGTATATTTATTATGGATGAATTGCTCGTAGCAAAAACGTCAGAAGGTAACCAAAGTGACTTCGCACAAGGTAGATGGATTGGATAAATATCGAGTTGGATGGAAATTTCTTGGTCTATCTTGGCCGAAGACACCATAAAAGTCAAGTTTTAAATTTTTACTGCCACTTCAGATGGTTTTAAATATCAAATTTAAATCACTAAAATATTGTGCACTTACACGTTACTATCGACAGATCGACAGAATCGATGTTTCACATATGAGACAGAATCTTCAAACATTCTAGTTCACTAATTAACTCAAACTTAAGACTAATAAGTAACGTATGAACGATTCAAATGATAAATTTGAATTCTTAGCAAGCAGATATCCTTAAATATGATAATAATTTTGTATTCGGTCATGACTAATAATGAAGGATAATAAATTAAATTCAAAATATATTTACACTTTTTGATTATAATATTATATGCTTTTCTTTTTAGTGTGAGCGCCTTTGAAGGCGAATATTATGCAAATTGAGAATAGGAATCACTACATGATCTTTCTTCAAATTCGATTATGCAATAAGAAGATCGCTTTTACGATTAGAGAGAGATGACCGCCAACGAAAGTGAGAGGAAGGTCGTACCATCGACAATGAACTTGTAACACTACAAACACATTTTTAATTACGTCATGAAAGAAACTAGCCTGAATTTTTTGTTGAAAATTTTTACGGCGATGAAATAGTAAATTTATCTATGTAAATAAAAAATGAAGTAGTATAGTGGTATACAAACAACTTTTTGAATATGTTTTAATGCTATATGGGTACGAATAAAGACAATGAGTTATTTTCCTGAAGATCAAATTAAGATTCATATATTCCAGCATTTTTGGATCCTTTTTTTATTTTTATATTTTTACTCAATTTTTTTAAAAGTCTGACGGCTCTACTAACCATATAAATAAAAAATATATACACTAACCATGAAGCATCGAAAAACAAGAATTGAGATTTTCGTCTAGTATTGCAATCCCACTGTGAATTTTTGCATATTTTCGATATAATCTTCCAACATTATAATCCCTATTCTTCCCTCTGTCTGATTCTGAGAAATTTGGTGTTGAACTATTCTAGTTCAACGACTGAGCTACGGCCAGTTAAAGATTTTATGCTAAGTCCACATTAATAAAATTGTGAGCGGACATTGCTTAATAACGAGATTGCGTTTGTTTATCTATAGGAAACAAGAAAAAAATATATATGTAGCTGGCAATATAGTACCAAAAAAAAATTCTCAGCTACAAATATTTGTAGCACGTCGAAAGTTAAAAAATAGAAAAAATCTTAATATTCGTGTGAAAAATTTTGCGTGAAAGTTGCCAGACTAAAATTATGCACCGCTTAACACGGTGTTTAAAATTATTTTATTCATATGTCAAAATATTTCTTTCTTCTTTTGCTCTTTTTGAGTGTTAACAATAAAACACATTTTTAATTAATTCGCCGTTCTATAAAAAAAAATCTTAGTATATTCCACTAATCACTATTATTTTACCTATAAATTCTTATCAAAATTGCTTTTATTCACATTTGACTGATCGATATTTGTCTTTATGATGTCTTGAAAAATTAAATTGAACACATCAAATTTCATTGTTGTATATTTTGTATAATTCATAAAATTGTCATTCAATTCTTGTTTCATTTCTCAAGTTCAAAGTTTTCGATGCATGGTAATAATTCACAAAAAAAATAAATCAATAATCGTGTTAAGACTTAAACATTATCCGTTGAATTTGGGAAAATGGAATTCGTACAATGCTAATGATAATAACAAATTCAAAATTTATACGAATGTTGCCATATCCTTACAATTAAATAATATTCTTAAATTTGAATCGTTAAACCTTTGTACGATTCCACATATTTTGTCACTAACGACCCGAGTATCGCCTTTCGGCATCTTCAAGCATTATATCCCACGGATTTAACAGAACTGACCAGAATGTGGAATTGTAGAAAGTTTTAACAATTCAAATTTCATACCGAAATTCCTTCAAGCATCTACAGTTGATATCATAAGTATTATTAATTGATGCTTTTAGTCAAAATCATCTTTCGTTTTTATGCTTGCAAAGTATGTATGAAAAAAAAATTGAATATCACTTAATTTTTATTGAACTCTGTGGCCCAACGAAGAAAACTCTAAGTAGCGGTTAACAGTTGCTAAGAACAATTCATGGCTAAATTAATAGTTAAGCTTCATGTTTTTTCAGGCCAGGTGTATTGAGGTGTAGAGATCAGTATTTTATTGATGGTTATTTTACTTTGTTCTGGAGATATCATGTACTGCAATGTGTCTCTCAAAGACCTCTAGATATCTGAGATGTTCAACAAAATAAATCTTGCCACCCTGCCAGGCAAGATGGGAACAAAAAGATTTAGGGAAGTTTCGAGGTTAAGACTACGGAGTATGATTGATATGACTAAATTTATTGACATGTGTGCAAAAAATCTTCATTGGTGGTGTCATTATTAATTCCAAATTATTTCTCAAAATTGTAAGAAATAATTTGGAATTTACATTACTGTGTTTTTACACCAAATATTAAGAATTGAGTTCGGTACTAACTCAAGTGGTAGTTTCAAACATAATCATAGTATGCCCTCCAAATTTGAAATTACTTTTTCTTAAAATTTTGTTTTTATGTCGCATAACTTTTTAAATATTTATTATTTTTTAAATTAAAAAATCTTTCATGTGTGTAATAACGTAATATGTCTATTCATATCATAATCATAAAAGTTACTCGTACCAAAGAATGGCAGATTTTCTCACTGTTACAAAATTATAAAATTTAAATTACAAAACAATGAATTCGGTACATGCTTAATAAAGCTGTTATTTTATCAGATTAAAATTGTTTGGTTATCGATAACATACAATTATTCAATTATTTGCTTTTCGTAAATTATTTGAATAGTGGCGTACACAAATTCAATCACACTTTTCAAACTCTTACTTGGCACGTGCCATATATTTCTTTAAAAATCTTAAAATACTTAGTTTTAATCCGTTTTTAATACACTAATAATGTAAATTGGTCAACTACAGTTTAAATGTATTCTGTCATGTTTACAGCTTTTTCATATGACTTAATCCTGACAAAAAAGGGGTTAATAGAACGATTAAATTTTAACTTCTCTTAACCTAACATTATTGCGGTTATCACTTTTAATGTGTTAATTATCACTTCTTTGCGGAAAAGCATTATATTTTTAAAATTCAATTGGTAAGTTTCCAATGAAAGAAACCGGTCTTGATCATAAAATATGTTGCGGAAATACTACTAAAAATGAGTTTTTGTTATTTTGAATTCTAAAAGTCAAATAGATTGACTCCCTTATACTCAGTCATTTCATATAAAATTAACTTCTGTGTTCCAAGCTAAATAGCTGGCGTAAAGATTTTGAGGTGACTGTTTGTATTATGTACTTATTTTTGACTAAGATTTTCATTAACCATCAATAATTATTAGATAAAGCTGTACGTCAAAATCAATATTTCTTAGGTCAATAATATATAATTATATAAGTATAATATATAATTATTAAAAAATAATAAAAAGCTTTTTCTCACTTAATGCATGATATAAAATTTTCAAAAACCGATGATTTATAAAAGTGCGCTACTGATTATTAGCTCACCAACAGAAATGAACCTGGAATTATAAAATAACACGTTTCTTAGATTGAATATTTCAAAATTAGGTGGTAATCGAACCCTTTAATTAAATATTTACAAGTCGGAAAGGGCGGAGAAAATTTACAACTGATCGATTATATTTAATTTTTATAATCGATTTTACTCTCAAACGTAAATTATTATGAATTGTAAAAAGCTACTATGATATTTTGGAACCATAGAAGTCTTAAATTTCTGACAAAAAATATGAAATTACATACTAATACTCATTTATTTTTTATATCATCCGTAGATGAGAAAACGTTTTATGTTAATTGAAACAGACTGGTTAATTTACCATAAATGCCTTCAAGCGAAATGATTATATCCTGTACCAATATACAATATATGGAAGGTAAGTTACATCAAAACAATCACCGATATCCACATTCCAAAGAATCAAACATTATTGTTTTTAGATTTATTATCATTTGTTATTTTGCATACTGTAACAAATCGCTCGAGAGTGAAATCTTTCCGTATTGTATTGAGATAAATTTTACAAGTAACTATTATATAATCAGGAAATATCTCGACACCGCCTTATTAGACACACGATTAACAAATGTATCAATTTAAAGTTCATATCGTATTTGAGTAAATAATAAAAACATTTCACACCATGCTCCACTATTTTCAAAAAGAATTTTAAGCTTATATTTTTTCTTTTCAACAAATAAAACGTTGGGATTTCTAATTATTTAGATATTCAACGCAATAATGTTTGAAAAAAATCGTCTTATTTATAGCGTAATCTAAAAACCAGTGCTATTAACTTTTATTAATCAATTTCTCTTACAAGACTATATTTTCGATTAAATATGATTTGTTTGCTCTGCAATAATGTTGCTGTATTGGATAACAAGGCCTACGTGACAAAGAATCAATTCTAATACCAAACAGCTTTAGTATTGTTCTATTCAAGAAACCGTGATGATTACATTGAATCAATATACTATTCACTTATATAACTTTACAGGTTAATATTCAATTAACAATTTATTTATATTTTAACTACAGATTTTTTTCAAATTTATTCTCAGCATGTTCTTACCAATATATATTATAATTGAAGTTTATTGAAAGCGACCTTTTTAGGATAGAGATAAATAAATATACACAACATGAAAAGATTTGCAACCTTGCTCTGTTAATGTATAGTTTTTTGGTAGTCAAATATATGTGTTCAATGAGGTTAACAATTTAAGAGTTTGATAATATGTAAATTGATGAACTGACAAAAGAGATCAACGATAAGATGTTCCTTTTATGAAGATAGTGAATGAATAACATTGTTTAATCACTAAAATTTCTCTTTTAAATAATAAATACAAATTTTATAACAGTATTTCCTCAGTTGGTTTATAATTATTTAAAATATCACGCCATCAAGAAGTAACATTTAATGGTGATTAAAAAAATTAACCGGTAACTTGGGGAAGTAGTTATTGTAATAAAAAAAACAAAATTTTCATCACTTTATAATATTAACTACTACAAATAATATAAAAATATTGTTGATTTGATTGGCATTTATCATCACTGTGATTCATCAATAAGTTTGTAAAAATATTTGATTCACAAAAAAACGATTCAGAAACGGTGTGTAATTTAATTCAAAGCTGCAAAGGCAACTTTTTCAAAAATTCTTTAATGTGAATGTCCACCTCAATGACCATTTCCAGCACGCGCAAGTGAAAGCTTTAATCGTTATTTTAGTACTACAACCTAGATAGAAGAATAGTTATATCGGTACATATATGAGAAGAGATTTCTTAAGTTTAATCTAAAATCAATAATATACTTAAATATCGTATTTTACAAGACTATGGTCTTGTTCAAAAGTGGAATTCCTTTGTTGTAAAATGCCTACGTAAAGAACTTTTCACTGAGACAATAGCTTTTCATCGAAATAGATCGCCCTTAGTTTTCAACAATATCACATTTTCAATATTTATGGCTTAATATAAACAAACAAAACCATAATACTGCGATAATGAGGACATTGTTGGGCCAACTTTGATCCTGGAAACTCGCCAAAGTAATTTCACCAAATGTAAATTGAAAGCAACGTGTCCTATAGAAGTATGTCGCAACTGGGTTACTTATTTTGCTATGCATTTCGAGTTGCAACCATTGATGCACTTTGTAACAAGGCGTGCAGGTATGCAGTAATAACATTTTTTCTTAACCAAATAAAGACAACATTATATGTCAGTTAATATTCGTGGCATTTTGTTGTATTCGCAACTAGCAAAAAGGCAATGATTTCAAACACAATATTAATTTAGAAAAAATATTACATTCTCCAAATGGAGAAATCTTCACTGAGTGAGATAAAATATAATAAAATTTCTATTACAAAAATGGTAAATATTTTCGATCGAATACATCTTGAATGCTCCCTTCTAAATTAACAGTAAAAAAAATTCTAAGCTCAAAGCAATTTCAACAAAAAAACTATGTTGCTCACATTTCCTTGTGGTCAGCTGGACAACTATGGTAAATTTTTTAAATCATATAATATTGATTCACACAATCGACACAGCCCTGAAACAAAAAAAAATAGTATGTAAAATATTAAAACATATTTTTTAGGTGTTAACTGTCACTTCTTGATGGAAAGGCATGATATTTTAAGTAATAAAAACACATTTTTTGATACTTACTTCCACAAAATATTTTTTGATCAAGACCAGTTTCGCTCATCGCGAGCATTATCATCTGCTCGCGAAACCGGTCCTGATCAAAAAATATACTGTGGAAGTAAGTACTAAAAAATGTGTTTTTATTATTTAAAATATTAAAATATACTTAAGTGAATTTATTTGATGCGGTTCAAACCATGGTCGAATGAACATTCTACATACACCCAGTACTTTTTTACACGAATTCGATAATACCCGATTTTTTGGACGGCACCGTTACATATTTTTACGCGCTTTGCTCGTTTTTACGCGATTTTTTCCCCAAATTTGTTTTAAAGAAGAAATTTATAAATGATGGTAGGCATTTTTTTAGGCAGAAAATTTACCCGTGGAACAACAAAATAAATCCAATGTATCAAGAATTGACTCATATCAAGAATCTCCGAGCAAAATCCAGATTCATACAAAATTCAATACTTTCGTTCAAAAAATCGCAAACGATTACATTTCGCAACCGAGAGTGACAGCAGCGAATAATTCATATAAGTGAAAAAAAACATATTTTTATAGTCTCATTATATTTTTATAAGCAATAAATACATGAAAATATATAATTTTTTTGCACGAATTTTATAGAGCAAATTTTGGTTTTTCATACGTTTCTGGTATTTTTTCACGCGATATTTTAATTTTTGGAACCAAATTATCAAATTATATGAAAGTTGTGATTTTTTTACGCGATTTTTTTTACGCTCCGTTTTCTGGAACCAATGTAGCGCGTAAAAAAAGGACTGGGTTTACATTATACACAATCCTATACTTTTAACGTATGGATTAGAATGGAATAGAAGATTTTATTTTTTCACTTACAAACCTGTCACAATAACCAGTGGAAAGATATTTTTATCTGTAATAAATGAATTCCAACCAAGTATCCATTATTCATAATCCACAACCCAGCATTCGGTAAATGACTTTAAAATCACAATGTATTTTAGTTCTACAAAATTATTTTTTTTAATTTCGGCTCACGCCATCGTCAGAACTATGCTTAAACTAACATTTGCTTATCTATATATAGCTGTGTAGAAAAGGTATGTAAATAGCATCTTCTCTCCTGTTTTAACGGCCTTGCTTGTTACGATGGTGTGAGCCGAAATAGCTATCAACTATATTTTTTAAAAATAATTTTTTAGAACTAAAATAAATTGCTATTTTTTTCACCGTGTTATAATGGAGTTCTACCAAGTGAATGCCAATTCAATCAATAACTTTAAAATCACTTTATTATGCATAGTGAACTAATTTAATTTTGTTTTGTGCAATCTGTGTTTAATTTTAAGTGAAAAATTAATTATTATTTATGTCTAAAAACCTGACCACAATCATGTCTGGCTAAGCCATATACTATGAATACAAATGAGCTAAATATTGTTAAATTAGGCATATTTTCGGTGAAATATAATTTATATTCAACTGCAAATTAATAATATTATTTGCAAGCAATCTGCTAAATCTGAAATTTCACTTGCGTGATGAAAATTTGAATGAACGCACGCATAGAGTGAAATTAAAAATGTTTATAATTTGGTTAATAATTCAGCTCACAAGTGTGAAATAACAAACATCCAATTTAAATAACAATGATCCTTACTTAGAACTTTATTAATAAACATAGCACGTGAGTTGTACAATGATCTTAATCGAGATAGCCATTAATTTATTTTGTGACATTTGACAATCATGTTTGAGAAGCACATCATTCAGAGGTAAAAAAAATACTTGTATGGTAGATGACTAGAGAAAACAACGTTGTCCTCGCTTTGTGGAAAATTTCATATTGTAATAATTCTTCGTACATAAAAATTCAGATCATTAAGAAGGTATGGTTGATCGTTTAATACAAATATTGCATTTAATTGAACCATGTGTATTTCTTAAATTTATTGATAAAATAATTCTTTCTAGCGATATCGTTTACATTAGATTAGTTTAATACACTAGGTCACCTGATATTTAATCCCTCCTTAAATCCATCAATTTAAAATGACTAGGTTTCTCTAAGTATCAAATTGCCACATTAAATTTTAATGGTAGTTGATTATTGTAAAAAACCTTTCAACACAGAGTCATTAACTGTATTGTTTTTAAAATTATCATTTCTATAATTGCATCTCATTGCGATCAAACCGATAGTTATAAACATATTTTAGACAAATATTTAGCTGTTAGCTTTCTTGTATATATCATTTTTCAAAATGTTAATTGCGTGTTAGTTCTGTTGTGTACTAACAGTTTCAAATATATAGTAGTTAGAGTTTCTGAGATCACTTTAAAACCAAGTAAACTATTTTTATAGCCAACATGCATACCATTCATCGATCTAGGACATATTTTACTTGAGATTATGCCTACTTCTGAAATATTCGTTGAGTGCTGTGTGATGTATAAAATCCAAAATATCTCAACTAATACATGAAATTACACCATTAAATGTTCTGCAAAACAAATGAGTGTTTTTCTTTGATTTTTTAAAATTATTTCCACAGATTTACGAAAAATAAATTCAACTAGTCATATAAAAATGCGATTTATGTAACTAATATATTTATAATTTAAAAAAATACAGTTACATTTAACAAGATCAATCTTAGTTGAAAGGATTTTTTTTAATTTAAGATTCAAACGCCAACCAGTAGCCCGTTGTATAGTTGCAGTATCGACATACGAAAGCTCGATTCATATTATTCCAATTTATAATATAATGTATAGAAATGTTACTGTTATCATCAGTTTTTTATATCTACGTATATATAATATATTTTAATAAAAACATTGGAGTGGTCTGCAGTTTCCAAGATTGTAAATTTAATGGTCAGTGAAGTGCGAAAGCTTGGCGAGCTCTGCTTTAAAGGACTGCTTATTCTGATTTTCTTTTGCAATTCTGTATGCGTAGGTGAAAATGTTAGGTGATAGAATGCAGGATTAGTAAATGTACCTAATGAATTATAATAAAATCAGTTATACATTACGGAGAAACGTATATTTTATTACAATCGATTACAAAATTAGTATTGTGTAAACATGAAGGCTCTAGTTCGGCGTTCGAATCTTTGATTGGAAATTTGAACGCATTTATTTTACGGTAAAATTTTGTTAGTACTGTATCCAAATGCGTTTTATGTAAATTCGTTGTAACCCACCTTCTCTTTAAATTTTATACGACTTGTAAATATAGCGATCTGTTATCTTCTTAATGCATAATGTAAACTTCCTTTAATATATATCAATATTAAATACTCTATTGAGAATCATCTCACCCACCGTTTAAGATTTACCCAATACATTGTCAGGAATCTGAATTGTAGTATTATTTCAGTGTTATAATATAAGTTTTAGAATCAACATTTTTTTTAAATTCTGGATTTGGTAACGAATACAATTTAATGAAAATTAAATTTGAATTGTTGAAGTTGTATATATTTTCAAATGTTTCTCTCTATACATTTGTATTCTGTTATTTTAAAATTTTCACAATAATTGCTATTGAAAATCCATCAAGCACCCCCAGTCGATATATAATAAATTAATGAGTGTTATGTTAATATCAATTAATTTAAATAAATATTTATTTTTTTAAGCTTTTTTCATTTTCAAGTTATCTATATTTTTATTTCCTCCTAAATGAAAAAATACTTTCAAATGTTTTCAAAACTAATGATACAAGAAGAAAAAACATGAATTGTTAAAACTGCTAACATTTCCATATGTGTTGTCACTGACGACCCGGGATTCGCTTTTTGGCATATTCAGGCATCACACAGATGCATTAGAACTTATTGACATTTCTTCTGTATGAAAGAACACTTTAATTTTCCACTTTGGTAGAAAGTAATATGTACAGTAACAGTTTTAGCAATTTAAACTTAATAGTGAAATTTCATCAAGCTTCCTCAATCGATATTGTAAAAAACACATTAAATAATTTTCTTTAATAAACATGGGACATGGGTACTCGATTCATTCAGATTTATAAGATCAGAAACTGGACATATTTTCGTTTCAAGCAATGTCTGTGACTTCTTTGTCGTTTCTATTGCTATATTTTGGGTAAGAAATAAAAGAATACAATATTACCAAATAGAAATATTGTCTCCTAATAAAAACTCGGAAAACCCCAAAAAAAATATTACCATCAATTCCATGAAATCATCGTGCTAGCTGATTATGTACTATTTTATTTTTGGTTGTGATAAAAAATAAAAAGGAAATAAAACGACTATTATCATTGGTATTTAACTAAATAAGTTTGGATAATCATGCTTCAAAAACCTTTATGCATATATCCTGTCAAAACTACAAGGTATCACCTTGTAATTGATAGGAATTGCCAGCATTTTTTTCAAGTACATTTCATTGAAGGTTAAAATGCATACTATTTACTTTGTAAAGGATGCTCCTACAGAGTGTGAAACTGGCAATTTATTCAAATATGTGGGGGAAGGAAACACTTTTATTTTAATGAATATATTATTAATGGTCGATGTCCGCTGGTCACTAGGTCAAGACGATAGCTAGGAAATAATATGATTATGACTCGTATGACAGGAAGCAAGCCAATTCACCTATACACGACAAATAAATAAAGAAGCATAAAGTTGATAGTGTAAAACGATATAAAATAAAACTACTTTTAGATGAAGACGAAATCATTATAACTTATTTCAAAACATATTTCATCACCAGTATAATCAGTGATTTTATAACTTTGTCGAGTTTTTTCGAGGAACCCAATCCCATACGCAGAAAACATATATTAAAATAATAAAAATCAATATATATTATTACAGTTACTTTATATTAAAACGTCAAACCTTTTAATATCTCGATTGCACCTTCACCGTCATTGGCAAGCCCAATTATTAAATATAAAACTTATGCACATCGTTTATTTTTTGTTAGTTCAAATCCGTGTGATAGAATGCCTGAAGATACTGAAAGGCGAAATCAGGGTCGTAAGTGACAAAATTTTGAACAAGTCATAATCAGTAATAAAATATTTATAATAACAAATTACTCATTATCATGTTACATTGCACTTAAAAAATAATATAACTGATTTGTAATATTTTTTTTTTTCAAATATTTTCGATGACAACCTTTTTGGAACTACTTAATGAGAAGGTATTGTACATATTTAACAAGCTGTTCGTTAAGTATTGTTTTCTTTAATTGCGGAATAATTAGTTTGTTAGCGCGATATCGATGACATGCTCAATTATGCAATCCAAATAACAAAGATTAACATTTAAGTGTAGTAATGAATTATTTCATTCAAGATCATGCTTCCTTCATTATACATGTAAATATAATTATTTATAGAATACAGAACCTACATTGCATTATGTTACGTGCAGTCCAGTTATTTTGTAAAAGTTCTACATAGCAACTGCACTCTACATGTTTATTGTAAACACTTGTAGTCACAAGCGCAAACAAGTTAACTGAATACTGTTAATATTGTATTGATCTTTATTAGACACAAATATTAATACCCAAAGTATTTGTGTTCATCTCCATTTTTAAATTTTAGTATAATATGTTAAATCAACTTTTCGGGTGTAGGTATCATATTCCCGAATATAGTTAAATGCAAGTTATTTCAGTATTAATGAGATTTTCATTAGTATATCAAACTCTTGATGGATTTTAAATTGAATGGTATTTTTGATTACAGATTAGTCCTTATAATTTTATTAGTAAAATATTTTACTTCATTTAGATATATTATATTACATGTTAGTTATGTCTCATCTCTTTAGTTATGTACAATATATTAGATTTTTTATATAAATAGCTATAATTTATTTTTGAATGCTCTCGATGAGCGAAACTACTCCTGATATAAAAATATTTAATTTTGGAGGTGTTTCTAAACATTGTGATTTTATTATTTAAATGTAATGTCTTTCCATCAAGAAATGATTCTGTCACATTAAATATGATATATTTTAGTAATAAATTAGGATATGGTACATAGTTTGAGCATAGAAATGAGATAATTATTCAGAAAACATGTGGATTTAATTTTAAGACTACAGAAATAAGAAACTAAACAATAATAATAAAATAATCATAAAAATTAAAAATAAAATAGAAAAAAACACAACATAAAAAAACTAATCTCATTAATGAGTAAACACACCTCACTAGGCAATTCAGTAATCAAATGAACAGCATTTGCAAGCGGCATCTCATATGACCGATTACTTGTATGAATATTTTTCTTAAGCATACACTAAATGATTAAGTTTATTTTTTCAATAATAAACAAAGCTCACTGTCGTAAGCAATTCGTGTCAATAATGATTTTTTTAATTATAAACAATACAACTTTATACCGGTACCACATGCTAAACAACGGTTCTAATTGTAAATCTAATTATCAATTTAGTTGACAGCATAAGTTTTACACTTAAAATATTTGCATGCCTCAATTCTTCCATATTTCTACAAAGAGAACTCACAACGTTGGTATTCGTTGTTATTTTAATTAAATTGAGTCAAATTGTTGAATAATTTACCAAACAAAGCCATGAATTCACTTTGTTAGATATCTGTAAATATTTGATAAACCAAAGACCCGAGGGGTTTAAATCTGACACGTCAACCGAGCCTTGCAATACCGTCTGGTACCCCACACTGTCTACGCAATAATAACGTGTAATAATTCTAACGCAATATTATTTTCAAAATCATAAAGGTTTAAATAAAAAGTCTTTGCAATTCTTAATAATCACATTCCGATTTTTTACTTAACTGTTCCGTATATTTTTAGCACATTTCGCCAATATTTTTGACCCGAAATACGAAATATTGATTGATAATATTTAGGAATCTGTTTGATTAGTTATGTTTTAATTGCTTTAAGTCTAAATAGAGCGTGCAATTACAAAGAAACATTTTTGCCAACCCTTGAAAATGGCGTGGTATCATTGGCAAATTTGCAATGTTAAAATCCTCAGAAACATTCAACGGTATTCCTTTGAAGATGTTATCCGTAACCTGATGTTGTATTTTTTTTTTCGTAACTTATTTCCCTCGTCTCATAAAACCCTTACCACCAGAATTTAGTGACTTCTGTACAGTAATTTATTTTCTTGATTTTTTTTAAGTTATCATACCATTTTAGAATATTGAATGTTGATTTAATTTTACAGCCTAGTATGAAATCACATCAAGCAAGTCCTGTCTACACATATTTAAATAAACTGGCGACATCTTATCTCTAAAGAGCGGTGCTTCGATATGATCTAAATTTTCCTTTATTAATATGCCATTTTTATACGAATATTTTCCTTAATCTTGCTCTAGCCACAAAAATCTACAATTAAGTCGCTAGTCATTTCCATAAATTGTGTAGTATTTTTTTTCATTTGTTTCCTCCGCTGTATTTTTTGCGTCATTCTAAATCAACATATAAAATAATTATGGTGTTACATATCAACACAGTTCGTACTGCTGGAATCGGAGGTAGATATATCGCGATTTACACAAATATTCCCTTTATGTACGATGACACCATCCAAATCACTCGCACGTACTCTATACTTGGTAAGTGCGATCCAATAATATAACTATTCCGACGTTCTCAATCGATAAGCTTTAGTTCAATACTTGACTTACAAGGTGTATAATTACCACAGCAAACAGTTAATGCCGATCGCCGATTTGCATAATACACAAATATATTTCGTCAGCGGACCTTGGAAATAAAGGCGAAATTTTCATTCAGATACCTGATTCCACGTGATGACGAAAACACAAATGTGAGTTTTTTTTTTATAATTTGAACAGTTGTTGAACCATAAGTGTGAGTTTCACGATTTCACCTTGATTAAAGATTGCAATAATTGTTTCAAAAATCTCTGTACACCGCACGCAGTAAGCAATGAGCTATTATTTGTATAGTTCAATAATAAGTACTTTTATATTATAAAACAGACACTGTTTTAAAACTCGAATACAATCATTTTTGCTAAATATATTATTTTTTGCACATATAAAATAATACCACTAGGATGAGACAGTTGCCACAATAATCATTGATAAGGGGGCTACACATTTGAAATATTCTACTATATACAGTACTTACGCTTTTTCTGAAAAGATTGCTCTGCGCTAATAATCAAACATTCTAATACTCCAGCAAGGGCGCTTAATTCTTTTTTTTGTTCTCGAAAATTTTACAGGAATATAATTTTTTTTTGTGATAAACTGCTATTACAACATGCTCTTCGTAATAGTAACCCTATTTTTACTCTACTTAAGATATAGGATTTTAAAAAATATTGAACCCAAACAAAGGCTATACAACCTAAGCTTTTCCCTATAATTATATCGTCGAAGTTGCCCTCGATAAGTATGATTTTTTTGGATAGATTTGCGAGCTCATAATCTACCTCACGCACTGTATTTAAAACCGTTACTCAAGCTTCAAGTAGACACATAATGCTTTGTGTATCGGCCGTGAAAATCTGAATCGCTGTTATATGAACAAATTTTCCGATATTTTTTTTTAATCGGACGTCGCAATTAGGTCGCCATCAACCAATCAACTCGTACATATTATTTGGACTGCATTTAATGTGCGTTTCAACATTTTTGATAAAAATTTAAATAACAAGCCAATTGGCCAAGCCTTATCGGCTTAGGCTGGCAACTGACACTCGTTTCAATCCAGACGCTCCACTTCAAATATTGAGTGTGGAATTTCTTGTTGATTTGATGGAGTGTGGTACCTTCGACTCGATCGGTCCGTAAATTGTTACAGGGGAGTGTTAAAAAAACGATTTGTAGTAGCGTATGAAACATTTCGTAAATGCCGAATTTTTCTCGGCGTTTGGAACACTGTGCTGTCAATACAATACACACAATACAATACTGTCGGGAACAATACATTGGTTCTTCCAGTATATTAAATTTAATGTTTTACTGTAGTAATAATTCTTTTAAAATAAAATTTTAATTCAATCCTACGATAAAAATAAATCATTTCTTCATAATAGAAAAAGTAGGTGTTTTATTTGATTCAATTGATAATCACTTTTAAAGTGTTAAAAGATCAGTTGATAATGATTCCGATGAACGAAACCAGCCCTGATCATTACATATATATATATTAGAAATACGTTATTAGCACTAAAGATATATTTTTGTTATTTAAAATATCGATCGATAATATTTATATAACTCAAATTTACTTGTCTATTCTTGCTTTGATGGTTCTTAAGTTTATCTAGAAATATGTTGTTTCGTGTATCATGTTTATATTGAAAGCATAATGAAGTAAACTAAACTATAATATTCAGTTAACAACAAGCGGGAACAAATAAAGACCGGGGCGGGGCGAAACACTTCATTTTACTTGAAACGATCGTCAATGTCCAGCTTTAATAATGTGGTCACGCTTACACTAAATGATCGGTTAAGTAATACTTATTATTATTATAATTAAATTAAGAAACGCATAATATTTATCTTTTACTTAATATGTGTTATATTTGATAATATTTACTACGATGAGTATACGAAATGTATAATACAAAGACGTACAGTCATACTAATGAATATGAATTATGCATTATTTACTTTTTAAACTCGCACATAATTTGAGAGGCGGTTGTTATATTAACATTATTTTTTACATGGTTTTTGTTAAATAAAAAATGTAATTTGAAATAATTTATTATTAAGGTTACTGATTTTTTACAATCATTGTGAAATATGTTTGCTGGTGGACAGTTCTTTGGAGAAAGTTTGAAAAAGTAAGCATTTTATATAACCAAAATATACATATATTTTTCAAATATCTTCGATTGATGATTTACACTAAATTTACTGTAGACTTCCCGGGTGTATCCACTCCCAATTCGAAGCATATGGACTTCTGATTCAGCATTTCAGCAAAGGTTTATCTGTTAGAACTAATTGTTACTCAGTCGCTCAACTTCTCTTTTTAATATTCGGTAAGGGTATACGGATGGAGAAAAGAAAAGCTAGTGATTAGTTAATTGATTGAGAGGGATGGTACTGTAAAAATCATAGATAATTATCCATTTAAACACAAATCCGTACATCGAATGAAAAATCAATGTATGTAATTCTTTGTGCGAGGGTTCGAAATTCAGATACGTCAAATAGCGCGTTGGCCATGTTAGATACAAGTCTGACTGATTTATTCATTATGAATTTCAAAAATTACAAAAAATACTGGGCATGATTTAAACAGTTTTGAATAACGCAGCATGTTGAAGAACCAAGCTACTGTTTACATAATAGGAAATGTAAGGAAATAACGACGTGGCTGTACTACTTTTGTGACACAAGAAATCTTATTGCTATACATAGTCGACCAGATATTTTGCACAATATTTTATTTATATTTGAAACAAGCAATCCGATGCAGTTTCGTGTATATTGTTTGTTTGTCATGAGATATAAAGATACGTAATTTACCAGCTGCTCGAATCAAATCCGATCAAAATTTGCTCCACAATTTACATAAAATAAAGTAGATTTCGAAAATCGATAGCAAATGAATGGATTTCATTAAACTTGACGCGATTGCTTTGTGTAATTGTGATTTACCTTATCTAACGATCAGTTCATTGTTTTTACTTTATATAACTTAAAATAAAATATTGAGCAATTGGCAATTAATATAAATATATGACTTATTTTTTTTAATGATTAATGTTAAATTAAATGGTTACCTAATAAAAAAAACACGCATTTGTTAGTGAATGACGTGTTATTTAGACTTATTTTTTGAAATCCATTACGTCATTTTCTCTGAAAATATTTGCGAGGAACTGATTGACCCACCATCGTCCGCCTTGTGATTGCATCCACTGATTTCGTGTCCTCTTTCCATAATTCAATAATAAATAGGAAATGCCTAAAAAGGAAAAGGTGGAAGAAGAAAATATACTTACTCGCTTAGGTTCTTTGTCTGTGATTGTATCGAAAACGCCGATTGTTCTTATGGTGAGTTTCGTCTACATCTTTTAATTACATCTACAGGAACATTTGCTGTTTTTCTACTCGTCGCTGTGATTAGTAACGGGTGTGAACCTTCAATTATATAAAAGAAACATTTATGGATCCAAAGACATATATGACCCTTTCTTAGCTACCCTTTTCCTCTCCTCTCCCAAAGATATAGATTGAGTGAGTGACTTTTCGTTAAACGATATCAGTAGACATTCCTTAATAACCGTTCATACGCTTTATATTAATAGCTGGCTTGTTAGAAAAATCCTAATTAACACGCCAAATATTCACCATTGGCATGAGATGAAATAATTCTAAATTTTTAAAGATCACCAAATCGAATGCTTTCAAATGTATAAATAAAAGAGAGTGCATACACCCGAGACACTCGTATGCGATGAAAAAGTTATGACGCCTTTGTATAATATAATACATTGATAAATATTGCTTGGCCATCCCGTAGTTCAGTACTAGTTTCAAACGATAGACTTCAATGCAGTGATACGATAATCAAATACATACCGTATATTGATTTTTTCACGACTTTCGCTTAATATTTAACAAAGGCTTAAAATACTACGAAGCTTCAGCCATTCCTATCCAAGCTATGTCTAAATACAATTGAGCCATTTTTTATTGATTATTTCTTATTATTTAGTTTAGTGACGTATTAAATTTCAGTCCCGACTTAGCGTGTGCACTATTATTTAACTCGAATACTAGTTTACATTAATGACTTACATAAATATGTTACATAATGCTCTTTTAGACCTATAATTAGTTTAATCCTCTACAACAATTCTGACGACTTAAGCCCATATTGTTTTAATATTATTAGATGATTACCATCTATGTATATATATTATATAAATATAATTAACTTTTCAGTATATTTTCAATATAATTTTTGCTTACTTATTTATTCGATAAGCTTGTGTATTATGTATGATACGTAAGAATGAAAGAAAATATTATAATTTATTGAGAAATCTTTTTTTGTGTTTGATAAAACAAATAATTCTACTTATTACAATGACATTCTGAGTTCATGAATTACGTGAAATGTCAATAGCAAAGCCACAGAATTTATATCAACTGGAAAATCCCCTATCCGCCAGTTGCACTTGAATATGAATTGTATTTGATTTTTAAAATTGACGCGCATATACTTGTAAGATGCATGTTTTTCAAGAATCGTTATGTTACATCATAATTATCCGCAAAACAGGAACTCGGCGTGGATATGCTCAGTTTTCATTTCCGTTAAAAATCTTTTCTTTTGTTGATACTGTCAGTGAAAGTTATTTAACAAATGAATACCTTTGCGTTTAATAGGCGCAGACATGGCGTCAAGGCTTGTGACTTGACTCCGCAATTCATTTTTTCGTTCACGGATATTGATTGATCGATAGCGAGCGATGAAAATTGTTGCATTGTGCATCCATCAGTGGCATTCTTGTAAAAAACAAAGACCGTAATAAATTATCAGGACGGAAAATTTGAATATCAAACAATCTTTTAATGACACTTCAATGTGTGATTTCCTATAATAATAATATCAATATTAATTTTCCATTACTCATTGTTGTATTATTTTGTGTTACATAAGGCACTTGTACCCTATTATCACTTATTTATGAGTACAACGCTCGTTTTTTGTCTTCCTGATTCTTTCGTTGCTTACCGTAAAACTGCAAGCTCTGGCTTTGAAACTGCACTAGAATTTAAAAAAAAAAAACAACAACAATGTGCAGATGGGTTAGACTAACTTCCCTGGCTGCATATAGGTCACCTTGTCGCAGACCTGAACTTTAGTATTACCCATGTGGAAAGCGGGCGACATATTAAAATGAAGAACGTAACTACCATTAAGGAATGGCTTTCGTTTTAGTGGATGCAAAGGTCAGTATATGTGAGGTGGCACTGGTGATGACTCCCTGTCTAATGCACCCTCGATGTCAAGGAAGACTCCTTAGATCTTGTATTGGCTAGCACTCACTGCATGAAGAACTTTATGTATAGCATTCATCAGAAAGGATACCGGTGCGACCTCAGATAGAAGGGTCTTAATCATAAAATTTGAAGATTTTCATCATTTCTCATTCCATTGATTATAATCAAAAAATCTTTTATTTTTTAATCTTTCTCAACAATTACGCCGCTGAATCAATGTATATTATTTCTACAATGCAGTTACGTATGATAAATGTATTCTCACACAATTCCTATTTATGCCTCCTATAAAAATTTTGAGAATATAAATCACTCAAAGTATTCTTAAGTCTCTCAATTAACAGGATAAAGCTTCTTTTTTTATTATAAGATACTATCACTAGATGGCAATGTCTTAAAATTAATAATTACTACAATGCCATCTTCAGAAAGTAAACAATAGTTAAATTCTAATATATTTTTTTGTCTTAATTTCATCAAATGAACAAGACTAAATTAATTTTTGTAACGAATAAGATCACTTTAATAAATAATAAAAAAAATCAAAAATACAACAAACTCCATTATTGGAAAGTAATACTAAACATTTATTTGTAACTGTTGCCATCTAGTAAAAGTTAACAATAGTAAATAATTAAAACAGCTTACTGCTGAATATTTACTGAATTTCTCTAAGCTGTACTATTTTTAAAAAAATCAATAAGTATCAATGCAAGCTGAATAATAAAATATTTGCAATGCATCCGTTCATACAATATTAAATACCTACTACTTTAGTCTAAGTAAGGCCTGTACAAATTACAGATGAATTCAGTCAGCAAATGTTATGTCATAATATTGAAAGTTGTAAAAAGCTCTCAAAAATTTGAATGATTAAATTGTTTGATACTAGGAAATCACTTTATTAACATTATGAATTATTGTGTATACCTAAAAAGAATACCTACTATTATACATGCATCACAAAAATCATTTTATTTTCCTACTGTTTCCATTCACCCAAAACCAACTTACTCTGTGGCTCCATGCAATAGGCATGGAGGTCCAGAGTAAGTTGGTTTTGTGTATATATTATTTATACATTATACAAACCTCATTTTTATAATCAATAAAAACTTTCAATGATAATTATTGGGATTATAGAATAGAACTTTTTATGAATATATTTAACACACATACACTACAAAAATTATAAGATATATCTTTATTACCTTTGCCACATAGAAACGATTTATTAATGGCAACATAGGATATTGGGAAAGGAGTCAACCAAGCAAGTTTTGGCAAAATCTACTTTCATCCTTTAAAGTATTATTTTTCTGAACTCAATCGTGGAATATTTCGACATCCGAAGCAATACTTTTGTGTATTGTTCATACTCTAGCTAGTGGCATCCACATATGCAGGTTGGTTCAGCACTTCATAAAAACAAACAATGGATATCTACAAGGATTGCAGAATTGTCATTTTAGCCTCGTATATGCCTAATATAAAGTAAGTTGAATAAATCCTTGGGTAGTGTTCATTCACCCTCAAGTCTCAAAAAAAAATTCTGGATATTCTTAATAAAAGCCAGCAAATTCATTAGTCAACTGAGTCGAATATCAACTACACAATGACAGGAAATATCTTTTGAGAGTACACTTTTAAAACTCAAGTGATATAGCTAACTAGTTTATTAAAAACATTCCAATTTGATTGATGTGCGTTCGCTGAAGTCACCCATTCCAACATAAAGTTTCAAGTCTTTGTTTAACTACGTTGAACAAAATATGATGTAATATTTAATAATGATATTATTTATTGATATAAATAAATTCATTACATTTTCCATTAAATTAAATCATGACATGACATGACTGACAAACAGAACTTAATGTGAATAATGATTTTGCATCTCTTTGGAGTTTAGCTGGGTCAGGTTTGCAAGTTTTTGTTTTGTATTTGACAATATTCTGAAGCCTGTTTCGTTTTAAGGTATTTTAAATTGTCAAAACTTTTAAACACAAAATGGCTTTAGTGAGACTAAAGATAAAAGCCCAACATTCACAGTACTTTTTTACAGGTAATAGTACTGTGATTATGGAATGATTGGGTACACTCGGTTTTATATTAGAAGAGATAATTTTAATCAGTTGACAAAAAATATTTATTGCATGAGATATAAAATACATTAAAATATTATAATTTATATTAAATATACTACATTATAGAGAAATTAAATATACGAGCAATTATTTCAGTGGTCATTGAAGATACATATATTGGAAAAGTATGAAACTATCATTGTAGGTAATTTTCAAAGTATTGAAACGCTTTCTTGGGTCATAAATAACATGCAAGACTGGCACTAGCCAGACCCAGGCTATTTTTTAGAATCCAATTTCATGCTTCAAAGGGCAAAAAAATGTGAATCCATAGATTTTGTTTTTAAATAATAAAAACACATTCGTTTAGTACTATTTAACCGGTTAACTGCCAAAAGGGTCTTAAGACCCATAATTTTCTGTGAACGGAGCGCCGCTCATACAAAAATTACGTCTTAAGACGCGCCGTTTTAGCAACTTTGACTTTTTTTTTTTTGACAACACTGCACCATGAACAACTAATTTTATGATTATGGATAAATGACTGCACGACTGGCGCGCTCTTCATTTATTTGGTAAGTTTTATAAATTAACTTTATTACACTTTCAATAACGATATGTTCAGAAGGTTTTATTTTTGTCGTAAAATTCGCGGCGTGCTGGGTACCGCTATACATGTACCTGCCGGCAGTTAACCGGTTAAACAATTTATTTTATTATCAGGACTATTGAAATATAATTAAACTATGGAAATATATTGTTTAGTTAAAATATCATGCGGCTCCATCAAGAATTGACATGACACCTTAGAAAATTCTTTAATTGTTAAATAACTAAGCAAAAATAAGAGAGATAAATTTTAATACTAATATTGCCTGTAAGGAGTTTACAGCTAACTCTTCTACAGATTAAAAAAATAAGTTTATTTTTACAGATATTTGATAAATTGATTTTGTATATTTAATTTTTTTTAAGTTTTGATAACATACATATTCAATTTTATTTTACGAAAATGAAAATGCAAATAAAATCAGTCTCATTTGTTATGTATAAAGTGATTTTAAACTGTTGAATTTATTTCAAAAATAAATATTATTTATTGTACGATATATTTATAAAAACGAAAGAATTATAATGTTTCATAGTTTTTATTTATGTTTAGTGAATGGCGAATGCTATATGTGAACGTAAAAAAATAATTTTTGATCAAATTAAAAAAATAGCATATTTTATTCCAAAAAAAAGATGTGTATATTACGTTTTAAAGTTTTTGAATATTTTAAAAATATCATGATATTTTATTATCTTTCATTTAATATTTCAGAATCTTAAGAAATTTAGTCTTATACGAAAATTCTTACTAATATTATTCTCAATAATTAGAAGCTACTTACGTAATAAATTCTTTGAATCACAAAAGAGAAATATATGAATTACTTTATATAATGTGTATTTTCGTCGTTTGCAACACTTAAATGATGTATTTGAAATAACTTGATACTTGACAAAAATGATTAGCAAATATTCGTTGGGTGAGACTATACTACTAAAATATTGGTCAACTGTGTTTTTGTACGAATATATTTTAAATAATTATATTTTCTAAGATAGTTACATTTATTTATAAATAAAAAATGGAAACACTAAAAATAAATTATCAATAGGGATGGCGGCAGATTAAATCAGTGCTTTATGGTTCGAGTACTTTCTTCACTATTTAATACAACAGTTTAACTATCGTAAACACGTTAAAAAATGTGTTAAGAATATCAAAAGATATATCGAAATTGTGAAATACTTTTGTATCTTCTGAAAGTACAATATCCCTTATGTAAAGTAAAATTATGCATAGATAACGATTCAATACTTTACATCCGTTACTTTAGTGAGGTTACAATTTATACACTATATTGTCTTCAGAAGAGGAGATCATGTGATAGTTTGGTCCACTTACAACGAAAGATAAACAAATTTAATTTAAGTTTTTATATGTATATCTAAATAGTTTTAATTATTATCAAGTATAAGCGAAAATAAAAGTAACCATTTATCCAATACTCGTAATCAAGTAACGAATACAACCCTAATTCCATGGCGATGATGCGAAACGCAGGAATGTGGTGGGAATGTGATGTGTTTATGCTCAGTTGTCGTGTGAATTAGTACAAAATCTTTTGAATAACTCTATATAACGGGTTAATTCTATTGTATTAATTGTTTTAGAAATGTTTCTAATTAAAAACATTTAACTTAATTAGGTTGTGTTACAAGTGTACTTCAGATTTGTGTTCGCTTTGTTATCAAGATATTGTTTGCCATAACTCAGTCCAGCCCAAGACAGTGGTAAAATCGTATTAATTAATACACATTTTGATGCATTTAAGAATGAAAAACAAACGTGTGATCCGTTTAGGTATGATCTCTTATGGAATGGTAAACTTTGTGAAATACCCAGATAGCACAGCTCCGCAACACTTTGTTATGATCTATCCCTAAACAGTGAGTTACTTGTTTTTTAATCATGCTCTGTACATATTTACTAACGTCATTTCGAAACATGTCTTACCAATTTCAAAACACTACTTATCTGCGATATTAATCGCGAAGTTACACCTTATTTCTCTTAGTAACAATCTACATTTAAAAAACGTTTGTTATGACACATTTTAGGATGATGGCATGGTAGATCTTCAGCCGAAACAGAGCCTGTCGTCTGGCTCTAGAGGAGCACGCGGGGCAATGTTCGTTTTAGACTTGCACAGACGTAGACACGGGAAAGATGTATTATACAGAAGCAATTCAAGTCTTGAGCTAATAAACACCGAAAATCATCTACCTCCCACAACACTAAGGAGAGAGTACGGCAGCCACGGCTCAATCGATGTCATCGGCAGTCCCACTTCCACGGGAGAAAGCTTTTTTGCCATGCTGCAAGACTTTCATCCTTCAAATATTCCCGGAGACCAGCGCTCGCCCGGTCCTTCAGAATACTTGCGTGTCAAAATGGACCCCCTCTCAGAGGCATCACATAATGTGATGTCAATAGATTGCGAAGACGGAATCAGTAAAAATGTAATCGGCGGCTCAAGCCCGAAGCTTAAAATAAAATTTCACAAATTCTGGGGTGGAAATACTGTCAGCGGCATAGGAAAACTTCAAAGGCACCAAACACCTTTAGATGACACAGTTTTGAACTCGTCATCGAATAATTTTTACAACAGTATCACATCCAATTGTAGTGATATGGACGATCATCAAAAGAAACGTGGTTTCGCTCATTATGACTGTCAATCTTTGACAGCTAATTTGATCTATGCTGCTAAATCACGCGGGATTCTTTTGGGTAGAAGAAGAAATACAACAACCGGAGCTTCGGCAGCATCAATGACTGCCTCTAGGCCTGCACAAATTGATGGTGAAACTGACGATGATGCAGGAGATGGAAGAACTAATGATCTTATTGAAGCTTGTAAATTTTTTCGTAATGAAATCGGTGGTAAGTTCACCAAAGTTTTCTCAACACCACCTCAATTTAGAGAGAAATAAAAATTCCCTCTTTTTATTTTTATGTTATACAATGTTGGGCATTTAACTATTAGAGTTCAAAATAAAACAATGGCTTTTCTTAACCTTTATACATGTAATCAAAACTGTAACCAATATACACCACCAGTTGAGCGAATTTTCAATATCACATTTGTGACAAGTGTCCTGCGAGATGATCTTGATCTTCACTTCAAGTCTTAAAAAGTGGAAGACTTTTTAGCAGAAGTATTTGTTTAGAATTGTTTTTTTTAGCTATCTAATAATAGATAATGATGACATTTTTCCCAGGAAAACAAAAAAGACTTTTCACTTGTAGATGTATGTATTTATGACATCCGATCGCTATTGGGAAAATAATTACTTAAGCGCATCCAGAACAGCTTGTAATTCTTGTGATGAGCAAAAACTCTGTAGGTCTTTGCAATTGCTAAAGTCACAAAAATCAACCATCATTAACACCCAATTGGGAAAAATCGTACCATTAAGATTCGAATTTAGGTTTTCTTCAAATTGATTTTGTTCAGATAACTTATGGTGAAATTTTTTATATATTTTGTTTGCTGATGAAATTTTTCTTTGTTATGGTATGATACTTATTGATATGTAAATTCTAAAAAAGATAAATGTAATAAAGAAGATAAACTTGCTCTAAACTATTTAGCAGTGGTATGTTCATTTCTAAAATTTCTTAATAAATAATTTATCAAAACCAATCACTTAAAAATCAATAATTATCTCTTTGTTGTGATCTTTCCCAAATGACTTGATAATGGGTGCTACTTATGATTTTCTTTAGTCTTTTCTCTTTGTATGTTTTAAGAAAGTATGCTATGCTATTTTTTTTATATCAAGGCATTTTTTAAGCAAATTGCATTGCTTAAAAACTACATCTTTATTCATAACATTTTAGGTGAAGAAGAACGAAATATGAGCTTAAGCTGGAAAACTGTAAGATCAAAGAAATGTGACAGGTACAATAACTCATCAAATGATGCATGTATGCATCAACCGAGTGTAGCGTATGGCTTGTCTATTCTTGAGTTCCCGCCAGGACAATCACATTGGAATCGGAGCTGCTATTTAGCAAAAGTTTTTCCACATTCTCTAAGACCCATTGAATCCCAAGACCAAGGTGCACTATACTACAGAAAATACTTCTATGGCCAAGGTAAATTTATTATCAATTTATAGGCTGGCTAGTATTTTTATCAGTGAATCTGCCATCAAACTTTGCATCAGCATCGTCCCTTATTTAATTGTACAGAGTTTGTGTCGTATTGCTGCCACTGAACTATATTAAATATCCATTGCTGCTAGTGGACCAATGCCCATATCATAATAATATAAATAGAATAATATCCGCATATCAATACATTATTGACTACATTTGCAATTTTTTAATATAAAAAATTATCTCTGATACTGACATAAAGTATTATATTATATGCTAAAACTATTTCTAGCATATCACTAAACATGAAAAGATTTCACATATGAATGAAAATAATTAAATACTGCACTCATTGCAAATCACCATTTTTTTTATTTGCTGCTGATAATTTGTGAACACAGCTTTGTTGTGATCAAATTGACATCTCGCATTAATAAACAAGCAGACAAAACATAATGTTGTTAAGTTTGTAAGTTCACCCTTACCACTCCGTTGGTGCCGTAGCAGCGCCATAAACAATAGGAATAAGTTTTATGACTCACAAGATAAAAAAAAGTCCCATCGCAGGTATAAACATGTTGCTACTCAGTTGTGTTAGTGACATGTCGTACGTTTTGCTTTGTTTTGTACTCAAAACAATAACTACAAAGTTTTTTTTTGCGAATAATATTCCCTGCTTTAAAAATATGAAAGAAAATTATGACCCTAGTGAAAGTGATGAAGAGTTGGTTTTTGAAGAGCAGAATGATTATTCTCCCGACTTTTCAATGGAGAGTGACAGTGAAAGTGATTTTATTGGACATAGGCGGAATATGTAAGATTATGTCAGATGTAGACAATTCGCAAGAAGAGGAGTGGATAGATGTGGCTGATGAGGATGACTTGGACACTATAACCTTTGACATAGGATCACAAACAACAGGTCCTCGTGTTTCTAGTTCAATCAAGGAACCTATCCATTTTTTTAATTTATTTTTTACACCGGAACTCGCAAAAGAAATTGTTAGAGTCCAAAGATTATGCAAGAACAAAATTACAAAACAAAACATCTACATACTCTATTTTGCAAAACTGGCGAGACATCGAGTTTGATGAATTTTGGGCATTTATAGGGGTAATACTGAACATGGGAACAATGCCTTTGAAGAACATTCAAGAATACTGGAGTTGATCGTGCAGATCAGTATGCATCTTCGTATTGCTTCTTAAGAAAATCGTTGAACTGGTGGCGAAAACTCTTCTTTTGGGGAATGGAGATATGTTCAGTTAACTCGTATATTTTATATACAGCAAAGAAGAAAAAGAATAATGAAAAACCTATGAGCCATTTAAAATTTATCAAAACTTTAATGGATCAATTAGTGGGTGACTACAAAGATTTCCGAAAAAGGCCATCTATTTACGCTCCATCAAAGAACAGACTTTATGGAAAACATCATATTTTAAGGAAAGGTCCAAAGAGGGACTGTGTTGGTCTGTTCAAATAGGGCAGTGAAAGGTGGTAGACGTGATACCAGCGAATTCTGCGACACATGTCCAAACAAACCACATATGCATTTAGGAGATTGTTTTGAAAAATACCACACATTAAATAATTATAAAAATTAGTGTCTTGCACCATTTTTTTAATAACAAATTTATATCACTTTTAAGGTGTAAGTAACTGTCACTTCTTGATGGAAAGGCATGTTTTTTTAAATAATAAAAACACATTTTTTTAGTACTTATTTCCACAATATATTTTTTTGATCAGGACCGGTTTCGCTCATCGCGAGCATTATCAACTGATATGACTGATGATTATCAACTGAAAAAAAAAAAAAAAAACTAATTTATATGACAATAAATACATATTTTTAACATAACCACAACTTTTTATTTATTCCCACACTGAAAAATATTTTTTTTCAATTTTTTAAAAGTATACCAATTTTTTCTAATATTTTTGCATTATAATGCTTGGATTTTCTAAAATTTCATATGAAAAATGCCTAGAGTGGTAATGGTTAAACTTATCTTGATTAATTATATATATGAAATGATTTGTTGTGAGACGTTAGGGTGAGTCCATGTATGCTCTTACATTCTCATTGAACGCACACAAGTGGGTTCTAAAACATAGATAAGGTAAAATTTACCTCATGTCACTGAGATCTATATGAAATAAGTATTTAATAAGATGCTTTTAGATTAAAAAATATGCATCAACATTTAGCAACAATTTACTTTTGGAGAATTACTCATTCAACTTGGATGAAAGAAATATTGCGCCAAAGCATTGTAAATTATTTAAACAAAACATTTTGGAAATGATCAATAAATAATCTACCCATTTTCAATGAACAAGTTAACCTCCCTAATTCTCTCTTACTGATCCTTCATGTGAAATAAGTTGAACCAATCAACAATCTAAATAACCACCTACGATTGAAAAATCCTATGGTTTGTAATAATTGTCTGTAAGATTATTTCCTCAAATAGACTGTTACTAAAAAAATATATGGAAATTCGCAAAGTTTTTATAGTTGAAATTTGATAATATTTTTACTAAAATCTCCTCTATGGTTACATCCTTGCTTGAGAAATGTTATATTAAAAGCAATCAACATGAGTAAGTTTCTACTAGTATCTATTACAGTTACTGATATTCAATGGCTTAGATATCACATTACCTGCTTATTCTATGATATCTTGTTATGTCAAAATAAAAACCAACTTTTAGAAATACAATCATATTTTAGTCATTAAACATCAAAAATTGCAACATATAAAATATTATATTTATTATGAGTAATGACTGTTAGAGAGGATAATCATGTTATACACCTAGGCCTCATATAACACGGTTTTATACAACACGGATGTATAAATTGTGAAATATTTTTATATGACATTCTTTAAGGGAAAAAAATTAAATTAAAATGAAATGTTGATTGAACCTACCACAATTGATGACTCGGAAAGCAGTTGCAGTGAAGTGGCAACTGCTTTCACATTAAAAACAATGAATGATGGCTTGGATTTAGCTAATAAAAAAGATTTTTTTTTTTGGTAATGATCCTATAATGGAAAGGAGTTCAAAATTCAAGAGGGAATTGCAAAATATTTTGGAACCCTATAAGGAAATATGTAAAGATGTATACGCTAAAAGCAGACGGTTGCTTATTAACAAAATTTTTAAGGCTATAACTACAAAAAATTCAGAGTCCTCCAATGATGAAAAATCACAACCAATCTCGAAAAAGAGTGAAAGCGATAATGAACGAATGGCATATTATGTTATTAAAGTTTCTTTCGATTATTATGTAAATGTATATTTATTTATTTAAAAAAATAAATATGTATATAACATATTTATATATACTATGTTAAATTTTTTTTTGTATTCAAATCTTAATTTTGTATGAACTTCAAACTTTGTATAACACGGATTCGTATTACACGAAGTTTTTGTGTTACCGTATAATCAGAGGCCCAGGTGTATTTTTTTTTTTAAGTAAATTGGCAACATAATACATGTTTCTCTTTATTATTTTCAGAACATCAGAATTGGTTTGGTATGGACGAAGAACTTGGACCTATAGCCATATCAGTAAAAAAGGAGAAGACCGATATAGGAATTAACACTGAAACTTCCACTGCCGGTAACAACAACACTCCAGTTTGGTTGTATCGATTAATAATTCGCACTTCTGAACTGTTAACTCTGCGTGGTTCCATTTTGGAAGACGCAATTCCAAACATCAAATCGACCAATACCAAAACCTACTGCTCCAAAGAAATATTCGAATATATCGCGCCTGAGGTGCAACTTTCGTGCTTAAGGTATTGTTATATCATTATAATATCTAATTTAATATGTATAATTTTTAACGTAACTTTATTCTGACTTAAATTGAATTTAAATATGTTTTCTTCCTTTGTTTATTCACCTTTTTAACTTTCTTACGCTCGAGCTTTTTGGAATTATTAAGCCAAATATGTCACAATACAAAATTTTGTAATAAACTAAAATTATTGATAGTACGGTTCTATCAGCCATCAGAGAGTGCATACATGTTCATAGAAATAAATTTTATAATGAAGTTATTACATATAGAAGAAAAAATGAAAGATCAGCGAATATGGCAAACAAAACATAGCTGTGGTGAATGAAAATTTCCAACATGAGCCACTCTCAACTAACCGGCAATTTCATATAACATTTAACACGTTCAACGCCACATACGCCACCGGTGACCTACGCTGTTGTTGACCAGTGCGCCACGTAGGTCACCGGTGACCTATGTTTTTTTTTTCGAACAAACAGTCACTGTGCGCCAGCAGTCACATTTGGTTCGAATTTTAACACTGAATGTGACCTATATGGCGCCTATAAGTCGAATGCATTCAAAAAAATTCCAAAATTTTGTTTAAAAATGCAATTATTTTTAATAAATCTTCAAGTGTATATAAGCAAGCCTTATACATAATATTTTTTTTTTTACTTAATATTTTATTATTGCAAGAATATCAGATACTGCTTTAGATACATGTAATATATTATTTTACAGTCAAGTCTCGACTTACGACTGTACGAATTTACAACGGACAGATTTTACTTGGTTATTAGCAAAAAAATATATGAATCAGACATTGTATTGTTTTTTTTATAATATTTATATTTATCTTGATTAAAAAAAACAATTGTTTTGGAAAAATATGTATTTTTATATTGTTTTCACCAATACATGCTTATACATACGTAAATAAAATTATATATAAAATGAAATAATACATAAAAAACATCTTAAAAATAGTGTATACAAAAATAATATAAATCAGACATAAAATAATATGAAGAAGACATAAAACATGGAATAATAAAATTTATTTACAATATTAGAAAAACACGCAAGATTACAAATTAAAAAAATACAAAAATTTAAAAAAAATATAGACTAACTACATGGATAAATTTCTATGGTCTGTGTTGAAACATGGTAAACAATAGTGGGGGTGACCATCACACCCACCACAATTATGTTACAACATGTATTGTTTTGTTTCTCGCAAACTTACTGCCAAATTTCGCATTTAGCTTGTAACACTTGACGCAATAACAACGAACTTTTCGCACTGAACCCTCCTTTTTCAGTAGCTCATGACGTCAGTGTTCTTCTTGCCATGCCCGATGTTGATGGTTCGCTATCTCTGCAGCTGGTCAAATATAGAACAAGTTCCTTGCGAAACACAATGCCAATTTTATTGCCGGTTACCTCGTTGTACATGACCCTCGCATTTACTACCGAGGTGTTTAGTAAAAGCTCGATTGCTAATTTTCGGTACCACTTTACCGTTTTCCGCAACGGGCTGCAATATGCAGTCATTTGATCTGATAAGTCTACTGCAGCTTTTGCCTTATTATACTCCCAAATCATTTTTGGTTTTTCGACCATATTTCCTCTCCTATTTATAAAATTTACATATTCCAATGTATGCTTGGTAGAAAGCATCGTCATGTCTCTCGTGTCTTTCCATTTTAAAATTGTCACGCCTTTTCTATTTTACTTGGCAGCAATTTCTCCGCGGTTTAACTTTTGGCCGGTTACTTCTTTCGGTAATCCTCGGTTTATTAGCGAGATCCAAGCTAGTGTACCAATTGTCGGTACAGACAGTATGACCTTTACGCAAAAGTGGATGCGATAATGTCATCACCACATTTGTTGGTACTGATGCCCGAATCCAAAACTGCTTTCCAGTATATACCTGTACACTATACGTATATCCGGAACTAGTGCATAGTTTGAAAATTTTCAGGCCATATCTATGTCGCTTTGATTTTATGTATCGGCGAAAAGATATCCTTCCTCGAAAGGGAATCATACTTTCGTCAATGCAAATACTTCAGGATCGAAATGTTTTTTAAAATTAGCAATTAGTGCATCGACGATATTTCTGACTTTGGCCAGACGATCTTCGGGGTCAGCAGTCGTATTATCGCTGAAATGTAGCATTTGAAGTAATATTTCAAATCTATTTCGGCTCATCACCGTTTGCGGGAAGGTTTGTTTGAATGCGATGTCTCTGCTCCAATATAAATGTAGGTTAGGAAGTCTCACTAACCCCATCCAAATTATAAGTCCAAAAACCCTCTTTATTTCATTCTTGTTGGTAAGTGACCAAGAATTTAACCGAGATGATGCTCTCAAAACCTTGTTTTCAATTACTTGAACTGCATATCTGTTTGATTCTATTGAGATCGTTTCGAACACGTCATCTGTTACTAAAAGTTGGAAAAATTCGAATAGTTTTCCTTAAAGTAACATCGCAGCAGTTTCAGCCTTGACCTCCGGTATGACTCACAAATGGTGGCACGTTAGCTCTGACACCCACAGGATTGAACCACTCACAATTATCAACATTTTCAAAAACACTTATCGTTCACATTTATTTCCGATTCACTTTCACTACTTTCCACTTGTAATAATTGTCGACGACGGATAATATTAGGGATGCCAGTAAATGAATCGTTTTCTTCACGCAGAAAGCTACGGGCACTCAGTCCGTAACCTTGAATATACATAAACACATATTTTGTAATAAAATTGGGCATGCTAGAATTGTTTTTGGATACAAAAATTAATGTAGTATACGCGTTGTATTACCGCACGCCGCGTAGGTCACTGGTGCCCTACGCACATAATAGCAAGAAAAATTAGTTCTTTGAAAAATATAATTGTTAATTTATGAAGCCAACATATGTATATATAATATACAATATAGTTTGTATAATGGCGCAGGTATGTTTTTTCTCAAAATGTACTATGGCATTAAACGTGTTAATGATACGGGTTATTACTTCCAAGAAAAAATCGATTTCTATTTTATTTTTTATCAATAAAATAAGTTTGTATAATAATTATTATGCATGGCATTGATCTGAACTCTTTGCAGACTTTTCCCAGTTGAAGTTCTTTCAATCTAGCATAGATTTGATACCACCTTATCAACGAATTCAATAACATTATAGTCACAAATCTATACTTAATACCTTTTTTGCAAAATTTTATGATACATACATTTATCCTTTGCAGCACTCACTGACTTGCTCATATAGACAAAACAAAAAATTTAATACAAGGAAAAGTATGCCCCCACTGAAAAAACTGCAATAATGTCCTTGGTGCTATTCACAGTTTATTTTAATGACATACTATGATTTTTAAAGATAATTTTAGACGTTACTACTGGGAACCTAACTACTTTTCCGTTTACAGAACACCCCAGATCCAAAAGCTGGAATTGATTTAAATTATTGATTTGTATCAAAAGTAACTAAGAAATAAATTTGGTGTATGTGCTGCAAAATATAGACATTTCAATGAACCTTTCGTAATGTATTCACAGACTGGGAGTGACCGGCAACGGAGCTGAAGACCAGTTGCTGAGATTAGATGAACAGTGCGTCAGTCGTCACTACAAAGTGGGTGTCATGTACTGTCGTAAGGGTCAAGCGTCTGAAGAAGATATGTACAATAACCAAGAGGCGGGACCTGCTTTCGTTGAATTTTTGCAGACACTCGGTCAAACAGTTCGCCTCAGAGGTTTTGACAAATACAAAGCCGGCTTAGACAACAAGACTGACTCAACTGGCCTCTATTCAGTTTATACCACCCACCAAGACTGTGAGATTATGTTCCATGTGTCCACCATGCTGCCAGACACTCCCAACAATCGGCAGCAATTGCTCAGAAAGAGGCACATAGGAAACGACATTGTAACAATTGTGTTCCAGGAACCTGGAGCCTGTCGTTTCACGCCAAAGAATATACGGTCACAATTTCAACATGTTTTTATCGTTATAAGAGCGATCAATCCTTGTACTGAAAACACCCATTACAGTATTGCTGTCTCGAGATCCAAAGAAGTGCCGATATTCGGCCCACCTATCGTGGAAGGTGCTCTCTATCCAAAAGGAAAAATATTCACAGATTTATTATTGGCAAAGGTTATTTTTTTAATTTCTTAATATATTAACAAAATCATAGCAGTAATTTATGACGCAATACTTCGCTTCTTCGACAGAGCAAAACCTTAAGTGCAAATCTTACTAAATTACTTTTCTCACTATGCTCTGAATAAATTTTGGACATATATTTTTTGTCACTCTAATAAAAATCCTATTTATGATTTATTTATTTATATTAAAAACTACAAGAATTTTAATTATATAAAATGTACCAAGCTTGTGCTGAGAATAATTCTCTTTCTCATTTTATCATATGAGATACAAAGATATGCTGTTAAAATAGAAACATATTCACAGTGACAATGAGCAAAACCGGTCCTGATTGTATATTACGAAATTGTGGAAATAGTACTAAAAAGTGTGTTATTTATTCAGCTATAATATCTTACACCACGAAGTCACAGTTAACCCCTAAAAAGTGAAAATTGATTACATTGTAACAAAGTTGTTTCTAAAATAGTTGAAGCATGTGACATCTTACATGATCTATATAAATTATCTATTTAATTTCAGTTCAAAACGTTACCTTGGGTCTCTTCTACTTACAAATTGCACATAATTTTATTGATATTCTTTTACAGGTTATCAATGGAGAAAATGCTGCTCATCAGTCAACAAAATTTTCTACTATGGCGACTCGGACCAGACAGGAATACTTAAAAGACTTAGCTAAAAATTATATAACTGCCACACCTCTGGACACGGGACAAAAATTTTGTGAGTTTTATAAATTTTGTTTATATAAATATAACTCAATTACCTGCTCTTTTGATTAAATAAAGTGTCTGAAATTTCACAATGTCAGTTGTTATTTTTCTCTCATTATTGCTCTCACTTGTGTTGCTGTAAGCAAATGGGAATGTCACAGGACTAGTTTATAATGAAGTAGCTACTTAAATTTAAGGGAGCATTTTCAGCTTTATATATTTTTAAATATTTTCATATGTTTCAATTAATAGTTTATTAATTTTAATATGATATTTTAATTCTTGTTGTTTCTGACTAAAAAGATATCTTCATGTAAGTCAATACTTTAAGGCTGCATTACCGAGATATTTTAATTCATTTTGTATTGAATGGAAGGCCTTTAATTGTTGGCTTAGTAAAATATTTCTTTTTATTTTAGCTCTGTTTTCGTCCCTCTTGAAAGCCGGAGGCACCAGCGGAGTAAGTGGCGTTCGTCCGTTGGGCAGTGGTGCTACCTATGGAAAGTTTGTTCCTGGGGGAGCCCTCTGTTGGAGTGTGATGGCGAGAGACGAAGGTCGAGCCGGCGCTTCCACTGATTGCTTTCTGGGACTGTCACGTGACACTTTTGTTCTCATAGAGAAGTGTACCAGGCAAATTGTTTTTGTGGTGCCCACTAAAGCAATATTAGGTGAGACATTAATAATAAAGCAGTGCTTCTCAATTGAAAACCTTATCCAATCAAATATAGGGTTGTCTTTTGAATTCCTTTAGTACCAGGCCATAGAAAGAGTGATTGGACAGCAATTAATCCCCTCCTATTCTCATTTCTTGTCATGTCTTCTAAATATTATCACATAGAAGGGTTACAGCTATGACCTGCATAATTTGCTGCACCTTCACAAATAAGACAATAAAAACAATGCATATGCTTCTGATCTGTGCTTTAAAAGTAATAAAACAATATTTGCAGGTTGGAATTGGTGGGGGGAAGGTGGCGGTGTGAGAGTTTTCTTTCACAAAGGAGAAAGTATCGCAATGAAAGTGAGAGAGACAGTGGATGGAAATGAAATTGTCAAAAGTTTGACATGTGTCGCTCCATTGGCAACCGCTGCTATACAACTTCAACTGAGGCGAAACAATGTCGGACAACTTGGTAGGATAAAAATTATTTGCTATAAAAAAATCAAGTTTTCTAAGTTTTTTTCTCTTATCTTTCAAGTTGCAATTATTTTATCTTTATATTTTGAATACTTTTACTTGTATTATGTTTATATATCATATACTCTACCACAATTGTAAAAATTTAATATTGTTCAGTGAATATAAAATTTTAATTTATTAGGTTTCCACGTGCAACCGGATGGAGTGGTGACGCAAGTAGAAGCAGGCGGGGGAGCAGCCAGAGCCGGATTGAGGCAAGGAGCCAGACTGGTGGAGATCTGCACAGTAGCCGTGTGCACACTTTCTCATGATGAAATGGTGGATCTACTGAAGACTTCTTCGCCCGTAACTGTAACCGCTATTCCTTCACGTGCCGATGGGACGGCTCGTGGCTGTTGCACCGGAGCAGAATGTCCCGGAGGTGCTATTCCTGGAACAGGAGGAGGACAACTACCCGGAAGACATCGTCGTCGTTACGAAAGAAGCTTTTCTCCTCCGCGCAGCGGTGCCAGCTCTGGATATGGTACGGGCGGTTCCAGTAAAAGTTATCGACCTCCTGACTTGTGGTCTGCTGACGCCCGACCTGAAACTGATCGGTCTGCACCTCTTGTTGATAAATCTCCTGGCAGACTTACTGATTTAGAAAATGATCCTGATGAAAACGGTCGCGATGATCCACTTTCCGCTGTCTCTGATTCTCCTTCTGGCAGACGCTCAAGGGAAGCCCTCAACGGCCGCTCGGAAAGACTGCGGCCGACCAGTGATGGGGCGATTGACCGATCTGATTCGTCTCCGCGACCGCAGCAAGCAGGAGGTAACTCTAGACGGGGAACCCCTGCGAGCGGTTCCCAATCTCCCGCTTCGGGAGAGGCTCGCTTGCGTGTGAACCGATCCCAGCGGCACAGTGCTGGCGCTGCTACTACCCTCCAAGAGGACCTGATGCGTCTTATCAACCCTGACTATATGGAAAGTGCTTCGTGTGAGGAGGGTATCCTCACGCAGGCTCGCCCTGCTACCGTTATCTCCTCTGCCTCCAGTGCCGGTTCACCTGCTCCCCGACACCCACCTCCACTTCCCCTACCACTGCCAGATGCACGTCTTATGGATTGGCCGTCTCTTGTTGACACTGCCACCAGAGCTATGCTTCAGGTAACAGTGAAATGTTCCGGCTAAATTTATAAACCCTTCTTATTTAATTGAAACTTATTGAAGCATGAAGCACTGCTACTGCTAAATTTTATGTTTACAAAATAAATCACATTAAAAGTAAAATGCTTATTGTCTCTTTGTAATAATTTTACTAGTTCAGAACTGCATTTCACATTTTGTTAATATTTTATTAACTTTAGTATATTTGCAGTAGAGTAATATTTAATTATATTTTATTTATAGATATGCGAAGAACAGTATCCTTCATTGGGCGATGTAGATGGCAGCATTGCTTCTGGGGGAACTGAGATTTTAGATCCCCCGGACGCAACTTGGGGGCCGACTCCAGTGAGCATGATCAGTGATCCTTCAGGGGCACCCGAATGTTGTCCGCTGCGCCGGCAGTTGCACGAGCTAGAAGACAGGGTTGTTCGAGAGACTCGTGCCCGAAAAAATCTAGAAGAAGAGGTAAATTATTATTCACCTTGAATGTGTATTATGTGTATATTTTTTCTTTCATCACGATAATGTCACGAGAAATGTTTCCAGGTAAAGCGGTTACGGCATCACAATAGACGACTGCGTGAGGAAAGCGTCAGGGCTGTACAACAACTACAAAGATTTACAAATTGGTTTTTCCAAACTGTTGAACGTCAATAATGGCTTTGGCTGTGCAGTCCTGCGATGAAATTAAATAATAGAGACCAAACTGTATCTCACGTGGCATTTATTTTAAATTTTTTGATACAATACCAGTTCAAAGAAGTAGATGCAACAATATTTTTTTTTAAATGATATATAACCCTTTCATTTAATTACATTAGTACTTTTCCATTCATTTATACAGGCATTATTCATGCTTTTCCAATACCATCGATTTTGTTTATAGACATGTTCATTTTTACATATTGACTTGCAAACTAGAATTATTACAAAAGTGATTTAGAGTTTCTCTATACGTAAATAATATGTTATGAGAAATTCATATGTATAAACTTAGAAATTTTATTTATTTTGTTTGCTCTATAACTATGTTTTGTTTTATATTCCCTAGAAATACTGTACTGAATGAAAGTACAGTTGATTATAATTTCATAACTACAAATTAGTGTATATTGAAGTTTTATTTTAGTTTCCTCTTATCGATTACAGCTTATAGGTATAATAATAATGATTGTTATCCAATGGCAAAATTTTTCATTACATCCAGAAATAATATGGCAGATATTTTTATGCAGCTTTGATTTTTGTGATGTTTTAGTAATCACTTATAAGTATTTATTTACTAAATAACTTGGTTGTTTATGCCAAATTCTGTATTGACTGTTCATGGAATTTTTATAACAAATGTGTATCACCCTGAAATTTACTTTTTCAGTGGCGTTTGTTTGACTGGTACCTTGTTCTTTTTCAAATAGGTATATGGAATGAAATTATTTTTCATGTTTATAATTTAATGCAATTTATCGACAGTCAATTTCCAAACTCCAATTTCATAATTATGGATACCTAAAAATGAAGACCACTTTATATTATTAATTATTATTAAGTGATACTTGTATTCATTATTAAATAATCAGTATTCATCGTACTTAGATGAATAAGTAGTCTTCATTCACACCTTTTTTTGTTTCATCAATTAGTACAAAATACAGCATTCTCAGTATTTGACAGCAATCATGGTGTGAATTTCTTTGTTTTTTAAAGTCTGATATTCATAAATTTTGATTTTAATTAATGCTTGATCCAAAACAAGTGCCTTGGTATTAGTTTGTATATTTCCATGACTCGATTACAAAAAAATAAACATAAACTGTTGATGAAATGTTTGGTGAAATTAATAGTACAAAATGAATGCTTATTTAATGTTAGTTTCATTTATAAATCGTGTTATTTTGTTGCTGTTTCCTGCTTTTAAATTTGGTACTATCAAAAGTTATTAGATCATACACAAAGGTGCGCAATGTGTGACACAGAAAAACTTTAAAATAGTGTGTGAAATTATTTTCATGTTCACTTCTTATGATTTTGATATTTCTGATAACTCAAATATTTGTCTGCACCAACCAAGTATTGTTATTTCAGTGGAAGGTCAGGATCTTGATATTTAGCTGTAAGACTCGTCTGTCATTCGTATCGCCTTTAAAACAATTTGCAACAGTTTGTATTCTGTTTTTTTAATTTCATATTTGAATGAATTTTTATGAACTCTTCCTTTATAGACCAAGCATGATTATCATGAAATTAAGTTGAATGCATCAATTTAACCACTAAACTGCGAGCGTCAAATATTCGATCTTGTGCTCCATGTCAACAATTTAAAAGGTTGATAAATAAAAAAATCGTTAGAAAGAGCAGGAATCTATATTTTATCAATTCAAAGAGACTGTCTGAATCCGTGATACACATACGGACATACTGGCAAGCCATTGGCGCGTGGGGTTAATAAATGTGCGACTCACCCTTGAGTCGCTGGTATGCTAGTGGTTAAGAAACAATTCTGCAAATCAATGGGAAATTTGCTTTTCAGGTCGACGTCTTTTACTGTAATCAAATATCCACCACCTAATTCGACAGTACTTCTTATATATTGCCAGCAATGATAACCAACACAGCCTGGTGTTACTTGGTTTAATAATAATTTATGGCATCTGTCTATCTTATACATGCATAAATGTAATCTTGTGATTTTTTTTCATAATATAGAATCTATATTAGAGTTAACTTTTGGAATAATAAGCATTTTTTTAAATTTTGACTGAAATACTTACTCTAACGAATACATACACCAATTTTGTAAATTAAATATTAGTTTTTCTAATGCGTCTATTCGGCATTCATAATATAAAATTGTAGTTGTCAATTTTTATGTATGTTTAAAATCTATATTGAGCTGTTTCTTATATACAATGAAATTTTTATTGAAATAAGTGAATTTTTAATAAATGTTAATATACAAAGGAAAAAATAGTTGGTACATTATTGCCACTTGATTCATGTTTAAAAACTAAATACTTTTTAATCAAACACATTTTTATATGCACCACCCGTCATTGATATTTTTATTGTATCATAATGCTCGGCTGTTGCAGAGTATGCTAAACTTACTTATTGTATTTATATTTTAGAATCTGTTGAAATAATATTTGTATTTTACAAGTTCTCTAAATAATGCACGATTCCAACAAAGCATTAGTTGACTAAGTAAATAAAAATTTCACCATGTGTTAATAAAAGTTGTTATAACGTGAGTCACTTAACTAAGTATTTAGTTTATGATTATTTTAATCCCTAACTTGGGAAGGTGGATGGGTGTCTATGGGTATGTAAGTTAACATTAATGGAACCGTACAAAACAATAAAATATGATTAATATAGGACCGAGGCAATGCAATTATACTAAGCCACTTCTCATATCTCAATATTGATTACTAATCCAAACGCATTGGTACTTTTTTCAAAACAATCCATTTCTTCACTTTTTTACTGCTAATTCTTATTTTAACTCTATACTTTTACATTCAGTGGCACTACATGTTAGGTGGTTTAACTTCATTGATGAGTGGCCATAGTAGAAAAATTAACATTCAATATAATGAATTTGTTTATTACCCTACCTGTGGTATTTCTGTTGAAAACGGGTAGGGTTAACATTGATGTCTTAAAAATTATTTACTTGGAATACGAATACCGTGAAATTTCACTTGACCACATCTTGTAAATTTCAGTATCCATAATAAAAAATTCAAATCTCAAGAAAGAAAATTAAGACACTTCAATATGTTAGAAATAGGAAAATTATGATATAGTTAACAAATAGTTTCTTGGTAGAGTTCAGAGAAAAATGAATCATATATTTGATGCATGTTTATTCAAACAATTTATATTCCATTCAGATTGGCTTTATTGGTCATCTAAGAGCCAGCCTGAGATTTACTGTAAGCTTAGTTCAAACCAAAGTATTAATTTGAATATGAGGATTTATTTGAAACCATCAACAATATGAACAAAAACTTCGCATCCACCAATAACTCATTTTGACTCATTTGACTTGTTTCAAACCATTTCTGGTATGATACTTTTTTGTAATCAAAAAAGTTTTTGTAGCATAATATCATTGCAGTGAATTTCTCAGAAACTTCCACAAGTTTACTCTCCCTTTCAAAATAAAAGCCCTAACATCAAATGGAACAACGGTCATTTGCAATAATATTGTCAGATACTTATTAGAAATAGTGCCTTTGCGAAATTTATAATATAATTTTTGAAGATTGAAATGAAAACTTGGCACCAAAATCTTACAAAAAAATGTATTGTTTCTATTAAAAAAATAGGTTATCTAAAATATTACAGTTTTGTTTATTTTTCAGTGTGCCCTGCCATGTAGTCAATAGTGTGATAATACCTACAAGTCCAAAATCAAGCTGTTTTATTCTCAACAAAGCCTGTTATAGCCTATTTTTTTCTAGATGAATTGTTGAAAATTTCATATTGTATATTCAGTTAACTCGATTATGAAATTACTTGGGGGACACATTTTTGAAATATAAGCAAATGCAAATTTACATGTTGCATTACCTAAAATTATCAGAAGTCCTAGCAAACAATATGTTTGATAATACATTGATTTTCTTATTCAAAGTAAAAGTATATCCCGAATCATACATTCCAGATGCCAAGATTAATGTTCGATCCTGAAGAGTTATAGCTGTTAATCCATAACGTAATCAATTCGACGAAATAGAGTAAAGGAATATTTCAAAATATCTTGGAATGCTTGAAGTTGAATATTGGCTATTTTTATTAAGATAATAAATTACATGACTTTGAACAGTAATCATTGTACTAATTGAATGTTAAATACATTCACACATCTTTAGCGAAATTTGCAGTATGTTCTGTGCTGTTTTATGACAAACTGGCTAGTATTTTCTTCCAATTTATTTGTGTTGGATACATTTTAAAATTATTAGCTTCAAAGGCTTGATTTATGGGTGTGACTTATCTGTGCTGAAGATCCACGTTGAGCTGATCTATGATATTCATTATTTAATTGGCCTTGTATCCTATAATTGATCTGAGATTTTTCTGTACTTTCTAAGCACGCTGATAGATTGAATCCGAAACTAAAATGTTGATAGAAATAAATATATATATTATTCCAATCATTTTTAAAAATCCCTTTAAACCGAGTTTGTTCTAAATGTGTCACCGAACACTCCAAGCAAATCTTTTTCAATATATATTATTTTTTTATTATTCAATGGTCTAGTTCAGATTCATTAATTTTCGACTCATTATAATTTTAATACATTTGCTTTAAATTATATCAAATTTGAGAGTTTTTCATGAATATATTTAATGTTTCTTTTGCTGTACATTAACTCTTGTACTCCCAAAAGTGCCGTTATGTCTGCTCATTTAAATTTTGGCATATGCAACAGTGGATCAATATATCAGTTCCCAATATGTATAGTCCCGCATAAGATGTATTAAATACACATACTTTATTTGATTCTATATATAAGTCCTTTTGACAAATTATATTTTACATCAAGTTATTTGAAGTTTTTTGTTGTGATATTTAGTGCTTTAAAGTGTGGGTATATACCCAAACTATAATATCCACATTCATTGATTGTTCCATCCCGATTAAGTTTTAATCCTATTGAATGAAAGTTTATGGAAAATAAATTGAAGATGCTATTTAGCAGTCTGCTAGTGATTATAACCAGCCTTTGCTAACATGTAAATGCCTTGTTTTAATGTTGTTATATTATAAGTTAGAATTATTAAATTATTCCATAGGTCTAGTGTCAAATAAACAGTATATTCCAAATATATAATATTATTGTCACAAATATGATCACATTTTCAATTTGTAGACATATCTATAATTTTATTTTTAACATGTGTGGTTACTTTCGTGTCATTTGTATATATTTTCATATTTGCTATTAAAAATATAATTATCCAGTGATACTAAATAATATTTTTTCATCATCACTATTGAATTTTTGAAAAGCTCATAACGATTTTCATTTTTTGTTGATTAAACCTCCCAAAATATGAAACGACTGTAAATAAAACAAAAAATGGTTTGTTATTTAATTCCACCGAAATGCGGAATGTTTTTTATTGAATAGCTTAAGTAACAAGCTAGTATTCTTTAGATTTTTTTTCACTGAATCCAATGAAAAATTAATTTAGATAAAATGTATATCTATTAATTTCCTCTGGGTGTCTGATGAATTCCAACTTGCAGTCCCACTGATTTCTTGTGTTTCAATTTAATGATTAATTTAAATTCACAAACCAAAGATGATTGTTTTAGATTATATATGAACTACGACAGTAATAACAATAGCTAATATTTTTGCCCTCGTCTTCCTTTAAATAATACAAGAGGCTGCACGCGAGAATTCTCACTTCAAAAGGGGCCTTAATTAGATTAACTCAAGAATATCTGATATTAATAAGACATGTATTATTTAGTCAGTAAGATTTTATATAAAATAAAATTATTTGTAAAATTATTCACGTTTTTTTTTATTGCTACTGTTCAATGCCTGCATTGGTTTAACATGTCAGATTGTAATAGTTTTGTTAGACATGAAAATATAATATTTGTAAATATTGTATCCCTAATCAAATAATCTAATGCCTAAATTCAGATAATAAAATATTTAAAAATCACAAAAAAATAAATAATTTTTTATATATCTTTTAGTCATAGGAAAATTCACTTGCGCCCTGAACTACGGGGATGTTAACTGTAAATTACCGTCCGACTTTTTTCACCTTAATACTATAAGTACGCATTCAATATTTAGAGAAAAAATATTTCTATTTGTTTGGACACAATAAAATCAATCTTATTTCATTAAAATTCAATAGAAAACTATTCACGACGAACTCTCTTAGGTCTTGTACTACAATGAACACTCTGCTCAACAGCTTCGCCGCTCGTTCTTGACTTCTTATTTATAAATACTTGACTTTGAGCAGTCAAATGTAGAGAAATGGCATGGGTATTCAGCTTTTCAGCCAGAAGCAAATTTTTTAATCCTTTCATTTTGTGGCTGTAAAGTTTTGTTGTTGGATGGCTATTCACAACTGCTTCTAATTCCTCTCCCAATTCTCTCAATGGCGGCTTAGAATGTGTTTCAAATGCAGGCCGTGAAATACTTGGTGAAACCTTCTCATCTTGCTTCACATCTTCAGAGGTATTACCAATCAATTTGGTAGTGTCAGATACTGTTGAGGATTGTCCCGGAGACTCAATAGAACAAACACTTGATTCATTTTCTTTTTTTGATTCTGGTGTAACATCAACACTTTCCTTTGTTCCATCTTCTTCAAGTTTCTTACTGCTTTCTTGATTTGAGGATTGTTTATTCTGCTTCTCTTCCTCAGATATACTCGTGACATTCGGATTATCTGGAATATCATCTTCTTCACAGCATAAGACAATTACTTGAGCCCTTACATCAGCATCAAATTTCGATATTGTATTAACGAGAGGTTTAGCCCATCCAATATGTAATATGGGGGTCTGACTTTCTTCTTCCCACTTACAAATACCATCATAAAATCTAAGAAAAGTAAAAGTTTTATTATGATTATTTTTGAAAAAGAAATAAAATGACATTGCACAGCTTCATATTTCTTTAAAAAAAATTACCTTAGGAGATGAGCGAAACATTGTGGATCTTTCAAAATTGAACGAGCTGAATGTCCTGAACTTTCTGCTTTCATTATTTGTGGTATGAGCTCATTTGCTATCTCCAAAAACTCTTTGTAAATCTCTTCATCATCTCTGGAATAGTTATATCTTAAAAAAAAAAAAAAACAATTTAAAAAAATCTAAAAATAGATGCCGAAAACAGTACTAATATAAGAACTAAGAATACTCACAGACGTATGACGTCTCCTGCATCAGCCCAGCTGCCAAATGCTTCTTTGTACATTTTATTTCTGTAAAAATATGCACCCTGGTAGGTGTAAGGATAAACGTGTCTGTTGGAATAATTATTCTGAGCTGATTTAATAGCTTCTAAGAATAATTCTGAACAATCTGGACGATATTTTCCATCATTGTATCTGCTGGCTTCTTCCAATTCTCCAAGATTTCCAAGTGCCATAGGGTAAGCACTGAGATGGCCTAAAATAGTTTAATGTAGTTTATGCTAATTGTATATGTTATCATTTTATTACAAAATATTTTTTTTTTTAAGAAACTTCACTGAATTTCTTGAGTATCTTTAAATACAGATCATATAAAACAAATCTAGTATGGCAACAAATCATTTTAATTTCTCTTGGTTCAATGCTCCTTAATCTTGCTATCTATGTCTCTGAAGCATCTCAACATTTTTATAAATATCTTTAAAGAATATCTTACACTTCTATAATATATTACCTTGATCATACAATAGCCAAAGAAGGTGTTGCTGCATGAGAGCAACCTCATAAACATCTGTGGTAGATGTTAATGAAGGGTTAATGGATGAAACGAGGGCAGCAACTTCCATGGAACGTGTGCAAATAACAGGATGGCCGGCAACATAAAGCCATGATCGTGATAGCACTCCAGTTCCTATAGGTTGCCCTCTCTTATCCTCGTTTCCTTTTCCATGCCAAGTAACCTAAAATATTTTGATTTGTATCTTAAATCTTTTATGAGTGGCATTCCTTGAAATCTGTATTGTTTGACTTAAAGTAGAATTGTGTATGTGTTTAGAATTTGGTTTAACTGAGTGACACATTCATGTTATATAAAGATCAAATGCTGTGTGATTGACATTAATTATATGCTAAAAATATCATATTTTTATGATAAATTGATAGTTTCTTAGTGATTAGTGTATTATAATAAATGAAATTTTATCATTAGAATCAATAAAAACCATGTGAAGTTTACTTAAATATGACGTGATCAACTTTCAAAATAAATCACTAGAATGTTAAATCAAATCAACATCAATAGTGCAATGTTTTTAGGTTAAATTTGATCATCAAGATTAATTATATGAATGAAATTAAAATTATCAATGAAAAAAAATTCGCGAGTATGAATACCTCAGCTGTATCAATCCCATTTTTTCCAAATACAACCCAGGCATGATCCTCAGAGAGTGCCAAATGAACATCACTATAACCAAGAACTTGACAGCCGGCAACAACAGCAAAGGCTACACCAAAACAATCCAACTTTTTACCGCTTAGGTAACTAAAAATGCTTTGCAGGTGAGCTCGATCTTTATAATAGCTTCTTGTTAAAGAATTCCAAATGACATCGGAAACTCGTTTGATTATTTCTCTGGTGGCATAGTTGCCTTTTATTCCAGCTTTAGGGTCGACAGCATTTTTTATTACAGATACGAATTTTTCATAAAGACTTCCAACCTCAGAAACTGTCAATTCAGGAAAGCCAACTTTTACTAATTTATTTAAATGCACCGAAGATTCCTTATCTGAACTAACAGATCGTGCGCCGGTAAGATTGTTTTCTATTGCACCTACAACAATCGAAAGCAATGCCAGATTAGGCTCAGTTCCTGTGGTCAATTGTTTTTTAAACAATTCAACGGTGCGTTCTATACTGTCAATAGGAAAGCATCCTTTATCAACCAAGCCGGTAAACATTGCATCTAAGCTTGACAAACATTTATTTGACAATTAATTATTGACATTTCATACGGGTTGTTTTCTCATAGCCGCTACTAAAAAGTATATTTTGTCTATTAAATATAATCAGTATACACAATATTTGGCATACTTAATTTAATAAGCAAACGTTTATCCAATTTATAGCATTATATTAAAACTATAGAGAGTGAAATGAAACAAATCATATTATTTAATGTCAAGTTAATATTAAGCAACGACAATCTGCATTCCATCATCTTTGGATTGATTTTATCAAAAGTGTTTCTTTCTGAATAAAATAAAATGAGAAATCATAAGTACTATGTAAAAATTACAATACAAATATATAGGGATTGCTTTTATGAATAAATTGAAAATCTCACTTAAAAAAAAATATCGGTTCTCAATAATATATTAATAAAAAAATATATCGAATTATTGTTTACTATGTATAAATTTCGTTAAAAACTAATATTTTACATCAATAATTGTAATTCATCATGTGCGGTTAAAAAATAAGTTGTTTTCAAATACAATTATTGTAAACTTTGGCGTGCTTCAACAATAATATTTTTGGAACGAAATGATCTCGTTTATTTAACATTTACGCTATAAAACTGATTCCCTTGTCTATGTATTAAATTGATCTCGCGTGTGAGCACGGTGGCGCGGTCGGCGCAATGGGCAGCTGCGGCGGCAGATCACTTTCGGCATTCATTTTTCGGTATAAGCAGTTTTTTTGTACGCTATTAATATTTTGATTTATTAGATAGAAATATAATCGCAAATTCATTCCTTTGTTATTGTTTTGTTTACATACATTACTTATTGTGTCTGAGGCAACGTGGTCTATCTGCTGTTTCAGTCACTGGTAAGAAAAGGTAACAATGCGCTTCGCGTCGAAGCCTCTGTTGCTTTTGTTCAGTAACTTCCACGTGTTGCCTTCGATTTTGCATTCTCGATTGCATACTTTCCGATGTGATAATTATTGCAAATCGATGTGTGAATAATTTGAGCGCCTTCCCGATTTTCCCGTTAATCCGTCGCTATACTACAATTTGCATCTTAGTGCCATGAAAATGGCGAATTTCGTAAAAAAAAAAACTCGGCGTCATTGCTATGCACATTTTATAATATCGGCTTCGTATTTGTTTTCAGGATATCGTAGTCAATTATTTAATCTGTATGGGGTAGTTGTTTCTGAAAGCCAGCAAGAATGGCTGGCAACGAATTCGTGGAAGGCTGGATCCTGGGACAGACATTAGGAGAAGGAGCTTATGGAGAGTAAGTGTCTGTTCACCTGTAATTATTATTTCGGACGTCGACTTTTACCAATCTAGATCTTTCATGTTGAATATGTCTACCATGTTCAACAATGAAAACTCGTAAATTTACAAATCTTCATTTTGTTTCTTTCGATCTACTTCTTTACCTTTGAAATTATCATCAATTTATATGATTGTCGTTGCGTTTTTATTTACTCCTCGATTTAAAATTGCTAATATAGAATAATATATGCCAATATTTTCTTTCAATAAGAACAATGCACTCCCAGTGCTCAAACAAAATATTAATATATTAGACTGAATTATACACAAATGACACATTGAATCTCTCTAAATATGTTTTCATGATTAAGTCATTCTATTCAAAGCGATTTTTTCACAGTTAATGGTATTTTACCATTAATTTTTTTTTCATACCCAATACTCACACATAATGATGCCATAACCCATTTGTGCATGTGTAAAACTGCATCACATGCTGTGATTTGAGTATGGCTTTTGAGCTTTGCAATATCTTCTTTTTTGTTTCTTTGTGTGCTATTTAAGCGAAGGAATATTTGTAACTAAAAAAAAATTGAATTGCACAATTTAACAATTTCAACTATCATTTTGAAAATTTATACATGAATGTTGGCTAAACCCTACCTTGGGTCTTTCTCAACACTTACCTTGTAATAAAGATCTTTTCATGAAAAATATATGGGAAGTAATGGAGGCTTAACTTGAACTTAGAATCGTGATATCCGGATATTATTGGTACATTGTTGAACTATTTTTTTTATTTTATGAAATAAATTTTATGCTGAAAATCTTTGCACAGTGAAACCTTGATTCCATGTTTTTGAAGGGACCATAATAAAAAAAAAAAAAATGTTGGATTCAATTCAAATAATAATATAAAAAAAGTTAAATATTTTATAAACACAGTCCCCCCCCCACTTAAATTTCCAAATATGAGAAAGTGTTTTAAAAGTTATATGAATTACATCTTATTTATTAAAATAATCATATGGTGTTATGAATTTCTTGTGAAATTCTTTATTCAAGAAAGTCTCGAAGACATTTGAGTGAACTTTATATTTCATCATCACTTTCTTTGGCTAATATATAAGATTTAATGTGCACAAAGTCACAAATTGTATGGGATAGAAAGATTTCAAGATCTAATGATCAGAATTTTTAAAAGATGAAGAACTGATAATATTTAAAAACATTTTCTTTGACCTCCGACATTACATTATCCATGATACATGTTCGAGTTAAATTGTTAAAACTAATATACTTCAGAGAAATGTCCACCAAAACCAGTCAATCGGAATAATATTTGAGATGGGACCATAATATTCATAGACAATAAATTGGGGAACGGTTGATGTTATGGATGTTTTGCTATAAAACATGAACTATCCATCCGGGAATGTCATCCATTGTGCGAGAATGGTTGATCGGGTTCCATTGTATATAATTTATATCATATTCAAAAATGTAATTTGCCACATACTGTCCACATTTTGAGAATCAGATTAAGGGTTTTCCAACGATAAATGCTCATTTTTTGTAAACTTAGGAAAGCATCATTTGAATCGTCTTGCAAAGAATATGTGATAACATAATATTTTTCAACAACCATATTTACTTTTCTCTCGATTGTATTCAAACATTTATTTAATATTTACCCAGAGAAGAGAATTCTAATATTATTTTAATTTTAGAGTGAAGCTCGTTGTCAATAGTTCCACCAGTGAAGTGGTGGCTATGAAAATCGTAGATCTCCGAAAGCACGCCGACGCTGCGATGCTAGTTCGGAAGGAAACTACTATACAGCGGTCATTATGTCACCCAAACCTGTTGCGATATTATGGAAAAAGATCTCATGGCCATTATGAATATATATTTTTAGAATATTGCTCTGGTGGAGAATTGTTTGACAGAATAGGTAAGCTCATAAAATCTGTCTGATTACAGTTTTTAAATTGTACTCTACAGGTGATTCAATTACTCAAAACACATTTGAATTATTTTAGAACCTGATGCTGGCATGCCGGTGAAAGATGCACGTCGATATTTCCGGCAGATTTTGGCAGGAGTTGAATACCTTCACAATAGGGGTGTGACACATCGAGATCTCAAACCAGAAAATATATTGTTGGATGACCATGATAATATAAAAATTTCTGATTTCGGTATGGCGACAATGTTCAGGCAGGTTCACAATTTTATTTAAAAATGTAATAGTTTAGTTTTATATAGTCTTATATTATTTAGTATTCTTGTCAAAAATAGTGTTTATTTATTTATAGCAACAAACATATCAAATTTTTTCGTATAGGTTGAAAGGTGTGGAGAGATTGTTGGAAAGGCGTTGCGGCACTTTGCCTTATGTAGCTCCGGAAGTGTTGTCGGGTCCATACCAGGCCCCTCCGGCTGATCTCTGGTCTTGTGGGATCATTTTGGTGGCCATGCTGGTTGGAGGTAAATAATTTAATCTTTGCATTCTTTATTTTTTTACTAATCAAACTGATTGTCATTTAAAACTCCAGAGTAAGAACCTATTAACTGCTTTTTATTCACTTTTATATGTTGCTGCGTTAGTTGGATTTAATTTCACCAAAGATGAAATGTTCTTTGAATACACTGAAGAAAGGTAGTTTAGAGGTTCTTGCCTTGGGTATTCAAAATATTTGGAACAATCTAATAACTTGAATTTTTGATAGCTACAATTATATTAATAACTATGAAATTGACTGATTCTACTTAAGTTAAATGCTTTTTTTCCTTATATTATAGCATTCTGCGAATATTGGATCTAAGGTATACATGTTACCTACTTTTCTAAGTGTAATCGCGTGTTTTCAGCATGTTTTGCAACAATTGTGAAATGAAAAGAGTATCTTTGTTACTGTCTCCTTTTGAATCTTATTCTGTTCAGTATCTTTTGGCCAGTTTTTGTTTTATTTTGTCTACGATTTAACGTTTCTTAAACCTATTATTTAGTACTCATCTAATTACCAACAATATTATTGTTGTAAAACTACAGGGAAGAGCAGGTTAATGTTTACTACTCGCCAAAGTGGCAATGAGTCATTGGAATAGTCATCATTTTACACATGGCTGACAAGTGCACTTTCAAATGCTTCTAGTGATGTGAGAAACTTAAATTTGTTTTAAAGTTTTCTTACAAATTTTAGAAGATTTTTTTTCTTTTTTTTTTTTTTAAACATTTGCTTTTGTGAATACTTGTTAAAATGATTCTGCCTTCTTCCACAGAAGGGCGGCATAACTTATTTATGAAATATATGTGTTATTTCAGAATTCTTTGTTAAAGTTAGATGCCATTTTCTATTGAAAGGAATGAAATGTGTATTTCTGTTGCATGTGTTTTTTTTTTTTTTTAAATATTTAACATGTCTTGCTTCCTTTAGAACTTTCCACTTGGCTGGCCTTACAATAATGCCATATGCATGGATTTGTTTGCAATTTGGTTGTATCTTTGGTATCCTAGCTGTAGGAAATATTTGATCCCTAAAGTTATGGTACCGAATTTACAAACATTTGTATAGGCACCACCCACCCTCACTTGTTTTTTTTTTTTTTTTGCACAGTTTTGTTATTTCATACCAGGTAAGTAATAACTAAGTATTGCTTTTTTTTGTATTTGTGTATGTTAATTTGTAAAAGATATTTTCTTTTAGTCATGTTACCTAAACAAGCTGTCAAAGTAATAGTGTACACATACAACATTTATACATAAGTATGTCTGCATATTGACAAATAGAAAATAACAAATATTTGTACCCTCTTACTCCCATATCGATAAGCTATTCGTGCTATATAGAAGTGCTAAAATAATGCAGATTCAGATTCATCAAATACACCAATAATCATTATATTTGAATTAACTATTGTATAGCCAATTTCATTGATATGTATAAAGGTTGTATAGTTCATCATTTTTAAAACACAGTTTGATATTTGTCCAAAAATAAACAACTCTGCCGTAGGATAGTTTTTGGGTAGGGCTGAAGCAATAAATATATATTAATGCTAGTCGATAATAGAGAGGATTTACTGTTCATCATCACTCTGTGTAACAATTGGTGACCAAAATTTTATGTGAGAAACGTAAATCTAGTATATTTTTTTTTATAGAAACAGAAAAATATATAATAATTTTACATAAAAATAAATAATTCTGTTCATAATATTCCCTTTTTTGTTTGGAAAGTATTTTTTATATATATATAAAACTTTTCTTAATGACATGCCATAGGGGCGGGGCACTGGTAAACCCCAAGAAAAACCTATCTGAAGGTTGTTATACCACTGATGCGAGCATGCATACTGCCTCAGCCAATTTAGTTAATAAACAAGCATTATTGTTGCCTGATTATTTGTGTAACTTTATATACAAAATCTTAAATTTATGAATCTCAAATCACTGAAATATATATTTGATATAAGATCTTTCGACAATCTACTGGAAAATTAATAAGTATTCAGTCAAGCTATCGATAAATTGAGATGAAAGAAAAATTTGTTGTGGAATATTTGTAGAAATTGACATTTATTCATTTTATCAGAATTGCCATGGGACCAACCTTCGACTACTTGCAAGGAGTATGAGGAATGGTGCAGCGGAAGTGTGGTGGGAGTGGGAGGTCCTTGGAGGTGTATGGGAGCGGGTGTTTTGGGGCTGCTGAGACGATTGCTCGCTTGTGACCCACACCAGAGACCAACTCTACAGAGACTCCTTACTCATCCTTGGCTCTCCGCTGATACTTCTGATGGTATGTTCAATTTCTATCAATTTAATTATTGTATATTACTAATTTTTTTGACACTGGGATGATTGATATGTGAGATATACTTTCAAAATGCCTCTAATTGAGTTTATTATCAGTGTTATCATCATCAACAATATTTATACAAAAATGTATGATTTTTCATGTGTATTGTGACATTTGACACCTGATGTTTATTTAATATTGTTATTAAGCATTTCATAGTGTCATTATTCAATAAAGTGGATAAAGTTCTTTTCTGTCAAAAAACATTTATTTGAATTTAATTTTTTTGATAATTCAAAGGAAATTTATTTTTGTATACTTTTATTATCAGATTAATTATTCAATGTTATAACTTACCTTGCTCAAGAATAGACTAAGCAATGGAAGAAAAACTTAGTAGATTGATTGAACGGTACTAAAAAAAAAATTGATAATTGTAAGATGATGTAAAAGATTCTTGTTGCAAGTATATAATAACTGAAGTATGCGTAATCAATAGAAAGTTTGGAAATTAATAATATTGCTATTTGAAAATTTTGCACAATTTAAGTTATACTATTCTATCAACATTTTAGGGTTATTTATGTGTTGGGTATTTCTTTGTCAGGTACTAGGTGACTCTGAGGTTCAACTTTCGCTTCTCAGGGAAACTGTGTGCCTGTTAAAGCGATTACCGTTTTCTTTTTGTCACTTGTATGTGTTTGCAACCTGTTGGCTGGATAACATGTTTAGTGTCGGTTCTTTGGAAATTTAGCTGAGTGATTGTTTTATAATTCATAAAGCTAGATTACCAAAGCACTGCTGCTAAATCAATTTCATCCTTGTATTGTTCATCCAGGTGTAAGTATTCAAGTATTCATGAATTACATTTGTTTGATGCTTTTTTTTTAGTTGACTGAAATCTTACCAGATTTAAATTGGTTGATTTCTGTGCATAACCTGCTAATGGCAAACCATTTATTCCGAATGAGAAACCCAAAATGCCAGTTGGAGTATAGCAATTAATAAAATATGCTTTGTTGCTAGCTGACTTTACTTAAAACTAATATTTCGTTGCTTGTCACACGATTATAACCTCTTCAGACTCCTCAATTATTACATTTTTTCTTTGTTCCAATTTTTTATAATATGAAAATGATAAGAGCGATTTTCATTCACAATAATTTATTATTCTAAGATGTATCAAATAAATTTATTTAACTTTTAGTCGAAATAGTGAGCGTATCGCGAGATTTGGAAGTGTGCCTCTCTCAACCGCTACCTACTGGAGACCGAGCAACATCATTACTGCAACAGAACCCAATATCTGTAGATGAACCGCTTTGCTTTTCACAGCCGATCTTATGTGATGATTTACTCCTGGCATCACAAATAAACCCAACTCAATCTTCTCAGGTAAAAAATGAGGAATATTTCATGTTACATACAGATTAAGGCAAGGCCCAACATAAAAAAAAAAAATTGTTATATTAGATTACTCAAAAATGAACTCGACTACAATAGTCTGAATAATGTTAGCTGCTCAGGAAAAATAAACTGCATAATAGAATGACTTGATAGAACATTTTTTTTTTTTTTTTTATTTTAAATAATAAAAACACATTTTTTTAGTACTTGAGTACTTTAGTACTTTTAGAAGTGACAGTTAACACCTTAAAAGTGATAGAACATTGTTCAGGCCACACTTTATTCATGATGCTGTGGGAAATTGACAAATTGAAGTGAGAATTTTTTTTGGAGATGAAACTGCTGCTTTTATACCATTGCTGAACAGTAGTGAGCAGGGTTCAGTAGTATAAACTTGTAACTTAAACAGTATTTATCCCATTCCTCCCAACTATGTGTTGGTGTAATTAAAAAAATCTTACGAAATGAACATGCATAATTTGTACCAAAAAATCTTCGTAAGTATCACTGTTTTGAAAACTTGTAGTCTTCCTAACAGTTGACACGGCTGATAGGATTTGTACCACATCTAAGTGGAATTGTTTTAAGTATGAACCAATGACTGAACGTGTTGATCTTAACCATATTCTGAAATGTTGTTTAAATCGTAAAAATATGCAAATAACTTACAGAATGTTTTGTTTACAGGGCCCATTCCAAAGATTCGTCAAACGTATGACCAGATTCTTCGTGAGCTGTGATTCTGTTAAAGCAATGAAAAGATTGGAAGCTCTCCTTCAAAGTTTGCAGTGTCAATGGAAAATGTCCCAACCAGGCGGAGTATGTTTGTTCAATACTAAAATTATATTGTTCTTAGTTGAATGTATGAAACTTTCGAATTAATCACATAATCATGAGTCACCATTTACATGTAGAGAAAAATCAGCAAAAGCACCAAATTCTGAGTGTATGCATGTGTTTTTGTGATATGCGTGTTTCACACTGAATCATCAAATGACCCCAATGCAATAATTATTTTTTGGTTGCAGGTCACTATTACTACAATTGATGTAAGAAAAATGCAGCTTATATTTAAGGCAAATTTCATGGATATGGATGGAAAATTACTCATTGACTTCCGCTTATCAAAAGGTTGCGGATTGGAATTCAAACGAAGATTTGTCCAAATCAAGAATGGATTTTCTGACATTATATTGAAATAGATGTTTATTACATTTATTTAGTGTTTAAATATTCAAAATCACATTTTTTTTTATGTCTAGTATTACCGTGGTACAAATATTTAATTCCTCCTGATTAATTTAATCGCCTGTTACTAGTCATGTATTTCCATTTATTCTTTATTCTTAATAAAAAAAATGTATCATTTCTAGAAGTTATTATCTTTAAATTTACAATTAAAAGGTTTTCCTACTTTAAAGTTATTAGTTTGATTTCACTGCATGTGATTTACCATCTGCTCCATGTTTTTACTGTTAATCTTTGAAGAAATAGCAAATTTACTAGATTACTTTTGTTTTTAGTAAAAAATCAATTATGTTTTTATAGTGACAAAAGAATGTTTCACTGATGAAATATTTTTTTAATTGATAATTATAAGTCTTCAAAACAGAAGATTATCTTTCGGATTAAGTAAATGTCGTGTCTATTTAAAAAAAATCATCTTTGTTTTATTCCATTTCAAAGTTCTATACCTCTAAAAAAACATTATATTTGGAGGACAGACTTGTGTTGAATCCTGTTAGGTTGGATCTGATGGAATGTGAGCAAAGTCGATTGAAAATCAATATTGGAATGGAAACATCGGTTCCACGTTTTTCAAGGAACCCAAAAAAATAAACAATGCGGAAAACTTAAAACAATAATAAAACAGTTATATCTTAAAAAAATATAAAATCGCTCTCCTTTAATTTCCAAAAATTGGTAAATGTAAGAGGTTTTGTATATGTTAATTAAATCTTATGCATTGAAATACAGTGATGCCTCAATTCCTCGTTTTTCATGGGACCTTAAAAAAATGTAGGAAAGTTTAAAATAGTAACAATAAAAGTAAAATTTAAAAAAAACTTTCACTGCTAATCTAAAAATCCGATGTAACGGTGTAATGCTCAATATATTTGAATTATAAAATGTATTGCAAATTATTAGTAATATGCATTATTTCAAAAACAATAAGTACGAGCGTCTGCAAGTAAAAATAATTTGAAGTCTGCATTATTGCGTCTTACGTTACATGTCAATAAATCTGCTTCAAGTTCATAATGTAATGGCAGGTATACACGTGTATTTATTTTGAACTACATTTTGGTTTTTAAAGTTTTATTCTATCCTTTTCAGATTACATTTTTTGGTTATTCTGTGTGTTTTGCAACTAAAGACTAGGGTTTCGCCTTTCGGCATCTTCAGGTATTCTTCACACGGATGCAACAGAACTGACAAGACTGAGAAGACCTTTTACGAGTTCTTCACTATAATTCAGAAACAAATCACGGAAACGTTGGATTGATTGTACTTAAATAGATAGAAGAGAGTTTTTTTATAGTATCTTTTTCATGAAATATATTAAAGTTTATATAAAAATTTTTGGAGTGAGTACATTGGGACAAAATATAAATAGAATTTAACATAGATCGATAAAACAAATGGCTTTCAAGTATTTATATATTTAAAACATTCATTTATTTGTAAATGCGTTCCACTAAATCAAAAATTCAATTCGTTCAAAATTGAAAATAATAAATATTATCGAATAAGGTAACATAAATATTAAGAGGTATTGAGAAATTGGGCCGATTTTATTTATTATTGTAATTCCATAATAGAGTATGCGTTGACTAAACAACCCAAGTTCAAGGGTGTAAGTTTTCATCGATACGAACAATAGAAACAATATTTCTTTTATTCTTCATACCAGGCTTACATAATGAAGAGGAAGTAAATGTATAGATGTGAGAAATCGTTATTGAAACAAAAAATTGTTAAGTATATCGTATATTGATCGTTAGTATTTGGCGCAGAAAGAGGTGTCCACTCTTTACTTATCGAATATATAGTCCAAAGTATATACTATTTCAAATACGTTAATTTATTGTATGGATATTAACTTTTGTGTCATCTGTGGAAATTATTTATGCTTAGCGTTTGGATTTTTTCAACACTGAGGCTTGCCATAACTCTTCATTTTTTTATTATGACTTTTTGGTGTGATTAGAATGAAATTTGTTGTTTTACGCGTGGATTTGAAATTTATGTATATATCGACATGAATTGTGAAAATGCTGGCAAATTGAAAAGAAAATCCATTTTTTCAAGTGTAAGTATTTTTGGAGAAAAATCAAAATGAAACTTTTAAGCTTGTAAATATAATATTTATACTATTCACACAAATTTCTACACTAAATTATTCAAAAAGCACTAATTTTTGCTCACAATCACTAAATAGCTCAAACTCGAAACTTAACAGCAAAAATATTAAATAATTTTTCTGCGATGAAATTTTCACGAAACAACGTTATAGCAATAATCCAGTTATTTTTATATTCTTATTGCTAAAATCAGCAGCGAAATAAAACGGTGAAAAAATTTTGAATGAAAATCACAAAAAAATATTCACAGCGGCACGTATACTCAGCTTTACTATGCAAAAAAGTGTTACGCGCAGTAAGATCCAAAGGCGGTGAAATCCGAAATGTATATTGTTGGCTAATAAAAAATAAAGCAGTATCGACAGTCGTAAAATATTTTCTTTACATTACAGGCATGAACACGTTCGGCGGGTCTTGAGCACATAGTGGATATAAGTATGGACACGCTAGGCGTGTCGTTAACACAGAATGAGTGAATGAATGAATTTCTCTAAAATTGGCGAATATGAGAGGTTTTTGTAAAAGTTACATTAAATCTTATTTATTGAAATAATCGAATAACGTTTTAAAATTATTCTTGTGAATTTTTTAATTAAAGAAAATCACATGACATTTGAGCGAACTATATGTTTCATCATTAATTTCTTTGGTTAATATATAAAATATAATGATCTCAAACTCACAAATTGTATTGGGTAGAAAGATTTGTCTACCAAAACCGGTCAATTGGGATAATATCCGAGCTGGGAACATAATATTTGGCCAATAGATCGAGGAAATCGATACAGCGGGAAACGGTTAATGCGGGATTATTTAATATTTTTCTCATGGGTCTTTGACGGGACTTTACAAAGTGAACGATCCATCCGAGAATAGTTGATTAGGATACCACTGTAATATGAGTTTGATGATTATACTGAGGAAAATATGCAGCCAAACTGACTTGATTTTGTAAAAGAATTTCCACAATAAAAGAGATAAATAAAAGTCTTCTTTTCTTTTTCATGAGTTATATTTTTTATTAATCAAAGAAACATTAGATTCTATTCCAAAATAAGTAATGCTAATTGCATGAGTAAAATATTGTATCATAAGAATTTTTGCAAGAGGTATAGATGCATTGTATAAAATAGATATATATTTATACAGCCGAAAATGCTCATTTGAACTTATCACTTACAAGCAGGACTGTAGAGTCATGGCGTTTTGGTCAGTCACAGTGTTATGACTGGAATTAGAGTTATGAAAAAACGAGTGACTGCTACTTTTTCGATTAGACAATTTTGAAAGATATCTCAAAAAATTAATTGCTGCATTCGTTAAATGATCTTTAATTTTATTCAATTTAATAGGAAAGGTACAAAACCTAACACCGCGATATCATCAATTTCACAGTCCTGCTAATATTAGGTTACAACACGTAGTTTCTTTTTTTATTTCGCACTGTCATTCAGATATCGTAATACTTGTCAAAAAAATAGCCACCAAGTGAAGGCAATGTTAGGAAATATCACGTTGATATATCCACCTTTGGCATATTATTGAGGAGGTGTTGTATTCGTCCTAATATTATTGCATTGCTACTGACGCAATTATCAGAATAGTAGGGCGGTGTAATGCTTAAAACTCCGTTGTGAATTTGTAAAGTTCCGTCGACTTCTTTCACAGGTAAAAGATTTTTCAAGAGCCAGCTAAGAACTTCTAATTTTCTCATATTAGTGCCATCTTTATCATGAACTTTTTTGGGTATTTTAGGCCTAGGGGAACAATTGTTGGGAGGTTGAACAACAACTATCTTGTCAACGCTGTGTCCTGTAACAATTGTTGTTGTAATTTTACTCTCTAAGGTAGTTGAAACAATAACACTGTAAAAAATAAAAATGCATATAGACAAATAGTTATATGAAGATGATCATTAGCACGAAATAATGTATATGTGCGTTACCTTTCAGATACTGGATCTATAGCCTCTACGAAGCCAGAAATTGTAGAATTATATTTTGTGTTAATCATAACATACTGGTCAATAAAAGACATAAGATGTATGGGGTTGTTTTTAAACACCGTGTGATGATAGATTTTATCTGCTGTCATTTTTTATGATTAGATATTGAATGTTTGTCACAATTGGATAATTTTCAATGGAAAAATTTAGTTTCACATTATGTCGAACTGTAAGCGACTGTAAGGCCAGCTACTGCTGTTAGGTTATATTTTAATTGACAAACAAATTTCCATAAGATTGCCATACTTGCAAATTGACACCAATTGACACACAATTTTTTTTATTGATATAATCAAATAATATTTCAAGTAAATCTCTTCGTAACTTTTAAAAATAAAGGCTGAATATTTTGTACATTTATATGTTTTAATAATAATATTTTTTAAACATAATATCATTAATAATTTACCATTGGCTGCAGCCACTTTTAAATATCGATTTTTATAATCGTTTGCTACTTTTTAAAAGTCCAGAAAACACGTCATAAATTTAATATTTTTTGGCATGCGAATAATATATATAAAGGCGATATGGCAAAAATAAAATTAGATTATTCAATATAGTCTTATGTTCATCGCCGTCCTGATATATGTATATTATAATTATGATGTCATTACAATGATAAAGTGACTTGAACTTAAACAAGTCATCTTTCATTAAATGCTAGAATGGGATCAAATTGTTAGATTTTGGGTTTATGTCGTTTTCTTAAATAAATTAATTACCGTATGAATCAAAAGTTAGAGGAAACACAAAAAAATACAATAATTTCAAATACACATTAAAAATAGAAAAAAAGCATCAAATTGGATTTTGTTAAATAAAGAAATTATTATCTTGTAACGAGTGTATAAGTAACGTGTCGAGACTATTGGCTCATCCTTATTCCCTGTCATTAATTTTCCGTCAGTTCAGAGTCGTAAGGCCGTGTTATATATAGGATTTTCGAATTTTGTCAAATTTAAATAACCTACCGACTACAATGGCTGCTGTCGCGAAAATTCCCGTTCTACTTAACGGTACTGTGTATTTCTTTTAGAATTGATATACATATTTAAGAAACTTTGGACTGATCGTTTGACACGAAATTACATAACCTTCCTGTTTTTTTTATACCATTATTATTCTACCTTATATTGGAATCCTCCGGCGAATATAAAAAGTCCTTTTCTGTCAAATCTCATAGTCTTAATTGATATACCGCTGGGATAGTCAACCGTCACTGATATCAGATGTGTAAAATTATATTCGTCACAGGGGCCCGTATTTCATGGGGATGTGATACAAGTATTGTAAAGGAAGTTTATTTAATATTTTGCATGAACATACATATTTATGTGATAATCGTTGTAATCAAAACCATTCACTTTCTCAAAATTTAGCTGTCATCTTTCTCAATATGTATAAAAACAAGGGCAGGGTATATTTGAAAATAGCCATGACCATTTCAATCGGTTCTCCGAATTTCATTATTCCAGAGTATTTATGTCTTCAAAAGCTTTTAGGTGGTTGACAAACATAAATTTTCAGCTCTACAAAATATTCTAGCCAAAAGGGCTTAATCATCCGCTTTTTCTTGATTTGGGTGATTGTTTTGCAAAAAAATTACTTCCAACATCAATAATATTATTTTTCAGGTCTTATGGCTCAGGCTCGTCCTAAGTTTGCAGTGTTCATGAGGTACGCCAAAGTAGAATTGGCCCCACCCACCCCAGCTGACATCCCTCAGATTAAAGCCGGTCTGGGAAGACTACTCACCAGCGCCAAGACAGGAAAATGGAAGGAGTTGACCGTGAAAGAAGCATCATTGAACACCTTGGTAGCGGCTGAAGTTATTTTCTGGTTTTACATTGGCGAATGCATTGGAAAGCGACACCTTGTCGGTTATAATGTTTAAATTTATTTTCTATCAGCAATCACTATGGATAAATATATATAACAATACCTTAATGTAATTTACAACTTTAATGAATGAAAATTGTATATGATGTTCGACTTTGTTGATATGTAATGTAATATTAACAGAGAATTACAAATTAGTTAAAAAATAGGTTTGCTCTTTTATTTATGTCCTATGCCCAAGGTATCTGCTTGATATTTTTTGTTGCAGGTAAAATTAAAGATTTGTTTTTCGTTTATACAGTAAGTCCTCGACTTACATGATTTATTTGTTTGAAAAATTGCATAAGTTTGAGAAATTTTGATATGATTATGTGTTAGTCTCAAATGATACCTGGAAATAAAATGGGCCTTCTTACATATATTCAATAAAACATTATTATTTTCAGATATGTATACTATCATACCGGTGTACATAGTGTTTTTTTGCCTTATAGCCCTTTTCTTTGTATATGATAGAATTGCATATTATAGCATCATTCGCTGCTATTAAAACATTTGCAAATTGTTTTGGATCACGGTCTTAAGTGTCTAAGCCAGCTAAGACATTTTCAATCATATTTTTATATTCAGCCATTTTCTTACTTTTCAAATCTCTTCAGTCATTTATTTTTATTCTGTTCTCCTGAAAGAGTCATCTTTTCTCATGTCCTAGAGTTCCATCAAGACTTAGTTGCACATTTTTATTAAATATTTGAATCCTCTTCTTCCAAATTTACATTAGGTTCTTTGATCATTTCGACTAGTTCACTAATAACAATGCCCACCTCGTCAGTTTGCATACTACAATTTGAGAACCAGATTATTTTATACATTACTCCTGGTAGATATTGAAATTATTGATTTTGTAATCCCCACCACCATTTCCATCAAGTTAACGTGTTAGCTTATCTTTTGACACCTTAAAACTTGGTCTAGATTTTTCTAGTGGGATATATATGACTGATATTTCATTTTTTCTCAAAATTTGTTGGGGCAGGTAATCCTCATTGTTTAAGAGTTTTGCTTGACTATTGATAAAATTATTATTCTATCTTTCTATCTCTCACTGTCAAATGAATATAATAGTTAATGTAAAAAAAAAAACGCAGCTGAGAAATGAATCACAGCTAAATAAAAACACTCACGTTTTTAAATTGCATAAGTATGAATTCATGTATGTTAAAATTACATAAGTCAAGGACTTGCTGTACTATATTTGGATCATCTTCAACCATCTTTTTAAACTTGCTGCTACAGATGGTTGCCTACTGTAACATACACGACGCTGGTAATGGATATTCAATATATTTCAATTGTATCCAATATTCCTTTTAAATGAAATTAATTCCTTTATTAAATGTTTGATTTATAAAAAACACAAGACTACAAGTAAGAATCAATTTCGTTTCAATCTATTTGTAGTATAGATTATTGCGAAGTTTTTGTATTTGGCGCCTGATGCAACATGTACTTTTTTGAAACTTTTTCTGAGGGGAATCAGGTTTTGTGCTTGTGATTCTATAGAAATGCTTTACCAGTCCATTAGGTGCCCATTGTTAACAGACAGCTGAAATGAAAAATATTGGTTCAATGTAAGATGTTCCAGCATAACACTGACAATGTTTTAACTGATTTTAGTATGTCTATATATAGTTTAGGTATATTAAAAAACTCTATCAAATCTCAAAAAAGGATCAGGACTTGTTTCATAAGAAGAATTATCTTATCAATAGGCCAAACATACTTTCCATTACAACATTAGGTGATGGACTCGTAATGGTGGTTTTGCAACAAAAGTTTTTCTATGAGAAATGCTTGTTATCCAGTCTCTCAACACCCTTAAATCTGTGAAACTATTCATGTTGTGATTTGAACCTGCGAACACTCGTAATGAATTGCAGCAATACAGTAATTGAAAAATATTGTCATACAAACAGTATCTCTCGATATCATGATTTTTTTCTAAATCCCTTCATTGATGTCAATTAATGCCATTCATTTATGCATTACAGCTAAATTCAATTTTTTAAAAGAAAATACCAAATCGCTCTTTGAACAGGTGTACACAACAAACACACATGGAAGGTAGTAATTTATTAAACCTTACATTTTAACTACCTCTCAATGATTTAATCAGACAGATATGTATATTGCTTGTGGATTTTTTTTCCAGTTTTAAGAGGAGTAAAAGGTAAATTTTTAATTGTAGAATGTAAGTAAATAAATTTTAAAATTTTTGGGAGTTTTATGACATATTCCATTATTCTACCAGCATATTTACACAATGCTTACAGTGCAAAATTGTGTTTCTGCTAAAAATAAATTTGAAGATGCTAAATTACACTACGTACTTAATTGAAAGTGCCCGCTGAGATCATGTGTAGACTGGACAAATTGGAATGATTGGAAATTTGGTTTTCATAAGGAATATTTTCGAGTTTAACAAAATATGGCCTTTTACAGTGTCACATTATGTTTTAATATCTTAAAAGAAGGAATGTTCAATATTGATTGAAAACAAAATGCCATACATACATAATTTGGGGCCAGTGTGTTATCTTAACTCTTTCAAGTTTTTTGGTTGGTATGCAACAGTGTGGGAAATGAGATTGTAGAAATAAAAATGCAATAACTGTATTTGTTCTAATAATAACAAAAGTCTTTACAAAGGTTCAATAATTATTATGAATGTAATTCCTGACATTTTCACATCATTCAAATTTGTAAGAATAAATTTCACTACCAATAAAGTTTATTTAAAGTTATTGTGGAATACAAGTAATACAAGATGAATTTATTACTTACATAAATATTTATAAGAAAAAATCATAAAACTTATTTTGTGTTTTTTGTAATTCAATTGAATTTCACTCACACATGTTCCGCCAATTAGTAATTAAGAAACAATCAAAGATAAACGAGGCTTCATCCTGATGTGCCCGGAGCATTTGGTATTGATAGAAATTGAAATTGTAAAAATAATTATGAAACAAAACAGTTTCCACGCAAAACATTATGTTAATGACAAAGGATAAAAAAAGTCCAGAACAATTTTTGGTATATTATCAAAAAATTATTTCACATTTAAATATTACATAAGTACATAGAGACAAAAGTTTACTCTTACAGCTGGAAAACATGTTAAAAACATGTTTTTAATACTATATCCACAATATATTATATGATCAGGACTGGTTTCTCTCAGTGAGCATTCTTAACTGATGATAATGCAGCTCATCAGATCTGCTGATAATGCTCGCAATGTACGAATCCAGTCCTGATTATAAAACATATTGTGGAAATAGTACTAAAAATGTGTTTTTATCTTGCTTTTCTATTAAGTGACAGTCAACACCCTATAAGTGGAAAACATGGGAAAGTGTAGTTTTAACAATTCAAACTTATAGCTCCACTACGGGGAACAGTTAAATTATTTTAAATAGCACCCAGGCGGCAAATGCTGTGGAGGGAATGTTTCGAGGAAAATAAAATGCCAAGGCGCCGTTGTTTGAATGTAACAATACGTTAGAAACCAATGGCGTGAAATCACAATCAACTTGCATCAAATAAGAATAAGAGGTACTTCGAGAAATGAATTAAACCACAGGTCGAATTACATAGAATTTTGGTGCTTTGATACTTATGGTATCCACAGAAAGGCGTGCGAAATATTTGAGTCACAGTGAAGTAATCATAAAGTAATTTTCAATTTCATGCATTATTTATAATAATAACTAAGCAGAAATACATACAAATGTTGCTTCTCAAAAAAATAGAAATTTTGAATTAAGCCTGAATTTTATTAACCTCAAAGGACTATGTCAATATTAGCAACAATCTACTAAAAATGTTTGCGCTTCAAGGTGTAATTGTTGAGAGATTAAGCCCCCATCTCTCTGATACTTTCAGCTGCGCAAATGCTGCATCTCTCAATGCGAACAGATGAGTCATTTCGAGTTCTGTTTTGGTTAATGTTATGGCTTTTTCAAATAACGTGACCGCCTTCTTCAAATTCTCTCTGAAAAAATAATTCAATACATTAAACAAAAGTCATTTATGAATTGAAAAAAATGCATTTCAAGTATAGAACTTAATTGACATATTTACCTTTGCACTTCAATAGTACCTAATGTCTCATAGGCAAACAAACATTTTTCATCAATGCTAATTGCTGTGGTGATCATTTTTACAGCCTTTTCAACATCACCAGATTTCTTAAGGTGAAGTATCCCCCTGTGGACAAGAATGTTTGCATTCTGCGGGTCTATTTCTATAGCTTTTTCAAATAATCCATCGGCTCTGTCGAAATCATTCTGATCACTGAGAACCTCGGCATACAAAATGTAAGCTTCAGGGCACTGATTAAATTTCTTTATGGCACTCTCGAAAGATTCGAAAACACTCGGCAGATCGTCTGTTCGTTTCATAAACTTTACTATGGTATATTGAGCATAACATTTTTGAATACAGGCAACGGCAAAATCAGGGTTCAAATCATTGGCCTTAGTAAATTCTTCACTTGCTTCAAAAACTTTTCCGGTCAGTAAATATGCTTGCCCACGATGATGGTGGACATCGCAGTTATCCGGATCCAATGTCGCGGCAAGTTCAAAATCCACCTGGCACTGATCGGCATTTTCAACTTGCATATGCAGTGATGCCCTTTTGATTAATGCGTTTACTCTGTATTTCACCGGTGCATTATCATCAGATATAACTTGACCGAAATCTTTTAAAGCTTCATCATGCTGGCCAAGCAACAAGTAAAATGTGGCCCTCAAAAGCAGGGCGCCATATTTGTATTCTGGTTTAGAATCGGTTGATTCAATTTCTTCAGTGCACGATGCCACTATGGAATCGAAAGTTTGATTTTCAAAATCGTTTTTGGCTTTGAAAATACCGGTATCTTTCTTTTCTTTGGATGCGAAACCGTTAATGACGGGATCTTGAGAGAATGAAGAGAAATAGGTTTTGACAAAATGTTTAGAGGGCATCATGGGTTCCTTGGTTGCCATAGCTTCCTTGGCGTGCTGTTTACCTAGGGCTTTGAGAACTCTGTCTGCCATTATGAGGGAACTCTGCACTTGGAAGCCCTCAAGGATGCACGCCGCCGTCACATCTTCGAGTGCCAGAACTAAATCGTGACTTTTTTCAGCTGCCCTAGACCGTCGTAAGAATGCACGGACATATTTTTCATTTAATAGAAGAGCCTGCGTGCAATCTTCTTTGACATTTTCCCACATTTCCCTTTTTTCATAGCAAGCCGAACGGTTTTGATAGTAAGTGGCAAGGTCGGCGGGATGATCTTGGGGGCAAGCTTCAATTGCTTCGTTGTAAAGAGTTATAGCCTCGTCGTACTTGCCGACATGGAATGCCCTGTTTCCTGCTACTTTAAGTTTGGTAGCCCGTTCAAGAGGACTCTCTGGTTTCGACGGTTCATCGTTATCCAGAGAAATTGTTTTCTTCGAAGCAACCTCCGCCAACTTATTTTTATTCGCATCTTCATGGCGATTTTTTAGATAGAGATAACCTAGCCCTATCGCAATGGGTGTTCCGAGAAGAATTGCTAGTTGCCACCTAGGAAATGAACTGCCCGTACTTCCTGTAGCCATCCTGATGGACATGAACTATAGTATTACATGCATTAATGACATAATAAACATTTAATAGTTAAACTTTATCACATTACTGCACAATTCTGTTACCGGATCGACCAGAGTGAATATGTAATCTTTCACTCAAAATTCACATGCCGAAATCATAGACAATATGTAAAATTGGAAATTATAAATTATTTACAATGGTTACGGAATGTTTCTTTTTTAATTTTTAATGATTCATATTTTTGATACTACGAATCATAATTTTTAGAGCAATTTTTAAGTTCCCATACCAATAATTTTTTTATAAATTATGAGCATAAAAAAATTGTCAGGGAATGGTTGATCGTCTTTAATAAAGTAGCATGCGTCGCAATCTTAAATAGTTAAAATAAAATATTTGTGCAAGTTTGTTGACCCTAAAGCCCGGACTACCAAACGTTGGGTTTTACTCTTATTCCCTGTTTTGTAAGGGGGATGTCAAATAATAGCATAATAACTTAACATATACTTCAAAATTCATTTTCATTGAACTCTCAAAATCGACATACATTTATTTTAGTGTATTGAAACTGCTGGATCGGAAAAATTAGATTAGAAAACAATTTAGAAAAACTATAGTCATTAAGGAAGTAAGTACTTACTTAATGTAATTAACTAAAAAAAAAGTTGAATTCTGATTAAGTAATTAAGAGAATATCATTAATAATGATTGTGCCATTAGAGCATATCTGAATTTATATTTCATTTATAGATAGTGAAAATATTTTTTTTTGGCATATATTTTATTCTTCTTTGCTGATATTTACTCCATATGTGGAGCATAAGGCTACTAGATGGTGCTACCTTGAATGTCTGTTACCCACCAGTTACTTTTCTTCCCCCCCCCATGACATATCAGAATCATCAAGCAATTGATAACATCCAGAACTAAGTTATGATTATGAGAGACTATAAGCTCTCAAATGATCGTAGTATACTAACAGTAAACATTGTTTAAAAAACTTTTATTTATATGTTAGAACAGCGAACTAAAATAAACACACTCACACTATTTCAAAATAGGGTTCTCCAAACTATATTCACCAGTGTTAAAAAAATATGGTGTGATGGACTAGTTAAGTCTTGGCCCTCGAGTCTCAGTGGATGAATTAGTGTAGCCCTTAGATTAAAAAGCTTGGAGATCCCAGACCTAGAAGATTAATATTAGTTTATTTATCATATCCTACCAAATTGAAATTGTCCAACACTAATCATACATCCAACATTATTTGTTTGAAAAATAAAATAATACTTTAAGAATCATTTCTCACACATATTGTTTCTGATAATCTGTTCATCTGAAGCAAGGGATATTTCAATTTAAAATAAGAAAAAATGGGACAGTCAAATTTGGAATTTATCGCATTACCAAGTAAAAATGTTTCTTTAGCTGCACACACTGTAATATTTGTGTAACTATTTTTTACATTTATGGCTGCTCCATTTGCAGAAGTAAGCATAATCTAAAAATTCTGCTACCACTCTTTCCTTGGTTCCACCTAGGATGTGCTTAGTATGTTTAAGGGCTAATGCAGCTCACATCTTGCAGATAGTATCCGACAATTGATCAGGACCCCAGAATCTTAAATAATCAGAAGACGATGCAAGCAAGATTAGAGCTCTCATAAGGTATCTTCGAATATATTTGCATTGTCATGTATTAAAAATGAGCACCATGGAGTAAACGAAACATTGCACATTTATTTCCGAGAGCAAACTTTATAGCTCTTGCAAAAAAAAACAATTTTTAAACCTTAGAGGGTTTTTATCAGAATTTCTTAACACCAGAAGAAAACAATTAAATTCAAGCTCTGTTGGTGAAGAAAATTTCCTATAAGCCAAATATCAATCAAAGAAAATGGGAGCTCTTTCTCTGTTTCTTCTTTCTTTTATCAATGTTTTATACAACACCATATTATCATGCCGGTAGCAGGCACAGCTGTCTCCGACTATTAATTCAAGGTTACAATTTACGTTTCAATGCTTTCCTATGAGCATAAAGGTATTATCATAAGCTTAATATAATATCTCAGTTTCCTCAGTGTAATGTATGAAAATCCACAATAGGAAAAAGATTACTTTAAAAAAAAATCCATATGGACTATCTTGGGGTTTCATCAAAAATGATACTATCAATCCAGTAATAGAGAAGGGATACTTGTGAAGTTCCGCATGCAGAGCTTCCAAATATTGATGGGATGTTGAGCCCTCTTAAATAATCCAAAAATCTAGAAATTTTGAAATACACTAAATATGCTCACACTTCTACGTAATGGTAATGTATTCTGCCTCTTAGATATTCTTATTTATCTTATTAATCTTATTTATTGAAATAATCGAATAGTGTTTTAAACTTCTTGTGAAATTATTTATTAAGGAAAATCTTAAGACATTTAAACTAACTATATATTTCATCATTAATTCCTTTGGCTAATGAATAAGATTTAATGTGTTCAAAATCACAAATTGAGTAGGGTAGAATGATTTATCTACCAAAATTGATCCATCGGGATAATATTTGAGATAGACCATAATATTTAGGCGATAGATCAAATAAATCGATAATTGATTGTCTTTATGAGTGTTTGATGGGACTATAAAAAATGAACGATTGATCCGGGGAAACGTTTTATGTGAGGACAGTTGATTGGGGTTCCACTGTACATACGCTGGTGTTGTATGGTTTGTTCCATAAATTAGTATACTTTGGTTTTATGTATACTAATGCTGCACAATTTACTCATAAATATTTCCAATATTTTATACTTATGATCCATACTCCAAATCTCTGATTTTTATAAAATATTATAAGTGTGATAAATAATAAAATAAATAGTACTTACTTAATATTTATACTGAAAATTTATTGATGAATCGGTTACAAATGTATCACATGTTTTTTTTAAATCATTAAAATTTTGTATATTTCCACATGTTTTATCACTCACGACCCGAGTTTCGCCTTTCTGTACCATCAAGCTATTCAGGATCATAACTAAATTTGCTAACTCTACATTCATTTAAGAATTTGATTTTGGAAATCATAGCACACTAAATGTTCTGTTTGTCATTCAAATTGATTAGATTGTCAGGGTATAGCAGCCTCTGTCAATATTATCAAATTATTTATAACCAATTTTTTATGAAGGCTAGAAATAGTATTTGACATTTGAGAACAATCATTTTTATTTATGAAGGTTATAAAACAAATAAATAATTTTACATTTATATCACGTTTCAAATATTTCCTTAATTTAAATTTTGATTTCAACATCATGTTGTAATGTAAAGTGTTAGCTTTTTTCAAGATATATGATGTGTTTTTTTCTTATTCATGATAAAGTGCGTTTTCCTGTAAAGTAGTATGTTTTTTCACTTTTTATACAATATTCAAGCAATTATAATCTCAAATGAACTAAATAAAAACACAGTATTTGGTTCAGTATTTAATTTTATTAATAAATTGCCCTTATTCTTTGCATTGTCTACATATTTAATATGTATCTTAATCCAACACAACTCTCGGCCAAATAAAAAAAAAATGTTTTTCAAAATTACTATGAAAAATGCTTTGCATGTAATACATATAATAGATAAATGCTCAAGAATCTATTGCAATTAAAGTAAATTTTACAAAGCTATACATGAATTTAGGTAGGTTTTAGTCCTAAACACATATTTACGGGGAACAATTATTACAATGTTGATATTCATCAAATAAATATGTCGATGATGTTTGAACTATTGAGTTATTACATTTAAGAGACTTAAAAATAATTTTAATGAACGTATTTATTTGCTCGATCCCAAGAGTCATAAAATTATTATACAGTATCGAAACCATTGCATAGAACCTTCCAGAATGAATTTGAAGATCAAAATTATTGCATATGAAATCATTGTAAAAAAATCTAAGATAATTATAATTACTACATTTTTAATTGAATTTTTTCTGTTCAATTTGATTGACAGTGAATGCTGCAATCAATAAACAAACAACATGTTACATCTTTACAATTAGGTACATATATACGTGTAGCTGCTTGGCACCACCATTTTTTGAATGATGCATTCGCCACTGTCTCCATGACAAATTGGCGCCAATGCATACATAGTAGTAAAAAGTGAATACATTTTGCAGAGAAAAAATTGTGCTTCGCTTACTTTTATGACATAGTTTAAAAGAACAAAAACACGAAACATGTACTACTCAAATAATCTTTTCAATGTCATATAACAAGGCAAAACAGTTAAAGACAAATACTTACTATCGAAGCATGAATGAATGTTTCATTCTGAGATTATTTATAATAACAAAAACACTTTATTTTTGTAAGAGAAGTTCATACGTTGCCCGGTCAGGGGCTGCTGTTCTTTTGGCAAATTCTCTATAAACTTTAGTATATCTTACAAAAATTCAAAACTGCCTGATCAACTGAAGATTCTTAATCTAAAATACAAATTATATTGATTATAAAAACCGACTACTAGGTGATGAAAAGTATTGTTTTTCTCAAAAGTAACGGTCATGAATAATGAAATAATATATTAGGTACCTATTTAAAATAAGAATTGTGTAACGTAGATATGTTATCAATACATTTTTTTTTTAATTCGTTGGGGATAAAGAATCGTACAAAATTTCTAACACATACTAAAAGTAAAAATGGTCTTTCTAACTTATCACACTAGAAAAACACACACAAAACAATATATTATTTTGCGAAAAATGAATACAAAATTCCATCTTCTGTGTTTCTTTACACGCTCTTTCAGCAGAAGACGAGTCTTCTTCGGATATTTCCCACAGCTGTGTTGTCTCTCTTATTGCTAAGAAAGGATGTGGATGGATGCGTATACACACTATTTTAGCTAGTTCATTAAAACTTCTCTATGGCTAGGTTATTTTAAAACTCATCATCATTGTAGACATAAGTAATATTTTGGTTACAACCGGCATGGCATACATGCTTATAGTGTTTTGGCTTTTTCTAGCAAGTCATTTATGAATTTCTGAAACAAAATTAAAAAAATAGATTACTATTTACAATAATACATTTTGAATCTGCAGATTCTTAGATTTTGAGTTAGTATTATAGTCGTGTAATAACATAATACTCCGAGTCATAAAACAGTCTGTCAATAATTTTGCTGCTGAAATTGCTATTTGATTATAACATCATTACCAGGATCCCTTTCTTGGGCTTTCATGTGAAGTAATAGAAAATTAAATATATATGTTTGACCCTGAGGAGACAAGTTATTTTATCAATACAATGGTTTGAAAATAATCAATACATTCATGTAAAATAGCATAATCACAAAAATAAAAACTGTAAAAAGATTAAAAGTAAATGCGAAATATTCCTCGCATTGAACAGTACAGTTAAGACACAGATGAATCATTTGTAAAAATTAACTTTCTCTACGATTATATTTATTATGATTTTTAAGTTCAACATTATTTTTGACAGAAATTGAATTGTTCAAACATCTGTATTTTTTAAATCAAAGATGTAGAAAATTTGCCAGAAATACTTTTTATACTCACATTTACATCTTTCACGGGCTTTTTGGCATCTGCTAAGACCATCTGAAACATCAAAGTAAACAAAAGATATTATAAATAAAATGAGTGACTCAAATGCACTCCAAAATATATGTTTTTTTTATGTCCTTAAAATAATTCATCATGTTGAAGCTTTTACAAATGAGCAATGTGAATTTATTGGTTTCCTGTTCTTAATTCACACCGACACATAACAAAATTTCAATGTTACCTACATGTTTGTTGAATTGACATTTCAGATTAACAAATTAACGAAACCCACTAAAATGTGTAAAATAGAAGCCATAAATCAGAACTGAGAGAAGTTTTCTATTCTGATAGTTGAGTGGGATTATGTTGTGGTTCAATACGGATTATAAAATTGGAAATTTCCGTACACAGCTCTAATACTTCTTTGATTTAAATATTATTCAATATTTAGCACTTCCTATTTAAATCAATGGAATTCATAATGTTACTCTAGGTATTTAATATATTACATAGTATCATCATATGGATCGTAGAAAACTTATCTCTAAAACTAGTTGTCGTATGTTTATTACTGACCACATTAATTTTTCTGATGGAAGACGTTCCTGTTTATGTTACATGTGAATATTGTTTTATTGCTAAATTTTGTATTAAGATAACCCATAGTATGTGTAAAATTATTTATATTCTCGTATTATTCATTACCATCCTTGGACTAAAATTATTAACTGAAAGAGTAGGTATTAAACTGATAATATAGTATATACTTCGCCTTTTCTTCATCACTGGATACAAGTACAACAGTGAAATAATAAAAAAATCACTAGATTATTTTACATCATTATATAAAATTTGAATTGTCTATACTATTATATTTTGTTGAATCATATAACATACATTTAAATGAATTCTCCGGTGTTCATCACTGTCCATATCAAGAAGTTCGTCTATGTCGACTTCTACTTCGTGGGTTTTTACATTATCCTTCTGTAAACAAAAATAGAAAAAGAACAAAATAAAGGCAATATTATTAAAGCAAAAATTGATTTTCCAAGATCTCTCAATAATTTCAAAGTAGCTATTCAATTCAAAATACATGACGGCTGGTGTTTTGTCACAGGCTTTTCAAAGGTGTTGGCATATAATGTGATGATTACCTATACTTTTTTGAGGTAATATTTTTATTTATAAATTGTCATTTACTTGATAGAACTCCATACACCTAAGCCTCGTATAGCACAGTTTTATACAACACGGGTATATAAATTGTGACATATATTTATACAACACGCTTTATATAGAAAAAATAATTAAAACGAAATGAATTGAATGAATACACCTTAATTAATGACTCGGAAACAGTTGCAGCAAAGTAGCTACATGTTTCATATTAAAAACAATAAATAACGGCTTGGAATTGGCTAATTAGTTTTTTTTTATTGATAATGATCCTACAATGGAAAGGAGTTCAAAATTCAAGAGGGAATAACAAAATATTTTGGAATCTCTTAAGGAAATACGTAAATTATATTATATTATAAATTCAGAGTCCTCCGATGATGAAAACTCACAACCGATCCTGAAAAAAAGTAAAAAAAAGCGTAGAATTCTAAGTGAAAGCGATGATAAATGAATGATATATTATGTTATTAAGGTTTCTTTCAATTAATTTGTAAATGTATATTTGTTTATTTAAAAAAATAAAGTACATATATATATAAACTATCATCGATTTTTTATTTTTTTGGAACACAAACCTTAATATTGTATGAATTTCAAACCTTGTATAACATGGATTTGTATTACACGAGGTTTTTGTGGAACCATATAACTGTGTTATACGAGGCCCATGTGTATTTCGACAATATTTCATTTTTTAGTATACAAATAGATGTATGGGTTCTTCTCGCATTTTTGTGTTTTATTTGTAGTAAAATAGGTATGTCTGAGGCATTTCAACGGCAAGTGACGGCAATTGCCTTCTCTTTGGCATTTTTTTACTTACTTTATCTATTAATATAATTATTTCTCCTTACAACCCTGCTCTAAATATATTTGCTGCTGTGTAACATTATATTTAAGCAAATACAATTATTTGTCATTAACAATATAATGCCTAATGGTATTTAAATTATGTATATTTTGTTATTTATGAACAATAGCAAACAGTTTATAATAAATTCATAACGGTGGTCATCAACCTGATCCCTGATCCCTACAGCACATCAGTGGGCGATTCAAGCTACCATACCATGGTGGGCGGTGAGGATTTTTATCTGTCGTTATAAATTTCATTCCTCCTCTGTATAATAAATGCTTTACTAACAACTTCCCGAGCTTGATTTTCTAAATTAAGCTTTTGCGTCTTACTTCGGGTTCACATCCTAACACTTTGAATATAGATCATAATTCACCCATCAGTTCTTAAGGAATACTCTTAGGTGACCAGGCAATGAATGAGCTCGGTTGACAAAGAAGAGAGTTTATTTGTACAGTCACAAAGATGGAGTAGAGTAGTCTTTGATTACGACACTGTTCTTAGTTAGTGTTGTAGAGTATGGTTCGAACCCTAATATGGGTAAAGAAATTTGGATACAGGCATTATTTATTTACACATATGCATGTAGAAAATATTCTCTCTTTCTATCTCATTCACATATATATAAAGTAACGAATGTGAGAAATATAAGACTGATGCTAGCTCTTGTATTCTGGTTCAAGTTGTATGTGCGATAGTAATAAATTCACAGTGCATCAGGTACACACCTTCAGTAATACATCTGATGCAGCATTGAAGTGTTAAGTGATGCTTGGTTGAAATCACTGGACAAGAATAAACTTTTTATAATACCATCATATTATATCCTTACGAATATCATATATCCTTCATCATATATCCTTACGAATTTTGACTACTGACCTACCAAATATTCAGTGACGTTAATTGTTCATAAATATTGAAATTATTTATGTATCTCAAAATGATTTCTGGGAAATACAAATTAAGAAGAAATGTGTGAAAAACTTTACCACTACACTAACACCTAGTCGAAAATTTTCAATACATAACCTTCCCGGGTTTCAATTGATATTGACATTCCATCAAGCGCTTTCAGTAGATATCGTAAATGAAGTCTTACCAGGACTTGAACCTGCATCTATCTGATCGCAACTAACTAGTTTTCAACCAAATTAAAGTATTTTAAATCGGATACAACAGAACTGATTGTTGCATTTGTGTGATAGAATGCCTGAAGATGCCCAAAGGCGAAATCCGAGTCACCAGTGACACAACATATGGAATCTTACAAAGTTTCAAAAATTTTAATTTGATTTTGAAATTCCATCAAGTTTCTTTAGTCGATATTACAAATTGAAGTATTTTATTTTGTATAAAACATGGTTAGAGAAATCGTTTATTTTTTTAATACTACGAATTTATTTATTCTTATAAACATGTAACCTTATATAAAATAAATTATTATACATTGCGTATAGTATAACGATTTTGTAGTGCCTAAGACGAAATCTGTCGAAAAAAGCTATAAACGATTGTATTTGCAGGTAACGCCCTTGCGATCGTCTGCCCTTGGGAGATGCAGCCTAGGTTAACAACCCCCGAGTGTATAATGCCCGGCTCGGGACGATTAAATGAAATATTCACCGGAATTTCGTATAACTTCTGTAGTTCATCGTAGAGCCACATCTCTACGGCGAGCCGCTTGCGAATAAGGGCCATTTGGTGGCTGCCATATTTGGCAGTGAGGAACTTCTCCCGCCTCTCCTTCACCTCGCCCTTCTCGGTGAAGTTGACGTGCAGACCAGATTTGGCCGGCGATCTCTCGGTGGGCGACATGATGCTGGAGGGGGGCGGGGCGGGCGGAGCGGGCGGCTGAGGGTAGCTGGCGGCCGCCACTCCACACTCCATAGCACACGGAGCCGCTGGACGGTTCTGAAGGACAAACAATGACGGAATTTATTATCAATTTTGGGACCGAATGCCACGGCTATATTATCACACGGTATAGCTCATCGGTCGGCAACCTTTTTGGACTCACGGACCACTAGATGGATTAAAATGTCAAAATTTTGACCCGGCGGACCACCAAATAGACTTTTGTGTTTAATATTATATATTTAAAAAAAAGTGAATAAAACGAAATAAAATCATTAATAAATGCAGCTAGTTCATAAAATAAAACAATTAATTATAATTAAATTATAAAACTTTATTAATTTTTGTTCGCAAGTTGTATAATACAATGAGTAGATAAAATCTGTGGGTGACCAACTTTCTTCACATTTACAACAACTCCTGAAAGATGTCCAGTCATATTTGCGGCACCATCTGTGCATATTCCTTTACATTTTTTCCATTCAATTTCGTTTTTTAGAAAACTATTAAGTGTTTCAAAAATTTGAGAGCTGGTTGTTCTACCCGGCAAATTAAGCGAACAAAGTAGTTCTTCATATTCAACCCTGACGAAATAATGTCAGATTTCTCTGCGGACCACCAGTTGCCGACCACTGGTATAGCTTATAATATATGTTACAAACAGATCAAAAGCTGGCAAAAATATTCTGTACAAAAGTAATATAATATATATGTAATGACTTAACATATAGGTATCATGAATGCCTTTTTAGAAAGCCTACTTTAAATATAATAAACATACAATTTCGAAAAATCTAATTAATTTACCGAAACTTAAACCTATTTCAAAAAGCACCTTTTGATGTTGAAATATTAAAATAATATTTACGTACTGTTTTGGCATTAGGATTCATAAAATCGCACTTAAAATTACCGCAGTTTCTATACCTCTCATTGACAGATTCATGAATAGTTAAAATCAGTTTTTTTTTGTATTCAATTATAGGTCGTAAACTTATGATAAATTAAGTGTTTTGTGGCCCAAGACCAATAGCTACCACTACTCTTAAAATAAAACTTGTACCTATTGACTAAATCTTTATTTTTTTAATAATATATTTTTTAAATACGTACGCATTTGAAATATCGCTTAAATTTAATTCGTTTTTCAACCTCTTGTATTTGCTCATCAATACAATCATTTTATTGATTGAATTGGCATTCACTTGGTAGAACTCCATTATAACGCGGTGAAAAAAATAGCAATGTATTTTAGTTCTACAAAATTATTTTTAAAAAATATAGTTGATAGCTATTTCGGCTCACGCATACAATACAATCATAATGATTTACTTTTTATCTCAAATGACTGATATAACCCTTAAATATTTATATCAATTTAGCCGGGTGTCATTCGTATAACTTTTCAAATCAATTGACATTAATTATATTTTATAGTAATAAAGCCTGTTCATGCGGTATCGATTTGTCTAGGGTAGTAGTGCCAAACCTTTTTTTGCTTAAAAAAGCTCCCTGGTACAGTATACATAATTTTTGTGGGGGCTGAAAATCAAAACATACTTATTTAAATCGAAGCACATTGAACCAAGTAAAACAGCAAACATACACTGCCATGAATTATAAGAATCATGCGTAACCAATGAATGTATTGGTATATCAACTCAAAAAGCTTGAACTGTGAAAAAGAATATAATATCATCAACTTTATAGACGTTCATTGGATATTCATCAGTGTTGAAGAGCTTCATTACTCTTGACGCAGACATCTTGAATATGCTTCACGAGTATTTTGACGCCCACAAACCCCAGGTTGCCGAACACAAAGAACTTTCACAGAGACAAATCTTTTAAAGGTAAATTGACTGAATTAAGCATATAAAATACACTTCAAAAAAACGTTCAAAGTGTTTCAATTTTCAACGATCTATCCGAAGCTATTTGTAGGGGCATGTTGATAATTTTAAACTAGTCTAGACTATTCTATGTCTACAAAATGAAAAATAATTATATTTATAAAGTGCCACCTATTCTACGAAATCTGTTTTTGGATTGTTTTTCGTAACATTATACATCAATGCTAACCAACCTATTTTAACCCGCTCCTGCTGAGCTTTATAAAGAATTTCTAATATCGACAACGAATTGAAAAACATTTGATGGTCAACAATTTAGCGGAGATAAATGAGACAAATCAGGCAAGGTTTTAATTAAAAAAATATTTTATTAAAAGCTTTCTTCGAGTATCATTCTTTTTATATAAGATATTTTTATTTAAGTCGGTCTTACACTTATCTCGCAAATACAATCAATATCACTTAACTGAAGTAAACTTAACTTAAAGTAAACTGGCGATTAGTTTGAAATCAAAACCCATCATAAATTACTAATGTAGTAATGCGGAAAGGATGTTCAAATTATTTCCAGGATTGACTATAAAGCAATTACTAAAGGCTTTATTATTTTATCCCAAAATATGCTCGTAAAAATACTGAACTATATATGATTTTTTCTTTACTCTTCTTGTCAAAATAGATTAGGCGACTTTCTCACGGCCAAAATACTCGATGAGCCAATATGAAACACACTGTTTGTGGGACTAACTATGTATTAATTAAATTAGCTTATTAAAATTATGCAAATCTTGCAAACCTGCAAACATTGTATCAAAGTAATCTTAGGTGTTTACTAAATCAATTCTGTTCCCACAATGAAAGTGATGGATTCCCAAAGCAACGTCAATCACGTAGGCATCGAACTGAGTCAGTCGGCTGCCACGATCTGGGCAGTGTATTCAAAGTTTTGTTGTCGATCGTTTTTTGCGCAATAAAATCATTATGACAAATTAGAAAAGGAAGATTTTAGTTTAAAAGATAACTTAAAAAATATTATTGGAAATTACTTGAATAAATCGGGAGTAAAATATTTAAATTTCATCATGAACTCTCCATCGATCGATTTTGCAATATTTGTCTATTGTTTGAGTTTATTTGATGATTTCAAATCTTGACGGCGCATCGAGTACAATGAAAGGGCACGTTTACCACTGGTGTACGGTTCTGGCATTTCGTTATTTTCCACGCTCTCGCTCAATATGGAGCATATGGAGCTTAATAGAACATCTCAACAAAAGTAATTGTGAGTCTGACACTAAGAGACAGTCATAAAAAATCAATGATATTTGTTGGCTGTCAGAATTATTTGATATAAGTAACATTTTTTTTAACTAGGTACCTATATCAATCTATGCAGCAAGGCCGAGGTTGCGGATCACGGTAGTGATTTATTAATGACCACGAATGTTCCGAGTGAAGGAGCATCTTACATAATGATAGGAATGGAGATTTGGCGTTTGAATAATAATTTATGCCGTGCATATTAAATTTTGCAACGATCATTTTACATAACCGACCGCTCGGCGATCGTCTGAGAAGGAACCGCGTTCTGCTACAATGGAATGACCTTTAATCTACGCGATGAATGAAAACGCTAAATAATCGATGCTCATCACCATGAATAGTGTCGAGTATTAGTTGCGCTACTGCTTGTTTTATGTTTATACCAGGGATGGAGTGCCGTTTCACGTCCAGGAAGAAAGAATTATTAAGAAATTTCAATTAAGTGTATGAATTATTTTGAAAATTAATAAAAACTGTGTAATGATTTGGAGAAAAGGCCACACTCGAAAGCTAGACTGCCGCAGGTTTCCAACCCACGTGTTCAATGTTAATATTATAATAAATAATATCACGTGTGTATAAAATGAAACGAAAGCTTTTTGAAAGCTAATTTATAATATTTTAATAAAATTACGAGGCACAGTCGCCCACTTGTAAATATATCACGTATAAATATCAAGCAATTTAATTAAGAAAAACTTACGAAAAAATATTTTAATAACTTAAAATAATAGTTCATTTAACAAAAGCGTAGTGATTTAGTTTTTATCAGTTTCGCATTTATAAAATAAACTTATATAATCTCAAATCGATTTTCGTACAACATCGTAAAACGATCATTTGTTCTTTAGCGCTCCAAAAAATATTTTGTCACTTTTTGTAAAAGATTTTCTTGGCGTTAGCAGAAAAAGTAATCTGCAGAAAAACGAAAATTAAAAAAATATAAAAGAAATTTGATAGGTTTTTTAAATGAAAAATTAAAAACAATAACTTGCCCAACAATAACTGTATCGATTACCAAATAAAATTTAAGAATAAATTAGTTTTGATTGGTAATGTGTTGTACCGTAAAGATTTCGAAGATTTTCTTCGTGATATTCGGGCAAGCGTGTTTTTTTAGCACCGTTTCTAATTTAAAATTAACCACCTGATAATAATTTAACCGGATTTGACTTCCTCACGTCGCAATACTGAATAGAAATAACTAATCGCGTAAAGTTTTCGATGCACAACGAAAGATTTATAGATTTAAATGGCGTGCCTACTTTAACAGAGTCGATGGGATGAATTATTTTTTTGTTAAACCAATAATTACACCAATTTTGATAAAGTGGTTTATATTTAAGCGTTTTGACTGTAAAAAAAATGAGCGATAATTGAAAAATATTAAATACATAATGAAATGGGTTTTTAAGATAATTTAATAAAAAGTTTAATGAAGCAAACTAAAACTCTTATTTATCACGTAAAATATTAACAAACTCGTTCAGTTACGTATCAACGAAGCTTAGTGGGGAACAGAATAACTAATTTATATATATTTATAGCAATTCATAATTCTGATGAGATATTTCTGCAATACACTTATAATGTAAAGCGCGTGATGTACGCATGGCTACAATAAACGGACCAACGCATCAATTACGCTGTATCGATGACATAGGTTTCGGTGGTTCGTCGAATCGCTTTTGTATTGTTTTGTAGGTCTCAGAGTTGATTTAATTTTTTGCAGTACGCTTATACTATATATTCTTCACAAATGTATGCATGGCTATGAAAAATAAATATCCGGTACGCTACTGACCGAAAAATACTCATAGATATCCCTCTATGCAAATCGCTTAACATTATCAGAAATTTCCATCGACAGTACTTTTGTGTATAATTATTGTGCTTTAATTCATTTAATATGCAAATGAACCTCTATGAACAATGCCGAGTAAAACCGAATAAGTACGTTTATGAAGATGTAAATTGGCTTCCGATGATCATACTAAACAAAACAGTTAACACGCACATGTTCACATTATAATATGAACGTATTTAGACGTAGTAATGAGGTGGCATTTTAAAAATAGAAACTTGTGGAATCAAATGACAATCGACACGACATATTTTCCGATCCAATTTACGTTTCATATGTAACTTTTGGCATTTTTGCGATATATGTAATATTCAATTGATAAACAACGTTATCCAATAAGAATAGGAATCCATAAATATTCTTGCTGAGAATTTACGTACAGATTTTAAATTTGGATAAATAAATAATCGATCTCTGATATAATTTGAATTAAGAAGAAATTACATATCTGTCGCTTGAAGGCATGAGACATGTTCGTGTTTAGCAAAAAATGATTCTTCTTAAAATATTCATTTCTTACGATATTTTATGTTCAATCGAACAAATAAATAATATTAAAGAAACATAAACGAAAAATACGTTTGAATGTTCTCTTGTATAGTTGTCTAAATGGACATGTCGTGGTATGCCTCCCGGGTACAGATATAGAAAACCGTTATTTGTTAAATCGAACGTTGATGTCAGATGAAAATTTTGATGTTTCCGGTGACACTGTGAACAAAATAAACTCTTCGTTGTCTATAACATTACATACAAATATGACAGTTTTAATAATAGTTGTAAAATACATAACGTATTTGAATATGGTTAAATACGTGATTAATGCATTTTGTATTTAAATGTAACTTATTCCTATCAGAAATTTCAGATACGCACTAAAAGTTGGCAAAAATCTAGAAAATTCATTCAGAATATCGATGTTATATAGTAAATATCATAAATTTTAGAGTGCAACTTCAAGTTCCAATTTCAAAACTAATTTCAATGTCTAAATTTAATGCGTCGCTAAATGATATATTCGTCGTTAATATTATATATAAAGCACGACAATATTCGTAAAGTATATTTTAAACATGTCGTAGACTAGAATACTATCCAATAGTATTCTCACAACATGTCTGTGTTACTAAAATGGTCCATTCTATTAGTATTTTTTTCGAATTAGTAACTAGATATAATGGCAGCTATTTTCGTTGAATTCCTTTGGTAAGCGAGTTGGTAAACACGCTTAGCGGGATGAATTTCCAGTTGTCACATTAATCAACACAATAGTTTTCGACAAAAATGAACCCATAAAAGTGTTGATGACCCTCTTTCTAGATAATAATGCATACAACACATTGCACGATAATGCAGCGGTATAAAAACATTGGCACTAAATTATAATATTATTGTCTTTGTTATTCATATTGAAATAGCACCTCCTCAAAAAAAAATATTTGATAAGTATTTTTATCGTTAAATTATTATGAAAAAATTGAATCTAATGAAAGCTTTGAATAAAACATTAGCTCTATTAAATAAATTGAAATCAACCAGTAAATAGTCAGAAGTAATAACTATTTTGTTTTGAACTAAAGTTGTTTTTATAGTAAAAGTCACTTTTTTAGCAAAATTTAAAAAAATGCACAAAAATTATTTATTAATTATAAAACGTGTAATAGACACTAATTTTGAATATTATATGAATTGGAACTGATCAGTTCTGTTGAAATTATCGCGATGATCATAACAGTTCTGAATTGTGGAGTAAATACAAAAAATTATTGACAACAAGTACCAGAATAATCATTGTAAAAATATATATTTATATTTTCCTTAAGTGGATTTCAGATACTCTATAAATGTGTAAAAAGATACAGTTCGCATTTACCTCCAAACTAATTTTTTCGGCCTTCTCAAGATCGAGAATTTTTTTATGAACCGAAGGTGTTTCTCTACAATTTCAATATTTCAAATGATTTTCACTATTCATCCGAAAGATAATATATGAGGCATATTAATAAGTAAAATCTTTGAATTGTCCTCTTACAGAATATTCTAAATGTCAGTAAATATAGGTTTTGTATTCAGTCGAAAATATATTTACACGTTCCAGAATTGTCGTCCATATAAAAGCAAAATGAAAAAGCTATCAAGTTCGTCTTCCAATTCTAAAAAAAAATCCGAAATTATATCCCTAGATAAAATACGCAAATTGGGAACCGTAGTAGTGTGTATAGCTCAAAATGTAATTTCATGAAGGCTTTTTTGTGATTTCTCCCTACAAATATAATATACATAAGCAAAACACGGGTTATCATGAAAATCGACTTAGATTATGTTAATTGAAATGTCCAGATAAAAATGATAATTTAGATTACGAATATTATGTAGTGGTATCGATTTGTTGTAAAATTATCTATGTTGTACAACATAATTCTAGGAAACTGACAAAATAAACGTTCACTATCTGCCGAGAGCAAGTTTTTAATTTGAAATTTTCCTGCGGCCGACGGTTATGGTCCACCGGGAAATTTCCGGTATCCCATTGAAGGCGGTCGAGTAAAACCGTGAAAAAGTTTCATACTGTGAAAGCAGATAATAAAACAAAAGATTAACTGGTAGGTGCTAGCATCCGTAGCGAGAAAGGCTACAAAAAATGTACACTTAAATGCATAACGGCAAGGTGAAAAATTTTACCGATAAATTCAACGAATAAAGTGATTTTGTTTTTTTTTCAATACCATTTCCGATCGAAACGGACTCCCAGCGGACTCAATTGAGCATCTTTATAGATTTTTCTGTAATTCGATATCTCAACCCAGCAAGTATAAAAGGATAGGAACAAGAAAGGACCAGAAGTTAGATTATAGCTCTCTCAAAGACAAATTTAAGGATTGAAAATTAAAAGTTTTAATTTAATGATAAAGCCCATAGGCGAATATACGAACTCAAAATTATATATTAAATGCTTATCTACTTTATCCAAAATACAGTTGAGTAAATACAGTCTGGATACTGGATTTATTCTTACACTTACAAAAAAGAACACTTAAACTATAGCGATATAGTTTTAAAATACGTATATACTAAGATACATCAGATAACGTGTTTTTTGATAAATTGTTAGCGTTATAATATAAAAAAATAATGTTTTTATGGAAAACAGAAAAGGTTTACGATTTATCAAACTCCGCGCAGACAATGGTTATGTTACTTACTGATCTTTGTTTTTTGTTACTAAAGTTTAAAAACAGAGTGCTTGTGCCAGCGATATTAAATTTTACTGCAGACAGGTTGAAAATAAGTAAATGTCGAGAATTATGGAGTTATTTGCATTTGAGACACGTTAGAGAATTGAAAACAACGTAATAACGAAATTTGAATAAAAAATATTGCTCCTCGTGGGATCGTAATAATACGCAAAAAAGCACAATTTAAAAGATTGCTAATATGTATTACAAAATTTTGACGTACCAGACAAATAATTCCTCGAAACTCGGTTTGTGATGTTAATTATGTTTTTATCACCAGCGGTTTCGAATATCATTTTTATGTCTACATTTTGTTTTTTTTTATTTTCATTGTGTTGAACTGTAGTCGAATACAATTGAAAATCCACGCAGATTTGATTTTCTGTAATTGATTAGAGCTTATCATTTCATTCACTGAATGTTTAGTGTGTGACTTATTTTAATCCCTTCTGGGCTGATAATTAAATAAACTTTTCTCTTGATATTTTTTAATGCAAGTAATGTTCGTAATGAATAAATGACATATAGAAAAATCTAGCATACTTGAAAACAAAAAAACATTAACCATTGCGAGTAATAAATAACACTGAAATTCGGCAATGTTTTGATAACATTGGTCATTAAACTCTCATTAATATTGAATCTGAATAATTTTACGGAATCGCAAAAAACTTTGCAAAACAATTCCGGCGAAGCAAATTCCATGAACGAAATTTATTGGCTTCTATGCACGCACACATTTAAAAAAATATCCAACGATACCATTTTATGATGATAGTGTACCAACGAATACTGCTGATAATTAATTCATCACCAAGCCAGCTCAACTTGTCAGCTCTATTCCGGCGTCTTCTTTCACTTCATATTGATTAAGTAAAACGATTCAATCAATATTTAATCACGTTTCAATACAACGTAGATACCAGGGTGTCTATTTCACACGCATCTTCCAGTTAGCTTTACTTCCAATTGAAATAATCTGACACCAAAATATGAAATGCTAACCATTTATTCTGTATTTTTAAGTATATATTATACAAATATTAAAAAATAAAATTCGATAATTCCATTTAAGTTTTGTTACTTCCGTCTGTAAATAAACAACTAAATTTAAATAATTAAATATTTTTTAATGTCATAAAAAAATTTGCCCGAGTGGGCCAGTCCAGTTTTGCGAATTAAACAATCAATTTGGTGTACAATCGTATAACGTATTGGAATATATAAATATGGTGGTATACAAGATGAGTTATGTTTATATACTTAACTATATATTATAATATTTTAATCAAACCATTGTAATTAAGACTGGTAGCAAAGTCTTCTATATAAAGTGAAAATAGAAAGTAAATTTTATACAGAGAATTCAATAAAAAGAAGATTTTTTCAAATTTAGAATAATGCACGAAAACTACAAGACTTAATAGCATCTACACGTTACCGGACCGACGTTATACCATTTTTTAACTCCATACTTCAGCGAAGATACTTCCGACTATTTCAAAATATATTTTAAAATCCTAATTACGCTTGTACGTATTACCATAATTATGCATTTTTATTGGAACAAGGCCTCATGGCAATTCGAATAAATCGTGCCTCCATTTTTAGTTTGGCTGTTATTATAATAAATATTGAAATTATGTACTGCAAGTACGCCTTCGTTTATATTCTTTGTTTGGCTTTTTTTTAAATCGTAAAATATTATATTACACTATGCACATAATAAATAACGACTGTCCGTATTAGGAATACAAAATAAACGGAAGAATGAATGTAATTAGATTTTTTAGTGAGATTATTGAAATAGTATGTACGCATATTTAACTATGAGTAAATAATTATATTAAATTATTATCCATTATTACCGACTAAAGGTAGGTGTTATTTTAATAAAAATTATATAAATTAAAAGGATAATTGATATTCCTTTGATTGAAAACGAGACATAATAAATGATTGTATATATTTTTTCTAACAAATAAGAGCTCAAGAGGTTGACAGTCATAAACACATGGATTTTCAATATGATTAAGCGCTCCTTTTATTATCCAACATATTTGATAGTATTTTAACATTTATTTTCATATAAATTTGATTAACTATGATATAATTTACACAATGCTAACAGTGTAAGAAGCATCGAGTTTACTGTTACTCTTTTTTAATAATTTGTTTACTTTACATAAATGGAGAGTTTTAATAGTCATATGAAATCAGTTAAAGAAGAAAATATATACAACGAACACATTTTACTAAAATGCTCAAAAAAAAAATTTTTTAATTAGACAATACACAATATCGCAGTGAAAAAAAATGTAAAATTCTATTTAATGTTCATTTAAAACTGTTTTTGTATAAAATCCCCCCATTTACATGGTACTTTTTGGTGCGGTTTCACTTTAACGCGGTAGAGTATTTTCTTTAAATTCACCCAAAACGAATCAATGTTAAATGTACCTCCTACAATTTTGAAAATACAATTTTGATTTTTTTAATATGGACGAACTGTGGATCTTTTTTATGCGGATTTTTCGGAAGACATCTTCAAGATTAATATGAAATCAACGCATTAATTTATGCATTTTTATATATAATGTGAATTGTGTTTTGTGTTTCCTCTCGTTTTGTTTAGCTTTATTTTGTTTTGTTAATATTGTATATTGATTTGTTTGGTTACCTAAATTTTACGTATTAAAAGATAAAACAAAATAGAAGATGGATTTTGAACTACGAAAATTAATATAAGTTGAACAACATGTTTCAAAATATGTTATACGAATTTTGTGAATTTATAATGTAATAAGGTAACATTTTTATGTAATATTTTTACACATATGTTAATATGTAAATCACTATTATTACATATTTAAATGTAGCTATGAATCATACAGTTTATAAGGAAGAATAATAATTATCTGCAATATGAAATAATGATGTATAAATAATATCAACATTTCGTGTGCATATATAAAGCCGTATTATAGAAGACAAAGGAAAACAGTACATAAATTAAAATGAAATATGGACTATAATTATTTAGTTAAATGTTTAATGTACATCAGTGTCGTGGGAATTTTTTTCACACAATACACTTTCTTAAGCAAGAAAAGAAGCTGTAAAATCTGCTAAATTACGAGTATTCACTTAGAATGAACAAATGCCGCATTGTACCGTGAGTAATTTGTTTATTATGCAACACAATAGCACAATAGGCTTCAAAGAAACATTGTTTCACTTTTATTTTTCGCAAAATGAGAAGCTAATAATTAATCTTTTTTTTCCTCTAGATAAATAACAATATTATGATGACATTAGCGCTAGAAGCGTGCGAAAATAGAAAGTGATTCGAAAATGATGCCGTAAAAAAACCAAATTGATGTGTAAGAAAACAAACTATCTTACAAAAAGTCTAACAACTGGCCTCCCGCCAAGATCTCTGAATCAGGGACATTCTTGGTATTTGACGTTTGATATTTTTTGACATTTAGATCGAGTAACATGTTGATTGAGATACTGTGAAATATCGATAAATTATTGACTAGGGAAAAAGAATTAAAATATTCGAACGTTGTGGTCTAGTGGTAAATGCTTTATGTATGGGCTTAAAACCCGGATAAATTGATTTTGTCAATTAAAACTTTTGATGCGTTGGATATCTTCTCTCCGCGACTTATTTAACCCGTGTGATTTCAAAATATTTGGCGCATTGACAGATATAAGAAAATCGGAGTTATGACTTCCTAAATCATTATTTCAATCGACGAAGAATGTACAAGCACAAACAGAAATAAGTGTTATGTGTCTAACCGACTAATTTAAGAATGGCGATTTAGTGCACATACATAGGTAGGAAACCTGCAACTAGACTCCAGATTGAAGACTAATTATTTATTTTATTGTTTTAATTTATTTACAAAATTAATATTTTTTTTGAAATGTTTAGTCAAGTTTGTGGGATCGGATAAGAAAACATAACCTTTCATTCAGAAGTCTCCGGGAAACGAAACTTAGGAAAATGTGTTTTTGTGAATTGAAAACCGTTTTAACTGCAATAGGAAGTTACCAAGACTAAATTGTAAAATAAATAAGTCTGCAGCTAAAAATAAAAGATGATTCGAATAAAGAATGGATTTTTAGCATTATAATAATTTTGTACGAATGGAATATGGATGCATCTAAAGATATTTTATCTAAAAGCTGACCAACAATTATTTCCGAACGAGATATTTTTCGCTATTAAATATATTGGGTTGCCATAAAATAGTGAGTGCTGCCGTTTGCCAAAATGTTTTCTTTTATGCGCCCAAAATACGATTTATTTTCGCCGTATACCGATAAGTTTATTCATGAATAACAAAATAGACCAGCAAACTCACGAGGGGTCAATTCAATGCCCAAAAATATTCATTTTCGAATAGTATTTTCTCGTTTCGTTGGGATTTTATACTAAAACTGGAAATTCGATGCTCAAATAAACAAATTTTCGGGAAATTACCATAAGAACCGAACGCATTCAAAGATGGACGAAAAAGAGTATAATTCACCAATAATACTGAATACTCGATTCAATCGATACAATATAGTAAGAATTGGATAATTGATAACACCGGTGTCTTTTGGCATCATCATGCATTCTAGTGTAGTAATAAACCTGAAAATAATTTACAAGCAGATAGCAGAGGATTGGGATATTATGGCAAAAAAATAATGTATAGTGAATAAATTACATTTAAATAAAAAATCTCAATTCATTATGAAGACATTGCTAGTAATTATTGAAAAGAGATCTCAAGGAGCAGATCCACGTTTACGAATTTGGCCGCCACAGCACATGTATAGATTGATTTCCTTCATGAGTCCATTCATAAATTATTCAGTATTGTAGTTTGAATGTCTGGAAAAATTACAAGTGACGACAAAACTAAAAAATATTTTAATTCAATAACAATTCATTCGGATCGATAAAATATGAAACATTTTCTAAAGGTTCAAGATTGCTGACTAGAGTCTGACGGAGAACTCGTAGTTCATTCATCTTTTTTCAATCACAAAAAATCTGTGGAACTATCTTGTCATCCACAAATATGCAAAACCCTCCGCGTATAAAATCGTACAGCGAAAGCAGATTAGTAATAATGGGGCTGAGCGTAATATACGTTACTCACTATGTTAACCGATCTAACGTCCAAATAAACAACTCAACATTTTTAAATGTATTAATTTCTCTGATGTCATTTTACAAAAAAAAAACAATATACCTAGATTAAACCGCCTGACTGCGCCACATAACTTATTTATTAAAAAATGCACCTCTAGATAAAATATAATAATTGTTTATATTCTTTTGCACTATCTTCACAACTTATATTTTTAAAAGCCATTTAATCAAATGATATCGAGTAAATCTCGATTTGCTTACTTCATTGATTCCTAGTATTTTAAGAGGATAACTTGTTCGGCAGACGATACAATCATTTCAAACATAAATTTATTTTAAAAATCTAGGGCAGTGGTAGTGAACTCTTTTATACGCGCGTGGCAAAAACTCTTAATCATATTTTCATCTGTCCGATGTGCCGATCATAAAAAAGTTTACCAAATTTTATTGATCATTTATTTATTAATACGAATATTGCATATTTGATATATCTCATTCATTTTAATTATTCTTCTATTTAATTGATATACAAGCATGACTGGATTAATTAGTCATTATTTCTGTTAAATTACATTTGATTTGAAAGAAGCTGACGAATCAGCTAAATTTCCGGACTTTCTCTAGTACGCATGCTTTAGGTTACCTAACCCTGACCTAGTGAATTGCTAATTCTAGGAACATATCACATAACGTCATAGATGTGTAATGGACGGCCACTTATTCTGCGACAGTCTTTAAATAAGATTTAGTTGTCCGGTCTAAATGGGATTACATAAGATTTATATCCATACTAAAATACGGGCTTCTCTATAAGGTAAAACGTCAAAGAAGTGGTAATATATTGGTAACATTAGATATGTGCACAATCTGCGGCAAAGTAAATTAGATTTTACCTATTAAATAATTAAAAATTTAATTATCTATTCTGAATATGTGAATAAAATTTCAATAATGAACCGCATCGAAGCATCGCTTTTTAAAATATCGTTTTTATTCAAAAACCTGTTTTGATTAAGCTTCATTATAATATTGTAACGATTTTTAATCCATGTGCTGGCTACGCATTACCCGTAAAATAAAAACTGATTAATCTTCGTATTGAATGTGGTTATATGTGTATTAAATATTGAGATATAATCAAAATATCTTATAACCAATGAACACCGAGACATTTTTTCGATATCATTTGAAAAATAGCTCTAAACTTAATCAAAGTAATTCTCACTCAACCATCTATAATAATAAAAATGCTTTTAAATTATGTTTAAAAAATTAAAAAGGAGATAAATCAAGGATGATTCGATGTGTAAAGTTACCAACTATGTTAAATTAAATTACATGGACGTCATTAGGGAATTCAGAAGGAGGCATTTGTCCCTACCTAAATTTGAAAAAAAAACACATTTATACGCATTTCGGCAGGTTTTCCTATATAGACGAAACCAAAAACCAATGTTCACCCTTGAAAAATATACTAAACTGAAATGAAGTTCCAGGTAAATTACAGAGACAATAAATTAAAATAAAATATAATAAAATACAATGTTATTTAACAACAAATAAAGAATTCAAAATGCAAAATCATTTTTTTTTTATTGAATGTTAATAAAGCTTTCGAGTCGATTGGTTGGTAACCCCTGTTTTATATTGTAGTATCCGTATAAAACTATCAAACCTTTTCCAGCCCTATCCACTAGTGTAACTTATGTAATTAAAATTAGTTTAAAGAAAATAAATGCTTTATAGCAAAACATAAGATCTTATCCCGCTTTATCTAAAGTTTGTAACTTAGTCAATTATACACTTAGTTTGCTCAAAACGTCGAATGTAATAGCACTAACAATCGTTAAAAAAAGCTTAAGTTAACCCTCATCAAGCGCTAACTTTTAAATTAAACCTCGTTAGTATGCGACATTTGTTATTTCAAGTAGTAAATTACATTCAGTAAGTACCTAGCTAATTTTTAGGCAATCCAGTTCCACATAATGTGGGAATTTAAATTGTTGTACAATAAATTGCCGCGTTACGAGCGTGTTGTAAAAGTTATGAAAACGATTTTTATCAATCCGTATCGCTCGCTCATCGCACTTTCTAAAACACGCATTGCCTCCTCACTTCACGATAATATATAGAGTGAATTAATTTTGATATTACTTTTTTCCTGATAGTCGTAATTGATAAATACTTGGCATTAAAACATTTCATGCGGATTGTATTACAAGTAAAACTATACAGATTCTATCTGTCATTAATTATAAGTTAAGTTCCAAATAACTCTTCATCTTCTAATTAAGTTTTCTGAATTACTCAATACTTGTGTAGAAAATAATGTATTAAATATGTTAAGTTAATCTTAACCGAATAAAACTGATAATTCAATGTGTCTTTTTGACATTCGGGAGCTAAATTAATTATTTTCTTAGTGTGAAATAACGGCAAACAACCTAAAACAACTAAAATTTTGTTACTAAATTATCAATACAATGTGACAGAGCATGCGCGTTGGCTGCCGAACGCACTCGAGACGGTCTCGGCCAGACCGGATCGAATAGTAAGCCTTATTATAATGGATCTTTAATTTCTTTTCGTTAAATAAAAGCTGTTTAAATCCAAATATCTTGAGAAATATGGATGTAAATGATCATAAAATATTTTGATTTACCTTGGAAGAATTCAGTAGAGATATGGACAGAACTTTATATATTTCATGTGTATTAAGAATGTTGTTAAACAAAACTATTTTTAAAAGACACGTCATTCAGGAATACGCAGTCTGCTAGGATTGTTTTAATATCATTCAACCCATATTGATATTTAGGACATTACTTTTTCTGATGTTCCCAATTGATGTATTGTTACCCTTTTCACAAAAAAATCAATAAAAGATTTCAAACACATTATATGTTATTTTGTATGTTTATTGTTGAAAACATAACTTGAAAAAACTTTTTTGTATTTTTTTTTGTTTCCTTGACAGCTTTCAAGCATCTCAAGAAGAAATTTTAGAAAGAATTTGAAACCATTTATATTTATAATACAAGCGTTTATAACTTTAATCAGTCTGATTACTTATATATAAATGTACACTTTATATATGAAAATAAATTTACATTTTTATATGTTTTTTCTTTCTTTTAGTGTATACACATGTACGTAAATCTAAAGATATATTTGATTTAATACAACGCAATGTGTTAAAGCTACATTTTGCTTTAATAAAAAACCAAAAATTCTTTTGTAAAGCTGGTGGTTGGGTCGTTGAAAAAGCAAACCTGATGGTGACGATATTTTGACTTTTAAATATGATAGTTTGTCACAGACATCAAAAGAATCGAGTAGACACTGTTGTGTAGACAATGTGTCTATTAATGTAATCAAATTTATGCAGGACGTAGGCTATTGTCAGATGTCATATAAATTCGTAGTATTACATAACTATTTCATTATGAATATTTTTACATCCGGGAGTGTATCGTTTTCCATAATATATTTCTCATAATGGGAGCTGTGAGTTAATCGGTCATTGGTATTGGTGATCAACTTAACATAACTTGTTTTGAAACGCAACAAACCGATCATAAATTCATAACACACATACGATACAAGTATCATCAACTCCATACTTCTGTTATGAGTTTATGACCTGATTGGAAACATTAAGATGATGGCTACGATTTAAATAATAAGCACGTGTTTTACAGGTTCTTAACCTGTTCGAAAGAACGAGTTAGTACTTACTAGGGATTTCAATAGCAGGTCGTGTAAAAGTACCGGTGTTTCATGTTATTCTGTAATACCGGTAAAAATCACAATTCTGAAACAAACGGCTTTGACTGTAATAACTACGACATGGAAAATAAGTACAATAGTACAAATGCCAAGCAACCTAAAAAAATTAATACGTCATAAAGGAAATTTTCTTTCCGTGATCTTAGTTTAAAAATAAAATATCTTAAAACTAAATATTTTGGATATTCGGTTAATAATAAAACATACGCAATATAAATAACCATGAAACTTAATTAAATGTAAAAAGAATAATGTTATATGTGTTGTATATATTGGCAAAACCCGTGTAGAGGATATCTGAAAGCAAAATAGTTTTGAACGACGCAAATGATTCGATGCATAATTATCTAGATAGAGACTCTGAATCTCATATGCCTATTCTTGTTAAAACAATAAGACTTAGGGCCAATCTATGAAATAAATAATATTATCGTAGAGCATTTTAGTTTATTTTCAATTTAAAAATGGAATACAAATGTACCTAATTGTCTATTGTTGCAATACTTTAGCAATGGGTAAATTAATTCTCATCCGTAGCTTCAAGAACAAGGTAACATTGCCAGTAAATTGAAATTGATGAAAATAAAAGTATTGGCGATCACTTCCAATTGATTTTAAAAATAATTGCATTCTAATTCTTTTCTGCCACTAAAAATGAATGTAACTCAATTGGACATTGCCAATAAACTGTTTAACGATCGCTTATAAATAATTTATAACGAATTTTTTTAGCTTTAATTTTTACCAGCTAGCTGGTAGTAATTAGATTATTTTTCAAATATTTTCATACACATATCTATATGAATGATATACCGGTAAATAAAAATGTAGCTTAGTTTCGCATTTTAGCCAGTGATGGGGATTTTAAAAATAATGCTAATCGTTATGAATTATAATCTGCATATGATGATATTGCTTTTTAATAAAAAAAAACATTAGATGGTGAGGTAGCTACATTTTTTTTGTATGTACTACACCACTGTTTGTGGACATGCTTGACTGAAATTATCTTAGTTGCGCAACGTATTATGATTCAAATACCAGGTGGTAATGCTATCTAAAAGGTAACCGCCTTGGATAAAATTTATATATGATGATAATATATTATGATGCAGCAGCTCGGTATGATTCACGGTCTTGCGATGGCGAACTCCATTGTTAATAATCAAAACGAGGCAGTGGTGTGTTTCAACCAGGCTGTGGAGTCGTTAAAAAAACATGACTCCGATATCGGCCAAAAATAGGACTGGACTGAAAAACTGGAAAAAAAGTTTATTTTTGTCCGGTTTTTTCCTATCTTTCGTATTTATGTGCTTTAAATTAAAGATAGACCAACTAACATGAGTCTGATTCCGGCCAGAATACCGCGACTCCATTACTCCGATTTCGACTGCAAATTCACAGCCCTGGTATCAAAAAATATTGGCATTTATTGGTCGAACACCATTGTAATATGATAAAGAGGAAAGTTTTTTTTTCTCACAAGACTTGTACAATAAAGTATACGCCTATTTAGATATCAAGACATCTTCAGATTTACAAACAGTTCTGACAAAAGTTGAAATAATTTCTTTCCTTTTTTTATCTATTTCTGAACGAGATTGATTTTCATTATAGTAGAAACTTTTGAATGGCTTTCTTGAATTTAAACTCTGGTATGAAATTGTAAATTTTACAAATAATAAAGGCTTGGTAATTAAATACAATGAAAAGCTGCGGAAATTAATATTTTGTTCTTTTAAAGTGTAGAACCAGCCTGATGCCAATGGCATGCTACTGATAAGAGATTTAAAAATATTAACAGTATTGTCCTGGATAGCGACATATTCTAGGTGGATGAGAGTGAGATTGGACGAATACCATTTTATAATGTATTACGTTCTGGATGATCTCTGGATGATTTCCGATGTATACCATGTATAAAAATTCCATAATCTGATGTTTCCGTAATGAAAATGTATTTAATAAACAAATAAATCATTATTTTATTTCTTAAAACATTGTCTCGTGATTCACATGAACTGCGAAAAGCGTGTAATATTCATCAAAAAGGAATAATTATTATAGTTAAAAAAATTGTCGAATAGTATGTATAATTATACTTATTTCACATTAGTTTTAAGAGTGTAAGTAATATGTACGGGTCAATAAAGGTCAAAGATTTTATCGACCGGTTCGCATGGAACCCCGCTGGGATATAACTGCACTGCACTGGAACAAGGAAAATGATAATTGAATGGCGAGAAGAATGAGTTGCATGCCGCTCTGATTGGTCAGCGCAATTTAAATTCTTTTGCAAGACGCGCGAGATGCAGGTCGGTGCATCCTGCCCGCCCTGTTCCCAGCATTCCCTGGCGTTGCGTCATGGTCACACTTGGTGAGTAAGGCTTATACAGGTAAGAGGCGTTTCCGACTCGTCCATAAAGGTCCGAATACACGAGGCGATCCTGATTTATGCAGAACGGTATTTAAAATTTTCAATTAATTAGTCTTCAATATTATCAAAGCCTACAAACATGATATCATGGGCAGTCTATGTGTATTTATATCTACATGAATACCAACATACAGATCGATTAAATCGTTAACACTAGAGCTGTTTAATTTTTTTTTTTCTAAATTGTTTACTTTTTCACTGAGAACCACGCAAAACATTTGTTAAGCACACAAATATCACTCAAAATATGAAAAATAAATTAAATACTAAATGTCAAAAAAAAAAATTCTTTGGTTTTCTGTTGTTTAATTTTTGTTTTGAAATCGAATTGACAAAACGAAACTTAATTATGGTAGATATAATCTTTTGTATTGTTTGATAATCTTGTCGCTGGAAGCTTTTCAAAAATGCACAAGTTCTTAATTTAAAATTTAACGTATTCAAAGGATCTTTGTATCGACAGTGTTCTTGGGCGTTTATCCAATTCCGTTGGGCTTGAGTCCCGCAACGATTCAAACTGTTCTTCATTTGTTCAAACGGTGTTTGTATTACATTTCTCTTTTAATACATCAATGCCTGTGATTATAAATACCTTGTCACACTTACGACTCTTAAAACAAGGCGTAGAGAAAGAGATCAGTTTACTACAAGCCCTTTCTAGAAACATCTTTCTACTTTAACCCTGATCAAAATGAATGGCTTAGAAATTCATGTGCTCTTCACTGAGAACAGGCATAGTCGGAAAAAAACGGCGAACAGACTGAGATGAAAAATTTTGAATTCGTGGATACTATCTTCTCACGCAATAAATACAAAAATATTCGTTTTTGTAAGCATGAATATTATTGTCTAAAATTTACATATATATTTTATATATGTTTGGCACTTTTAGCGTTGAGTTGGGTTGTCGCGTATAAGGCCTATATATATTTGATGTAATTTATACAAACTATGAGAAATATGCACGATGGCAAAATCTCATGCAAAATGCACTGAACTTGAACGCATTACAATGAAAGCGATAAAATCGTAATAATTTTATAGTGTATAATTTATTGCATGTGGGTTGCATGTCGGCGAAGACTTGTAAACGATGAAAAATCTCGTCTTTGGACATAGGTGGTTTTTAAGTACCTACGTGGATAAGTTGTTAAAATTGTAATAACACATAATATGAACATTGTAGGTATGTGTACATTCCAATAACTGCTTTATGGTAAGTTAAATAAAAATTTCATGATATATATTACGACGTATGCAAGTAATCGTTATATGTCATTTTTATTCGTTGTTCAAAAATTAAGATATTGAAAATTGTTGTTTACTTTAAACGCGGCTTTAACGATTTGTATTTTTAATGAAGCGATAGAACTGACAGCTAGTAAACATATTCGTGTTACACAATACTTGAAGATGCAGAAAGGCAAAACCGGGGTCGTGTGTGACCAAACTTGTAGTAGTGTACAGATTTTGACCGATTTAAATTTCGTATTGAAATCCCACTAAACATCCTGAGTACATATCGTAAATTATGAAATTAAACCAAGATGTTTTTTTACTTATAGCAAGAATTTGTTTGTATTCATTTAACAGAATTTGTCAATTATGTTATTAACTTGAAAATACTGACAGTTTTTTAATCATTATTAACCCATACATATTTTTTCTTATAAAAACAGAACTGTATAATGAATCTAAGTTTGGCGCGCCTAAAATTTATTCTATAAGAACCTTTGACCTCATACAAATACAGACATCAAATTAAAAAGTATCCTGTTTTAAACTAAACTCTCATAATTATAACTCATAGAAACATCTGTAATAATACTTCATTATAAATTTTCTTTCTCGTGTAATATGTACAATGTGAAAGAGATAGGGTATTAAAATACGTCTCGTAAGTAATAAACGTTAAATATTTTACCGAAAACTTTTATAATATCTGAAGTTAGTTAATATTCGTGTCGTGGCAACAACATTTATTTTATGTTACATCGTAGCAGAACTAGTTAAATTTTCTTTTTTATGTAGAAAACATTTCAAAGTACGACCCTTATCGCGAAACGACATGTAGAAAGTTTTAAAAGGGTCCAAGGGTTACGTACATCCGAAATGGTAGGCAATATTGCATACATAATATTATTTCCTACACTGCATAATCGCATTTCACAAAGAATTTTCAAGCGTATTGCTTGACTTCAGGCAGTACTTTCCAAACAATGGCTCGCGCCCCCTGTGGTAGCATTAATTAATCCAGCAGAGCTACTATTGAGTATTTTTATACTTCTGTGATTCATATTTATGCAAAATGTTACCTTAAAAGCGATTGTACAAATTTTCAACAATTCAAATTTGATATTGTAATTCCATCAAGTACCGGCAGTCGATATCGTAAATTAGATGTATATTTGTATTGAATGCCAACTGAACCTTTTGCTAGGCGAGTGAATACCTATAATTTCAATGTTAGAATGCTGTAGTTTATTCCATTCAGATTAGTTGGTCCGTGGAGTAAAAAAGTTTTCGAAGCATTGACTTGGAGTTACAACAGATGGATAATATATCGTGCAGAGAAAAAATGCATTTACGTAATTATTTAAAACGATGAAAAGTATTCTCATCAAATCGATTACGGAATTCCAAATAATAAAAGTATCGATTTCTTATCACGTAATTTGTTTTAAAAAACATATAAACTTAACATCAACCGATAATTCTCAATATTAATAATATTTTGATTCGAGGTATGAATTTTATTATCGATTATCAGGTTTCAATTCTGACTTGATTTTTTTGAAATTCTATATGAAAACAATTGAACGAATGATCAAAAATTAATATGGAATATTTGTCATTTATGATTTACTATTCAATCGATTATACAGATTTTTTTAAATATATTAAATTATATATATATATAAATTATAATTATATATTTAAAAAAAAACATAAGTTATTTCTAGCTTATTTCAGACATAGTGAAAACACTACCACATATACATAACTTCATGTCATGGGATTGCACAAGCTTATACGAGGGAGCATGGATTACAAGTGTGTGAACTGGGATGTATAAAATACGTCATCTAGCACACTATCTTAAAATATTTAAAAAAAAAATTGCGATATGTGGAAACAAGGAAATTCAGCCTGTAATCGGACACCAATAAATGAATGCGTGCATTAATGAAAAGATAAAATTCGAGTATATATAGTATATAGCAATAATTAAAAAAAAATATTCAGAGAAAAATTATTGCAAGCATTTTAACGTAAATTGTTGACTTTTCTAAAAATATTTTGAAAATGGAGCTCTGTTTTTCGAATTACTAGTCAGTTATATTGAGCAACTAATTTAGTGTAGTGGCAATAATTGGTTGCGAAATTCTAGTGAATTACTTATTTGTTAATTATTCTAGTGAATCTAACAATACAGAAAGATGTCCGACGTAGTCAAAATATAAGTGTTTTTACATGAGCTGGCATTTATTTAAAGAAGCACTTGATGTGCGGAAATAAAATAAATACATCTATTCATAGACATCTGTAACGTTTGCGGCAATGTTCGTTTTAGAATCACATTTTAATAATTTGAGCACTCAAGCTAAATACGCTTAAGTTAGATAAGAAAACAAATGAATATTGTGATTAAGAACATTAACTTGATGGACATATTGTTATCAAGCGTGTTCTCTCGATCATACACAGGTGTTTGGTCCAAGTATGAGGTAACTAATCTTATCAAGTGACCCTCAAAAAACCTATCCTTTATTATACAATGATAATATTAATTTATTACATCTCCGAAAATAATAAAAATCATTTATTTGACATTCCACGTGAAAAACATAAGGAAACATCTGCAATACATGTAATTGGTACATTTTACGAAAATTTGTAAATATGATCCAAATATAAATGTTGATTGTATAAAAAAAGTGTACATGTGAATGAGCTGTAAAAATTCTAATAAAGAAACAATTTGATATTTCATATCTTCAATAGCAAATTATAAACTACAAGATAATCTTTCTGATGTTAGAATACGTAAACTCACTTAATGTTTGACATGTACTCATAATGCGTACACTTCCTTTTTCCATGGTCGCTGCTCTCTTTTAATTATGTCTTTTTAGACATAGTATTTAAAAGTTACCCAATCTCATCTATCGTTTTTTAGCATAGCTAAAACTGTTTCCAATATATCCTCAAGATAATCAATTTAAATTTTATACTTATTCAATGTTTAATGGTTGAAATTTACAATATTTATTGAATTTAAGCACAATAAATTATTCCATCAATCATTTTGCTATATAGGCCGTGGGTTGACCTACTCCAAAAACAACCTACGTAATGACCAGTGCTGTCGTTATCTATTTTCTGATCATCTTCGGTGATTATATATGTATAAATAGTGTTTATTCTAAGAAAATAATATTCCATTGACCTGAGCAGATGTTCGAAGGACGCGTCAATTATCCGGTTTTATTTTTAAGATCACCGTGTAGCAATTACCTGTGTAATTATAGTATTTACTTTGGCGGACAGCCATCAATGAGCGACAAACTTTAGAAATTCATTCACGGATCGATAGTAATAATACCAACAAAATCTGAATGAGACATTGAAAATTACAATGATTATTCAACCTTGAAACTTTTATAGTCTAGAGTCTTACTCTGTGTAATAGGTTCGCCATACATTGGGCGTAGCCGACGTCGCGCATTTCATTGCGTTTGTACACAGTGTGTCGCGGTCATCAAACAAAAAAAGTGAATATCGGTTGCTTGAAAGAAATGATTTTTGGAAATCATTATCTGAAATATCGTAGATGACAGAAATAGCTTTGCTTTCGCCAATTAAAAAAAAAAGAAATATTTTGAAGAAAACGTTTACCCTCCCTGACCATCATCATTCAATCCATAACTGTTCGTAATAATATTTTAATCACTATTTTGTGTATCTAAATTAAATTTTAAGATTGATTGTTTACTTATCAATGTTTATTGTTGCTGCTTACTATTATATATGAACACTGAATGAAAATTAAAAAAAAAAAAGATGACTAATACATTCATAGAGATTTGGTCACGTGGAAAAATCAAATATAATATATTTTTTCATTTTTATTTAAGTAAATGAAATGTGTTGTTTAGAAAAACACATATTACACAGTCATTTTAAGAATATTACACACTGAAATGAATGTATGTTAAATATATTTTAATAAAAAATCGTATTACAAAATGTGTTATTTTTCTCAAAACATTTGTCTCCATTAAATATTGAAATCACTATTGATTTAAATATTTAATGGAGACAATTTCGTAATAATAAAAAAAAAACTACAACAATTTAAATAAAAAATCAGGTAGTATTTATCTCTTCTAAGAATTTAGTTACGTCGTTTGATACAAAATTATTCTAAATTAACAAAGACGGTCATTAAACTCAAAACAGGAACAAATTCATAATAACCACAAACAACCGATTACCATCAAAGTGCAGCCAAAACGTCTGACTTAAAAACGCCCAAGACAATTAGCTTCAAATCAACACGAGTAATTGACCGTGGTCTGGAAAGAATACTTCGCCATGAGACAAGAAAAAATAATACTGTTCAGTTAATGGCGATGTCGACGTTTTAAAAGACGCTTTCATAAGAGACAGACATAAAACTCAGACTCCTTTGTTGGTCGTCCGTAACGCTTTTATTAAAAATTCACGGCTGCCTTTTCAGCGGCATCGCCATCATGCCTTCAGGTTAAGTCTCTATCCACGCCGGAAGCTGTTCGTGCTTCACATTTCTCATTACGGAGACGCTCAAATATTTATCTACACATGAGTACCTATATACATGCAATATAACCCACGATGATTTTGCATGTGTCTAACGGCAAGTTAGTTAACATTGTATTCACTGTTATTGTTATAATTATTAGTTATAATATAAAATTCGTCAGTCATTACTAATCACGAATTTACGTGGCTTTGTGAAATTTTTACATTTATCACGACTTTATTTAATTTAATGACAGTTATTCTATTTGTTTTGTTCTAATAAATATCGTCCCAATTTTACTATATCCCTAATTGTACCTTAATAGTTTTCTAACAAAAAAATATGCTTGTGATAAGTTTATTCGTTACGCACGAATATCAGAATTCAAAGATAGAATATTTGACTACACATGCTCAACAAATAAATTACTGTTACATTGCTCTTACCTCTTTTTTTGAGTACATTTTATATTACACCCAGTCCCTTTTTTACGCGAATTCGATTATACGCGATTTTTTTGGACGGCACCGCTACATTTTTTATGCGCTTCACTCGTTTTTACGCAATTTTTTCCCCAAATTTGTTTTAAAGAAGACATTTATATACGATGCTAGGCATTTACGTTTCATTATTTTTTTAAATAAAAAAAAATGTGTATTTTTAAAACTTGATTTTGTAAAGCATTCCATTTTTTTAAATACACATACAATTGCCAAATGTTGACAAGTGTATCGGATATTATGCGAATTTATGTTTTAGGGTGTGTAAAGAAATATAATGCAATTGCGGGAAATCATTTTTTTACGCGCCTTTTTCTGGAACCAATGTATCGCGTAAAAAAAGGACTGGGTGTGTATTATATATTAATGTTCTTTAAAGGTAAAGCGAAATTATCTGCATTTGTGAATTTTGTCTGAGGGAAAAATATTATAAATAGATATTGATATTATTAGATTATTTAATAATCGATTTTTTTTAAATTCTTTGCTGTATACAGAATAGCGTTATAAGATTTTAACTTTTTCCAACAACTCAATACAACTCGATAATAATGAAAAACTTTGTTTGAAAAACTATCTTAATTGCATCTTCCGCCCACTACTGCTTTTCCACCCGATATGTTTTTTAGGCAGTAACCAGTGGTGCATTGAAAGTAAAGCGTAATTTGCCTCAACCGGGAGCGTCGCAGGAGCAACTACACAACACTTGGTAAGGCGCACTTAAGTGTGCAGAAATTGATCCTTTTACACAAACGAAAAGCTTATATGAGTTAAATCAACTAGCTCTTTGCAAGACGTTGAAAATTTCTTGTAATTTCGTTGTAAGTTCAATGTATATTATTAAGAAAAAAAAAACACAGAGAATATAATATATACTTGAGCGGTTTTTTAATGTTCCGGTAATGTATCCAGGCACTTATATTCTCATAACAATTATCAAATATTTAACAGTACAGTTTTAACGGTATTTGTTTTTAAATTATGTGTAATTTGTTAATTAAATATTTGAATTCCGTATGGAATAGCTGATAATAAAATTTTATGTCTCCGGCGTCTCATCAAAGTCAATACTACGAATAAACATCCGCATCTCATGGGAAAATTTTCACAGCATTGTAACAATAAGAAATGCCAGTACGTGCCTAATTTTGATTGCGTACCCGAACTTAGGATTGCAACACTAAACGAATGTATAATATATATACCCAAGTAAATCAAATTTAATATTTATTAGCAAGGTACCGGTATTAAAAAGATATTTATTTGTTAAACATAATTTTATTCCTTAAGAATAAAAGTGGGTTTGATTATAAAGTAAATCAGATTGTACGGATATTCTCGGCAGGCGCTTATAAAAATTAAATAAAACATGAAAGTCTATGAATCCTTAGTTAATAAACAGTCGGTAAAGCCAATATGTCTGGTAGACTTTTAGAAACTATATCAAAATAAAATAAATCCAAAATGATTATCATAAAGAGTGGCATTTATCTATTAAGTTGTATCTGCGAAACTATATATAATGATAAAACAGGAAGACTTGTGCTTGTGCCGATATTGTTCCATTGAATTATCATCTAGAATCCATTTGTTTCTAAATTAACACACGCAAGCTACTTTTTTTAAATTTTTCATTCACATATTAGGTCTCGAAACCTTGAAAAATATTAGAAATCAATATATTATAATTTTTACAAAATTCAAATTTTGTTAAAAAAACCAATATTTCTGTTCTTCTTTTGTATTTGTTTTACTTTTTCAATGCAAACTAAGTTTCATCAATATTTTTGTGTACACTTTTATTTTTAAATTTATCATTGTGTATCTTTTATTCATTTTCAAATTTTATTATAATAGTTTCTAAAATTTGTCAACTCTAATCATTCTGAAAAGTGATATTTTGTTCCTTTAAAAAAGCTAGTACTTTTGCTATTATTTTTTATATAATATACTACTTTGAAAACATGTTTTCAAAATCCGCTTTGTGCGCGTTACAGTATAAATCAATGTTGATCCAATTCGGTGCAATCAAACGGAAAGTAGTTTAAGAGAGATTGCCGCGTTTGACATGCATCGAATCAATTAATGAGGGCGATTAATATTGATACTATGTTGCTTGACAGTTGGTTATCAACAAATATTCAGTTGTAATTATAATTCGGGTGATGCGAGGGCTGTTGATTACGATACCATAATTTGCTATTATTTATTTCAGTTTAAATAGTCAAACTATTACACACAACAAACCAATATACATATGTGTGGGGGGTATTTGATAAAATCATAATCAATTTTGGCAATGCAAAAAAAATTCGAAACTCAATAATAAGAATAAAATTTATGAAGGTTTATTTTAACTTTACAAAAAAACAATATATTTAATTTGCTTTACTCATAAGCGATTTGCTATACTATTTTAATTTACAGCATAATATAAAATAAAATTTTTGCATTGAAGAAATTACTTTCAAGTCTCCTAAAACGTGATGTTCTATAGAGACTGTCAGCAAAATGTTATCGATGAAAATACAAGATAAAATACCATCACTTCTTTTGCTATGATAAATTAAGCTATATTAAATCTTAAATAAAAAAAAACACATTTTTTAAACTACAATAAATTTTTGATCAGGACAGGTCCCGATAATAAAATATGTTGTGGAAATAACAAAAATTATGTTTTATTATTTTAAATATCATGTCAGAAGTGACAGTTAATACATTAAAAGTATATTGAATTTTATGAAATGATTTAAATGAAGACTTGACGATTTCCGCTCACCGGTGATTTGATAAATACTCATTCATTATGGTGGTGAAATTAAAAAATATGAACGTTTCAAATTAATATAAAATAGAAAATTATAATTGTGTGAATATATGTAATTAAACGGTAATTTTAATTGAATTATTATGAAACACAAAGAATCGTTAAAGTTAATTTTAAAACAAATGAAAATGCTATTTAAAAATGCTCGTCGTAATCTGCTGGAGACAATTATTGTCAAATGTGACTAAGTACCAACCTACCGTCGATTATGGGAAAATGTCGTGCAAATCATTTTTAATTGTATCTCACCAAAAACTACAGGCATTGTTTAATTTTAAAATAAAAGTCACGAATTCTTCATTTCGCTGATGCTGCCGAAATTATTATTCAGAATTGCCTTTGTTGTTTTTTTTGTGCCCAGTGCGGATCGTCGCGCTTTTGTTACTGCTCTGGCACATTCTGCTAAAACCCATCTGCATTATTTTGTCGACATTTGAACCGTAGCGGTTTACAATCACATACTTATAAAAAAATACTAGGCAATATAATAATACATCGTGACAAATAAGAAATCTATTTTTTATGGATTATAGTAAGAATTTCTAGTTTATCATTTTTAACCATCTTAACTAACAGAATCGATTTACGGATCAACATTACGTAATCCAAAATGTATACAGAAATCTGATTTATTGATAGGCTAAAACTTCATTTTGAGATGTTGGAAACAGTTGAATTCAGCAATCATGGTACTATCAATAGGAATTGGGAACAAACAAAAGTGTGTTATAACTATAAAATACTAAAATTCAAAATTCACAACACAACACAAATCTATAATATGTTGGCTTCTTAAGTACAGAATATTGGCTTATAATTCCGAAATAGAATAAACAGTAATTTTCTCGCTGAACTTTAAGTTTTGAAGAGAGTAGTGATATTAGTATAAGGGTCTAAGAAGAGTGAAAGTGAGTTCATCTTTCTCTTATAAAATCAGGAGGGTGGGAAAGAACAAAAATATTATACACAACAAAAAGCCGATCTAATATAAACTTACAGAAAAATTGAAGAGTCCTTTCTGTTTTTTTTTTAAATATAGAACGTACAACAAGGCAAAAAGAATGCTCCGGAAACACTCATCACTACAGTCGTTCCATAGATTAAAATGGTTGAAAATTGTATCAAAACGTCGCAATAACTTACTGGTATTATTATAAAGATCAACAAAAATTAGGTTAAATTTGATTGTGCACATTTAACTCATTCATGGCAATCTTCACTTTCGAATTTATCAGTATAAATATAAAATGGCAATGTAAATATAAATCTAATGATGCTACTATCAACTCGATTGTTTAATAGCTGTAATAAAAACTCTAGTATCCAATAAAATTATTATAACCATGGGTAAAATATTCTTTATAAATCACAGCTTGTAACCTCTTTTTTATTACAAAAATAAAAGAATACGACGTATAATTAATACCCCTGGTTAAACCGAAGTATCATAAGTTGGGAGTAAGGATTTTTTTAGGTTGCGGAGTTTCGCAAATAGAGTTCCGGAAGTATAAAAGAAGACCTTTTTATATTAATAATAAGATATTTTGTTAAAAAAATAACCTCAAAATATCCATGGGAAAGTTTTTTTTTTACTTTATTTTTGAGTATTAATTTCATCATAAATTATTGTAAGTATTAACAAAGTAAATGATGCCGATTTGAAAATCGAAGTGAAATTGTGCATTATTTCGAGGCAAACGAATTAATTACCAGTTAATAAGGCGTAATTTTTCAATACTGAAAAAATAGGCTGCATTATTCAGCTATTAAAATGAGATAAAGTGAAATTACAGGGGAATTTCAATGCGATGCTTTTAATTTGAAATCGTATGTCGATGAATCCATTCAAAATATAAAGCTGTATTATTCTCAATACGAAATATCTAATCACGGCCTAACAAGAACTGTACCATATTCTAAATCTTAGTAGACATTCTGGGAACACAAAATTGCAAACTCATTATAAGGAAGATTTTGATATCGAGTACCGAACTGTGTATGCTGTTTTTAATATATTCCCACCGGATAGGGCTTGCGTGATGTTATGCGCGCGTGTGTCAAGTATATAACACAATAAATATTGGCAAACATTGTTTCATACAAGAAATATTCATTAACGATGCTTTCAGACAACGATTATAGCTCAGTGAACCTTGAACTAGCGGTCCACGGGGAAATTTCAAATTTCCTAAGTTTGTCACGCTAGCGGCGTAGCACTGATTACAATATTTCGCCAGTAATAACAAACTCTCTTTTGGCGTAGACGCCATGTAGTGTGATCGTAGACCCAACTGACGCTATAATATACCAATTTGCCTTCGCCATTCAGAATGCACTCTAAATGTTCACAGTATGTTGAAATTATTCTGTAGCATCAACATAAGTTTGCTCATAAAGTATATTTTTTTCCGAATAGTTTGTAATGATTCAAAAAGGATTCGAGTGGGTTTTTATAGCGCAAGAAGATCGTAAATTTCCTCAAAGTTATATCGAGTATGCCTTCTTTTACGTAAGATAAATAGTGCTGAAAGTGAAAATCGGTATTTTAGTGGTTTTAGATTCATTCTAATTAAAAACAATAAGTGCGCATAAATATTAATGAAAAAAAAAAGCTCCGCTTTCATTTATTTTGCAAAATAACTTGCCGTGGCGGAGAAAGATAGACAAACCATAAAATATTAAGATTTATTATCTCAACAATGCCTACAACAATATTATGGAGCCGGAGACAAAAAGTGGGTGGTAGAAAGCGCAGGCGATGCAATAATTGAATATTTTTCAAGTCCGTGTTATTTAGATCAATGTTAAATGATATTGCGGATAAAAGAAAATTAGATGAACAGTCATAAAGAATTCTAAAAGTTTGTATTTATGTTATATTGATTTTGTAAAAAAATACATATTCAGTGAAGTATTGAAGGATTAATCAATTAATTATTTTATTGTATATATATATACTATACTATACGTAGTCATCATTATTATATTAATGAATTTAACTGTTTACCTGCCAAGTTACGAACTTCAAAGTTAACTCCCACCTAGATTTCAAGAGTTCATAGGTGTCTGTGTTTAAATTCATTTTATTGTGACTTTTTGTGTGTAGAAAGATACATTCATACTTTAAAATTTATTGTCATAAATTTTTATAATGCTTAGCATATTTTTTGCAATATGTTCTCAAGCAATGTTTTCTGTATCGAGAATATGATAACCTTAATATTTTTACGTTTAGACACGTATGGAAAGTCCAAAAAATTTTATTATATCAAATTTTTAAAAATTTTCACCTCCATTTTGTTTAAAAGATTTTATTGAATTCAGAAAATTCAGTACTTGCGATAAAAAAAAGAAAAGAAACTTTCTCATTTAGAGTTCACATTCCATTAAAGTTCTTAAATCCATTAATAAACTATAATATTAAAGCCACTATACAACATCTTGGTAGTTGAGATGAAGGATTTAGATCCGCTAAGCAATGCTATGGGTAAGACGCCATTATAAGACCGGTCACAGAAAAATATTTCATCAGTTCGAATTCATATAACATATTATTAATATTTAAATCCACTAAGCCTGTAATTTTGTACGGTATACCAAAATATTCAAAAATGGAATTCCGGTTATTCGAGAGTTTGATATATGTTGGTTTCATACTTTAGAATAGTTCTGAACCAATTTATGCCAATGCAATACCGTAAATAAAAAAATATTTATCTATAAATAATATAAAAAGCGATAGTAATTAAGTCAACATTATCGAGCTATCCATTTTGACAGTTTGTGCGTCACGCAATAGGCCTTATAATTTCTTCAAAAATAATATTGGTTTGTTGATTTTGCATCGCATTCGAAGAGCCAAAGTATTGCGGGATTAATAGTAGCGGTTATTTAATTATAGTATTATTTAAATTTGGGTGAAGAAGTTTTATATATGTATATCTTTTTGAAAAAAAAATTAAAGATTGCACGAAATAGTATCGTAAGCTACCTTTTGATTTTTTAAAAAGTATCGTAGAATCCAGTTTTATACTCTAATGTGGCAACATTTATCAAGGAATAGAGAATTGATTTTAAACGATATGTTTCCGTTATTCAGAGGAAATTTATATTATAATATGATAAAGCATGAAATGTTTGATGAATTTAATTATGTCTGATTGCTTAAAATGTATATAGATCATATCAACTTTAATTGTAATTTATAATTAAAGCTTTAGTTACCAAATGTTTTACAATGATCACATGTTGACGTAACGCCAAAAAACACATGTCATGTCGTTTTTATGAGATTTTTTTTGCTACTATCAAACTACGCCTTCTATAGTAAAACATGAAAATGGGATGTGGTATTTTAAAAGTAACTGACTTCTACTGTACTTTAATATTTTAACACTTCAATACTTCGAATGTTGGTACTTATAGCGGCATTATTTTATTCAGTTCAGTTTTATATCCCACATCAAAAATTTCAATGAATTTCATATAAAACGCTTGGACTTTGAGAATCTTATTATGACATATCCCGCAATTACATTATGCGCTCGTCTTTATATGATAATATAATTAACACTTTAATATTCAAAGAGTAAAATTTCCAGGAATGTATAAACGAAGCCATTTAAATATCACGAATGCTCAGGGTTACCACATGGAAAACAGTGAATAGAGAAGAAATGATATTAAATCAGGGCTATAGAGTTGTTAAAAAAACACGTTTCCTACTCCGACATTGACCAACAACACGACGAAAAAAAGTTTACTTTTGTCAGGTTTTTCTTACTTTTCCTTATGATGTTCATTAAATTAAAGATCACCCAACCAATTCCGCAAATTATTCATTGAGATACTCTTCAAAATCGTATAATCGTTGTTCACGACTCCGACTTTGGCCAAAACACCGCGACTTCACAACTCACTGCATTATATTGTAGAAGATTTGGAATGGAGAGCAGTATCATAGTCAAAATCGTATTACTTCAAGAGGTTTATATACAAAAATATATATACCTCATATTTAACTAATTCACTACAATGAAACAGTGCAAAAAAATATGTGTATGGAAAAAATTCTGTGATAGAAACATACGGTCCGCAAAAAAAAAAAAAAACAATCAAGCATATGTTATGGACACTATCTGATAGCCCTAAGAATACTTACCAGCTTACACAAAAATATTGCAGTGCTCTTTTGTTTGCTCTGTGAACGAAATAACTTAGCTGTCTCTATCATCTTTCGATAATGACATACACGTAGATATTCGAGCGTGAGCGGAAATCAGAAAATTAGCGACGTGTCTTTAGTGTTGGCATTTTGCAGTTACATCATGATGATATACTAAGCCGTGACAAAAAAATAACTATGTGGCCTGAACTGTTCTCCGCTAATCTCGCCAAAGGTGTTTGACCTGGTACATTAGTCATAGAAGATATGTACAAAAACAAGGAAAGTACATTGTAATACTAGTTTTCTCATGTTGTTTATTTCGGACAAAGGATACGAAACCTGATTGGTGATTTAACGTCAATGAGTCAGGAAATATTTTGCATGAGTCAAGAAACATGCAGTGACTTAATCTTATGCATGTTTACTACACTTTAATAAGGTCAGTAGTTTCTTTTTATAACAGCAAAAAAACGTAGTTTTGAATCTACGTCATCGGATATATCGATGCCTTTTTTATTATCTGCCATTTTGCAAATGAGTAGGTAAATTTTTATGGAAGTTGGCAATATAAATAAATATATTCTAGAAAAGGAACGCACAGAATATCGTGATACGATAAAATAAAAATAAAAAAGTTCCTGTCACTCACAGGACTTAGTTTGAATGAAAAATGAAACAATGTAATGACTAATGACGAAACATTGTCATTTCATCTGTCAGAAGTAATGAAATAAAAATGTGGTCTGTAGATAATTTTAGAAGTAATAAAGCTTTTGTCAAACAGTAACCAGGTGTTACATATAACCATAAAATATAATTTGTTAATTGTTATATAGAGTTATTATTGTTCTTGACAGATTATTTTTTATTTATTTTTATCTATGGTTTGAAAGTTAATGCTCGCTTTCAAATTAAGAAAAGATTCAAATCAAGTGTTTATAGAAATATTGTATATTATGTATAAGGTGAGTATACACACTGAAGAATTTGATATTTTGTTGGCAATGCTACGGTTGAGGGAATGCATTGTGTTTACTTATTTATAACAACGTGAAGTTGCAAAAACGTTAAGTAATTATGATGCCTTGATTCACATAACATATTTAACATTGTTATTCAATACAGAACATTCTCTTGACTGAGATAACGTTATGAGAATACTCGACATTATAATGTTACAAGTTATCATTAGTGTTAATCAATGCATTGATACATAGAGGTTTTCTCATTCTCACGGGATGTTAAAGCTTTTAATCAGATACCATGGAAAGTACCAAAAAATTTTAACAAATAATACACGATAAATTATCACGATGTAGTAATAAATTTGCCACATAAGGAGAATTTTTTTTAAAGACACATTTCATACAAAAGCCCATAATATGAAATTCGCATAGAGAATTATTTGGTCACAACTAACTTTAATTCTACATAAAATAGTTATGTTATTATTCTATTAATACTCCATAATGCAAAAATTTCGTTTTGTGCATATGTGTTGTATAATCATCCCGTGCACTTCATGGAACAAATTGGTGGTAAACAGTCGACGTTTCAAAATCAATTCAGATATCAAACAATACTTTGTGGAAATTATTGATTTTTTTTATATAATGATTCAGATTTAAGCTACATGAAAGAAGATTCTCAGAAAACGAGTTGATGGAAATTATGACATCACCCTTAAGCACGGCATGTGTTATTATTTAATATTCTATCTCAACTGAATAAAATATAACAGGTCGGCTTTATCATACGTCATAAAACATCCACCCTTATTTGTTGCTCATTCTTGAAAGGGTTGCTTAAATTTGTTGTAATTTATATATTTATATAGTTGACGAAAGGCGAACAATTTTACAGAGTTTGCTACTACATATAATTATTATTTCAGACACTCATCATGGAGTGTTCAAAGCAATGAACTTTTATCACTTCAATATCTGTAATTAAATATTTGTAAAAGGATGTTATTAATCACTTAGATAAGAGTCACGTTCACCCTATGGAAATTTTTATTTTTGTAATAAATAAATTTGAATATTATACGTTGAAACACGCATTTTAAATACTTTTCATAAATACTGATATTCGTAATATATATATATTTATTTTCTACCTACAATATATATACTATACATATATATTTTATCTATAAGATGTCAATATATATATTGGAGGAATGTGATATTAAGCCCGACACACTCAAAACTTATATTAAATATAATTTAATCGTATTTATTCGTACTTAATTTCAGGATTTTTTAATGATTTTAATACGTGATAATTAGCTTTTCAATTGTATTGGGAGGTTTTACAAATAATATTTATTTTTAAAATTTATTCTTGGTGATATAGTTATTCATTGATATGCTAACAACTGATACAAACAAAACATACAACAAAAATATGTAGTCAAACCATGGATCTCTAATTATGCGTAATCTAGAGTAGAGCGATAAATTATAAACCCTTTGGATTATATCATCTCTATAGAATTGCCTGAGACACCGAGTTAAATAAATAATAAATAATTATAAAGGCCAACTCTTAGTCCAGATCAAACGATCGTACAAAATAAAGTAACTGTATTTTACAAGTGCACCTGGACAAAGGTCAACACCCCCATCGTTTTTGTGAGATGAGTGGGGGAAATGAAGCAGCAAAAATATTAATTTGCTTTTACGTAAAAAAATGGCACAAGGATAATTTTTATGAATGATTTAATTGGTTTCCGTTAAGATTACCTTTTATGCTGATTTATCAAGGCAAAAAAAGAAAAATATATTGTGTGGCGCATGCAATGCTTCAGTATAAAATTAACACATTCAAGAAAAAAAGTTAGATGTTTAGATCAGTGACTCTCAAGATAAAAGCTGTGCTAACAAAATAACGCGATCACTAGAATATTTTAAATAATATTTTGAATAATATTTTGAATAATGAAAGCTAATAAAATAATTTGAATAGTTTTTGCTATAAGTAAGGAAATTTGCGTGTTTTAATTAACGGACGGAAAGTTGAGGTGAATTTTTTAAGGCCAAATACCTCTTAGCGTTCTTTTAGAAATTCTGTTTATTTTTAACATGAAATATTTTTGTTTATTATTACATCAGTAAAGTTAAGGCGAGAAGATTTGAAATAAACATCGTAACTCTCGCAACCAACTAGTAAAATAATTTATTTTATTAATTAGGAGTTTAGTCGTTATACAAAAAAACACTAAGTGAAATAATGGCGAATAATTTTATAATTTAACGTGCTAAATGATTTTACCACATAAACCCACAATCTGAATAATAAAGCAAGCATATATCATAATCCTACTATATACTTGGTCGATCATAATTGTTTGTTTTGTATAATAGAAATTAAATTATTCGGAAATTGCATGCGTCGCACGATTTACCCCATTATTATTCAAAGGACGATATCCTATTTCTATGCACGATTAGGGATAAAATCTTTAAAGCGATTTCCCTACTGGTTGGTTCTAGATTTCCGATTAATCGGATTTATCTCTACCCCGTCACCACAATTCCCATGTAATCCACGTCAAAGTGTATACAATGAGTTTTAATGTAACAAGGATCTTTATTTAGTTGGTTAGTAAATTAATTATGCTGTCTAAGTATTGTTTAAGCAAATGAAGAAATATTTAAAAATGGCTGGTGTGGATATGATCACTTATCATTTTCAACTACCAAAAAACTGAACTTATTGTATATATTGACGAAATATAATTGTGTAATCATTAATGAAATTTTACTGATTGCTCTTACTATAATTGAAGTAAGAATTTTTTTCGAATCTGTTCAATATACTGACGGCTTATAGATTTAGTTACTAAACAAATAATAAGGTAAACGTCTATAATTTTTTCGAGAAAACATTAATTATTACAAACTTTTTTTTATTTTCCAAATAAATTTATTGACACCCACCTTTAACAATGAAGTTCCGTATAAAATTTAATTGCAGTAATGAAAATGCCAAATAGTCGTTTACAGGAATCAGGAAAATCGTTAGTTTACTTGAAAACGAACATAATATCAGTAAGTATAAAACTATATAATATAATACAATGAGAATTATTAATGGACGTTTTGATTTTTAGCTGAAGCAGGGGTATAAAATGCAGTTGACAAAAACGTATCCTGTCGAGATAAAGCCCACGAAACACGCATAAAGTAATAAAGATAGCCTACTTTGTTCTATATCGAAGGTTGCCACAAATAAGTTTTACTGGTTTTGTGGTAGACAACTAAATATAATTATATATATACATTTTAAATATTCAACCGAAAGACCTTTATTTATTTTAAGCTTATGTCGAATATTGATTCTCTTCCTCAAAAATAAAATTCTGTGTGGAAGAAACGTTTGAGAAGAATAGTATGTGCATAGACATAAAATAAATTCAACACGGCACATCATTACAATAAATGCAACTTATAATATATGGGTAGATGTACAAAGTGTCACTTTTTTATTCTATTTCTATAATTAATTGTTTAAAAATGCTTTATCGAAGAATATAAGTATTTATTAATTATTTTTGTAAGTGTGGTTAGAAATGAAAGTTTCGCCTACGCGCCTGAAGCGACCCTAAAACGAAAGAACGATGATTCAGCAACATGTTAAAATGTTTTTTCCCGTGACCAATAAAAAACATTATTTCAGCAATTTTATTGCCAGATCAACAATCAATCAAATTACAAACATGAAATATTTTCAAAAATGCTATCACTTCCACGGTAAGCATTTTTTATAATTCAATAATTGATACAAACAAATAAAAAGTAAATACTTTTGTTTTCGGCTGATTACATGAAATATAACTGTAATAATAACGGTATAGGGTTATGAGTATTTAATCGTCTCTCTGGATTTGAAATATTCTCATAGGCAACATTTATAGTGTCAACACCTGTTCGGTATTCAAAAATGTTTTATGGAATCAATGAATTTTTATTGGGTGATAATGTGATTAAGATTTTTCATATCGCTATTAAAAATAATTTGTTTATAAATCGCATGTCAATAGGTATCATACGCAGTATCCATTGGTGGGTGGTTTTAAACTAATTTGCCTTATAAATATACTATACGAATATAACCGAGCGAGTCTTCCAAAAAACTATTTGTATAGCTGAAAGTTACATTAAAAAAATAGTATTTTTTACGACATTGGTGCCAAAGTAATTGCCCATCATGTTATACGAGAAATGGATATACGTTATCAAAATGGACTATATTTTAAAAATTATATTTTTGACAATCGTGTTTGCATTTTTTTTATTTATAAACAGATAATCTAATCAAAATCGTTACAACGTGTATTTACAAGATTTTTTTATTTTGATAATATTGATACAAATTTATCATTCAGTAAAATTATAATTTTTTATACAACTTTTTGCGTCGTAGGTTTGAGGTTTTTCATGAATTTTATGTATAATCATTGTAACTGATATTTAATTCAGTTATGGGAAGCGTTTAATTGTCAAAACGATATTAGTTATTAGTAAGTTATGTTGAAAATTCCTCGTTAAAATCCATTAAAACTATATTTGAATAAATACATGGCTTAACATGCGTTAATTGGGTAATTAAAATAAATATTTAACTGTTTTAGAGATATTCCAGTAGAAATCGATACATCGTTATGGTCCATAATCGAAAAGTCATGAGATACACTGGAAGAAAAATAATTCAGTAGACAATTCAACCCAAAACAGTTATGAATAATTTATTGAAATCCAAGAAGAAATCCAACTAAACGTATTATGATGTATTAACATCTTACTAATAATTCAAATATTGGAAAAAAAGTTTTTTGAGAGTCTCGTTGAATCAATGTTATTACATTCGACTAAATAAATTTGAATTAATTTAAATTATTTTTTTTAAACTGTAGACTATAGTTATTTATGTCAATAATTTATGTAGAATGTATTTAATTAAATCATCGTTTTCAATCGAAATGTGTGAATGAGCTTTTTTACAACACTTAATTTGATAATTTTGCGATGGATCCTCATTTATACCAAGAGAGAAAAAAATGCCAAATCTAGAAAGAAAATTTATAAAAAAAAACAAAACACGTTTCTCTAATGACGTTTTTATACGCCATTGATTTTTTTGTAAAGATCTACATTTAAAATATACATGTACTATACGAAATGGACCATTTTTAAGCAGGCAAATATTTTCAAACGTATGAGAAAAAAAATACAATCCATATTATTGAATTTTATATACATGTTAAATATTTCGATAAAAAAATATGTGTACGTACATCGCACAATGACGTTATAGGAATGAACAAACTGAAGTTTTTGCATAGTTGCATTTTTTTGAAATGTGATGAATGAGTTTCTTATATTAAATTTATGTTATGTGTATTTGAAAGATATGTTTTCGTGGCAGTTGAATAAATAAACATTGTTATAAAATTTAAATATCGGCTATGTAGAAACACTCCATTACTAGCATTAACATCGAAATTTATTTAACACTTTTTGAAATAGAAAATATTGTGGTTTTACCGTCGTCATAAATTGTGATCAAGTCGAATAGTAAACAGGCAATCAAGGATGTGCTCACGTGAAAATATTAATAATAAATACTTACAAACAATTTCAAAAAAATAGTAAGGCTGTGTAGATCCTCTGCGTAAGAAGTGGATAAACTGTCACAAAATAATTCAACGTTCAAAAATAAAAAAAAATTGCGAATTTATTGCATTTTCAGGTATCACTTGATATGTTTGAAATTTAGGCACCTCCGAAATTACGAACAGTATGATAATCTATATTATATTATAAATAGAAGAACAAAGTTTGCTTCCTGTTTTCCTTTATCGATGAAATTGTCAAATAATCCTGCTGTAGGACAGTATTATCAAAAACGAATAATATTTTCTAGCGACGATCCAACGTAGTTTATATATCACAAAAACCCACACATTTCACTAAAATAGATGTATGGTCAGAGATAAAATTGTGTTTTATGATACGTTCAACCAACGCATGATAATAACATTTAAAAATAATGGAATTAAACAATTCGAAGAGTAATAACTTACATCAAACGCTGTTTTGATGCAAACGCGGTAGGAATATTACTGATTTACTTTTTTTTTCATTTCTGTCAATTCGGTTTGAAGCGCCAAAGTCGCGCATGACGGGAGATAGGGAAGGGATTTCTCAGTCACTCTATCAACCCGTTGTATAGTGAGTGACTAATAAAAAACAGAAACACGAGGTCGGCGGACGACATATACCACGATATACTACACTGGTACTTGTATTTAATAACTATTTTATTGACCAATGTATTCGCAATAAGTTATGTAACAAGCATACATCAATAATTTACTTTTCACTATATTAGATAGCAAATGATTGTCATACATTTACTATACGCGCTTTATCTTTTAAATTCGATGACACAGAAAAATGAGTACTAAATATTTTTTTTATCAAAAAATAAAAATTGATCCACTTTAAATATTAAACTATGAAAATAGCTCATCAGTGTCGGGCAAATTCGATTTTATGCGGTGTTACCGATAGCTTTGCGTAAAAATATTCTGATAGTGTGATACAATTTGACAAACCGTTTTTTTTTTTTTTTTTGATAATCAAAATTCATATAAATATTCTATCTTAATTGAAGAAAACATTATTTACAGATATGACTGATTGAGGCTTAAAAGAATGAATGATGGATTCAGAAAAAATAGCAAATTAAGATTTACATACTTTATAAGAGAGGGAAATTAACAAGTCTAAAATGAACGCAATTAACTAATATATTTTATCAATATTCAAGCAAACTCTTTCAGAATCTTGTCAATCATGATAATCATTTTTGCGGCATGATTGATGGTTGATGTATATTTTTAACTATTGTTAATACAGTTTCGATTGAAGCCGGGACCTTTTATCATTGTCTCACATCTTAAAAAATCAGTGTATACTCAGCAAAAATCTATATGGATTTGAAAAAAAAGGCTAAGCTCAAAGCCAGGTATACCTAATTATATTTAAATTAACGTCTCATATAATTTCCAATTTACTTTTTTTTATTTACTTATTCGAGACCGCTCTGAATCGTGAATTACTATATACATATGTATATATAAAGAATGGCCTCAAACTTTATTGATATTTTGCAAACAAAACGTTTAATACTTCATCCATTCATGTATATATAAAATTATTCACATATGAAATATATAGACTGTCCCAAAACTGTAAGTACGCCACTGACCAAAACGCAAGGGTTTTACATGCTTGAAGATGATAAATATTTTTAATAGACTCATCTAAAATGATACAATAACAATAAGTATTGTAGTTACATAAGGAAGTTGATAGGTATATAAAATGGACAAAAATTAATAACTCTGGGCTATATAATAGACCCGTCTCTAATCATTGAAAGCACGAATGCCTAAAATTATATTGGAAACATTTTCGCCCGCCTACTAATACGTATAAATAATATGATGTAATTTTTTTGCACTATCTAGAAGTTAGTTACCTCAATTTGTTATTTTTATTAGCTTGTGTGAATAATAATATCTTAAGATTGATACTGAATAATTACCAAACTCATCTCCCAAATCTAAAAATATCGTAATACTACTGGGTAAACTTAGTGAAGGAAATTGTATTTTCATCATCAGTAATTCTTGGGTAAAGAAATATCTAGTATTACACCTATCGCACTGAGCGCCAAGTATTTGTAAGTGAAAGTCCTACGGGATAAATTTATAGAGACTTTTTATATGTTTCTCAGATTAAATGAATAAAAGACATAACCAACACCCGTATCTTTAAAAGCAAAATTACATTAAAAAAAAATGATTCCACCTGATCGACAGAGCAAACTCTTACTCTTTAATTATATTATATATAAGTATGAAGTCTAAAATAATGAAATACATAAAAAATTGATAAGTTTTTTTAAGAAGACAAATTTAATTCGAAAAAGTAAGCCGTCCATTTCATACTCTAACCATAAACAATTTATTATTCTTATTGCGGCAGGCTGGCAGAAATTCAAATTTGGAGTACTTTACAAATTTGTGTCAAAACAAAAATATTGACAGTTCCACATTATATTATTATTATAACAGTACAAGCTTTCAGAAAAATATGTCACTTAAAGTTTGACATTATTAATTTGCTAGGCAAAACATACGCTAAACGCACCAATAAACATCAGAGTTGTGTTATTATTACGTGATATGCATTTCATAAAATTAATAACATCGCGAATATTCTAGTCTACTGTAATGTGCTGACCCGACTGCATTCTTGCGCGCTATAAAATCATCATGAAGAATTAAAAAAAAGTGATTTGATAAATAACGCAAGCAACTGTTGAGACTTTGATAGCCATTTATAAACCACGATATATAATCTTTAAATTTTGATTACGTAAGATTGGCTTTATTAATTGTATAATAGAGTCAATCGTATATTGAATATTTTTTAATACGCCTACAAACTCTATCATATTAGCGTTTTAAATGGATAGCTTTCTTATATTTTACTATATATAACTAATTTTACAAGCTGAGTCATCTATAACATGCTAATGAATATTATCCAAAAAAGACAATTGTTCCACAGAGATATCCTAATAATTATTTCTAGCATAGGGTATTTGTCTGTAATTAATATATTGCATGTATCCATATTTTACATTACACATGCATTGTTAAAAATCTTGACATACGCGAATACACACAAGATATTTTTTAATTTATGTTCGCTAACTAGATATATTTGATTTTCAAATAATGATGAGAAAAATAATATCGTACATGAATCTTGTTAGATTCAAACTCCTTCAATGATATAATATCAACATAATAAAATTCATACAAACATATTAAACTTTGTAGAATAATTACGCTTCTTATTTTTATCATTGCAAAAACTAATAAAATGAAGATTAATTCAGCAAAATATTTTTTTTATTTATGTATATTTTCTTAAATCTGTAGATGTCACAAACACTTTATAAAGTACATTCGTTTATATATATATTATATATATATATATATATATTTATCAAGTATCTTTTTTATATTAAACTAGTAAAAAATCTAGCATTTTTCGAAAAGTAGTTGAATACATATGACAAAATGTATGATTTCTATTGATATTTTTTATCTTTGATATAAGTGTGTGTCTACAATATGTATTTTAAAAACAATTACTATTTTCAAAATCAGCAAGTTGTATTGTATTAGTGTCACTTTTAATTAATACATTTGAATTGTAAAAATAAGAATCATACCTAAGTGTATTTACTCCAAAAAGTTAACTACAGGGATAGTGTGTGCTTTCTAGTGGTAGTTTTAATGTCAATAAAATAACACAAACAGTACGTTTCACTTGATTTCACTCGACAGATATTTCTTTTTAAACTTTTTAAATGCACTATTTATTAGGGAAAGAGCAAATATTTCATTGACTAATTCAGAAATGCAAAGAATGTTTATTACAAAATGATTTTTTTAACCGTTTGTGATATTTTCACAAAGAACACATGTAACTCTGAACTAAAGACTAAAGAGGTGGCATTGATATGGTGTCTGATTTGCTAAAGGCGCTGAAGAAATGCGGCGGTTTAATGTACTAAAGATTCAAGTTGTAAATAGAACCTGCTGATCAGTCGCCGTCTCTATCCCACACAATATGATATTAATATAATTACAGTGTCCATCTCACTCTGAAGCATCCGTTCTGATCTTGAAAAAGAGTTAGAGTGGTTCTCAAATATGCAAATGATTAAAAAATAAAAATAAATCTTCCACGCTCGATTGCCACTTTTTGAGAATAACAGTTTTACTAAAATTGAATCAAATAATTTAGCCGCAAAGCATGTAATACAGTAATTTAAATATAAAGAGTGTTTATTTTGCAGAGAAATAATAATACCAAAGAACTAAAATTACCATGCTCAACAACTGAAAAGATTAGAAAATCTTCGATGTGATGCGCTGTCTTCAAGACGCAGACGCAGATACAACCAAGACAATATACTATGTGGCACACATTTTCCACGATTTTGGGAAAAATTATCCTGTTCATTTTTTATACAATTTACGGTGGAAATGGAAGCTTATCTGCACTCTACTTGAACAAACGCTCAATTTTACAAGTGGATTTAGGCTAAAATCAAATGATAACAAACTTATTTCAATATTGTATCACTAAGTAGCTTATATATTATGAAAGCGTATTAGTTTGCTCAAGGAGTAAAGGTGTGTAAATTTTAAGTGGTTATTACTTTTTTATATGAATTTTAGTGAAGCAAAATTCAGAGAATTTTTTTTTCTAGCAATAAATATCTTATATTAAAAAAGTATTATATATTAATGTGATATGGAAATAGTTTGCACACAATATTTTAAGTATTTTTAATTGAAACTGTTTACTTGTTGAGTGAAACCGACCTAATAATGAGATATTAAAGTAATAGCTATGGATTGTACGCATGAGTTTTACAAATAATATAAATATACATTTGTTTGCATTGCCGAATGTTCTAATGATGTGACATAAAAATCATATGTACTCTTTTGTTTTTTTCGGTTGTTTCCTTTAACGTAAGGCAAACAATTATATCTCTATAATTGACACATTAATAAAATAGAGCATTAAAAATTCATTATTGATGAAAGAAAATTCTCATTACTATAAACTTCTTAAGAATTTGTGTGAATACTTAAATATATTACTTTGATGCTGCTCATTGTGCCGTAATAAAAGGTGTACACAGTTTATACAAGAGAATTAATCGATTTAATGAAACAAACTATACATAATCCAATGTGTAATGTTTAATATCAATTATTGGTGGTAAGCGTAAAGAATAAAAGAGTAAATAATATATATATATATAAATGAAAATTGATGTAACGTTGCCAAATAGTACTCCTTTTGTATATTCTTTATCGATGTTCAATCAAGTTAAGTAATACTACTGATAAATACACAATTAAATTAAAAGGGGTACCGCATCATCATTATTTTGAGCGCCGTAGAATTAGTAACGGAACGGCGAGTGTGGGATGTTCGGAACGTTGCACTCCAGCTGGCAGCTATTTACTGGTAGCGTTTTTAAGCCACACCTCGCCAATTGAAGAAAATATTACAAAAGTATACAGAATAATACCGTGTTTTTATTGAAATATGTACAAATAATAGAACGACAGCTTGGTGATGTTACAAGAAAACTGCAGATCGTTTACAAATTTAGATAATAAAGAGACAACAGTGTTCCTAAAGGGTTATTAGTTTTCTTGCGTCTGCAATGCGGCATAGAGAACCGTAGGGGCCATATTATCTTCCATTGGGATAATTCAGTCATATCTTTTTATTTTTTAATGTTTTCAGAAAATTTTATAAAGTTCGAAGCGCTGTTGGATTTTATCCTCCTCGATAGCTTATGATTGCGATCATTGAATAGAATCTTTCAAAAATCGATTTTTTAATCGATATGCCAAAAAATGCATATTTTGATGTTTTACCAGTCTATCGTCACCAAAATTATGTATACGGTATTGGAGATGTGCACACAATGTTTACCAGTACATGTTTATTTCTTATCATAAACATTTCCTTGTTATCATTATTTACTTTAACCGAATATATAAAAATAATAATTCCTGTAATGCTAATTTTAACATCGAAATATTTTGTATTATATAATAGTGTTTTTCGATTCGCTTTCAAAATAAAATACTTTGTTTCTGAAATTTCCAGACTACGAAGCCTCAGCGACGAAAAAGAAAGAATCTTAATATCTAAATTGAAAAGAAAAACGTTTCCTCTACTATATTTAGTGACTCATAAAATAATTCAAAGATTTCTAACAATTTCATTATAACTTTTCTGACAAGTATCAGTAGTCAGTAGAAAGAAAATTTTGGATATTTTACCACTCAGCGAAGATAATTAATCGTTGATCGTCGCCTCAACTTTATTAAGCATAAAAATATACGTCTTATGTTAAAAAATTAAAATATATGCCGTGTTTTTCTAACCTCCTATTGTGATCGAGTCCATTGAATACCTCAAAACTATCTTAATTATTTTAAAAATATTCAGATGTAAGGGTATGAAGAGTATTTACTTCATGAATTGTGATTTTTTTAAATAAAATTTAATATGACTATATTTGAAATACCAGTCAGCGGGAGAGTGGAAAAAATCTTCACTTCTTGGTACACTTCAAATGTTTATCTATCATGACATATTCAATAAACTGAAAAATAAAACGAATTTCTCGTTGTGATTTTTCTCTTTCAGCTTTTTTCTACAGCTTATGCGATTTACATCATACGAGTAAACGAATTTCAATAAGTGAGAAAAAATCTACGATTTTATTTAAAATCAAGGTTATGGTGATATTGATCGAAAATATGCAATTTTTTTAAAAGTCAACCTTAATAAAACAGAGGCGTGGAAGGCCCCATGCAGCGTTTGCATTTTAATTAAATATATAATCGTGGAAACTTAGTCCAAAATATTTTAATACTTTGAAATTTATCCTATATGTAATAAAGTGGTAAACAAGATTTTGATTTTGTCAGAAAAAAAAATATTTTTACTATAATATTTCATTAGGTGTTTTTTTTGCTGATGGAATCAGTTTGGTCATCATTGCTGATGTCTTAATGAAATTTTATTTCAATCTACCGAATATGTGTCCTAAAATATTTCACAATTTTAATTCGTTTTTTTTTATATGTATAATTATCTATACCTGCAAATATGACTTTTTATTTGAATTAGTTGTTCCTTCACATAGAAGCGGGGGATTAAAAGTGAAGTATCGTGAACTATATAGTATCTAATATTTTTTTTTATATAGTTTTTCTGCTATTATGTACTTCAATGCTATAAAAAGGCTAATGTTCAAGTAGCTATTCTTTTGACTATTCTGGACACTAATTTATTGATGTCTTTAATAAAATGATAATTTTATTAGTTTAAATCTTTCGTTTCAATAGATTCTAACGTAGGTAAATATTTCAGAATTTAAACAAGAAATAAACTGATTTCCACAGTACTTAAAATTAATTGATTTGAAAAGCGATTATTTTAGGAAGATTATGAAAAAATAATTCATAAAGCTATTCGATTTGAAAAAAAACGTCTTCTCAAATGGTATAAAATTGAATTGAATTCTACATCTCATAAAAAAATTATAGCTCTTCAGTATAGTAACTGAATAAATCTCAGGACTTTTTTTAATTTGTTCTTTGTTTTTTCATTCTACTAATAATAGCAAGCTAAGTATGACTTGTAGAATAGTTTTTGTATAATTTACTCTATAAATATATATGATAAAATGAAGAGGAACGATTAAAAAAGACATTCGATCGTAACAGGGTCAACTAAATGTCAAGCACCCATCTATATATTACACGAGAAAAGTGACAGACAGACATTTCTTTTGACTGCTCGAGACGCGTATCATCGTTCACAAACACCGCTATAAGAAAATAATGAATTCAAAGGGCGCTTTGTCCTAAAAAAGAAAGATATTAATTCACCTGAAGTAAAAAGTAAAATGATACAGCAGCTATTTTTTATGGCTACCCAGGGGTGGTTAACTAAGAGCATTTGTGACACAGGGGATTTTTTGGCAAGAATCTAATTAGAATTGAGTGCTCACAGTGGGAACAAAAGTGAATAATATAAACCACTTAGGTTGCAGTCTTCCTGCTGATAATGAAAAAATGGTCAGAATAGAAATTTCAAGATACATGATGGAAGGCAACCAATCGTTTAAGAGTATCCTCAATCTTGCATAACCAGATCCATTACACATTGTTATTACCATATGAATCAAAACTATCATTTTAGTGACAATCTAATCAATATAGATAAAATTATCGATGTTTCTGTCAATCAAAGAACTATTTCTTTAGCTCTAGCTGTACAACCAAGTATTTTGTATTCCCGGCCGAATAATCGAATATTTAATAAGATATTTGATTTATGGACACCGACCCAAAAAATATAACTGTATCTCTAGGAAAGTTTTATCCGACTACATTTTCTTACAATCATATAAGAATAACGAGCGTTAGTTAATCTCTGTGTTGAAATCTTTTATCCGAATATAAGTTCGAATTGATGATTGCGCTAGAAATTGAACTTTTTAAGACCCGAAATAAACTTTCATCAATAGTTTAAAAAGATTTTTGATACTTTCAATACTAGCAGAATATTTGTAATGCTTAACACGGCGGTTTCATAATATAGGAAATAAAATGTATATATTATTATTATAACACTTTTTTAATGTTATGTTACGATATAAAGTTTTTTATTTGTAGTTATTATGTTGTGAAAATTATTTTTTTATTAAAAAGTTTAGGCCCCTCTCATGTTAAATAAAAGCTGCTGGCTTAACATGAATGTGAATTGTTCGTTATTATGTAGTATCTTTCTCAACAAATTAATTATATTAAATTTCTCAAAAGTGATCGAAATGTTGAAATACTCGGAACTAAGTGCGAATTTTTTTTTAAACTTAGTTTTGGAATTTGTTTATTTGTGCTCGAAACCATGGATGAATATGATATCTGATCAAGAGTCATAAGCTAACTTTTTTTTAAGTCCTGTCCTGTGTCTACCTTTACTCTTACCACAGAGAGAGGTTGAGAGCCAGTTCTTGTAGATTTTCTATTATTCTTATATGTTTTACATTATGAACAGACATCGAAAGAAAAAGTAAATATTCTCATACAATATGAATTATAGTAGATCGAATTACTTTTGGTCGAAAAATGTGGCAAAAACAAATTTAGAGTTAAATTACAATGCAACTGTAGGAATACAGTATTGAACGCATAATAACTAAAAACACAAAATCTACAATAAATTGTAATAAATAAGTTATCGAATAAAAAGTATCGGCATCCCAATTCACAAAAATTGCGTCAATTGAAAATCTATCTTTTTTGTTCGATAACTCGTTTTGCAGTAAGTGTAAATTATTTCGGTGAGAACTAAAATCAATACTTAAACACGTGTCGAAACAAAAGTGCTACGGGTTTAAATATCACATGGCAAATTATTTATTCGCCTTTTGATGTCTGACCTTTCTATCAGAGATAATCAGATAATTTTCAGCTGAAATAAGCCACATAAAGAGATTATAAAACACTTTTATAGCTCGTATATTTACATATCAAAGGTATCTCATTAAATGTTTGCAAAAAGCCGAGATTTTAAGTGACATTTAATTTACATCTTACAACTATGGTGATGCCTTTTACAAGCCCCAAGAAATAAGGGATATTATGAACTGTGGTGGGATAGGAAAATCTTCAAACATGCAAGTAATTCTCGCGTTTCAAAACAATGATGTATGTTTCTAGTTAATTGGTTTGTGATCCTTTTTCAACTGTTCATAATAATGAAGACATAATGTTATTGTATTTGATTAATCAACAGTAATAAAGTATAGCTCACTCCATACAGTTAACAATTCTCTCCAAGCTATTATTAATAATTAATGCAAAAATAATTTTAAAAAAACAGATGCACACAGAGCAGTTTATAAGCAATGAATTCAACTTAAAGAAATAATTAATAAGAGACAACAAAAATTATGGTTATTAAATGTACTTACACTTCTGAATTTAAAAAACAACGACATCTCAAGATTCAAGCAGACTTTTTGTTGATAATAATAGTTAATAATAACAGTCGCACTTCACTTGTTCATAAAAACATGACTCGATAAAAAGATCTGAAAACTATGATAATTTTCAATATATTGATATATGGGTTGGATATATGGAAATCGCTTTGTGGTACAGCCCAGTTTTAAATCAGTGATATTTCGTGAGAGTCAAAGATAATACTTTCACGACGCCTTTGACATAACTAAACAACTATTTACATTTGCAGACTTCCAAATTTTCACGCCTTTTCTTTATGTTGTAAAGAAAAGCTTTGGTCGAATGTGCAATGATAACGATATTTAATCTACGACGATGTGTTTGGATATAAAACGTATTATCTATTCCGTGAACTTAATCATTTAATTAACAAGACTTTCAGTTATCTTAGAGTCTACATTTAAGGCTTTTCATTAGCACACCCAGCCTAAGACGGGTCGACGGGTCTTACTGCGCATGGCTGTGTGTACGTCGCGTGGCGGGGAAACCAGCAGGTAAAGTCCGGCAACCAGCTAACTCCGAGAGTCCACAGCCAGGCTCAAACTAATTTCAGCTATCCGACAAAGGGGTTCCAGTACCCACAAAGAGGGGACTCGCTCCATGACTACGCGTGCGCGTCAATATCGATTCGATATCAGCCAGTTTACACTGACACATTTTACCTTTTGTATTGAAGCGCAACTGTTTTTATTTTCACCGAAATTATCCCTCCTTGGATAATTCGTCCAACGCAACACAACCGGAAAATGTTTGCTCCTTGCTCTAAATTGTATATTTTATTGATTTCACTCATTTTGATGTTAGTAATATATAGCGTGGAAGAAATTAGTGCGGAAAATGTAGTTTTGCATAAAAATAGCAACATGGTAAATATGGAGAGTCGACATTTCGATTTCCACAAGTTGGCCAAAAGACGAGATCTCGATCCGCAGACTTGCGTCGACAATTTCGATATACACCGTGACAAAATCATCAGAACAGAAGATTCCAGAGAAATGGGAGCGAAATATCTCAATGAGATCGACTTAGGCTCCAGAGATGAGTGCCTTAGGCTCTGTTGTGAGACAGAGTCTTGTGACGTGTTTGTTTTCGAAGAGAAGGTTTGAGAATATTACTGTTTTAGAATATCACTATATAATAATGATAACAATTGAGATATACATAAAAAAACGTTCCTTGGGAGTTTCAAATGCGAAGTAATATTAATTGTGCGTGTTTATTTAAAAATTATTTTTATTTACAGAGTCCTGGTTCGTGTTACCTATTCCACTGTGGACCCCCTGAAGATTTTAAATGTAAATTTACACGGCATACAAACTTTTCTAGTGCTGTTTTGGCCGTTAACAGGCATTTAGCAGAATTAGAAGACCAAATTAAATTAACAAAACATGAACAAGATTTGGCAAGTCTAAGGTAAGTTTACTCAGCTTATAATTGAATATATAATAAATAAAGATTTATTTTTCAACGTTTGTAACTTATATATAATAAATAATTCATTTATTTTTAAAAAGAACACAGCCTAATAAAGCTTTGAAGAATTGATTACTGTCGCTATTTTATTATTGATAATCATATTTGTTTATTTTCATGTTTAAGAAAACAAGCTCAAGAATCGTCGAGTACTTCAAAACCAATAACCGTTCGTCCATTTATCGCACGCTTGGAGACGGTACCGCCAATAACAGGTAAATAATTATATCGGGAATAAAACAAAAAAAAATGTTTCGTAGAACGTAATGCCCATATATTTGGTAAATTATTGTTATTTTGTCCCATAACATGCAGTATTTATTAACCGTCGACGCTCAACCTAGAAACGAATATAACTCAATAATGCTAGCATCAAAACTATCAAAAGTGATTTATTGCATATCCAATGGAAAAGTGCATTAAATATAAAAATGATTGGATTATAACCGTTCTTTTTATTAAGATACGGTTTCCTCCATATGTACAAATTCTACTCGAAATTAGTACTTAACCCCCTGATTGCTAACTTTTCAACTAAAAAATTGTGGAAATAGTATTAAACACTGCATTTTATTTATTTACTACCGTAAATTAAGTTCTCGATTTGACTTTTTCATCTTCCTATGTGAGTTGTTTCAAAATCGTTCTTTAAACTGTCAACAAACATATTGTAATCAATAAGAAAAGTTAAATATATCTTTGTATTAGGTAAAGAAGTAATGAATTTTAAAAATGTAATATATTTATGTTTTTTTTTTCCTGAAAAATTGCGAACATGACCTAAAGTATGGCTTCCAAACTCGATGTTATTACAGCTGAATGTACTTTTGTAGCATTGGACAATGTATAATTATGATGTCATAATGGTTCGATCATGTTTCGTTAGATTTGAAAGAGGCAATGTTCAACATATAATATTTGAATTTGTATTTTTTTTCAAATTATTAGTATCCAGGCGCTGCAGCCGTTTCCAATTTGAATGTCATTCATCCGAGGAGTGCATCGCGATTTATAACGCATGCGATGGTATCCCTCAATGCTCTGACGGAAGTGACGAAGCGCCGGAATTGGGATGTCCAGCTCTCACTACCTTGCCGCCTCCACCGAATCTTCCACCGCGAGAAATAATGCCTCAGATTCCGCAGTTGCCGCAAATACCTCAGTATAACAGTGAACAAATTCCGAAGGTAATTATGGAATGAAAGCGAAATGCGACAGTGTTTTTCCCGGAAATATATTTTTTGAATTTCGAATTCGTTTACAAATAACCTACTATATTTTTATAGCTTTATAGTACTCTTCGCAAACACTAGAGCGTGCTATCATGATTGTTTTGCAGATAATGGTATCAAATCACGAACTTCAATTAACTGACAATAATTAGACGAGTGTAAAGCTGTTTTTCTTTTAACAACATTATGAATCAAACTATGAATGATAAGATAACTTAAATATAGAATATTACAATCAGTAAAACAACAAAATACGAATACCTTAATTTGCCGACTTACGATTGATTAAGCCGACATTTTTTAAATGGATTAATGCTCCATCTTTGAAAACATCTGATGTAATGTGAGATTCCATTATTATTTGGTAAAAACAAATGGAAATCAAACATTTATAACTTTGGAATAAAGATAAATAGTGTTCTAACTTAAGGACGGCACAAACAGCGAAATCTCGAAAATGTTAAATGATCTTTTTTTAACCATTGTAAGTAATTCGTAACAAAAATAATACTTTTTGACTTACATTTCAATAAATCTCTGTCAATAATGACATTCATTGTTATAGGAACCATTCAACTAGATTCTTACTGTAACAGTCGTCAGTGGGGTGCTTAAACATACACTTTTTCTATCTATGATAGAACAATTCATTAATAATATTTTTCAACAAACTATTTTGGTATGAATAATTTTTTTGAAATAAAAAACTATTTTTACCGTTTAAGCACCCATCTATTGAGCAAAATTTTTATGTAATGAAATGACTAAATTATCTAAGATAAGTTTTAATTTTTATATTCTAACAATACCAACTTTTTACACCATGTTGTGATGAAATGGACTGAAAAGCGAGTAAAGTGCACATAATGATATATTTATAAAAAAAAAATTCACAAACATTTACATAATACCTAGGTTACGTTCTGACTAATGAAGTAGTTTTAAGGTAATTTTTTTCAATATATCCTAACAAAGCCGCTTTAAATTGAAAATAAAATTTATATTTATAGGAACCCCAAATACAACACCCTCCAGCTTTCATGCGTCCAATAGGATCCCCTGAAGGACCACCATGGCCTCGTCGACTTGATCAATCGTCGTTAAATAATCCAATACCCCATATCAAACAATACAACGGTGAGAATTTTGACAAAATCAATCATTTTTAATTCAGAGCTTGAAATAGTATAAAATGTATTGGATTGAATTATCTACTGTGTAACAATTCAGTCAAAACTAAAAGAGAATATTAATGTAATAGTCACTGCTACCTCTTCCTATTTATAAAAATGGAAAGGGGGACTTCGGGGACCAAATAGTTATAACTTCAGTAGCGAAAATAGTTTAGTTTACTATTGAACATCATGAATTGAATATTTGAAACCCTCACTAGTTCAGAGAAATTCATGTTATAAAAATCGTGGAATGAATTGCTTTTATAATGGGTATAATATTAAATTTCATATGATAAATGTTTTTACTACATTAACACAGTCATTTTGAGTGGACTCTGACATTATTTTTATTATATTTGTTAAATTATAAATATTTATCAATTTATGGCAGATATTTATTAATTACAGAAAATATAGGAGGTTCACACATATTTAATCACAAAGGAGGACTACAGGTTACCGAGACTGATAGGTAAATATTATTAAAAATTATTATTAATATGACGCAGTGAAAAACTTTAGATTTATGATCTTGTTGTGTTACAGCGTTGCTTCTGGTCAGTATGAATACAAATCATTACCATATGATGCACTTCCTGAGAATGGCTGGCCTCATAGACCTTGGCCTCAGCAACAATCAGGTACTTAGTCAAAGTTATAATGTACTAATAATTAAACACATGTGAGGATAAAATATTTATGTTACAATCTCAAAGTTTAACTATAGATAATCTAATTTGACTCACATTGTTTTCACAGCACATGACACCTTCATTCATTTTCAAATAAAACACAATATAACATTAATCTTGTATGTATCCAAATGTATTTATAGAAAATGACTAAATAACATCATCCATATGTCTTTCATAAGTAAATCTTTCAATATTTATTTTAACTAGACAGTTCGACAAAAGAAAGCAGATATAATTGAAGTACCTTATTTCTTACCATGAAATATTTTACTGTATGTCCATTTAGATTAGTTTTTATAAGACCAATAGAGATTATGAGATTTATATGACTTAAAATTGGCTATTCCAGACCAAACAAATAGCAATGATGGTGCTCCATTGTACAGAGTAGATATCGAGCCTCAAAATAGTTGGAAACAGCAACAAGCTCCTGCTCAAAATATTCAACAGCAAAGAATGCAAAACATGGAAAACCAGTTACCACCTCAGCGGATACAACCTGACAAACTGCAAGTCATTCCAAATATGTTCCAAGACAGGGAAAAGATGTGGGCAGTCCCGCAAATGCAAAATGTGCAGGTATAGTGAACTGTAAAGTAATTTCCATTTAAGATCAGTCATTATTTACATATTTCTAATCGTTAACATTTTAATTGTAGATTATTTTATTTAATTTTAGCGTATTTCTTTGTTCATATGTATATATTTACCAACGTTTTTCATTAAATGGTTTTAGATTCATCTAATTAGAATTTATGGTAGGTAGTAGATTTTTTAATATTATTTTCATTGAGAAGTGACAGTTGACATCATCAAAGTGATAATATATTTAACAATTTTCAGCATGATGTTCAGCCAATGTACATGCAAACTAAAGTAATGCCTTCAATGGATGCAAACTATGCCAAGCCGAAAATAGATAAACAGCATCAGTCCCATCCTCCTGAAAAGAATTCAAATGATTCAGATTCTGACACCGATGAAGAGGCCGACGATAGTTCAGATGAAAACACAGAGGTACAACAAAAAGAGAAGATTGATGATGTCCCTCAAAAAAACAAAAACAAAGATAAAAGCAATAAAAAGCATGGTGCAAATAAAATAAAGAAGAAACATTTGAAAGTTGAGCACGAACAAAATGCCGAAGAGGAAAATACAGAAAAAGAAGTTATAGAGAAAGTAAAAGTTCCCATGCCAAGAGATCCAATAATATTGAGTAAATCATTTGAAGACGATATACATGATGGTGCAGCTGAAAGACCTCCTGGAGCAATACTTCTTCTAACTATCGGTTTGTGTATTATCTCAATGAAAAATTGTCAGGCTTTTTTTTACTGTGACCACATTTTCATTCATAATAAATAATGACAAAAACGAAAATATGAAGGATGCAAAGAAGTTGATTAATCTAATACTCATGTGTCAACAAGAAATAGTATTGACATTTTTATCGATATTTTATCGTCAACATTCAACACGCGATAAGTATTTCATTGATATATTTCATATTTAAATATAGCTGTCACTCTAGTAAATAATCATCATGAGGATATTTTATAAATTTTTCACATGATGTAATATTATTTACTTTGTAAAAATATCAACATCAACTATACTATAATTCAGAGTGACAGTCTGCAACTACTCGCAATATCTTCTTTGTTTGCTTAATTTTTATTGTTATAATGCTGCAATAATGGGTTTATAATCCCGTTAAAATATTTTTTTTATGATTATTGAATTTCTAAATAAAATTTTGATTGATATATTTTCTTTTCTAGGAGTATGTATGACTAGTATCATGGTGGTACTGCTGGGTTGCCGTCTAAAAATGGCACGAAGGCGAATGCGAAGATCAGGAAAATCTCCTTTTGCACACGATGCAGATTACTTGGTGAACGGAATGTATTTATAAAGGAAAAGAAAAATTCAAGAGAGCCAATTCAATGAAGCACTGCTGCTGTTTCAAAAGGGATACAATTGGGGTGACTGTGGGAATACGCAAACATGAATCAAACTCAACCACGGGTTATCAAATAATGTTGGAGTCATTATAATCTTCATATGAAAGAAAAATATTCCCTAACCCTACTTTTTGACCATAAGATCAATTTAGGAATGTTATAATATGGAATCAATGTTCATAAATAATTACGAAATTTGTCAAAAATTCCGTAGATAATATGTGTTTAATATAATATTGAGATAAATAATTATATCATAGAATTCAATATCATAATAATATTAAATTGGCTGCAAATTGTAAACATTTTCAAATATTCTAAAATTCTTGTCACAAAAAACAAATATTCCACATATATTAAATGTTCATTTTAACAGGGGATATTTAAACATATAGGGGTGATAAGACCTATCATAACAGCATTTAAAAAAAATGATTTGTCCTATGTTTTTAATCAAAAATGTGTCAACACTATTATCAACATTATACAACATGTTATTAACACATTTACAGTCAGTCAAAATGCAGGTTCCCTATTTTTGTGTCAGCATATTGAAAAGCCACTCAACAATATTCTAATGATTGAGAGTTGAGGAATACTTTCAAAATAATTATAGTACTATCATTTCAAACAATAATTTCAAGCTGTCAGTTTATAGGTTTTGAAAAAAAAAATGAATACTCCCCACGGGAGAATTTTATAAAATGTGTTAGACATTAGAATTAATTTGATAGAAGCTCAATAGCAAACTTATGAGATTTCTATCAAAATCGCATACGCTTAACTAAAATCTTGGGCTTCTACTGTCAGCAACATGAATACTATGAGACCATTAAAATAACAATGTTCAAAATTTTAGTATTGTAACTTTTGAAATGTTATATGCAAATGTAACATGTGTTTAAATCTTACTTGTTTAGTCTGACCTTTGTATAGTCGAAACTAAAAACTATGTATTTACTTAATCATAAAAGAGTGAACATTTATTGAAATAGGAATTCAAATGAAAAGTCAAACTTTTATAGTCCTTTATACAATGATATAATATATTGCTTCATCTATGTATGTATGATCGGTGTGTTGTAAGAAAAAATATATTTATTTAAAAATTTGTTTATTAACAATTAGTTATTTGCAGGCTTTTTCGGAATGGTGTAAAAAAATAATTAACCTATAATGATTTAAATATTCAACAATTATTTTTTTCTATTGTGTATTAAACAAATATGTAATTAGTGACTAAGTTTAAAAATATCGAACAATATAACCAGAAATATTTAATGAAAATCAGTTAACCGATTAATGATTAAATATTTATAAAATTATTTTAATCACTGCAGTTAATAAAATACATAACCTAGAGGAAAATTAAAATAATATACCACATATTTTTCTTGTATAGAGAAAGCCTTGCAAATGGATATTGTTACTTGTAAGGAAAATGAGATACGTTTGTGAAGCGAAACTTTCAGTACCTAACATTCCATTGCTTTAAAATGTTTTAAATTTCACCTCATTGTGATACTTTAAGAATTGCAAAGAAAGCTAGTTTTTTATTGTGTGTAAATTATTCAATTTCTGTTTTGTGTTAGTTTTTATTTTCTTACAAGCTTGTAAAACTTTATTAGCATTTTTTATTGACATGGTTAATGTTCAGTAAATATATCATGTAAAAAGAGTTACTGTGAATATACATTATTTTATGTGATTTATATTAAATATATATATAATATACTAGCGTGAAATTGTTAATTTTTTAAATAAATTGTTTTTAAGAAACAACTTGTTTTTTTAGCTGAATTATTTTATTTAGAAAGCCTCAAAACTAAAAAGTTGTTATATACATTCAATAAATCTTTTTTAATGATTTTTTTAGACTATGACCATGTGAGATATGATGAAAAATACTGTGAAAACATTAAAAAAACCTTTATGATTATATTTACTGTGTATGTACCACAGATGGTCACAACACAACATCTTGGAGAATATCTATCACCCATCAATCATGCTTTGATACAAATACCGAATAAGAATTGCTTTTTATGGCCATTTAAGATGCCTGTGACCCCTGGTCGGAAGTAGAGCTGAGGGTCTTCAGAGGCATTCCCTTCATGTCCTCTTGCCAATTTCATAATTACTGACCTAACAGGTATCTGTTGCTTACCTGCTGATATCAGGACATCAGTCAGATCTGACCATCTCACTCCCAATATCAAGCGCAAGCAACTATTCATGAATAATAGTATATGTTTCATAATCCTATAAATTTGTCTTATACTGCCTCGTGTTAATAATGAATTGGGCTGCTAATGCTTTAACAACGGGCTGATGAATCTCACTGTCTTCCGAGGAAGATATGGTTTTATTTTTGTCACTATACGTAGTAATCATTAACCTGATCCCAATATATTTTATGATCAGGATCGGTTTTGCTCATTGTGAGCATTATCATCTGATAAAAAATGTGTTTTTATTATTTAAAAAAAGGTTACACATTAGCAATCAAAGGGTTAACACATTGGAAAAGGAATATGCACCTACACATTTATTGAAGAGACGCTAATTATGTGCCTGATGTGTCAGAAGTTACTCTGGGTTTCTAGGTACTGAATATTGGGAAGTGTGTCCAATTAGCCGCCTTACATATGTCAAAGATATTGAATGTTATTAAACTCATCATCTCATTTGGTAATATCTTGCACAGCTGCCCCTGCAGCATGATACACGGTCTTCATTATTTGGCTGCCTCTCACATGAATCATTTGCTTTCTCATTCTTTCATCCTAAACTTCACATAGACCAAGTGTGAGCATTTTTTCGAGTATTATTTCATTTCATGCAGTGAATGATTGAAAAAAGTTATATTATGTAACACGGAAGATTCTATAAAATAATAAATACCAATAGCTAAAAGAACCCATCTAAGATTGCAACAGTGAAGAGTTCCGAGATTGATGCAGAAATTGTCTGTATTCACTGCGATTCCATATTTTACATGTAATAATTATACCATTGAATACAATTAGTTTTTCAGAAGCGCCAAATGTGAATCACTTCATTCTAAAATATAATTATAATGCATTACATAACACACACAACCATGAACTGTTGAAGTGTCATATATGGATGAATGAAAAAAACAATGTAATATTGTGGAAACATTTAATTTTATTACTTTGTTACAGGATTTTAGCGAAAATAAATAATTGCAAATAATATAAAGAAGTATGTAAATATAATATCTTAACAACTAAGGTTAAGTCACTTACTCGATGAATGTAGTATTTTAATTTCGGTCATTTGCAAATAACCGGCTTTAAAAAAAAAGTAAGATATTATAGAAAATATTTACTATAGCAGATATAGGAACAGAAAATATAAAAACCTGATTGATATATATTCTTTAAAATAAGACTGTATCTTGATCAGAAAACTTGCCCGCCAATTTATGCACCAAAATCTATATTAGGAATTTGAGTTGTCAATGTAGGCTAAAAGTTTATTTTAAAGAAAATTTTTGATTCTTCGATGAATGATAAAAATCAAGTCTAAATCATTTATGTCAAATGTATTCGGTCACTTACCTAAATATTTGATAATGATACACAGCTGAGATTGTTAAAAACAACACTGTCTCTTTCAAATATTTAAAGTTTTGACTTACGGCCCTGATATGTTTCACTATCTCAACAAATGTATTGTTTTGATAAATATACATAAGAACAATTGAAAAAATCAAATAAGCATGCATTTGTATTTTATTAAACAGTGTTGTGAATTAGCCTTGAGCGCAGCAGACCTTCTTCTTTTTAAGGTATTAGACAAATGTTGCCTGGCTGGTGAGCTTTATTTCCACACAAACTTCAATAACATTCTTCTGTGATAAAATATATTTAAAATACAATATTTAATGGTAGTGGAAAGAAACAAATGATATTAATAATGCAAAATGGTGCTAATAAACATTATCCAAAGAATCTAAGACAAATAATATGCTTGTAAAGAGATCAATGCATCTTGGAATGGTTCACCTCCATTCGATTTGAGTGTTGTTCATTTTGCTGTCAGCTGTGCAAGAGTATGCAATGGAATTATCGTTTAAGAAATCTGTATAGATGAAGACAATAATTTATAAATTTAGAATAAGTCAATTCACCAACAAGGCAACAACGTTAAATAAATGAATTTTATTGAGTTTATTAAGACAAATTTGGTAAAAGTTCATATCTCCACCACAGTAACAAGACAATCAAAATATCAGCGGGTTATATCATAACCAAAATACAGTTTATTATTGCTTTATTCAATTTTGGGCGGAATATAGTTAAAATTATATAATGCAGTTATTTTATTAGACAGACCACTTTTATAACTATCAAGATAAGATTTATTAATTCATTTTCCATGTATTATACTTAAGCACCACTATAAAACGTTAATTCAACATTAGGGCAAATTCAATTGTCAAAAACTTTATTTAATATCTTATATTTGAGTAATTTGATGTCCGTTTTTGATGGATTCAGCAGTATTGAAAATGTTTTTATCATAAAATTAATAACTTTATCATTCATTCCATTTGGTGTATTACTCGCCCATATATTTAGTATGAAGCAAAAGGAGTCTCACATTTAGCAACACAAGTGGAATAATAGAATTATCAAATATAATTTTTTATTAAATTTGACTTCAATTAAATTAAAAAAACTGACAGTTCCATGAAAATGGCTTTTGTTTAATTTTTTCATTTATTTAGTACATGGTTAAATGCATCTAGAATAGCTTTAAAAATTTTGAAAATATTTTTTTCATTGACATATCGATGAGCAAACATAAAAAAAATATTCAACTCAAAAAAATAATATAAAACTAATTAAAGCACATCAGTTTTGTAACATTTTTCTCTTTGATCGATTATGGCTCCCATTCATATTGATATAATACTTGCATTTTTGATTCATATTATTTTTTTCAACCAGTACTGAGCTACTTCATTCAGATAATAAAAAGTAAGGAATGGACATAATTTAAAAAAATTTTAGGCTTCACAATATAAACTTAAAATTACAAATAATTTAAATCATCCGATGCATATTAATATTTTAGCTATGAGAACTTGGTTAAGGCACAATAATCAAATATAATTAACATTATAAAATAGGTCTTGGAATGGCTACCAAAGTTCTCATTGAACATTATTTTGATTATTCTTTTACCTAATCTTTCATTGATTTCCGAGCAGCGGTGATGGCATTTATCGAGGAAAATGATTTTCAACGTACGGAAGTTTAAAATTTTCCGATTCAAAAAAAAAATATATAGAAACTCTTGAGATTTGTTACGCCACTGGATATTTGTGAAAAATATTAACAGACGGCAAAATAGTGATGAGTGGAAAAGCCCGAATAAATAAGAACAATGACTTTCTTTGTTGACAAAGTGAAGTAATAAATTGACCAAAATTGACAATGGTTTAACAATAATTTTTACAGTAGTCATAGTTAAAGCGTTGTCAAGATTAAAACAGCAGGTTTCAGACTTTCAATACCCTGGGCTTTAATAATTGAACATCGCTATATAACAAAATTTAAAATATTGTCACAGCAGTAATTTTAGCTTTGTCAATCAACCAACAGAGTGCAAGAACGGCTTAATCTGTTCAAATTATCACCGCTTATCAGTAATTTTATTTTGACTTTAGTTTACTGACAAAAAATTTTAAATAAAGATAAATAGATAAGTAATAACTTTCATAACAAAAAAAAAATAGTTATTTAATTAAATTATTATCATAAAAATAAGTACATAAAGTAGTAGATTGACAAAATATTTGATAATTTTCTTAGTACAAAAGATCAATAAAATCATCAAAGGAATTAGTGTCAATTTATATGTTAGTGAATAAGACCAAATGGATTATTAAGTATTTAATAATTAGGATTTTTAAAGACTTTGGCATTTGTTAACTGCAAAATGATTTAATATGTAATAAATGTAATATGGGAAGTGTAAATTGAATTATGATAAATAAAAATATCATCGACTTGAAAAAAAAACTAATCTTTTTAATACAAAATATTGTATATTTCATCACCTGAATTGCAGAACTATGTTAAATTGGTTTGAGTAAATTATTTAGAAGAGATATATTTAAATTTGAATTTTCAATGCTAATGAACAGTAAAATTTCATCTGAAATTCGGTATCTAAATGAACTTGTCAGTTCAAGAGACAGAATAAAATCAATATTTCAGCAAACCAAATAATAATCATTTGCTCTTTCTGTTGTTTATTTTCAATTGGGATATATCGGGGTATATTTTAAAACTTATTTGCGAGTGAAATAGAAGATTGATAAATAAATTGCAATAATAAAATCATAAGAAAAGATCTACAGAATCAAAAGAATTAAGCTAACATGTTTATTGTTTTTGACACGAGTCTTTCAGAGAAATTACAGTTTTTAATGTATTCTACACATTAATAAAATGGTTAAAAATTTAAATTATTTATAACTAAAAATTTTAATACTTAGATTCAATAGTAAGATCAATTGAAATATTAATTGATAAACATTTTAAAACAATATATTAATGCCTAAAGTTCTGCATTCAGTCGACGATTAATGAGAGAAAAATTGCTTAGCTCTTTATACATTACTATGTTTCCAGTTTTCAATTGAAAAAATCTTTTAAGTGAATTCTTTTCAATACACATCCATGAAATTACTTAGATTGTAAATTTATAATTTATTATTACTAATTACAAACACAACCGAATGAATAAAATAATTCAGTTTATATATTATTGGATATAAAATAAATATTTGACTTCTGTCTATAGCTGTTAGTCTTTTGTGGGGGCCACTGTAAAACAATTACACAAAAAAACAAACCTGAAAATTTTCTTCATGAATTTATTTAATTACTTTAAATCATGTTGCATCAAAAAATCAGACAATCAAAAAAGATTAGTTAATATTAGGACATAGTGTTTTAGTGTAGTTGAATAAAATGGCAAACAAGATTAAGAATTATTTTACAACACAACAAAAACATGTCTATTAATTTGAAATCATTGAAACTTTGTACGATTCCAAAAGTTTATAAAGATATAAAGTTTCAACAATTCAAATTAGACATTGAAATTCCATCAAGTACCTTCAGTCAATATCATAAAGTATATCTATTAGGATTCAGAGGTCTTAATTCTGTCGGAAAAACGTAATGGTATATTTAAGTATATAAAACTAATGATCATAGTACATTTTAGTAGGACACTATTTAAATATTACCCATTGTAGAATATTATAAAGCATTATATATTTATAGCCAAATTAATAAATTGCTCTCTCAAAATTAAAAAATCTCAAATTTGTCTGCAAAATAAAAATTGTTTAATTAGATAATTTGAGAGTTAGCTCAAAATTATCTTCAGTCTAGTGTCATTTCAGACAAGCACAAAATTTTTATGTAAAATTTTCAAGTTTTCTTTTATTAGGCCCTAAGTGAATAAGTAATAGCGACAACAGTATAAAAAAAGCATTAGATATGTAACAATTGTGTTATGATTAAATTTTAAAAATAACATAGATTATATTATTTTCAAGAATATTTCACTTAGTTATGTCAGATTTCAATTTTCAGCGATACTCAAAATGTAAAAACCACCCATTATTACCCTCATAAACCACACTGGAAAATTTTTCATTATTTAGATATTTCAATGAATATTTGAATTATTTTCCATCTATTATTTATTGAGTAATACTGTGTCACCAAACAAAACCAAAAATAATCATCTTTCATTACAGATATGCATTGCATACATACAATTCAAGGTAAGGTATAATTGCATTAAGTTCTAAAATTCAATCGGACATACAAATCTTGGAGGTGGAATGCATCAATGTAAAGAAATGAAAAGGCTAAAATGAGAAATTATTATTATTAAAACAATGAATAGCATAAATAAATGCAGGAATATACCGTTTGCATGCCAGGGATTTATAATGGATATCATAATTGAAACATTCCGAAGAGTTAAATAAATTTTATAGCTGAAATAAAAATTGATGCTTTTTTTTTAGCATGGCATTATCATGAAGATAAAAAGATTTGACTGTAAATTTTTTTGGTGGAGTATACATTTGATTGGACTCAGCAAATTCACTGTATTTTTCATTCAATAGTAAAATTTAAATGAAAATAAAATTTAAAATTGGGCACAGAATTACTTACTTATAAATTTTATACTACACCTGATACCATATATTAGACATTAAGTTAAATAGGAAAAAAATTGATAATGCACTTTGGTATTTCAAACTCTATTAACAAGATATTTACATACATTGGAAATATTTGAATGTAATATAATTCATTTAATAGTTTTACACTAACATTAAATGTGTATATACATAATTTTGAATACTCTAAATAATTTTATTATTGTTAGTGGTACATTTAATATTGGGAATGCTAGAAGGAGATCTTCGGTGCTAAGTCACACTTAATTGATTATTCATAATTACATCCTTCAAGGTTTAATAATTAAATAAATTTTTATCATATTGGTGTGTATTTTTATAAATATCTACAATTGCAAAATAAACACCCAGAGGGAAAATGCTCACAATAATAACGCATTTGATTTAGTCTATGCAGATCTGAATGGAAGAAGGGTGAAAAGGTTAAACATCAGTGCATGGTTTTATAGGATTAAATAATGATTTTTTTATTGAGTTCCTGGCGCAACAAGACTTCTGGCCAAATGACAGTTCTCGATGTACAGGTCCCGCACCAGTATATCAGCCGCTGCCAATTGCTGCTTCAGCGCTCCCACTTCACCTCTGTGCGCAGCCACTGTTTCTGAAAATGAAAAGTTGTGTGTTATTACAAAGTAATATAATTCACTCCACAAAAAAATCATGGTCATTAGTTTTCCTTCTGTTTCAACATGTGGTCACCTAATGGCACTTACTTTATCACTATATTTGCCACTGTCCAATGTTTTTTTTCCCACAACATGTATGAGCTCCTTAGGTCTACCAAGTAAAAAAAAGGATAACAATGGAAAGTTATGTCAGAAAACAAAGTCCCCTAGGCCAGAAGAGAGAAAAGCGGGGCAATAGCTCTCTTTACATAATGTCTCTTCATATCTGCTGACCCAACAAAACTATGTAATCTGTTCACAGATTTCAAACTGTGTCATACTAAATATATTCAATATTATTTGCGTTGTTTGAATGCAAACATCTTTAATTTTAACATTCGGTGTAATTGAAGTTATAGCGTGAAAGAGTGCACTGGTGTTGCAAACAACTCGTGTAAGAGGCAGAGAACTAATGAAAACTGGGCATCGTGGGACAGGCGCACCATTGCAAAACATTACAAGATGGCTGAAAAGATAAAATGATTGATGATATTCTGCTTTTGGATTCAAACCTATAGAGATTGAAACATAACTATAAGAAAATTTAGGTAAAGGGATTATTAATATTATGACCATGGAATTTATTAGAAAAATTGCACATTAGATATAGCAAGCTTACAATAAACATGATGACATAATAATAAATTCATTGTTATGGCATTATATTTTCAAATATTAATTATTTGAACTAGTAGTGGTATAATTGAAATCACTACAAAACAACTTTTACAAAAACTGGCATTCCATTCGTTTAATATATATTCCAGATGTTTCCACTAACAGATTTAGTGAGTTGGTAATTATTAGCATTTGAATAATTGTAACTAAATCTATTCTTTGAAGAAATTATCAATAAGAAACATCTATTGATGATAAAATGATTATCTAGTTTTTGAACCACGAATGTCAATTAGTTTATTGATCATTGATTAGATAGTATTAAACAAACAAACACAACACAAAGCAACTATTTAATTTATCTAAGGCAACATCCAGAAATTTAATTATGTCCTCAATAATCTTTGACCGTTCCCTATCCTGCAGAAATCTCCAAATTTATTCCAAATTTATTGGATACATCATTTGGAAGGCCTTCTAAATATTTAAAAAATGAATTGAAGTATTTTTGTGGGTCAAATTCCAGTTTTAACAAACATTTTTCGATGGATTTATGAAATTATATGGCTGCATGTATTCAAAGTTTTCTATTATGCTGTATTAATTTATAGCATATATTTTCAGGCCATTCGAGATATTGCACACAAAGAATAGGTATAAATAATAAGGCTTCTAATGCTAGCATATATATTTTTAAATTAAATTAAAAGAGGGCGATTCAAAACTAATGAGATGTTTAACTCAGAGGCAACTGGATATATTCTTCCATGAGACAGATATTTCTTTGCTAAGTTCAATGTCTGATATCAAATCTACGCATTACTTTTGTAAATTCAGAGGGAAATAAATTGTGAAAATAAAAATCTTGACAATTTTTCGTGATTTTTGTAGTTGATGTGCAGCAGGTTGAACACGTCTGATTTAAAGTACACTTGGGCCTCGTATAACATGGTTTTACACAACACGGTGGAAAAAATCGTGGTATATTTTTATACAACACGCTTTATATAACACGGTTTCAAAAAAAAATTAAATAATTTACATGTTTAACCCTTTTACGCCTAGCCTTTTTTTTGGGGACTTGCTAAAAGCACTAAGGAGTTTTTGAAGTTTTTTGTGTTTAAAAAAAAAATTGTAAATATCTAGTTTTTAAGGATTTATTTCTGTTTTTTCTCATTTTGCATTTGATATATTATAGTTTAGATAAAACAATTATAAAAACAGTAAATGAGTTTACACGATCGACCTAAAAAAAATAAGAAACATGAAATTTGCAATAATTTGCACAAACATTTAAATTTTGTGATAAAAAAGAGGTATTTTTTGTAAAATATTTCACATGCCTTTGATGCAGAATATTTTTTCGAACTATCGTCTATCAGTAAAAACACTAAAAAGTTTAATTATTCGATAAGTATTTTTATAGTCTAATAAACTAAAAATAATAAAAAGTCAACACTTGTGTTTTCCGATACATAATGGGTGAAGACCCTTTTCACACTTTGTACAAATTAGATTTGATCTTCTAATAGGCCCTCCTTCTTTTTTGCTGCATACGACCCATTCTCTGAGATTTCGTCCTGGTTTTTAAGACCTCCAGATTCTCCAATCTCGTACTAGATGTTCTTTGGACTGGATTTTTTTTAGGTCTCCATTCATCTTCTATTGCCTCAATTATGGATGATGTAAATTCTAATCTTGTCATCTTTTTACCAGGCGTATTTCTTGTGTAAATAATGAATGCGTTTACCATCATTCTTCCAAAAATATGAAAAGTCACCTTTTTCGTCTACGTCTTTCATCCAGGTATGTATATAACATTTGATCAGAAGTATCAACTCCTCCCATATATTTATTACATCCGGTTTATTTGTCTCCTGATTACGTCTATTTATTGCAGTCAGTCTTTTAGTCGATGCGTAGGAAGATGCAAGTATCACCAGTTGTTTTTGTAACTTTTTTTCACGGTTTCCGCAGATTTTCCGCCCCTTTTTTGTATAATATTTCGCTTCATCAATTTTAAATTTTGTTTTTAGTAAGTTTGGTGGCATTCCTTTTCCGTTGCGTCTAACCGTACCGGTGTAATATGTATCATTTGATATCAAATAATTGAGCAAAGGGATGCTTGTAAATAAATTGTCTGCAACTACATGATAACTTTTATTCAGGTAACTTTCGATTTTTAGCAATGTTGTTACAACGAAAAAATGCATTGGCATATCGATTGGTTTCTGTGACAATTAAATTCCAACAACCGCCCGAAGTAAACCGAAGAATAAATATCATGTATACATAACTGAAAAGAATTTCTCCTTCAACTTGAAAAGCCATAAATTAAAAGAAATTCCAGTAAATACATATGTCCAGTGGCGGGTTATCCATAAGAACTTCAGACTTGCAGTATCTTTAGAAAAACAAAATAACCCACGAAATTTCCAATCAATTTCGCATAAAACACAGGTGATTTATTTATGATGAAGAAATTATTGATAAAAATATTTTTTTATAAATATAAAAGTTTTTTTCATTCAGGGAGTGAAGTAAATAAAAGAATTTCAATGGACGGGCTGCCACTGTATGCAAGAGTTTTTTTTCTATTGACGCTTACGTGTGTTGAGCAAATAATAATAAGATTTTGTATACAAGTGTAACGAATTTTATGATCTTTCTGTTAAAAAAGTGATGAATGGATTTTTAAAAAGGGTAGATATTTGTGCCATTTCCTATTGTTCGCAAGTGCCCTCCATATTTCTTGAATCCATGATAACAAACAAAAGACATTTTTTCTAAGAAGTATATTCTATTTCTATGCCCGATTCGATATAAAATACATGTATTATATGTATTATAAGATTGCACAACATATCTGTTATTCAATAAATACTCGGTGAAATATGAGCATGTCACTAACATATGTTCACAATTTTGTTTTATCATTAAAAAAAATATTTTTGGGTCAATAAATTTGTGGATTTGATTTTGTCAATCCTAAGAACTTACATGATCCACATCATTCATAAATTTTAATAAAACATGTGTTAAAACACTTCGAGTTACGCTTGAGTGGAACATGGTTTTCGCAGCGCGATAGCGCTTGCCCGTCGATTTCGCACAAGCACCTGCTTCGGCGTAAAAGGGTTAATTTGTACGCCAATGTAATGTGCACATGACAAATCTTCCTGAGCGTGTCGAGACCTGTCAATTTTGTTTGTTTCAATACATTTCAGTCAATGGTGCAGTGCATATTTCTTTGTAATCCGTGGATTATTCTGACTTATTTTTTGTATGTATACACTTTACATATTTCATTTTATCATTACGTATGTACATACATGTAGATAATAACCCTTGGCAGTTCAGAAGCATGACGTACATTCCCTGCTACATTCCACTTGCCTTGCTAAATCCTTGGTTATTTGAAAAATATTTAAAATTGTGTACTCAAAATCAAATTATAAATAAAACATGTAGTGTATAATAGTGTGTAATATGTGTTTTATTTTTGTTTAATTTTTTTGTGCGATTTTTGGGTATATTTTGTATGGCTGTTTCAAAGTTATGCGGTTTTTAAAACCCATGGAACGCATCCCCATTTTTTCTATGTAAGCCATAGCTTTTTTTGTGCGATTTTCCCCGGAACGCATCTATCGCAGAAAAAAAGGTTTGAGTGTATCAAGTTATAAAAATATCTGCATTCGAGATTTAATATGCACGTGTGTGATTGGTGAAAATAATTTGATTGATGCAATACATTTACTTATTTGGAAAAATAACGTCATCATATGAGAGATAACTCAAAAAAATATGTACCATGCAATAAATAATAACAATTATTTAACCAGTTTTATTCTAAAATGTTCTCATGTACCCATTTTTACTTTAAAATAATTGGAGTGCAAAGGGTTAAATATATGTACATACGTAATATAACGCTTGATAATTTATACCAATTTTATAGATTTAATCGTATCAATTTATTATTTATTTGTAGATGAAAAATATTTAGACCCCAAAATGTCGACAGTTACGGGTAAAATTAAAAAAAAGAGAAACTTTATTTCTATTGAAAAAAAAATCAATATCCTAGATTGTCTTAAAAGGGAGGAGAGACCGTCATCCTTTGCTAAAATTTTCAATTTAAATGAAGCAACATTTAGGACGATAAAAAAAAATTAAAACAAAATTAGACCTATAGCTTTAGCAGGATCGTCTATCAGTGCGACAAAGATTGCCCGCATACGCTCAGTAATAATAGAAAAAATGGAAAGAGCTCTTATGATATGGCTAGATGATTGCAATGACAAAAACATTCCTGTGGACAGAAGCATTATACAAAAGAGGGCACAAGAAATTTATGATAATTTAAAAAGAACTGAACAATCGTCATCGGAAGATCAAAACTCATCTCACAATTTTTCTGCTAGTAGAGGATGGTTTGAAAATTTTAAGAAGCGATTCTCACTACATAATATAAAAATTTGAGGAGAAATTGCATCAGCTGATTTTGAATCTGCTAAAAAGATTGTTCCAGAATACGCAGATATTATAAAAAATAAGGGCTACACACCAGACCAGGTTTTCAATGCGGATGAAACGGGATTGTATTGGAAGAAAATGCCGCAACGAACCTTCATATCAAAAAATGAAAAAAACGCGAAAGAATTCAAGGTGGCGAAAGAAAGAATATCTTATTATTATGCTCCAATTCTTCAGGAGATTCCATAATGAAGCCATTATTTATTAATCGAGCCTTAAACCCCCGAGCACTAAAAGGTTATGATAAAAAGAATTTACCTGTTTATTGGAGAGCCAATAAAAAGGCTTGGACCACAAGTATACTTTTTAAAGATTGGTTTTACAATTGTTTTATACCTGATTTTAAAATATTATTGATATTGGACAATGCACCAGGACATCCTCTCGATTTAAAATATCCTAATGTTGAAATATTATTTTTACCACCAAATATTACGTCTTTAATCCAGCCCTTAGACCAAGGTATAATTTCAACATTTAAAGCCTCTTACATTCGTCGAACATTTGAAAAAATATTAAAAGACATTGATCAAGGTGAAAATTTAACACTTCCACAGGCTACCCGTGTTATACGAGGCCCAAGTGTAATAGAGAAAGGGACTAATTCAAAATTAGACATTTCATAAACTCGTCTTCACTGGGTGAACAGTTTTAGACCCAGATTCAGAAAATACCTACTATTAAAACACTCTATTAGTATTCGAAAAGCTATATGGTAAAAAATGTAGCAACTGTGATGCATATGAAAAGTAGAGAGAGAATGCAAATTATATATTTGTTATACTTACGCTGCATAACTGCCTCTGTATATGATTGTTGCTGCCGAAGTGCAATCTGCAATTGTCTGCAGCGTTGTTCTAAAGCTGCGGCTTTGAACCCATTAACAACCTGTAATTTAAATAATAAAAATACAATTTTTTTATCACTAGTTTGGAGTGAATACAGTGGATACTGTTAGCAGGTTAATGCTAATTGATACAAAACAAATTAAATTGACAGTCACCTGAGCGAATTCACTAATTGGCCTATTTACATCATTTTGAAAATTCTTTACGATTCAAAAGCAAAAGAGTATTGGAAGATTGGCGTGCCATGAGGGCCATCAGGTCTATATCAATGTTTTTATTACTATCATTTTGAACTCATACATATAAAAAAACATTGAAAAGTAAACAAAAATCAGTATGATCAAATACGAGAGGATAAGAAAAATACTACTCTCTGTGTAATTAAAAAGTGCATTATTTAGATATTGGTTAGGAATGTCATGAGGCCATAGCGGATAGTCAATGGATTTATAATATCATAATGTGCATATTATAAAATTTTATCACTCTATTCACAATAACAAAGCTATATAAAAAAAAATGAAATCTTATCTATAAGAGATAGAGTTCGTATGTATGCTAATCTCAATTAATAAATACCAATTCACCAAACAATCAATGAAAAAGAAATATAATTGATTATCATCAGTTAGCAAAGAAAAATCAAGTCTTTGAAATAGGTTTATATTTATGAATAGATTTTGGAAATTGTTAGGTGGTTACCGGTGGATGTTGAGGGGGTATCCGTTGACTCATCGACTTAATTTCTACATCAGCTCTCGGTCTACCTCCTGATCTTCCCTCGTTTCTTCTGCCTTGCAGTGTCTCTTCGAGTTCCGAACATTGCAACATTTTTTTATCGAGCTTGTATTCACCAAATTTATTCTGCTGAAAACTTTCCTGACACATATTCGAATACGACTTTAAGAAAATGGGCTTTTGTATTGGAGCAATATTTCTGGTGATCTCCTGATTGGGCATTTCTTTCAGAATGTTATTTGTATTTTGTGTGAGCTGATCTTTTACAAAGGCAGGATTGTGGTAATCTCTGGCATTTTCACTATTGTTTCGGACATTAGGCAAAAGAGAAGGTATCGTGCTTTGGTTCCACAAGTAATTGATAGGGGAATTAATATTTGAAATAATACCATTTTCTACAGGGAAAGCAACTTTCGATTCACACATATTATTGCTAGGTGAAAATGGATTTGAAAGAGATTTAATACTTCCATTGCTCAGTTCTTTATTGACATCAGAATCTGTCACATTTGCTTCGGTATTTTTATTACTGTCGTTATTATAAACACAGAATTCAGATTCTGATACGGGTTGATTGACGATTTCAACAATTTTGGTATTTTCGAGATGTTTTATTTGTTCTTTTAATTGATCTATTTCTATCACAAAATGCTGATTTTTGATTTCAGATTTTAATTTATGTTCCTCGAATTCGTCTTCAAGATCAGTAAATTGTTTTTCTAAATTATATTTTTCTTCAATGGTCGAAAGAGGTCTGTTCGATTGGTCATTTTTATTGTCATGAGAAGCGAACTGCTCTTCATATTCTGCTACTTTGCTCAAGAGTTCAGCAAATTTTTCATCACTCATTCTCTGCTCCTGGTCAAAAATATCTCTTTCGTCATCTAGTTTTGAAGCCCAATAATCTTCACATTTATCAAATTCTGTTTTTAATAATTCTAAATTAGTTTCAAGAACAGAACACTTTTCGGCATCTTTAGCTTTTTCTTCATCCCTTGATTTCCGCTCGCTTTCAATAACACTTTGCAGTTGGTCAATTGTAGTTATAAGATTAGATATTTTATCATCAACGGATTGATTATTGCAATTTGATATCTGATTCGGCACCGTTTCCACTTCCATAATATCATCTTGAAGCGATAGATTCGTTTTACAGATTGTTTGATTGTTTAAATCAATAGCGTCACAGCAAAGATTATCAATGATATTTTGAGATAACGAAGCTTTGACTTCACCTACAATATTTTGAAGTAGTATTTCAGGGCTGGATTCTGAAAATTCTTTGTTGGAATAACTACGTTTTTTCTTAATTTCAATGATATCATTTCTTATTCTCTCCAATATCCAGAACAATACTAAATAGTAATGCTTTACACAGCTTAACTGGAAAAAGTCTGCTAAAGTTTTACATTTGGTATCCTAAAAAAAAAGACTTTATGAATAAACTTCTTGAAAAAATAATGTAAAGTTAGAGTTACTTTCACATCTTACGATCTTTAATATTTTGCACTCGATAAACGACGGCACACATTAAAAATTATTACTTACAGTGGATGAAGAATTAAGAAGTGTCATCCTCATATGTAAAGGGTTAAAAAAATAAAGTCCAATTATAATTCATTACAACTGGCATTCGAGTGCAAAGTGTTAATGTCACGAATGGGCGAAAGGCAACATTTTGTACAAGATACAAGAATTTTGAAGAATATAAAAAGAGAAATTCTACGGAATCTATGTGGTACATGTCTATAATATGATGTTTAGCAGTATTAATGAGCTTTTGCAAAATTAAGTTATTTTTACTGTGCAGCAGTACAAGCGGTTTATGTTATGTGAGCAGTCAATTATTTTAAGGAAATGGACAGAATTTTAAAGAAAAACTGATCTCATCTCTTTCAGCAGATTTCCTATAGTAAAAATGATATTTCCACCACGTAGATACATATGTATGGTATAAATAGTAGAAATTCATTATATCTAAACAAATAAAATGCCATTTTTCATTATTTACAATTTTGTATTACGATATCGGGACAGGTTCCACTCATGGAGAATATTATTAACTGATCAGTTGATAGTTCTCAGGAAAAAAATGTTGAAATATGCTTTACTTATTTTAGTATAGTGCCTTTCCACCAAGAAGTGACAGACATCATAAAGGTAAGCAAAAACGATATTGAGGATCCATGTATTTCAGTAGAGTTCCAATTCCGTTAATATGGAATTGGAACAAAATAAATTGGTTTAACAACCAATGAACATCTGGTTTTTAAGTACATATGTCAGTTTCAATTTATTATTTCATTAAATATTTCAATATAAACATACCTCTAGAATTCCAATAATTTTGCTTATATTTTCATCAGCTATATGTTTAAAACATAATACATCAATTCTTTCCTCCATCGGAGCTAGCTCAGATTTCAGATCAATATTGCTGTGTTCATTAGAATTAGTACATTCAAATGTAGCTTCCATAGAACAGGAAGACAGATCATTAGGATGGCTGTCAATTTCCAGAGATAATAATTTTCGTCTGCGACATTTCCTTACTTTGCATATCCGAGGACTCTCTTCTCCATTTGAAAAGTTAGTATGGCTGTGAGATGGAGAGCCCCCTCGTCTTTTGATCCCATTAACACCGCTGAAGTCAGCATCATTTGATTCCTTAATTTTACCTTTGACATTGGATGATAATAACTCTAATTCTGGAGGAATGTCAACTAAACAAGTCAACGGAGTAATTTTAATTTTTTCTCGGGAGTTTGAAATTTTCAGATAGAAGTTCTCTAGTTCAGCGATGGCTTCATCATTTTTATCTCTCAACAGAGTGTTTTCATTAGCGAGTTTGCTTAGTTGACTTTCAAGATAATGTGTGTCCATCTTCGGGGATGAGTTGTCTTTTGTATTGCTGTATTGTTTTTCACTAGTCAGTATTTTAATTTCTTTTGATAGCTGCTTCTTCACTTCGACCAGTTCTGATAATTGCTCTTGTAAGTTGTTGAGTTCCTTTTCATAAAAAGTTATCTTTTTTTCTGATGACGTTAATTGTGTTTTTAATTTCAATTCTTCAGACTGACTTTTGGATATTTTACTCTCCAGATTGCAAATATTCAAGCTCAATTGTTCCTTTTCTGTTGCAAATCGAGAAGATAATTGTTTGAGAGTATCAGAGTGCTTTTGTTCTAGTAATTTTATGGTATTTCTAGTGGCTATCTCCATTTTAGTGTGATTATCATCTACCTCGTGGGCGAGAAGAATAGCTCTCTGATTGGCATCCAACAAGTCAGCTTTTAATTTATCTCTCTCAGCAGATGTCTGACTCGCAGTTGTCCGTAGTGCTTTAGTTTCATGCTGATACAAAGAGAGTACTGCTTGAGTCAACGTAGTTAGCGAGTTTTGAATAGATGATGCGTGCATATTTGAAGTGATTGATTTGATTTCTTCTTCCAGCACTAAAATAACTTGTGCAACTTTTGCACTGTCACCCTTAAATCCAAGGTCGTTGAGCAATTGGAAAGGCTTGAATACACCGGCTGACTCCCACAGTTCACCAATAGTGCAAGATGTCATAGATGATTCCGAGTCTTCAGAATATATTTGGGTGTGAGAAGTGGACTTTGACGCCAGGTTTATTTCGGTTTCAGATTGAGAACAAGCATGAGGGTTATTTTTAAGAATGATGCCATTCTTATGTTCATCAAATGCGCAAAGTGGACTAAAAACGTCCTGATTATTACTATTGCAGTCAACGCCCTTCAAATGGGGTCTAGACTCACCAGTGCAGATATCATTATGCAAACGTTGACAATCTGGCGTGTCTTGATTGATGTTTTTGGATCCTTCATCGACACAGATGGACACTTCTTTATAATTGGTAGAAAATTTTTTGAAATCACCGCAATCCACATTGTCATGTTTCCTGTTACCGGTGAAGGAAATGCTTCTTCGCAATTTATTATTAGTACGTCGTTTTTTATTCCCCATTGCTTTGTCTGGATGTGCTGGCAGTGTTGGAGTGATATCAGATTCAGCAGTTTCTAGAGATGAATTATCAGTTTCTTGGATTGTGTCAGAGTATAAGCCTTCGGGAGATTCTGCCGCTTGTGCAGGTCGGGACCGTCGCCCGTACTTCTTAGATCCGAATATATACTTCGGTGACACTTCTCTACCTGAAGAATCTTCACCGCTGAGAATTTCAGTTCGTTCTAATATTTTCATAGATTTTTCATTACTAGCCTCGCCACCGAGCACCGACAACAGGCCGTCCCGGAATTGGGAAAACGCTACTTTGATTTCGTTTGAATCGCCCAATAGTAAATTTGTCAATTCTCGACCTCTATCTTCTAATTGGAGAGAATCACATAAATTAACGAGAGCTTCCCGGTTGAGCGTACCGCACTGCGTAGAATCGTAGCTTTGGAATAAGGCATATAACTGTTTTTCATATTGATCCATACAACTGTCGATTTCCATTATTATGATGAAGGAATTTTGGCATTACTAAAAACACATCATCACTATGTCAATTTAACTAAATCAAAAAATGATATTTCATGAAAAGCCAGGAAGAAAGCTGAAATTGATTGAATTACCTGGTTCAATGTTAATTTACGACGCACAAAAAATGATTGTATTAAATTTACAAATAAACTGGGGATTATGACAGTCGAGAATGACAGTTCCATTACATCATGAACAAATCACAGACAAATGTTGCTATAATGTATTTTGTATAACGAAATATTTTTTCGCTAACTTAAGAACTATTTGAAAGTAGAATGTAAAATAACAAATGAATTGAAATTTTTTTTTTCGTCACATTATGAGAATATAATTGAAAAAAATATTGATTTATAGATATTCTCTATACCTTTTATAGAATTAATAGCATGGCAATATGATAATTAAACGTATAATAATATTGATCTATGGTCTAATGAACGTCAGATTGATTTGTCAATGTCAATTCAGGCAATATTTATAAATATTCCATTGTTACTAGTTTGATATTGTGACAACGTACTGCGTGGCACTGTACGCGAGTTGAACTGCATTGTATTATTTTTTATCATTTCTTCTACGGTTAAAAGTGATCATTCAATTTGTGCAAAATGACAATACCTACTCCAAAGGCAAAATACAATTTGCTGAATGATGATAACAGAGGTATCATTGGCCCCCCTCAGTGTAAACTTAGTACAATTGTAACAGTTTTATGTATATCAATGCTTTCCATAACGGCATTATCATTATTGTTGGTGCATCTGATTTTTTATCAAAATAGTTTAGAAGAGGAGTCAGATTTTATCAAACATCGCGCAGAATTATATTCTTTCGATGAATTTATCAATCAGCATAAAATTTTCGATGAACCCGCTAATAATTCTACGAAAAAAATTGTTAACCAGACTAGAAGACCGCTTAAATTTGTGTGTTACTACAATACTCCATCAGATTTAATAGACTCATTGCAGCCTTCCGATGTAGACTGTAAATTGTGTACGCATATTAATATTGCATTTGCAAGTATTCATAACAATTCAATCTATATCAATGATCAAATGAATGATACAATAACTAAAGTTGTGGGACTAAAGAAATGCAATAACAATTTGAAAGTCTTGCTATCTATCGGAGGTGCATCCTCAGACAGTCACTTTCCTCAAATGGTATTAACGCATGCAACAAGAAAAACTTTCATTCAATCCATAAAAAGTGTTTTAAAACTTTTTAAACTTGATGGTATTGATCTTGATTGGGAATTTCCTGCTGTAGGAATAAATACGGATAAAGACACAATAAAGTTCAAATATTCTTCAGACAAACGACAACGCCAGCATTTTTCTCAGCTACTGAGAGAAATAAGGTCAGAATATATCAGGGAAAATAGAGACTATTTATTGACCGTTGCTGTCGCAGCACCTGAATCTATTGTAAACGTGGCCTATGATGTCCGAGAAATAAACACTTATGTTGATTTTGTCAATGTTATGACTTATGACTTTCATTTTTATACCAAATATACACCATTCACTGGTATCAATTCACCATTATACAGTAGGAAAGAAGAGACCTTATATTTTTCTACTTTGAATATTAACTACACAGCAAATTTATGGCTAAGAAAGGGTATGGATAGAAATAAAATTATTATCGGACTGCCAACTTACGGGCATTCTTATACATTAGTCAACAGTAATAATGCTCAGCCTGGAAGCCCGGCAAGCGGTTTCGGTAAACTCGGCAATTTAGGATTTGTGGATTACAGTGATATTTGTCAATTTATAAGCGTAAATAGCAATGTTCTACAGGAATATGACAATCAAACACTCTCACCATACCTGCACAAAGACTACGAATGGATTTCATATGAAGATAAAAAAAGCATGATTAGCAAAGGAAAGTTTATCAGAGATAATAATTTCGGAGGTGCGATGGTCTATTCACTTAACAGTGATGATTATACTGGAGTATGTTCTCAGGATCGTAAAACAACATTTGAACTCTCTCGGTACCTCAGCGATCTTCTTTTTGATGATGACTTGTGACTAATAGAGAAATCTCTGACCCAGGCATTGAACGTACTTTAATTTCTTTCACAGTAGCTCAGGTAATAATTACGATGGTAAGATATGACAATTGAATTCAGCTTATTGTTTAATGACTAATAGGATTCTCTATATGAGATTCTTACTGTAAACTTCTTGATAATTGCCATAAGCAAGTTAGTGGTATTATCTCACTAAAAACAAATTTTATACAACACAAATTTTGGTCTAAGCTTTATTCACCTTCTATCTTGCCATTTGGTATTCTACTATATATCATGATTGTTTATTATGCTGTAGCAAATATAACTCGGACTTTTTTTATAAGACACTAAAAATGTAAAATTTGGTGCAGGTTTTGTACTACAGTTTTATTTGAATGCATAATATTATATAAACTTAAATAAGACATGCTAATTATAGATTTACATAATGTTGCCAACATTTCAAATGGCTATTTTGCTACATGAAAAAATATTAATGAGAAAGAGCCAGGCTGTGAGTGTTAGATTTTTAATTAACTATTATCTACGGTAACACAGTGTTTGTCACAATAAAATGAAAGTCAAATACAATGTCCTAATATACACAATTGCTATAAATGGAGCTTATATAGAGACAATTTTGTGCCTACAATGTGGATACATTATTCAGTAATATGGAAGAGATTGATTGATTGTATAGAAAATAATTGATCCCACCCAAAAAACATTTCTAATTTGCATTTATAATATTGATAATTGATTAGTTGAAACTATTAGTTCATTTCATGTACAACTGAATGGTTATACCATTCACTGCTATTTGCTTCATATTATATGTGGATATTCTACACGACTCCAGCACCATGAACATTTATTATTTGTGATCAAAATGAATGCACGGGACTTGGTAAACAGTATAAAAAAAATATTGAGCTCCAGAGAAATAATAGCGTGAGAATGGTTGCTAATATATTACGACTGTAAAAACTGTGCCACTAAAACATCTTAATTTGTATTCATTTTGATAGCGAGGAAAGAGTTGAATTTATTAAGCCATGATAGAATAAACAATTTTTGATTCTCAGTTCTATCACATAACACCTAAGATTCACTATAATGTGTCATCCGTGTTGCCATATTTTTAAAAATAACATACACCAAAGTTAAGTAATCCGTAGCAATAATTAGAATGATAAAATAATAAAACATTCCTATATTAGCATTTCAAGACTGTGCTGATAATCTACGAATTTATTTTAAATATTGTTTCTCTTTTTTAAAGCACTGTTTTTTTATATCAATGTATGGATATTATTTATTTGTTATGTTTTTAAATGTAAATTTGTATGTAATTTAAATTTAAAATGTTATTGCTGTCACTATTTATTTTTATAATTTCTTTTTTAAAATTAAGTAATTTCGTCTTCAGTGATTGTTGATTAATTTGCTTAAAAAAAACATACAAATGTGCGGTAATATAAAGTGCTTTATCTAGAATAGAATTTTGTAAATCTTTATTTGAATTTATGGATATTAGATTTTCGAATAAAATTTTTTTAAATCTTGAGATATATTGAGCATAATCAAATAATTTGCAAATGCAAACAAAAATAGGAGTTTCATCTTCAAAATGATTAAGATAAATATGATAAAATTAAATGAAGTAACTCTAATGAATAGTACAATTCTGTTAAATGCAAATTTCTTGCAGTTTCTAAATTTATTTGGTAAAATACATTAAGTTTTTAATTATAAAATAAAATTTATTGTGTATTTTATTATTATTTTTTATGCTGCAGTTTTGATATTATTATCAGAGCCCATACTTAAAATAAAAGCAAAAATATAGCTAAAATTATATTAATTAGATATTCGTTGGAAAATTCAGGTTTTCCTTGTTATTCATTCCATTAGTACCACATTATTCTTATGTATTGAAGAAATATCTACATACGTGTGGTTTTTGTGAATATTGTTACACAGTGTATACAACATAACATTGAAATTTTCACGATCTGTTTTACATAATAATGGTTTGTTATAATGTAGAAAAAATCATTTAATTTGATTTTGAAATAGTAGATAGACACTAATTTGTCATTTTAAAAGCATATCTTATCATTTAATGTTGCTTGTTATAATTATGACGTTTTGATCTATTGGAAGTTTCCTGATGAGAATATATATTCTAGGTTAATTTATAACTATCAAACAGTATGAATAAGGGCTTAATAAACTGATATTTAATGTTTGTAATGACGGTTGATTGACCACAATCAAGTAAATTTCATAATTGTGAACGACACCTGCAGTATTAAAATATAGACTTGTATAGAAATGCTGCGACGGTCAAGTATTACAATTACAGTGTATTATTCAAATAAGCTTTAAAAGATGCTATAAATGGTAAGACAGTGTTCATATAAGTTTTGTTAGTATTTTTGACCAAAGAGCGAAACTATTTATCTAATTACTCTTAACATCATGGTCTATAACCCTCACTTTGTTATTTATTTGCTGTTGTATGAATATTGATAAAACCAATTGAATGTTTTGTTGTTTATCAGTAACAGTATGTAAATATTTAAGCGCATATTTATACTCATGCTTGATATTAAATTTTATGATTCATCCTCTGATGACTTCTTCCAGATATGAAATATTTTTCTAAATATTATTTATCCTTTTGCGTATTTTGATAAATAATAATATTAATCTGAATAATTATGTTTAATTGGTAACTGAATAGTCCGTTATTTCTCTAATGAAAAATGTATGATAGATTTTTTCTCATTAACGCTAATTGGTAGGATAATTCCGCTCGTGTGATAAGCATAATGCAGGCTATTTTTCACGAATTTGCAAAATATTAAAGTATTTCTCTTAAATATTTTCAGGGTCTACATTTAACGTCATCATTTTTTATCCTCATCTCTGTTGAAAACCTACTAGGCCCCTTATCTTGCAGTCAGGTTTCAGGTTCTGTTGGTACTGTTGGTACTTAGTATTGTAAAAAATATACTCAAATTAAATTACTATATATATATCCAGGTTATGTAAAATTAAATCTTAGAGAATAATATAGGGCTTAAAAAAATATTCTTTTCCTGTGAATTTCTATCCAATGCCTGAAATCTTACCATTGGTATTATGTAACAAAGCAACTCTTTTTTTAAAAACAATTTCACAGTTTTGAATATTTGTTTTCAATGAACGTTCTTTAACAGCTGACCTAACTTTAAAATTTACCAATAAGTACGTCTTTCGTGGTTTCCTGCTGAAAATGCACAGAACTTCAAAAACAGAAAATTCTATCGCTCGGAAATAACAGGCTATACATAATCATAGAACTTTTGTAACCTGCCTGTATATTAATATTGAAAAAAACTATGTTGATACAATCTATGTTTCAATTAATGTAATAATTAAGTCAGTCCTTCCAGATATAATTGCCAGCTATTTTGTATACTGTGTAATTTAAATAATATTTAACTCATCAATTCAAGGGTGAAAAAACATCCCCAGGCACTTTTAAGTTATGTATTTAACATATAAGTATTTATAGTTAACCCTCTGACTGCTAATGTCTCAGCTGTTGAGACGGCTGATTTTAATGTGTTAATAGTTGTTACCTGAAAATATATGAATCAACAATGGTTGAAACCTTCTTGTGCTCGCTAATTTTTGAGTTAATGCATTGCTTGATTTGTCTTGACAAACTCAATAAAAAAAATTCTAACCAATATTATTCAATAATAGTTCATACACTCAATACATAAATATCATATTCAATTTCTAGATTGCATTAGATCTGTAAGCTTCTTGATATTATTTTTTATGAAATCGACAACATCTTTATATCCGTCCAGATTTTTAAATTCCTTAAAAATATGTATTAATGTTATTGTAGCAACAGGGAAAATCTCTGATATATAAAATCATTTTCTGTCGTCGAGCATTAAAAAATATTTCTAGTGGTCAGAAGGTTCCCAGCTTAATTCTTGGCAGCATTAATTTTTTCAATTTTAGATTGGAGATCTAAGGCATAGGTGATATTTCTTCTCATAGTCATCTCAGGTATAAAAATTTCTTGAGTTTATACTCAAATAATTTCTAATTGAAAAATATTGGGTGCACTAGTACACAATACAATTACATTCACATTTTTTTAATTGAATTGAAATCTCTATATCACAGTAATTAGAAAATGTACTGCCCACCATGCTGCTCAATATTCTGCATCATAATCTTTTTCATTGGAGTGAATCTTGTTCAAAACTATTTATTGCTTGTGTCTAGTTATAACTGCAACCACATTATATTGAATTTAAAAAAATAAATCAATATGTGCACAGAACCCAGTTTGTGAAACAGTGTATTGGTATTTATTTTTATTTATTAAAAAAACAAAATACTCAATAGTGTGTTGTAAGTAAATAATTTATGGTTCTTTATTTACCTGTATATTTGTGGATTTTGTTGAATCTATGAGTGTTTCACACTTCCCTCAAATTAACATATGTTGAATAAAAGAATCTTTAATATCACTAAATATTTCAATATGTTATTTATTTAGTTTCTTTATTGTTTATCTGATGTCTGTGTGTTTCATAGTCTTTCTTTAGTTAAATTTACCTTTTTTTCTTATAAAAATATATTTTAATTAATTTAGTTGACTATCAATTTAATAACAAGATATGCATTGTAAAGCCACATATGAATATGTACAAATACACAATAAACATATTTAATGGAAAAATTGTTTTATTTAAAACAAAATTGAATATTATTTGTTGCCAGTACAAAAAATAGATTTTAGGGCTTAAATACAAAAACAAGTGTTGGTTGGAAACTTTTATTAAAAAAATATTGGTATATTTACATCATTGGAAGTTGAATCAGATTGACAAACAATAAGTAAGAGTTTGAAAGAGTTTTTTTCGGAGTTCATGGCATCTTTTGAATAGGGTTACAGTAATTACCATCCTGGAAGGGAAAAAATCAAATTATTAGACATGCTTGAAAATAAATAAGTGAATAGTGTAAAGAAATATACTAAATGATTTTGTCTCCGTTTTTACAATGCGACATCTTTATAAAAAATATATATTTATAAGTTCAATATTGCTTCTTTACATTTTATCGTATATAGCAAAATGAAATTTCTGTTTTTTTTCTTTTTTGAAAATCAATCATCATTTTTCTTATTCAAATAATATTGACTAAGTCAACATTATCAATAAGTTCACTAAGAATATTTATTGGTTATTAAACAAAATAAATGACTATCAGCCAATTACATATGAAACCTTTTATAATGAAAGAGGATATAAAAATATTTTGAAAACTTACCGCCTCCCTTGGACCACCCACCGCCTCCGCCGGATTTGTCTGTGAACAGTAATAGACGAACTATTAGAAATGATTTACTAAAATAAAAAAAAAATCTGATAATCTCACATTCCGTGAAAAGGGAAAAAAGATAATATCATATTAATAATACTTCCGAATAATAGATGAGACTTTCGAATTTATTATTGAAATGATATGCTCTCATGTGCGACCACCAACAGCTTCATAGTAAAAATGTTTTTAAAAATTAACTTGTACCAGTGCGGCCAAGGGGTATTTCCATAGGATCGCTGATGTTTATATTGCGGCCACAGTAAATATTTAAGTGAGAACTTCTGTTTTAGACCCATGATAAGACGAAAGTGTAAAAGATGAATTCTTGAATGAAGGTTTTTTTTTCATTTAACTTATGTCGTTTTTAAAGAATTGCGCTAGAGTGACAAATTTAATTTACCTTATTCGCAATTAGCGTGAATAATTTCAAATCGATTATGTTTCGAGTCGCTATCAAACAATACACTGTCATCCGAATTGACTCTATTGTTTGGATTATAATATATTCCAAAATTTAATAAAAAAAAGTCGTACATCCGCCTCCGTATCCACCGCCGCCGTATCCGCCGCTGCTGTATCCGCCGCTGCTGTATCCGCCGCCGAATCCTCCGTGTCCGCCGCTGGAGAGACCTCCGAGGCTTCCACCGCTGAATCCTCCGTGTCCACCGCTGGAGTATCCTCCCAAGCTGCCGCCTCCGAATCCTCCGCTCTTAATTCCACCTCCGTATCCTCCTGAGCCTCCTCCCAATCCTCCGTGTCCACCGCCGAGTCCACCGCCGAGTCCACCTCCAAAACCTCCCAGGCTTCTGCCGAATCCACCGCCTCCGTGTCCGCCGCTGGAGTATCCTCCGAGGCTTCCACCGCCGAACCCTCCGTGTCCACCGCTGGAGTATCCTATGAGGCTGCCGCCTCCGAATCCACCACCACCGTGTCCGCCGCTGGAGTATCCTCCGAGGCTACCTCCGCCGAATCCTCCGTGACCGCCGCTGGAGTATCCGCCCAGGCTTCCGCCTCCGAATCCACCGCCGCTCTTGAAGCCACCGCCGCTGTAGCCTCCGAGGCTGCTTCCTCCGAATCCGCCGCCTCCGTGGCCACCGCCGAAACCGCTACCACCTCCGTAGCCGCCGCCATAACCGCCACCGCCGCTGCTGCCGGACCATCCGTGTCCACCAGCACTAGCGGCAACAGCCAAAGCCAACAAGCAAACGAATACCTGCAAAATAATGAGACTTTACATTCCGCAATGAAATACCCAAAAAAAAATGCGTTTAGTGCCAAAAAAGAATCGTTATATGTATAGTATACAGTCAAAACATATTTTAATTACACGATGAAATTCGTTGACAGAATTAAAATATGAAAAAGTCCATTTTAATAATCTCAAAAATTTCCATATAAGAAATTAAAAAAATACTTGAGATAAGCGAGAAACCAACAGTTTTAAGAAATACAAAAAGTGTATTTAGTGTAGTTTCGGTTTTCTATTTAACAGAATTTATTTACCGAAAATTATTGTTTTATTTTGCGAACTGGTATAATATATTAATTAGTAATTTTCAACAAATGCGTCCTATGACAAAACGAGTTTTGAGTTTCTGATAATACATGAATATTTTCATTAAAAATAATAATGCAACAAAAATAATTTAGATTGATGCTTTCACACTTGTCCGACGACGTTTCAGGAAGTGTTAGAAATTTGTATGAAAGAAAGCTTTAGGTAAAGAATTAAAATATGATATTCACGAGAAAATTTTAGGTATTCAATTAATAAATCCAAAAAAGTTTGAATGTAAATTTGATTGTTACAATTTCACTTTTTTATTTTATTTGCTATATGTATTTTTACTATTATTTATTTTTCACGGAGCACATACACAATCACAATGCTTGCTGATATATTCGTTTCGAAAATATATTCCAAGCTGTATTTAAAACTGGTTAAATAAAGCTATTGAATTTACCTTCATGATAGCAGTTAAATCGGTAAACTGCGAATGATGTCTATCTGAAATGTGAAGCGATCTTTTATACTAGCAGAAAAGCCTTCTGATGATCTGGGGGCTGGTACATTCTCACGACGTCCGGGGGCAAGAATCACAAGAAGAGAGGGAAAGGATCCGGAGGTCTATATCGTCCAGGCTGCCTCTCTAAAGCCAACATCGTACAAAAAAGTATTTGCCTTCATTCTTTTAATGGCAACTGAATCATCGCCGACCGCAAAGTTGATGTGATAGTTAACTTTATTTTCGAAGCTTTGTTCAGCGTAGGATTAAATATATTGCAAGTAGATATTCACTTTACAATGTTATATTTAAAATTTAAACAGTCTTTACGATTTTATATTTTAGTCGTCACTGTTAAGGTTTCTTTGGTGGAAAAACAAGTTGTTATTAAAATATTTACGATCGGTTTTCTCATACGTGATAAATTGTGGAATAATTGAAATAAATATTGAGTTATTTATCATTCTCATTTGATATCATAGTTTACTTTATCTTTCAAAATCACCATAGATAATATTTGTATCCGTTAATTCCCGGTGTCTGTTGTGATATTCTGGTTAGAAAAAGTCTATAATAATTTTTATTTTCTATTGTTTTTTTCCCATTTGATTGTCCTTTACGCAATATTACATATATTTCTTTTTAAATATCTACAATTTATAGTGATTGTAAATTGTTAGTATTTTGGTATAATTACGATAATTGAATAGTTTTTAAAATTAATATTTGTGTAATAAAATTTCCATTTAAGTAAAAAATGTAAAGCAAATAAATATTCATAGAAAAAAATATAGTGAAATTGACATTTTCAATATTTTTTTTTGTTACTAAATTATTGACTTACTAGCTAACACAGTTATTGATACGCACCCTACGCGTGTTTTCAATTTAATAATTGTAGGTTATTCTGATTAAAGTTTATCATTTTATTACGTTTTTTCTGTTAAAAATTTATCAATATATGGTGCCCAACAGGAGGCGAAATGTTATTTGTAAATTGCGTTTTAATGATTTGTAACGAAAGACGGATGACGGAATGTATTATAGTAAAACAAAATATTCCTTAGGAGTCTTATTATATTATTGGTGTCAAATGACTAAGTGACAATGTGATTTCACGCATAAATAATTGATATCTTCTGTTTTTTTAGTTAGATTTATTAAGTATATCATGAAGTGCTTTCTTATGATATTGAAACTGGTATGGTATTGAAAGAGTTTTTTCAAAATATAATACAATCGTGTGACATCATTTTTTGGGAAATTTTATAACTATGTTATTATTATACATCTTTTGGTCGGGTTGATTTCAACGACGAAAAAGTATTTTTATTTTAATAAAATACATCAGAACAAAATACCAAAAAATAATAATTTTAAAAATGGATTAATTTTGAATCTGAAAGCTAATAAACATATAAAGCAGTCAGAGCAACAGAAACGACATGCACTTGCACGACATTGTTTTCTTGATAATTTACGATCAATATGCAAATGGCGATTCAAATTTTTCATTTGGAAAAGAAACATTTTATTCAAAACGCGTTTCTATGACATCTATAATAAAGTGCGTGTCGAGTATTGTCGAAGTTTTTGAGTAATGCAATTATCTTGACACATGACTACTTTCGCTTTATTTAATGTCCTTTGTATTTCTAAATTTTTAATTCAGTGGCTTTCCAGAATAATATTATTTGCGTAACATGCATGCATAAACTACTAAAGAATAATGCAAATAGATTCAAATTATTACAACATAAGGATAGTAAATAAATATATTGTTTATGGTCATTTTATCAAATTGTATCAAACATTCTATTTACAAATCTTTTTCAATTGACTCAGGAGTACGTAATATAGCGAATGAATTTGTTTGTTTAGATCGAAATTGTCAATTTTTGTTGAAAAGTTCTGGTATAATTGTCTTTTACTTTATTTGTCATGTACATTTCCCATTTGGTATAAACACTCCTAATGAAGTCTATCTCAGAAGATTTATAAGAACTAATTATTACTCACTTACTATTTTCTCTTTTTCGAAGAGAATGCGGATAGAAAAATAGGGATAGGGTAGTATTTGTTGCTTGTTAATATTATGTGTTTCATAATGACACATTTTTTTATTATATTTCATTGTAATCTTTATCTTTATTTTTAATTGTAAAGATACAGACGCCTTCGTGTATCGTGTAAGTGCAAGTGGCGCGTGCTTGGCGCAAGCGAACATTATTAGCATTCATAACAAATTATTTACCTATATTTTGTCTCTAAAAATATTTTTAGAAATCTAATCTACTCAATTGCATTTGAAATTACAGGTTTATTTAATACTTTCAATCTTTCCAACGGATATACAGGTAATTATTCATTCTAAAATTTATTGACATCATATTACTGTTAAATTCAGTTATTATCACATCGGACTCATCGTTCAAGTAATTTGGAGAAAATCAATAGTTTTTCATCATTGATTCATGTTGATTTATCAGAAAAAAATATTTTTTGAATACACTGCTTATTTGAATGCAGTTATCGAGATTTAAACATTTCATGCAAAAAGGTTAAGAGTAAATGACTTTATAAAAACAATAACATATAATTATAAAATATTATGTGTCATGTGTTAACATTTGTAACGAAGAGTTATAATTTGGTTTTATAAAATCTTTCAAAATAATCTTCATGATATTACTATAAATTTTTGATTTCAGTGCTGTGTTTATTTTGGTGAATTATTATGTTGGTGCTTTAAATTATTCATATTCGTTCAGAAAGTTGAAAATGGATTAACAAGATTTTAATTAGCTTTTAACTCGCTCTTCTCTACCATTGTCATATTTCGTCAAAAATCTTAGACAGGTGAGAGGGTTCTAAATAAATAATGTTAAAATTTGAATCCAGCACTATTTTTTAATGAAATCAAACAAATTGAAGCTTTTAATCTAAATGGTATTTCGTTGTAGATTTCCATTTGTTAATGTTAATGGGAGAATTCCTACATTTATAAAACCTTACTTATCATATAATATTTATGTGAAAGGTTATCCTTTATAATTAATATTGCCATTGTAAATTTGATGCAATAAAAAATATGTTCACTGTTAAAATATGACTAACAAACATTTCACTTTATCAGATAATACCGCTCTTTAATGGCATATTTCGTTATGAATTTAGACAGACATCATTTCCTTTTGTGCATTATGAACTTCCTGTCACTACGATTCTCGGCAAAAACTGTTGCACGAAATCATTACCGAAATAAAATTCACGCTGTGTAAATTTAAATCTGATAATAATTACTTTTTGTCATAATAAAGATGCATTAGCTGTGAAAAAATTACTTATTAAATTTCAGTTATCACACCTCTACGATGTAACTCGGCCTTAAGTTTTCAACTTAGTTAATGATTGACACCTCCAACTTAAGAGCAGGGAAGTCAAACGTCATATTAATACGTTGCCAATTTATCTTTCAGCTAGTATATTGATACAGATTGAGATTGATTTAAATACCAATTGAATATTTTTCCAGTTGCCACATTAAGAATAGATTAACATTAACATAATACAGTGTTGTACAACCAACGCAGTATTTTTAAAACCTAAATATTAAAAACAACATTGAAGTTGATTATATACCAAATATCTATCTGTGCAGATCTAAAAGTATTGAGATGTATTGATTTTTTTTATTAAAAATAATTCATGAACTTTCAAAACTACTGTCATGAATACTCACGGTTTTTTAGTGTCTATGACTTATAAAATACTTGTATAAAAACGTACCGCAACCAATACATACTTATCGAATACTGAGTTACACTATAGGGATTTCTATCCCAGATTGTTTAAATATATAATCTGTGATTTGGGATTCTCTATGAATGCTTAAAATATAATTCCTGGTACGCGTTCCCTGATTTGTTTATGTACTCTCGTGGCACGTTGAAAATCTTTGATAAACATGTGTATACATATATATATTACTCATTATAGACTACATTATGCATGTTTATTTGTTATATTTATATTAAGTCGTAGGCAGGAACAGATACTTTTGATAATTAATCATTTTGATGATTAATTATTACATCATTGAAAGAAAAATCTTTTTCCGTTAATGAAAATACATAAATATTTTACATTCGAAAGATGAATTAAATTTAAAATACGAAAAAGCCAATTTAATAATTTTGGTATTGATCATAAAATATTGAACAACATTAAAGCATCATATATGAAGATAGTTTTTTAATCAATTTTAAATAATGCCATCGTATCAGTCAGTGCTCCGAAACCTTTTTTCTTCCGCGGCACATAAACGCTTTTTTCCAAAATTTCGGAGCATATACATTTTTTCTTTTGCAACATCGACGCATTTGTGAAAACTTATTCTTTCTGTATTGCTTACTTTATTAATGTGCAATTTTGTTTCTTATAAATTTATGTTGTAGATTTTGTGTATAATATTTATGTATTTATGCCATTTAATTTCGACGAAAAATATATTATTTTTGCTTCGATATAATTACATTTTCATAAAATAGTGTAGACTAATTATGTGATTTTTATTCTGTTAGAAAAATGCGCTGCAGCACAGCAAGAATCGTTTGGCGGCACATCAATGTGCCACGGCACACCGGTTGTGAAGTACTTGTATAAGTATTATAGTTCTTAAATATTAGAAACTAATAATAATCATCTTTTTAGATACCTTCTGGCATAGCCCACCACAGCACTGCTGTGATAAATAAAATAAAATTCTTTCTTAATTTACTTTTTTTTTTCATACATAACTATTAAATTCCAACAGAAAAAAAATCATTGTAATGCTTAAGAAAATATAAAAATATTCGTCAGTTCTGGTGCATCGTTGTGATAGAAATTCTGAAGATGCCGAAAAAAAGAGTTGTTAGTGACAAATTTGATATTAAAATTCCATCAAGCACCTTCAGTTGATATCATAAATTATATTTTTTTTGTTGAAATTGAAGAACAATGGATATAAATTGAAATTATGATTGGTGATATTAGACATCTCGTGTTCCCAGTATTGATAATTGTAAATCCCGGAATCATAAATGGGGTCTAGGATTGGATGCCTCTTTTATCCAATTCAGCGTTTAAGTAGGAACATCAGCCGTATGGTAAGGTGCTCATAAACGGCAGATGATTGAACAAAACAATAGAGGTAGTGCGCCGCATTTAAATGATTCAGCCCCGCAAACCGTATGTTTAGCATCTCTGGTTTTGGTGATTTGTAAAAATGAGTTTTCAGTGTGTGCTAATGATAAATTATATTTTACAAAATCTTGAAGAAAAAGTTAGTATATTATTTACAAGATTCTGTCAACTGCGATCAATAGTGACCAATCATTTTATTAGAAAGGAAAAGGTTAACATATATTTCTAATCCAAGATTTATGCTGTTTCTTTTTGTATGCGTTATGCTCCATAGTAAATAAATAAATTTTACGATAAAAAATAAGCTGGTTTCCTATGTTATATCATTCAACGCTTGCTTATGTCGACAAATAAAATAAAACTTGTCTTATATTTTGTAGGTAACGATACAAAATCCTGATGTTCCTCATGATGCGATTAATAATCAATTAATTAATTCAAAATTATAATAAAACAAAAAACAACTCTTTTTGGCGACATCTAACAACACCGCGTAGAGACGTAGAGGGCAAATGCGACATGGTTATAATTCATATTTCTTAGAACTTTTTTACCTTGTTACATTCATAAAAAAAATATCTCATAAAACAATGCAGTTTTGATTTCATTGGATGTTAAAAAGTCTATTTGTCTTTGGGGCTTATTGCTATTTATTATTACCAAATATTAAAAAAAAAATATTCACCCCATTGTCTATCTGTTCGTGAAATATTATCCAGAGACCATCATACCGAAAGCCATTAACCGAAAGATAAAATCAACATGTAACAAGAGAAAATGTCTCATTGCTTTAATACATTAAATTATTTAAGCTTTTATGAATAAACACACTATTCAATTTTTGGTTTTTTGATAATTATTATTAATTTTACTCTTAAAATGTTTGACAATTTAAAACTAGAAATATTTGCTTTTTTACAAGATCGCATTTTGTTCTTTACAAGACTCACGAAATGTAGCAAGACACAGACATAACTTTATCTCTTATAGAAGGTATTATTATCTACATGTAAATTTCAATAGATGAAATGATAATTTATTTATTGATTGAATTGGCATTATAACACGGTGAAAAAAATAGCAATGTATTTTAGTTCTACAAAATTATTTTTAAAAAATATAGTTGATAGCTATTTCCGCTCACGCCATCGTCAGAACTTTGCTTAAACTAACATTTGCTTATCTATATATAGCTGTGTAGAAAAGGTACACAATAAATCATCACTCCTGTTTTAACGGCCTATCTTGTTTCTTTCTCGCAGTAAAATTTATTTTTTTCAAAAATTGTAAATGAAACTAAAAAATGCGGCTATGACAATAAGTTTACATGTGGCACGGAAATGGTCCATTACGGAAGCAAATCAGACCCCTTCCCCCCCGTAGAGCGCTTTAATCAATGGGCTAAACAATATTAGTTTGTTCGTTAAGAATCCTTTGTGATATTTGATGTCTATTGATTTCCAGCTGCTCTAAAGCGATCATCCTACGATTTTAAGCATAGTTCTGACGATGGCGTGAGCCGAAATAGCTATCAGCTATATTTTTTAAAAATAATTTTGTGGAACATTGCTATTTTTTTCACCGTGTGATAATTTATTCGTTGGTTAGCTTTCTGACAATAATTTTGAAAAAACATCTTTTCTTCTAGACAATGTAAAAATATGTTAAAACTGTTTTATTAGGCATATATATTGAAATTTATAATGTATTGGAAATCTTTCCAGTTTCGTATGTGTGACATTTTTTCTGCTAGTAAAGAATATTTCATAAAACTAATTTCGCAAATAAATATATATATATATATATCATTCATCACCTCAATTCAACTCTTCATTAATCTGTCAAATATAAATGAGAGCAAAAACAAAAGTGTACATAATCAAGAATAACAAAATCGGAAAAAATAAGTTGATATGCACGTTTTTAGTATGAGAATATTTCATAATAATAATAATATGTTATGAGTATAAAGTATAACACGGGAAGCTAAAATTACATTACGTAAATGATAAAAAGACTGCATTATTTGGGGCATTTGTATGTTATAAACCAGTTCTTAATATGTATGAAATTGAAAAGTGTAATGTGTGCGAAAGAAATATTGAATTACCCAATCATTTTTTTGTCGCTTATAATCATATATAATATTACTATTTGTGGTATATTAAATTTGATTAAATTCACTGGCGTTTTGTATGAATGAACTATAGGCCACACGTTTATATGTTGCAAAATTACTGTTCGTACTATAAGAAAATGACAAATTGTATTACATTTCGTTATTGCTATTGCACATGTAAAAATTTCATTCATACTTTGTCCGATTTATCGGCATTTTGACATCTATTAAAACCTGTTATAAAAATAACAAAATATTAGAAGTCATAGTATCGTCAGTTTAAAAATAAAACCGTTTATCTAAAATACTCAAAACTCGCAATGAAATTGTAAGACGACGGGTTCAACTTACCTGGTGATATTGAATCGCGGAACGGTCATTTAAAACAAAAGGGAAGTCCTTGAACATTCCCGTGTCTATCACCTTATCAACAAATTGATAGGAATATCATTTGGCGATCAGTTATGGGCATTTGACTCCCATAAATTTCAAGAAACATTATATGATTCATTTTTGCTCTGGCTTACCAATATTGACGAAAAAAATGAATGTGTGAAATGGTGAAAAAAGTGGATTGACGTCACCGCAAATTAGTTTTTTTTTTATATATTTACGCTTTGTCGGTATAAATAAAGATGTTGATTCCATTAGTGATTTCAAAAATTTGAGACAACCTTCGTAGAATAACGCTTTATTTTTTACATAGCGTTCTTTTCAAAAAAGTTCACTCATGATTTAGCTTTATATAAGTAATAAATTCGTATTTGATTATTATATGAAAATATAGACTTTTTGTAAAAAATCAACTGCTTTTCTTAAATTGAAATCGATTTTGCTCAATAAGTGAACATTTCAATATTGTTATATGGTCACAAAACAAATGTTTATTTTATTCATACGTCACAAACTCAAATCGATATATTTTCTAACAAAAAAAAATTCAAAAACAAAATTTGACTAATACACATGATGAGTAAGAAATCATTATCATTATATTAACAATATACACAACTGACAACATTTTTTTTAAAAGAATCCTCAAAAAGCGGAAATAAAGAATAGGGTGCTTCGTCGCAAGAATTTTAATGAAATCATTGCAATGAATGAATGCATTTTTGTTCTGATATTTCCTTTGTTATCGTAAAATCTATGTGAATAATGGTCTTAGACCAATGATGTGAATTAAAAGGTCGGTAACCTCATGTAAATGATTGCAAACAAGAAATAACACATAGAATAATAATTGAAACATAAAACAATACTGTTTTAATGGCACTTCATTGTGTTGCAAGGAACTAATTTTCATATAGTTCAAATGTAGAATTATAATGAAACGGCTTATACTATGAGAAATAAATTTATAAATTATCAACAAACGAATGAATTTTGCCGAGACAGAAGTTGTTATCTCTATAGCCATCATCATGCTAAAAATGAAAAAAAAATGAATTTTTGTTGTGATTTGATAAGAAATTGTTTTTTGATATATTGTTGTGATAGGGATACCAAAAACAAATAGGTATGAAGTATTATAATGTACATGCCAATTTGTACATATTTTATCCATTGTTTTATGAAGACATCTTACAAAACTGTCAAGAAAATTGAGATAGTTATATTTTAGAAGTATTTTTTATTTATGTTGAAACGTACCATTGTTTTAGTTATTTTTTGATACATAATATATCGGCTATGAAAATATGTCTAGTTTTAACCACTTGCATTCAAAAAAAAATGTTGTTCCTACCGCAAGCTTAAAACATATTTTAATAAATTACCTACATATTTATATATACGTATTTAGATACAATTTAAGGGATAAAACAGTCAGTGATTCCAAGTGATAACATATTAATGTTTAACCCGCTGTTACCATTGTAATATTTCTCCATCGGAAGTGTATAAAATATTAATAAACCTTAAAATATTTTTTAATTAATTGAAACTGCTTTATTAGTATTTATTTAATTTTTTAAATATTTCTTTGTAAAGAATTACGATGGTCTTCGGATTAAACTATTAGATTTAATAAAATTAATCACAAATATACTACAAAACTTTTACTATCTAAAATGGCGCTTTATATATTATAACATGTAATATTGATTACGTAAGAATTTTATATTAATTAACCTTTTTGACTTCTTTTCGATAAATACTGGGTAAACATGTCTAAAAATTAAATAATAGTGTCTTACATATTATGCCATCTAGAATTGTATTGTATAATTGAAAATTGGTCGGCAACATTTTTAGGCAGGAAAATTTTAGTGTATGAGGTAGTTGAGTACATAAAATATAATGTGAATACGGTTGTTTTAACTTTATTCATTTCTAAAAAATTTAAATACAGTTTATGATGATAGTGGGGGGACTTTGGTGTCCCTGAGTCCATTCTTGCCAGTAACTGATGTAACGGACTGACAAAATAAAGTGACCCTTGTAATGCACCCTTCAGTCTATTACTTCATTCATATACAGTGGAATCTTGATCAACCGTTGTCGCATAATACGTTTTCCCGGATTGAACGCTTATTTTTTATAGTCCCGTCAAACTTCCAAGGGAACAATTTTAAATAATCCTACATTGACCGTTTCCCGATTCCCCGATTTCCTAGATAAACCGTCTAAATATTTCGGTCCCGTCACAAATATTATCCCGATTGACCGTTTTTATTGCATATTTCTCCGTATCTCGGCAAGCAATTTTGACACGGCCGAGTGCATGTGTTTATGACTGGACAAGTTGGAATCCGCTGTACATGTTAGACGTAACGCATTGGACGAATGTGCTATTTTTTGGGTTGAAATCTACCACACGCGTATTATTGTTTATGATGCAAATGTTGTTGAGTTGTTTAAAATTCATGGTAATAATGTTTCCTGTACATACAAACTTTTAGTCAAAAGTTTAGTAACAAGTCTTTGTTCCGATTAAAGTGCCAAATAACAAAGAAGCAAACTAACATAAAGGACTTTTAAAAAATAAATTTTATATACAGTATGTACAAGTAACTAATAAATAAATATTTTTTACGATTTTACTTGCTTATTATTATTTGAAGCTTTCCCGCATTAACCGTTTCCCGCATTTACCGTTATTTTTCAGGGTCCCTTGGAAAACGTAAAATCGAGGTTTCACTGTATACATATTTTGTACTTTCCATGGGTGGATCCTAAATAGGACATATATTTTAATAATAAAAGCAGTATTATTAAATAATATTCTTAATAAGAAAGATTACTTAAAAAATAAATCCAATGGGTTTAACTCTTCCTAATTGACACATCTCACTAGTTAATAATTATTGCTTGATTTTTCTATTCTCTCTTACATGCCTCACGTAAAAAGGAAAAATTCCAACGTCCATTTTGTAATTTATCATTTTAGAATGTTTGAATCGTTTTATTATTTAAGCAGTCTTTGCGATAGTTAGTCTAAAGATACTTCAGAAACAGGCGAAACACGTGTCACAATTAGTAACACTATACTTCGAATAATTAAAGTTATTTTAAAGTTTATATTATTTTTTGTCATCATTTCTTTCTGATCTAAAAAGTCTTATATTTCAAAAATAAAAAATCAACTCTTCTGCCAGAAAATATACTTGTTTATCTAGGTTCCCATGTCTAGGTAATCTTCACTTACTCGTGTTCAAGTATGTTATCATAAGGTAAGAGACTGTAAATATATCTAGATAAATAGTGTTTTCAAATTACTAAGCATACATGCATTTCTCAGGTAGTTTATATTAAATCAATCGTTAAAAATTGATAAGTGTTTCGATAACCAATTCACGGCATTTTCAATTATAATAACTGCCTACTGTATCTTAATCAGATCTTAAAAATGGCCGTAACATAAAATTATGTTTCTTATTTTTTCGTGGTATTTAAATAATATTATACATACATGGCCGTGATAATTAAATAGGTACATCATGACTACAAATACAAAATATGTAAATGGCATTCGAGCAATAAATAAAAAAAAATACAATTTGGAAAACCTTGCTAACATAATAATAACGCTTCAAAGCTATAGTACTTAGAAAACAAAAAAATATGATGAGTTTATCTCAATACTCACTAATAACAAGTTAATTTTACTTGATCTCTGATGATTTCATCGGTTAAGTGTTATTATATGTTCAAGATATACAGCTCTGTATTTTGACGTAGGCGAGCTTCAGCTATGCCCAGGGACTTAGAGAGGCTTAGGTAAAAAAAACATTCGGGTTTATGCCATTTGGAAAAACACAAATTAAAATGTTGACTAATAATGGGGTGTGTAGACACATGTATATCAGATTTGAATTGTTACAACTTTGTATGATTCCATATGTTTTGTCACTAACGACCCGGGTTTCGCCTTTCGGCATCTTCGGGCATCCTATCACACGGATGCAACAGAACTGACAAAGGCACTGTCACAAGCACCTTTAGTCGATATCATAAATTACATGTATATCAGTTGAATATGTTAGATGTAAATTTATTTCAACACGTGTTAATATGGAAAAAGGGATTTTCTTGATTATTCATTTTCATACCAACACGGTGTGAATTTTTCCGGGCCTTCCAAATGATTTTTACGATATATTAAAATAAAAGTCTCTAAATATTATTTTATAGCGCTCCCGATAATCCTTCATTGAAATGATTTTCTTTATATTTGAGCTTGCATTTTTATGTAATCTTATAATAATCATACTAAAAAAATTAGATGCAGTATGAGATACACAATTCAAAAGTGAGTGCCAAAGTCGCCACCCGCGATGTAACTGAGAAGATTAAATGAGTCATTGTATAGGTTTATATCAAAATCAATACAGATGACAGATGTTTTTGATGAGCTGTAAACAATTACTTTTGGAAAATACACCTGAGCTCTTATCTTAGTTGAAATTTAGTATAAAAATTTAGATTTCTTGGATATCTTGGTTTGGCAAGCCTGGAGCATTTTAAAAGGTTATGCAATCTTTTGTCAGAACTCTGAACCCACCCAGTGCCAGCCACACGCGTTAATCCGCTATTAATGTTACGTATAAAGCAGTGGTATTCATACAACATTTTACTGTGGCCACATAAACATCATCGATTCTATGAAAATGTTTTGTGGTCGCTTAAGTGTTTGCATCTTTGCAGTAAGGGTCGTAGGATGACCGCTTTGGAGCAGCTATAAATCAATAGACATCAACTATCATAAAGGATTCTTACGAACAAACTAATATATTATATAGCCCATTAATCAAACCGCTCCACGGGGGGGAAGGGGTCTGATTTGCTTCCGTAATAGACCATTTCCGTGCCACATGTAAGCTTATTGTCATAACCGCATTTATTAGTTCCATTTAAAATTTTTGAAAAATTTAGTTTTATTGCAAGAAAGAAACAAGCTAGGCCGTTAAAACAGAAGAGAAGATGTATTGTGTACATTTTCTACACAGCTATATATAGATGAGCAAATGTTAGTTTAAGCATAGTTCTGACGATGGCGTGAGCCGAAATAGCTATCAACTATATTTTTTTTTAAATAATTTTGTAGAACTAAAATACATTGCTATTTTTTTCACCGTGTAATGGCAGTTGCATTTACTAAAAAATAGCTGACATGAGTCATTTGGGGTACAAAACTCGATTAAACGCTGGACAAGTCCGGCACATTCAATGAATTCGAAAATATTACTAGTTTTATAAATAAATTTGCAAAAACACATTTTTTTAAATACCAATATTTATTCTGAGACTGTTGTGGCATCAGGAAAATCCTCTGGCAGCCGCAAATGAAAAACACTGCTTTAGAGCAATAGAATGTTTCCGAGGAAAATCTAAGCACTGAACATGTTAATAATTTAGATCAGTGTGATGACTGTGGGTGTGGTATAAAATTTACAGCAATTCTTCACTATTATATCAACGGTAAATGTGGCTTGCACCCATGACCCTATTGCCAAATTAAATATAATATACAGTGGAACCTTGATCAACCGTTGTCGCGTAATACGTTTTCCCGGATTGAACGCTTATTTTTTTATAGTCCCGTCAAACTTCCAAGGGAACAATTTTAAATAATCCTACATTGACCGTTTCCCGATTCCCCGATTTCCTCGATAAACCGTCTAAATATTTCGGTCCCGTCACAAATATTATCCCGATTGACCGTTTTTATTGCATATTTCTCCGTATCTCGGCAAGCAATTTTGACACGGCCGAGTGCATGTGTTTATGACTGGACAAGTTGGAATCCGCTGTACATGTTAGACGTAACGCATTGGACGCGTTTGCTATTTTTTGGGTTGAAATCTACCACACGCGTATTATTGTTTATGATGCAAATGTTGTTGAGTTGTTTAAAATTCATGGTAATAATGTTTCCTGTACATACAAACTTTTAGTCAAAAGTTTAGTAACAAGTCTTTGTTCCGATTAAAGTGCCAAATAACAAAGAAGCAAACTAACATAAAGGACTTTTAAAAAATAAATTTTATTTACAGTATGTACAGGTAACTAATAAATAAATATTTTTTACGATTTTACTTGTTTATTATTATTTGAAGCTTTGAAAACGTAAAATCGAGGTTTCACTGTATTTAGTTTTAGGTAAGTAATCAAGCCTCAAGATCTATTCGGCGAAGCAACCTTACTCAGCTATAAATTTGCTACCTTAAATCTTGGGAGAACAATACAGTCAAATTCCAATGAGAGAAGGACATAAAAAATGCATCAATTATATGCCTATAATCAGTTAAGTAATTGATATTTAAATACATTTCGTATAATAGATTCTTTGACAGTTAGGCGACAATTGACACGGATTGTTTTTATCACTTGCTTAATTACAAGTTCGGATATTGAAGTTGAAGGTCGGCCAAGCGGTTCAGTATTGTCCGCTGTTTTTTTCCAACATTGTTACAGCACTTGAACGAGCCGTAGGTCACCGTTTAACTTTATGTACTTATCAACGTGAACGAACATGAGTCTTCCGTAGGAAATAGTAATTATACAAGCGAAAATACAAAACACTATGTTCTATCTAACTACATATTTGCTTAAAACCGTTAAGAGTCTAAACGGTTCAAAGAAACAGTCTATACTTAATTAAGACTCTTGCTATTTTCGTTTAATTAAATGTAATCTGGCAAATGCGAGAGATAAAATTCAGCAAATAACAAAGGAATGTTAAGATACATATAATTCCACATATTAGATGTAAAAATATATATCCTCAACTTTGTTAACAGTTTTTTTTAATTTCTTATGTTACCCAACGTTGTACCCCACCATTATCCATTATGGCTTCACAATCGTCTTACACAGGTTGTATTCCGTAGCGTAAAAACTTTAAGTGTGTCTCTAATTTTGACCAAGAATGTTAGAGCAGGTATTTTAAAAACTAAGTTGCTTCCATAAACTTGCAAGAAATATTGAGATTAAGCTAAAAAATATTATAAAAAGTTGTGTTGTGATAAACTGTCTTTAATAGTGAATTCCAGTTTTCACGCTATTACACCTCCCCACCTTTTATTTTTCAGTAGATATAATAATAGCCACTTTTAAATCATAATAACTTTATTACAACATATATACTGAAAACTGCAACTAACAAAACAACACCAATATTTAACTATGTTACGATATAGAGATGTATTTATTTGTAGACATTATGATATGATTTTTTTAAATAAAAAGTTTTGGCACTTCTCCTGGCAATATTCCACACCCAAGTGGAAAACCGCTGGTCTATAGTAGCTGTATGGCTAAAAGGTAATGATCGTGTGATGATATGACTGTAAAAATATTATTTCTACTCCTTCACCATCAACGTTTTCGGATCAATTTTCTTACAGTAGCTAATATGGTGAGCTTTATCTCTCTTATAACATATCATATTTTAAAATGATGTTCCATGTTCATATCATATTCGCTCCTAATGTGGATCATTTATACTTTTAAATGAGTATATCCTAAACTTTAGGATATACTGATTTAGTTTTTAAAAATTGCAAATAACCATGTATTCAAACACTGCAACACTACGGATTGAGTGACACTGGTCAGCGGAATAAAATTCCCTATGATTTCACTTTACTCGCGTATTAAACATCTTATCTTCATAATAGTCCATAAATTCACGTTTAACGATAACATAACTAAATCGCTTAACTATTACAAGTGATGAAAGTTTCGATGGAAAATATTTCTCGGAATCAGAGTAATTTCTGATACACTAATCATAAAATGAAAATTATCGTTCAGTTTTTATTTCTAGCCAATACGAACAGAGCTATATTGTAAATGTCAGTTGAATTAATTCAATTAAAAATCAATAGGGCACTCAGAAGGCTACTTTTGTTTTATAATTTCGCAATGTATTTGAGAAATTGAGAAACACGTCTGTCATAATAATCATCTGTTGATTATCTATTAGATCAGTTAGATGGAGTGGGATACGTATAAATTTTCATCAGTATAATCGATTAGACCCAAACGGAACTGCTTTTCAATAATACTTTATCAAAAAAGCAATGATGTTAACAACTTTGATTGGGATAAAAAAATAATTTTAATGAGCAATTATTTTTATACTTGAATTGAAATCGAAAACGTTATCTTCTGATTGATAACTTTTCAACTATTGAGTCGTTAAATATTCAAAAACATATGAATGTTTGCATTGTTAAATTTGCATTTCGTAGCTAATTTTAGGAATACAATGTAGCTTGGTTTGTATTTATAGCCTCCATAAGTTTGCTTTAAATAAAAAAAAACGTTTTAACTTACCTTACTAATCTAAACGAACCTAACGTTACTAACCTAACCTAAACTTACCTAACCTAACCTCCATAAGTTTACTTTAAATGAAAAACGTTTCACACAACATTTTTTTTGGTTTGATTCGCACATTGTTCGTTGGACGAATTTTCCGTGAATCAAATGGAAATGGAGAGTATATGGTAACTGCCAATATTATTCCCGATGTTTAGTCACTGATTAATAAAGGTCGACTGAAAGTGATTTTCGGGAAGAATAGGCGAATTGCAATGTCCAATTTATGGTTATAGCAAGCAAGCTAGTAAATAATAGATACGACATATTTCTGTAGAAAATCTTTCGGGGGTGTTCAGAGGGATGCTAAACTTCAATATTTGATACGTTTACTTTTAGGTGCCGAAAGTATAATGTATATCTGTGGACGAGTATAGTCGACTACGCCAGGGAAGTGGTTAAAGGATTCAATAATATTACCAGTAAGCAAAATAAATTTGTCGGTATTTTACTAGTTGAGAAATAATTAATTGCCCTGCTTTGTTAACCAGGGGACAACCGATCAATTATTTTGATTGCTGTATTCAAAACTGAGACGGCTTTTGCAAGTTTATAAATTGTACGTTTGGGAAAAATTACAAGAACCAAAAGATTCGTGCCTCGCGGATTCGCGATTTCGTGCAATGAACAGACTAAAAAACGATCGAAATTGAAAATGTTATCTTACGATATCGGATTAGTTTTGTATCATATTACTCATTGAAAAGGCTCATAGTTTTTTAACTAATAGTGCATATTATATATGGTTGAATTCATACTTATGAAATTGCTATTCATATTAAGTTCTATGATATCATTTTAGTTTTTTTTGCACAGATGCAATAGATCGATATATATATATATTGGTTGAAACATTTTTGTCAGTGTGTGGTGTATGGTGTTAACTAAGGTAAAAAGTCTCATATTTATAAACATGAAATATTTATTATGTATAAGAAAAATATGTTATTTACATATACGATTTTGATGTGATTTCAGTATAAATATGGCGAAATTAAACCAAATATTATATTTGAAAAGTTTTATAAAATTCACAAGAAATAGCTTAAACTACCAATATGTATGGTAATACAACACATTTCAGCTATATCTACTTTTGTGAATTCAATAGATATTTATTTAACATGTACAGTCCCAGGACGGTGGTTTTATGTGACGTGCTAATTATACACAGAACCCCGGGACCGTATTTCACGCTGTGTTTAAGTATCTCAAATAAAACTATAGTTTATTAAGCAACATTTCTGTTATCCATATAACAGATTCTAAAATTATTTTAAAACAGTAATAAAATTATTATTTTCATCAAATGTTGAGTGACTGATGGTATCGATCAAAAATATTTTTTATAATAACTCATTTGATGCGATCACTTGCACTTCACATTATAGTGAAGTCACTGAGTCTACTTCAAATCAGAATTTTACGTAACCCAACAAATTGGATGTCAGAATACATAACTTAATGTATTTTGATAACAATAGCAGCGGCAGACAATCAGTAAGGCAACCAAAATAGTTTTATACTATTATATAAAGAGTTGTCATTAAAGGAAAAAAGTAATATACTCGTGTTGGGGACTCATTTGAGTATCGATAAAGGCAATATGATTATTAGTGTAAGTTATTAAGTGGCGATGTTACTACATTACTGGTTAAGACCTGGGCAAACTATAATATTTGAATGAAAGAAGACATATTTTTACAAGAGAATTGCAATATAAAAATAGACCATCGGCAAAGTAGGCCATGTAAAATGTTTCCCAACCCTGCATTGAATCAATTCATGATTTGGGATATGAATGTTTTTGGACCTTTTAGATGTTTTCTGTGACTCTCTGTGATCTCGCCAATTAAATACTGAAAAATATTAACCGGGAGTATATTCAAAACAAAAATTTAAATATGAAATAAAAGATAAAAAAACGTAAGATCAGATCCAGTTTTACTAAGCATTGCATTCCGATAATTTCTTGGTAAAGCATACGAATTTATTTGAACTAAATGCGCGGAATATCTCTCATATGAATGTGTATTATGTGGTAGATATATTCTCATTACAAAGGATATACTAAATATTTTTTTATAAGTATTCAATTTATGTAGTTTCTGTTCACCTTGTTCAAATAATTTGTTTAAATATCACAAATTTTAAGAGTAATGCATTCGCATTTGCCGTGACCTGCTGGATGTTGCACTTAAAAATTACGTTTAGAATGAATCGTATTTCATCTAACTACATTTTAAAGCACAGCATTGTACTTTAAGTAATTTGGCGTGGGTAAATTATCACATTATACTCAAGAACACCTCTCTCCTTTATAAAACACAAACGAAAAATAATTACGTGCTTTGCAGTTAGGTTGCACTTTTGTTTTCAATGATAAATTGTTTAAAATCTGTTGTTGAATATTAACCTGGACACAAAGTAACCACTCGTTCTAAAATAGAATTTTAATTAATTGTTTTTTAGATAAACAACGAATAAGATTTAAAACGAAGGTTTTGTAGAAATGATAGACCGTCAATATTATTCCGGTCCAATAATTGAGTGTAAAAATTTTACTGCAGGAAACACTATTATTTTAATAAAAACATATTTGTTCTTTTTTTTACAATTTAACGAGAGCATATTTTACAAGATGAATAAACGGAAATCCTATTCAAAAATAAATGGAGCTATTACTACACATTGACTAGATTTTGGCAATAGTGTATATTTTATATAAGGTTTAATTAATTAATCAACTTTTAGAAGAATTATCTCTACAATTAAGTATGTAATCATTTATTATGTGATGGCTTCTTCCATCGTGTATTTGATGTATATATCAATTTACTTTTGGCAGAATACCTATAATGAATGATTTTTTATAAATTTTATGTGTTCCTCAATTAAATATATTAAACTTGTAGATGATTTATTATATGAATGGTCTTTGGTGTGGTAAAAGTTTTCGGATTGAACACTCTTACTTATTTATTTAATGATGTTTAAATATTTTAACAGTCACTTTCTTTCGGATGTGACGATACAATAGTATGATTCGATTCAATATTACATACATATAGGGTAAAATCACAGTTATTGGACTATGCATCAAATTTTACTCGTAAACTTTATTTTTAAATCTAAACGAGATTTTTTCCTTGGAAAAATTTAAATATGATATTTTGCCAACGTAAGACATATTCTGTAGAAATAAATATACATTATATTCAGGTGTGAGTAATTAATGGTTATTTTAATTTCTTTACAGAATAATTTTGGTATTATAATTAATTCTGTTAAATTTGCTGAAGCGACAAATTCTGCGTTCTTCATATTCTTTAAAAAAAACCTGAAAAATCATATATTTCTAATATGTAAAATTTTTGAAGGGAAAGCCATCGTTTTCGTAAAGCATTCCAAAGAAACGAAAAGAACGTTTATTAATTGTCAGTAAGTTGTATTAATGGAATAGCCCTGATTTTGTGTCAGCTGAGCTTAGTCAGAATAAACTCGGCCGAGTGTTTATCAATCTTAACGCGAATCACAATATTCGGCCTAGTGATACGACGTGTGAAATGGGCGAGAGAGTGAATAGAAAACGTTTCTGTTTGTTTGATTGGCAACATGTAACAACTGTATTTATGGATTTTTAAGTTAGGAGATTATAAAAATGAGCATATGTACGAAGCCGCATGCAAATAGATTAAAAATGTATTGAATGAAGTTGAGTTTAGTATTACAGAAAAAAATACGTTTTACAAACGCCATTCAATAATTCGATGAACATATTCCATGAAAAGTTTTCTTTGTAGCGACTTTCGGTGTTAAAAAGATTTTAAATTGGACGAAAGACATTATATATTAAAATTCAGCAAGTTAAAACTATATGTATTTTATCCAAGGTATAAATGAAACGTATGCATCAAAAATAAGCGAAGACATTTTTAAATTTGAATTGTTCTAATTTTGTACGATTCCACATGTTTTGTCACTGACGACCTGGGTTTCGCCTTTCGGAATTTTCAGGCATTCTATCGCACGGATGCAACAGAACTGACGTAAAATAAACAGTTAGCATCGTATATATATTACAGTTATTAATTACAGGAAAACACTTACCCATAGGCAAGCAGTAAATTACAGCTATAACAAATTTAATAATATCAATCTAATAATAATTAACACAATTGCCTGTAATAATTTTCATTAACAATCTTGCTAATGAGTCATTCTTGAAAGGGGTTTTTCAATAAATATCAATCGAGTAACATTAAAATATAAATGTGAGGTTTTTGTTTCATATAGAGAATATCTACTATCAAACATATAGTGATGAAACATAAGAATTTACGTCATGAGATTGTCGATTCATTGAACCGATCTCACGTAAAGGGTACAACAAGGGTTAGTTGATCATTGAGAATGAAATTTGAATTTGATATTGAAATTCTATCAAGCACCTTCAGTCGATATCATAAATTATAGAAGATATTTTTATAGAACAAAGACTAAATATTTGTATATTGTTATCAGGTGACGGCCAAACGTAATATATGATACTTTTTTACTTTATCAAGATTTCCAGTTCAAATTAATAGTGTTGTAACATTACAAGTGTTGCCAAGATCTCGAAGTTATAAATCAAAATAGTGTTTTTATGGCAACGGATATTCTTTTCCCGCCGTTCGTACGCAGGTTCTTAAGTACAATAATACATTTTAAATAATAGGTTTGGGTAAAAGGTCAGTGTCTGTAAGGTCAGTTGATTTTTGAACAACTTTTCATTAGTACACTGAACTCTCTACAAAAGCGTTACATAATTGTTTTATCCAATTAAATTCGTGCGTTAAAGGCTGTCTTCTAAAACGCATTTCTTTCACCTTTCAAATAAAAAGATTCATTGAACATAAAAGGTTTTTATAAGTTAACTAAATTGTGAAGTGATTAATTGCCATAATAAAATTTTATTTGAATTTTTTCGTTCACTTTTCTCTTATTTAAAATTCGAATTGATTATAGTTACCCGTCACTATTTTAGCTTAGTCATTGAATGAAAATTATTCCATTACACATTACGTAGGCGTGTGCAGTTTATCAGTCCATTAAATAAAAAATGGCAGTCTGATTAATCACAAAAAATAAAATGAAACAAAATAGGTGGTTTAAGAAAAATTGATCGCATTTAATTTTCAAATGAAGTACAGTTTATAGTAGAGTGGACAATTTCAACGGCTTTGGTTACAGAAATCACGAGTTCGATTATCAGTAAAAATGGTTTCATGAATTGATTTGTGAAACTGTATTTATGTCGATGATGTTCAAACAGCAATTTTCAAACTGAGAGGCGTTGACTTATATAATACAATGGAGGGCGCAAAAAGTTAAGCACAATGAAATTTGCAACTAGATAAGTTCGAATTTTTTCAACTTGCAAATAACTTTTGCGCCAAAGTAAATATTGAAGCAAATAAAAAATCTATTAATATGAATGGCATACTTATATACTTATTATGACAATCGTAATTTAAAAAAGTTCGCATGTATACAGAACCCATTTGTTTGTGGACAAGAGGATTAACACCTATGGACAAAGAACAATGCATACAATACTTCATTGAAAGAAACATCTCAGAAATCCGAGCTCGATTTCTCAAATCGAAATTCATAAATAGTATAACATATGTCAAGCAAAGTGTTCATAATATAACTTTTATGCGAAAAGGACTTTCCTTATTTGTTTCAATGAAATCAAAATTTTGAGCTCGTTTCTAAGAAGACATACGAGTGGTAAGCCACGTGACTACCAAGGGCATGCTAACACGTTCCATAATCCCGTGCTTACACTACCGGTAGAAATTTGACGTGTTAATTGAACACTTTTAAATACTCAATATCTTGTTTATATCGACTATTTCAAAGTATATAATATTTTGTACGGATATTGCAACTTTTACAAATCTTTGTTAAATATTTAAATGCGTTAAATCGTGGATCTCCCAAAATCTAAAATTAAAAAAGGAAATCAATCTCTCAAAATTAGCTTGCATCTTCATTTTTACTTTGAGATATTCTGGGTTTTACAGTAATTACCTGATGGTTTCAATTTTGTCGGATTTTATTTTATACAGTCACGGCGCATATATCTCGCATTTTCATGATAGACTGACGGCTAACCCTGATGTGTTGTGAAAATTTGAGTATTGTTTTTCTGAATAAATGGAGGGAAAAACGACTTTCTATAAATTAATTTAATAAAGTACTTATGATATACGCTTAATTTATTTTCAAAGACAAATATTGATTAGGTAAATTTCAAACCAGCCAGGTATCTTAATATGCATTCCTCCCGGCAGTCAAATGGTTAAAGAGGTACTTACTCTCCACGATTCTCTAGGTAAAGTTAAAGCTATACAAATACATGCACACCCATCATTTTTTGAAATAAGAATTTGATGTAACTGTAAAATGTCTCTGTATAATTTTATGAAGTAAAGAGAAGCGAAGAGGAGAGCACAAGATCTTTTTTGTCAAAAAGATGGCTTAGTGACTAACCTAAGAAATCATCTAATCAGAATCTCAATCTAAACATATAATAAACGTATTGGAGCGAGTCTTGTAAAAGTCAATCAAAGTATTGACTCCAATAATTCAGTATCGCCAAAACAGCAGGAAATGCTGCCTACAATTATTTCCATTGCTTTCAAAAACATTGTATTACCATGTAATCAAATATATTCATATTTTGCAAACATAATCGATTAATGCACCGAGTTTTTATTGTGAGCGCATTTCCTTTATGTTCGCTAATGCTCACAAATAAGACACATGATATTTGTGATGATGGCAATTATTCAGCGTAATATATGCATTTAATTGATATGTTTTTAAGTGGTAAAATAATCACTGAGATTGCAACGAGTGATGTTATGACTCAAAGCGAGATTTATTTTCATATAACATATGTACATACAAATATAGACATTGAATTTATTCTAATCTGATTATGGAATACAGTAAAGTTTATTGTGTTAGGGTTATGTCACTGTATGATTGAATGGACGATCCCATAACGCAAATATGAAAACGATTTATGACTAAAATCCGAGATTATTTTTTTCAAATTACCATCTGGAATAATTTCAATTTTAGATACTTAAGATTCTCATACTTCGTTTTCTTGATATACAGCAAAGATTCGACTTAGTGTTATCGCTAAAATAAACCAAACATACTTTTGCCTTATAATTACAAAACTATGGAGAAATTCAAATAGATTTATCATCATCCACTTTTTGTAAGCAAGTAAAAGCTAGTTTTGGCGTGCTGTCAATGTATACCATCAATGACTGGTAACCTACTCAAAATTATATCATTTTGTATTTCCTGCTTCAATGATGACTAATTATTTGTATTTTAAATAAAATGTTGCAATCGAATTTAAATTGGATTTGACGAAAACCAATGCTTTTCCACCTAAAAAAAACTTGTATAGATAGTGGGGGCTATAATAATTAGACAGTCTATATATCCAGTCAGAATATCTTGCACTACTGTAATCTCGATCTATGGTATAAGAAGTATGTATATATGAAGCGGATCATTGTTTTTCTCAAATACGACGCCACTTTGACGAACGCACTATTATATATAAAGTACGGTTGAAAGCTAAGTAAATTTAAACTCAAAACCACGAAATAATGTTACCAAATACAAGAGGCTACTTTTTAACACCACGATCTCAATTAAAGTTTATTTTCGGACTATCATTTGACATGCACTAGATTTAGCAACCTTGTTGAAACTAGATTAATTTTATTTTGCACAAAAAACACTTTCAAAACCGTGCTTACAATCTATGCATCATCCCTCGCTTGAGAAAGATCATAATTCACTCTCAACCTAAGTGCATCAAAAGTACGTATTTGAATATTAAAATGACACTTTTATAATTAAACTTTATAGCAAAATTACTAATCAGTACATCAGAATAACGCACAGTAAGGTACCGAAACTTCCTTGTAAATAAAAATATTCGTTTCATTTACTATTTAATGTCCAACGTTATATTATATACTATATGGCTAGACCTTTTTGCGAACTGAATCTTAAAAATATCAAACTATTTTATACAATGATTTAAAGTATTAACCTGCCAAATCTTGTTGATATCAGCATGTATTTCCTACAGAATATTTTTTATGGTTTAAAAATATTGGCCGTGTTTTATGGACAGCATGAAATCTTTTATGAAATTTTACACCTTCTATTATGAATTACGACCACAGCAATGGAACTAATAAAGTACAACCGGATTATTAAATACAAGGATCCAACTTAGGCAATTAATGAAGTAATAAAAATGTTCATTTTATCGCTAGTTATAAGAAGAAGCACAGCCGTCCTTTAGAGTCAAACACCTCTCATCGACGAATAATTTAATTTTGATGATTTAAAAGAGTAGTTTTAAATATGCTTAGACTCATAACTGAAGCACATATTTTTATTACTTATATCAGTTTTTGAACCAAGATGTTCTTTATATGTTATAATATATATAAATTGTATTTAGAATCATTTGATCAGATTGAGCTTATATGATTAAATATACAAACATAATCTCCCTTTATTGAGCTGGGCTCCACTGATTTACGTACTCGTGTTATTATTAGACACATTATATTTTGAGCGTTTTGCGATAGATGTTGTAGAGGTGTATTCACAATTTTTATATGTTCGACTAGATAGTGATATGAATGAAAAATAAATATAACATCTCAGCAGATATAATTAACAGTGGATAACACGTTTTTGTTATATGTGAGATTGAGGGAGTTATATTATCCATTAGAAGGTTGAAACGTAACATCGATGCGAACGAAAATGTTTGTGTTAATTACCAGGGTCCCAATGCGTCGCGTCGAAGGAAATGAGTATTTTTATAAACAACTTTCAAATAATGCTATGTGTTCATTTAGGTTAAATACTTCGTAATTATCAATATTCTCAAAAATTAAATGTGAAATTTTGCATGTTTTGCCATCAAACCAATTTGACATCCGGTAAATGGGGTTAATTTTAAAAGATAAAATAAAAAATAATTAAAAGCGATCGTCGCATATTTTTATTGAAAAAGTTTTAAAAGAAATTAAGACCAAATTATTCCACGCTTTATTTTAATTTAAGGTTTATTATTTTTTTAGTTCAAAAATCATGTTTTTGTCATTACATTGTTTCTATCGCTAGATGTATATGTATATAAGTAAGTATACAGACAGTGTTAAAATGTATTTAAATTCATAATTATTTTAAATTTATGTCTAATAAAAGTATACCTAAAAATACGCATTAAAATCCTTAAAATTGCAAATTAACATGCTTATTTTGATTTCGATATATGCACAAATAATGTGACTTGAATATAAATAATGATATTAGTAACGTTACTGGAATTATATAATCAAATTTAATATATATGTTTGGGTAATATTCTATTAAAATGATTATATTAAAATCAGTCAGTTTAAACCCTTTACACTCATCCATTTATAAGTTAGCACGATGTGTGAAATTTTGTAACATGTCATTAAAATTTTATGTTACAGATAAAAAAATTGCTTTCTATTGATGCAATATATCTTGAGAGATTGAGAAGTTGAATATTGAATTTTGACAAATATATCAACGAAAACAGCATCTACATTAATCAGCCAATCAAATATTAACCTGATTCATTTCATTGGTATAAAGTTGGCAACTGAACCGAATATTCATAATTATGCTTAAAAACGGCAATACTTTTTTTAAATTTTTATCACTAAAGCAACTGCAAAAAAATATTTAAAAATTTACCTATTTGAAATTATCAATTTATTATAGAATTTCATGTAAACTTATCGATTAATAGCTTGTTTTGTAAGCCTCGTAGAGATTATTATGATATAATTTACTTATATAGCATATAACAAAGTAATATATTGAAAAACCGCATTAATATCATATATCGGTTATTTTGTTGATTCGAAAGCTTTATATTTTTGTCCGATAAATATTTTAAAAAGTGATCATACAAACAGCTCAACTGAGACATAAAAACATTATTAGAATCGATCTATAATTATCATTGTAAGTTTGAAAAAAGTATTTCATGTCTATTTTGTCAAATAATACTTCTCAACGTTTTGCATAAAACCATATTTATATTAAAAACTTGTTTTTTTTATGACGGATTCATTATTGATTTCAAGATGTTATTTTTTATCTTTTTCGTGTTCATTGATCAATCATAATTGTAAACCTTTGTATGTTTCTTTTAAGTTATTTTTCGAAAAGATCTCTCAATGTATATTTATTAAATTATGATAAATACACTATCATAACATCTTCGGCTTTGTTCAATTTTTCAAATTAATAATCCTTCCAAAATAGGTTAAAAAATCACAAAATTTGACTTTGACGTTGTGCTATAAAAATTCCTTTCCAATTATTATATACCAAAATTTTATTTTTATTCGATCATTATCGATGAGATAATATTCAAAAAAATCTCTCAGATATTTGCCGATACATTTATGTTGCCAATTACAATATTTGTTTTTTTTTCATACCCATCACATATCAGTTTCAAAACATGGAAAACTGAATAAATGTTCACATATAGGCGGAATTGAAATCAGCCATTCATTTTTTCGACACGTAATTGTTCAGTGGAACAAAAAATCGCTTCTATTTTGCTGTTCAACATTTTTTTCTCTCACGACTGTGAATACATTTTGTTGTAATAAGACATTTGAAGGTTTTAAAACGTTAATTTTTAAGCAAAATCTTCTCTGAACAAATTCACTCATCACGACATTTTTTTTCAAATTTACAGAGGCGGTCTAAAAATTGCTTTAGGACGCAGCTATACATAAAAAATCTATCGTTCCTTCTATGAAGCTTCCACATTTTATGCTTTAATTATATATTGAAAATATTTTAGTAATAATTAGCGACTAATTTCGTCAAACCGCTTAACAAGATTGGACACCTCAAGTACCGATCACTTTTATTAAATTAATATCGAATGTAGATCATTGATGAAACTTTTAAAAAAAACTCGGATCGTTTATCAAATATCTTTTAAATTCACATAAGTCTACAATATTCAATCGAAACATTTACAATTATCACTTTCGCTTGAAGAGTTAGCACTTTGTCCATACGCAAAAGCGACCACTTCGCAGTAAACGCTTTTCATTTAAAATACGGTAGACGGCTAGTCGCCAGAATGTGTGGCCACTTTACATGTCAATAATCACTTCTGCGAGATTATTATCCTAACTTATATTACAATACTGCCAGTTTTTTTGATCTTTATCTAAAATTATCTTTGCATGATATTTCAATAATTTTTACTTGTTTAATGTGTGTTATACAAGATATAGTAGAATAACTTTATGAGAATGAATTCTATAGAATAAAGTTTCACTTGAGCTGCAGCATTATTGGCAAAGGAGACGTTTAGAAGCCTTGGGGGAACAGTAGAGAAGATTAATTAATCCTTCGACTGCTATTCATGTCACAAAAAATATTTCAAACATATTCAATGCGTAAAATGTGCAAGCAGATGAGGATTGTGTGCTGTTCGTGAAAATTCAAAAACTTTTCACTTTTTATATATGCGCTGAAAGCAAGATTGTATGTTTGTAAGTGCTGCGTTATAGATAGTAAAATATATTATTAACATTGAAATCCATTGAAGCGCGCCACTGTCGAATTTGTTTCCTTATGCTTATGAATATCGCAATTTCAAGGTTAAGCATATAACGACATGTGAACACTTTTGGTTTTCAACACTTCAAAGAAAATCGGCCAATGAATGGCCATATATGATTCATTTCATATGCAGCATCAATCGCATTTAGATTAAAATAAAAAGATTTAAAAAAATTACTGCGCATTCTAAAACAACATTGTTGCAATTTGTTATGTTGCCTAAACTTTTCATCGTATATCAAAAAGTACTTTTTTTAACTCCGCGTTTATAGTAATAAATATTTTTTTTTTGACGTGGGAAAATTCTACGTTATGTGTTTTATTTTTTATGTTTTATTTGGGTATAGAGTGGTTACAAATGTTTTGGGGAATTGTGCAACAAAATACTATAATGTTTAATACTTGAATGTGATCACTTCGATTTGATATCATATAAGATCTTTCAATGTTGGATAGCGTTTGTTATGTTGACTCTGAGGGTGTCAAATTTTAGTGGTTTCTTCGCAAAGTCTTGAAATTTAAAATAGCCCTAAAGGAAGAAGTCTAAAGGCGCTTAATCTCATGATCTCAATGGTCAGTTCCATGCCCTCAAATCACTCGTGCAGAATGTCCATCCAAAATTGACGATTTACACATGTTGTTCAATGTTTTAACTTTCCATTGTGATTTGCTGTAGTCTATTAAGCAATTGACAACAAATTTGACAGACGTCACTTTAACTACATGGCAGCTATAACCTAACAAATTACAATCATCCCAATTGAAAGACCATATACTATAATTTTAATTATACCACAAGTCAAAATTAATGTGTTTTTACATAAAATTGCATTAAATTCCACACACATAATTTTTCATACATTATTTTTATGTAAAACCAAAGAACAATCTTTTCTCATTCATTAGAAAAGAAATTTTATTCACGGTAATGTGACACAACAGCTTTTATCTCCATACACAACATGTAAAGCTCGGCATATGAAAAAGTTTTATGTACACAATATTTGTGAAAAGTTTGGGGGCAATGTGTGTTAAATGCAAACATATCGGTAATAACTTATCGATAGGAGCAATCAGCAATTTAATTCATAGTAAGGTTAGCGATGATTAATTAAATTTTATTCAATGATTTAAAGCATTTCAAATAATTATAATTGAAATTCAATATTAAATGTATTGTCAATTACGAAGAACATCTGAATTTTTTATCAGTGTTTTTATAAATAATGTTGTTACAAAGATTTTTAATTTATGGTAGGTAATGTATTATATTATATATTACAAGGCAATATTTTGACATGAATGACTGCTCCATCGCAAAAATAATAGTGAAACATAAACGCTTTATAAATCTTTGACAGTGAATAAAGTTTTATAGACAACATGGTTGTTGTAAATTATGATCATTCGTTTTTAGGACTGAACTGAATCCGGTTGATGGGCAAGACGTAGTAAAGATCACGGTACGATTGCGAAATATGACATCGTCAATGTGTCGACAGTGCAACACCAATTAGTTTACAAAACAAAGTATATTTACTTGACTGTCAAAATTGTAAAAAAAACACGACTCGTAGTATCTTTAAAAACACACTAATTTGTTTATAATTGGTTTGACATTTAGCTACATACCTTTATAGAGTTTTTCATAAAATTTTCATAATACAGTAAAATACTATTCTTCTACAAAAGTCATCTTCTTGAGGTTCTTGTCAGAGGTCATCAATAATCAAAATCATATTGAAAGAAGATTGTGAGGAACAACACTATAATTCCAATTTGATAAAATCACTAATTTAATGCACATATTATTGATGGAATTGATATTAACATGGTAGAACTCTATTATGACACATTAAAAAAATAGCAATATATTTTAGTTCTACAAATTTTATAAGTGATGTAATTGATAGCTATTTCAGCTTAAATATTTATATTTTTGACGAGGCCTAAGCCGAAATAATTATCAACTATATATCTTATAAATTTTTTAGATCTAAAATACATTGCTATTTTTTCATCGCGTTTAATGTATATGAATAGGGAAGGTAGGAAAAACCTGATAAAAATAAACTTTGCTTAGTCGGAGTCATATTTTTTTACAACTCAACAGCCTTGTTTAAAAACGTAAAAATATTTTGTATGCCCTTTATTTTTTTGGAATCATTTTTAAAAACCAAAACATGCCCCGCTTAGTAAATATGACAACAATAGAATCCGTTTCCAAATACAATACCTTCTAATCTTTTTCCAATTCAATCATAAACTCAAAAACATTAAAAATTTTACATAATAGCAAGAATTAAGATAAAGTGTTCATATTTCTCACATAATAAATTTAAATACGTATTTGAAATCAGATGGCTCGCATACTTTCTGTTCAGTTTGAAAAATAATCCGCTTATTTTGCAAGCAGCAAAGATTTGGGAAATAATTTAAAGCATTGTTTTTTTAGTAAATCTCACGTTTTCTCATTATATTTATCATTACATTTTATAATTCGATTCACACCAAACATTGATTACAATCGCAGAGTTTTGAATTATTAGCCCAAAATCATTTATTGTTTCAGAAAAGAATAACGTTCATTTTCGAATTCAGATTATAATAATAATTATTATTTATGTATTTAAAAAAGTTCTCACCATAATAATGTTATAATATAAAAATGAAATTTTCAAAACAAACATTGTCTTAGAGAAATATCTCGGGTATTGTATTTTGTAACTATATCGAAAACAATTTCAAAAAAGCGTAATTACTGTGATCATTTTTCTATTTTTACATCTTATAAAACAGGGATTTAGTAAAAATATTGTTATTGTCGATAAATCAACTCTCAGTTGATGAATTATTAACATAGATACTTTGTTTGATATAAAACAGTTTCAGAAATAAAATATGAAACGTGTTTAAGCAAGCAATTTCATTGGATACTAGTTGACCCGTCGCATGTTGCTGCCATCTCAGAGTAAGGAAGTTCAAGGAAAGTCGTTATGATAACAAATAATTCAATTGTTAATAGTGTAAAAAAGTGTTAAAATAAATATGATTATATATCGATTTTCTGGGGAGTAGTGAAACCTTCGCGGAAGTGTACTCAAGAAATTTGTAAAATTTTATATCGATCGTATGAATGGTGTAGTAGTCCATGAAGGACAGACATACACATATACATTGATTTATTTATTTATATGTATTAATATACAATATATAACAGATAAAATAAGTCATCGTTACATGATACCATAGGTAAATTTTTCGTTCTAAGCAACAGATAATAATTGGAATTTAATGTTTGTGTAAATTATTATTTTTGATCATCGTCATTGAAGTTTTCCCTTTGATTGTTTTGCTAGAACAACGATAATTTTTCATTTCATTGCGGTAAAGTGTGATAAAAAAAACTATTAACTATTCGCGCGTTATTTAATAATTAACGACACTCTAAGCCAGTGGTCGGCAACCTATTACCCGTGGGTAATTGAATTACCCACAACAACACTTTCAGTTACCCGACAAAGAAATATGATATATTTTTATTAAATTATTTATTTTTTAAAATTATTAATTTATTGAAAACGTCTGAAAATTTAAATAGAAAAAAATAATACTAATGATTTTTATCACGTTTAAGGAAGTTACTGAATTTTTATTTACTTATTTGTTATATAATTTAGTCAAAATATTTTTTTTTGAAAAAAAGGTTTTAAACGTTTACCCACTATGCAAATAAAATTTATTGTTTTGATCGAGCCTTTCACAAGGTTGCTAACCACTGCTTTTAGGCAATGTCAGAATTTATTGTCTTTTTTTCAATGATACTTACGTTATACAACTAATCAATTGTTATTAATCCTTTCTCCCTAATGAGTCTTTAAAACCGCAGTGTTATTGCATAAAAAGAGCGGTGAACTTTCAAATTTGTCAACGTTTAAATCAATTTACTTTATCTAGTATTTTAATAAATTCAACGGGTATATTTAGATAAATAAACTTTAATTTGAATATCCTTTGCAAGAAAAGTTTGTATATTTCAAAAGAACGAACACAATAATTAACTGTAACTATTTTGACAAAATCCAACAATATTTCAATGTTTAAAAAAATGATTTCCTCGTTTTATTTGTATCTGTTACCTTGTATCTATGTAAGCTGACTTTATAACTAAAATGAATTGTCGACAACAACTATCGGAATATGTATATTATGACGACCTCAACGCTTGAAAAGGGCTGTGAAAAAATTAAGTAGGAGTAATTGAAGTTTTAGAAACACTGTTATGGATAGTAATATATCGTTTATTGTGTTGATATAGTGTTTTAATACTATTATTTAAAAATCTGGCGTCCGTTTACATTCCGTCGCTTGGTCATCTCGCAGAACCACTAATCCACTAAAATCATGCGGGACTTTCACTTTGAATATCAAAAATAATATTGAACACGGTAATAAGTACGTCCATTTCTCTGATTACGAATCATTATGCATTTTAGAATGCCACAGAGCCATGTTTAGTGTTCTCAAATGCCAGGGTTATGTAACTGTTTTATACGGCTATGATACGATAATAAGCACCGTGTCTTTCAACCCCTTTCTCGGTATGGTTGCTATAAACTATGAGATGTTTATTTGGGACAAAGTTTTTATTTATATATCAATGTCCTACGCGAAGTTTTTGGTGAAATTGACTTTTTCATGAAAGCTAATTTGTTTTTTGTTTTTTTTCGTATAATAGAATATGTATTTCCAAGAATATTACATTAAATCAGATTTGTGACGAAACGAAATATTCATCAGCGATTCAAAGAAAGCACAAAGTTTATAATAAAATGTTATAACATGTCATATTTGTTATGTTCAATATGACGACAATAATAGAATTATTATAATAATTAGCAACATTAGGTCTTTTGGCTCTAGAATCAAAGTCAATTAGTTAATCCTGTCATCCATGCTTCATCTTAACATCAATCCCTAGTTTTTATTATGATTTGCTGTAAAAGTAAAAAAAATATTTCAAATTCAATACTTCGAAATCTACTCGAGATTACATCATTTTGTTTACGTATTTACTATTTTATAATACCTGTTTTATTAATAGAATTATTGTGGTATCCCTCCTTTATCATATTAATATTTAATAAAATATATGCATAAGTATCGTGTTAGTTTAAACTAGTGTGACCCAAAGCTATCTTTGCAAAATTAATTGTCAACCACAACTTCAATTTCTACCTTTACTTGTGTCTTTTTCCACGCCATCGATTCAGAAATTCAAAGGCTCTTAGTGTATTATTAAACGTTAAATTTTGATATGTTCATTAAACCACGAGAAAAATCTACAAAAAAATTACCTGCATAATTAAAATCCATCAATGTATAGCTATTCCTAAAAGCAGTTTTTGTGTTCACGATATTTCTTTTTTTAGATCGTGAGATTGATCTTTACTTTTTAATGTGCACCTTCGAAAAATAAAACGAATTGGCTAAAATATTTTTTTATACAATACTTTGAAATATTGCATATAATTTTGAATGCATATTTATTCGTACAACAGAATTATGTTCCATAACTGGGTCTAAGCACTTTCAATTTTATTTCAAGAGAATCCACTTATTGTTGAAAGATTCATTTAAGCAATATAAAACTATACGTTTATACATAAGTAGGTGTGTGAATATAAAATATTTTTCATTGTTAAATTAAATATGTAATGTATATTTCATTTATATTGACTTTTTCTGAGCGTGTTATGTTTTTAAATAAGAATATATTTTTGAGCATCATCAATTTAAAGCTTTCGATTATAATTTATACATTAAATACAATATTCTTTTTCATAATGTAAATCAAGTTTTGGTATAACCTGTTTCAAAAAACTTAATATTTTCTTTCTAAATTCTTTTTTTTTCATGTTACTTGATAACTGAAGACAAAATGGGTAGTTGAGAAATTATGTTCTTTTAAACGAGACGTTGTATGACAAAATATATTTTCTATAAGTGGAAAATATAGAAATAAAATTTCATTCAATGCACGTAATTGAATATCCATATTTTTCACCTATACCTGCTGCCAATGAGTAGTTTATCTCAGCAAAAATTATTTATAATAGAACTTCTTGTTACTCAGTTGCTCAACATTTTTTCCGAAGCAAGATAAGACGGTATGATAGGCTAAGAATAATAATGGTGGTTAGATACTTAACCTAAATATGTCCTTTTTCAAGAAAAGATATGTGGAAGAAAATTTCAGAAATCACAGACATTCATGCCTTTGAACATTAATTCAAAAAATTGATCCATGAAACTGGTCTTCTGGGATTTGAACTCGTCGGAAACGCAGCGTTGACCATTCGACCACGAACCTGACGTATGAAATTTAAGACTAAGATATCTTTGATCGATTAATCTTTTTTGTAATACTCCTATAGTAAAAAATGTTGTACAGCGATTCATATTTACTGCATCATGTCTATTTAAATCTGAGACATTTTTGAACGGAATATTGACAACTTCGTTTTAGACGTTCCATTATCAATATTTCTTCCAAACTGTTTGAATAGTCAATTGATTACTAGTTCTCTTTAAAACTAGGTCTGAAAATTGAAAAATGAAAACAACTAATCATTAGATCTTAAAAAAACATCTCGTGAATATTTCAAACATAATGATTAATAAATAATTATAAACAAAAAAAAAAACATTTTTTTATTATTATATCCTACGGTATTAGACTTCAATCTAACAGGTGGCACCTAGAGCGATGACTATTGATTAATGTTTCATATGCTAAAAATAATCAATTATTATGTGCTCTTAGACCTTATTAATTTATAATACAGTTTACGCGCATATTTACGCATCAATTCAAACGATGGATCAGTGGTCGGCAATCTGTGGTAGTAGAGAATACATCGAGTAGAGGAAATAGTTAATGAATTGGGCATTCATGAGTGATTTCGGCACGGGAGTCTATACTATTACCTGATTATATTCTGCTACGCCGAATTTCAGAACAATGTTTGTTTATGCTTTGCAATATGTATTGTAATTTAAAAAAAACATGTTGTATAAAAATAAATTGGATTGTGCTTTGATTTAATACGTGAACTTGTACTTAATAAAATTAAGATAGAGAGCATTATACGAACTCTCTATATATTTCTCAGTGAACTCAACAAGATGTCTACCACCACGAGTTTAGGTTGTATAATCTTATTAAAAGTTTTATTCTGCAGCGAAACAATTTTGTACAACCTTCATTTTCTGCCTGGGATATCCGAGGAAAAATCCCTTAAAACTTGTATAAAATATTGCGTTCATACAGCTTAAGAGATTTATTTATTGAATTGGCATTCACTTGGTAAAAAGGTAAGAATACTCTTAACGAACAAACTAATATATTTCGATCACCATTGCTCAACCCTCTACAGGGGTTGTTTTGTTTCCATAATAGACCATTTTCGTGCCGTATGTAAACTTATTGATATAGCCGCCTTTTTAGTTTCATTTACAAATTTTAGTTTTATTGCGAGCAAGAAACAAGCTCGGTCGTTAAAACAGGAGAGAAGATGTATTGTGTACCTTTTCTACACAGCTATATATAGATAAGCAAATTTTCGTTTAAGCATAATTCTGACTATGGCGTGAGCCGAAATAGCTATCAACTATATCTTTAAAAAAATTGTAGAACTATAATACATTGCTATTCACCGTATTTAAGAGACTTCATGAAAAACCTGTGGATATAAGAAATCGTAGTTCCCATCTATAGTAGAAAGTTATCGATACCTGCTTTAGATTATATAAAAAAAATGTACAAAAAGAATCATCTAAGAGAAGACCATGACCTTTCATGAACTCTTTATCAATACACTCGTGTAAATGCTTTTATTAAATTTTGAACCTTCCAAGTGTCGAAACAGTCATATTAAGTATCCAACAAGTATAAAGAATATTTATTTTGATGAATGAAAAAAAAATCGTTTGGTTTATATACTTTCATTTTTCCTATAAAACTATACATTCGTTTATTTAAGAATTATATGACGATAAAATGATAAAATTTTAGTTGTGATTATAAAATAAAAATCCAATTTCGGTGTCTTCACGCATGTGCATGGATGAAAGCTCAAGTGTTGAAAATTTTATACAAGGCTTCCATTAAGTCTGTCGATATATTTATTGAAAAGAGCTGCTTTTTATTATAATATTATATACTGATAATAATTAGGTAAAAAATCAAATCTGATATATTTTTAGTTTTTATAGTTGATATGTATTCTCTTATTAATCGTTTTGCTTTGATTATCAACAAACAATTTACATTGAGAACTGAAGTAAAGAAGTAAATTTGATTTGATATCGTAAGCATAATTGGATGCGATCATTTTGATATGGAATGAAAGGGGTGAGCCAATACAGTCAAAAATTAATGAAAACCTATAGTTCCCATTGCGCTATTTCTGTTGTTTACATTTGTATTGTTTTCACTTTTATAACATTTTTTCATCATAAGGATGGATATAAAACTGATGAAAAAAAACGCTTAACACCGAGTAACATATATCACATTTTTAGATCGTAATTTTGGTCTAGCTATTGAGCGAATTTGATTTTTTTTTAATTGTAAGCATTTTTGTATGCGATCATTTTGATATACAATTCGAAAATATGGAATGAATGGGTAGAGCCATTATAGTAAAAAAAAAATGTTAAAACCTATAAATATATATTATAATTAAGGATATATTTATATATATTTGGCTTGGATTATTAAAGTGATCAAGATTGTGACTGCATTAATAATTGCAAACAAAAATAATCAAAAATTTACGACCGAATTAAATACTTCGTTTTCACCCCATATAACTTCTCAGAAAAATAATTATTGTAGTAAACGACTAAATGGCGATTTTTATAATGAGCCCCCTAATTGTTTTAATTGGTATTCTTTATTAAATTGTCATGTCAGTTTTCACGGTTAAGTTACATTGCGCACAGCCTTGGACACACTATAAACAATGAGCGGTCCGGGGTATTGTGCCTCAATGAGAGGTCACGATTTCCTCTAGTCAATAAATATCAGAGCTCGATATGGATACAGTAGTTACCGAATGAAAAATATAACCATCAAAAGACACTTTTATAGACAAAAGACACTAGTGTATTTTAATTTAAAAATAATTCTAAAGAAGATTGAGCAAAAAGTAGCTTTAACAATCGTTTACTTAGGCTTAAGGACACTGTAATCAACTGTAACAAGAATCGTCGTAATTAAATTATAATTACAAATGAAAATAGTTTCACATATTCGAAATAGTATATTTCTTACATAAATTTTAAAAAAAATCTCGTCATCTAGTCAAAATTGTATTTTCGCAATCCAAAATATTTTAAGGTACTCGGAAGCTTTCAGATGCAGTGGTGTTGACTTATATATTCCGATTCAACTCGATACCTGGCTAAAACAAGATTTTCATTGAAAAAATCGCCAGAAGTTGTGAATAGAAAAACTGTTTCCCATTTGCATATACCAATTATCGCTTTTTACTTCCCGATGCTTTGAGAACAATGCATTGTAAATAATTAACGATGGGAGATTTACTTATTACAATTTTATATTAATCAAGTCATAATACATTTTATTGCAATTATAAATAGCAATTAAAACATAAATCTATTGTATGGTTTATTTAGTGTCAAAAAACGTTGTTTGAGATTTAGTCAATTCATAGTATGAAGAGATCTTCATTATTATTCGTTTTTTGAAATCAATGATTTTATATTTACCAAAAAATCTATTCTTTAATTGATTTTAGGCTGTCTCTTTTTATTTCAATACTAATATTGTACTGGGCATTTACCATTGTATTGGTTGTAATCAATGAACGTTCAAAAACAATTAACAATTTTAGGAATAAAAAAACAAATGTACGAAAATTTTTATAATGAAAATTGAAGAAACCCGTATGACAATTGGACACGAAAAGTAGCATAATTATGATTATCATCAGTTTCAGTGATATAATAATTTGCTGTTCTAATCTACAAGCCTTGACATCATCTATTTAGCAATTCTAATTGTCATCACTTCGAGTTATCGTCCGGAATCTATCGCCGGTTTATGAAACATCAGACACCGTCTTGTTTTGACATTTTGAGTTTTGGCAACGCAATTCTTTCACACTTCCGGAATTACAATGTTTCCGAAATAGTACACTCTTGTTGATTCAAATGAATTATTAAGACAAGGATCTCGAGGCTTATTTATGGAGTACTTCTAAAGCTCTGCAGTTTTTTAAATACTGTGATATTTTGGTGGAAAACTTTCGCTTGCAGAATTGCCTCATACAAAAAAAAATATTAAATTTATTTGACATAAATACTAAACCTGTTTACGAGCGTGAGAGAAGATTGAGTCACACATTGGAGGAAGCAAACTACGAAACGCCCAAGGGTGCTCGTATTGTATAAGAAGTATTTAACTGATAGCTGCGTATTTATACAATATCAAAGACTACTGTTGTCAAAGAATTGTTATAATAAAAAAACATGCAGATAGGCTTTTCATCACCTTAATATAAATTTATGTTCTTTATCAATATCAGTTCATTGCCTAAATTTTCTTAATCACGATCTTTCCAATAGAGACATAACCAACCAACAATATATAGCGTACAAATTTAATAAACAGGTGTGCAGCGAAATAATATGTTTCAAGTAATTTTTTATCGTAACTGTCAGCTCAGTTACATATTGACATCAGATATTCAGATTCATACATTATATAACAGCATATTATGTATAAATATATGTTACATGTCTACATCAGATTCTCTTTCTGTTGCTAGATTGATTTCGGTTTTCTTGTTCGCTTGTTACGCCAATGACAAGACCGGGGGATCCTAATTGCTGGTAACAAAATACTGATATTTTTTAGTAAAATAAATAAAATACTTTTTCAGTTCATTGCCTTTTTATTTTCAACATCGGGCTCCTAAGTAATGCTTTTTTTTAATTAATTTGGTATATGTATTCTATAATACTTTTAATTTGAGTTGAAAGCTATTTTACTCGCACGCTGATTTGATCTATGTTTTCAAAGCAAGAATTTTATTAAAGTCGGGAAAAATTCAATTAACGAAGAACTGATCATATAATAGTCATAAAATAAACATCAGCAATATTTAAAAAAATTGAAGGGTCTAGTCAGCATGCTATAAGATTTTTTTATATAAATGCAGTACTAACTTGCAGTGTTTTAAATATTACGTGTGTGCCGTCCTCACTGAATATTATCGTGTAGAATATAGAATGTCATAAATAACCGAGAATTAATTTCTCAATAGAAAAACATACAATATCTAAACATACCAGCTACCATGTAATGAATACCTTTTCAACGATACTCTATCCTGCACATTATCATTTGATTGTCCAAAACGAATTTATTCCGTCATCCACTCTCTCGGATTATTGGTCTTCTCATTGATTACCTTATATCGCATCATACCCAGCATGCATTAGAATATAATGATTATAGGTTTGATTTATATCTCCATTAAGCATCAATGAATAGTAGTAAAATATGCAAAATATTACATTCAGATGGATCGCAAAATTATAGTTACCGTCTCTACCAGCATCTGAAATATTATGAAATTAAAATAATGGTTCGAGTTTCATTAACTAAGAATACGGAATAAATATTCATCACATAAATGCAGAGTTGAATACTTTTTTCTTTGGATTTTCCCATGCTTAACTTTTTGAAAAAAAAGAAAATTCTTTAATTCTTTCCGTATATTTAACTGTTGTTTTAACTTTACCTTTGTGCTGTAAAATTGTGAAATGATTATTATTAAAAAATGAGCGTCGATTCTAAATATAATTGTGATAGAAATTGAAGGTTTTTATCATCATTTAGAATTCTTTTGAACAATGGCATGAAGCATGACTCATATTTATTTTTTATAATGCCTGAATGTCAATTAAATAATTTCGCTTCAAGAGAATTCATTCAATCAAATTAATCATCATCACGATTGAAAAAAACTTCATTACTAAGCAAGCATAAGATGAAATTATGAGCGCAATTTATATTGCTTACGAAAAACAAAGTAAATATTTTCAGTTTTATTCATAAACGTTTTCCATTTGAGATTTAATTTCATATGCGCTAAAACAAAATTCTGCTAACCATAGACAAATGAGAGATATTTAATATAATATTAAATTTTATTATTCCATTTTGTTCATACTTACTATGCATCTTTTATCAGCTTTTTTGTGCTTAGAATAATTTCTTACATTCCCAACCCACATACATATAATATATAGAAAAAGGATTACATTAAAATTTTTGCAATCTGGTAGATGTTGAAAATTAGAATATGTATTTATTAAAAAAAAATATATGTAAAGAGCTTATGAAATATCAAAAATTCTATCATCCGAGCTTAATTTTCTACCTGCTTTCAAATACTATGGAATCCCGGGAAAGATGTTAATTTATATTTTATAATTTTTTCAAACGGAAATTTTTACTTGATTTAACTGAATTTTAGGTCACTGTCTAACAGTGAAGATTAATCTTTTTGTGAAAAAAATATTTTGTATACAAACCAATTATTGCTCACTTACTTCCATACATATGAAATCCCAATATCGTAGGCAAACTTATCGGTTACAATATAGACATGTAATATTTTTCTTATGGTTGGTAAAATTATTTTTCCCTCAATTTTCTTGTTATGAAACAACTATTTGCTATTACGATTTCAAAATGATTCTTAAAAAAATATAATTGGAATAGTATTCACAGACAGTTAAATATAATTATGAATGCTACCTACTTAAATTAATTAGATGTTATCGACAGTAAAATTTATTTAAAATGAAGAATATTACCTAATAGTAGACTACTAAATTTAAATGATGCTTTCGAACAGATGTTGTGTTATAATTAAGTTAAATTTTTATGAGCCAGAAATTTTGATAGCTCTGTTAAATATATCTATATAGTCTTATTCGATAATATTAATTGTTAACCATAAAAGAATGTATTTCAAAATTAATTTATATTTACCTTCACTTAAGTGTTAAATATGTTGTTTAACTTTTATAAGTCTACGTGATGACTGCGGACTGGCTATACAAACCATATTGCCCGATGGCAAGTGAGCTCTGCTATATGTTGGAAAATATGGGCCCTCACTAAAAAAAATATATGCATAAAGAAAATTTTTAGGTCCCTGTGGCTTCTGACAACATATACTTTTAGATTCAGTCACTAAAATGAAATATTTATTGAACCGTTTCAATGGAACCTTGAATATATGTATTAAACATTTCGTATATCAAAATGTTGCAAAGAAGTGATTTTCAATATTTATGCAATTTCATGTCACATACCTCTTTTGAATATTCTCATCAATGTAATTGAGTTTTTTTTTCCATTTTTAAAAACCGTGATAATATCGTTGCTTTAATCTTTTACGCAGCGATGCAAACTATATTAATCACATGCAATTATGATTATTTAAATAATAAAAACACATTTTTAGTACTTACTTTCACAATATATTTTTTGATCAGGACCGGTTTCATGGATACTGTCATTTCCGGATGAAATGACAGTTAACACCTTAAAATTGATTTATGCCAGAATATGCTAAAAATCACTGACCATCAAAATTGTGACAAGAGTAATAATACATTTTGTACAATTCGATCGATATATAATAAATTATTAGTTTATTTGAGGATAATAAATAGTTAAAAGATAGTTGACAGCCTTTGTTTATTATTTATTGAACTTTATCACAGCTAACAGTTTTTCATGACAAGACTTACTTCTTACATAATATAAGAACCGTGATAAATATCTTCTGGAACTTTATAAATCAATAGTAAGTGAATATTGAATATAGGTTTGCAAGTCCATCATCTTATTCGTTTGCAAATTTAGTTAGTACCAAATAAGAATAAAAAGGGATTTATTTTAATTATTGGGGGAAAATTTTTTTTTTTCAATTGAAACATTTTTTCAATACTGAACCACACAATAAAAATATCCATTCCCCTTTACTAAACAAATCGGTAAACATACAATATTTTAAGGATGAAACTAAAGCATTTTTTTAGATAATATGTTATTCCGGATGTCGATGAGAACTGCCTAGACAGTTTTAACTTGTAGTAATCATACAACTACGTTCGTACATCACTCAATAAATGATTACTTATTTTGAAATGTCAATGACGAAAATAGGTTTTTTGGCAGCGCAATCACTTTACTTTGTTCGTGCAATTTCAGGTTTTAAAACAATTTCCAGACTACCTTTCACAAATCAATTGAAAGTATAAAAAGAACCTTGGTCAGTAAAAAGATAGGCGACCGGAGGTCTCATCTCGATAAGAATATTAAAACATACACTTAGTAAACATGTTCGTAAGTATAAAGAAACACAGTGGCATACGAAGAAGGTTTTTTAAACAAGTTTGTTGTATCAATAGCACCTTCTTGTCTGTGTCATCAACAACGAAGTTTTCTGACCAAATTGTAACACTGAGATTCTCGTCATATTACGCCAAAGTTTTAAACATTGAGTCGTATAGGAAAGGTTTGTAGTCAAAATATTTTCTTTCCGTACGACTCTGCTGCTTTTTATGTTAAGGATACGAGATATTCTGGCATCTGTACTTCAGAACAACTGTTCTAATTACCGATATTACAACCAAAGTAGGAATTTCAATAACTGAACTGTTGTTAAATATTTTTTTTAAATCTTTAACATTTTATATGAAACACATACATTCTTCCTTTTTTTACTTTCATCTAATCAGAATTTATATACCCCTTGCCCACTGCATGGCACTGTACTATTTTTTTTCAATCGTGTATATAGTTTAATTTAAAACTATATTTTTTTATAATAAACTAATAGGCGTCAAGGATAATATTATTTTATTTTATTTTTAGTTGGTTAATAATTTACACAAAAATACTAGTAATTAATCACGATTTCATTGGAGAGTTTTTTTTCCCCATCACAGCTGGAACGATTAAAAATTCATTTAATTTATTTCATGCACTATATTTTTTTATAATTGCACTACTTTCTTACTTCCAATATTTTTTATCAAATAAAGTAATTTATTTTAAAATCAATATCATATAAGCTCTGTATTTTGAGATGCTTGGTGTTGCTAGCCGAAGGAGAATACAGTCGTTCGCCTTTGTGGTTAACAATACTGTTAGCGGCCGTGAGACAAGATGTCCGCGTAAAAGGCCTCGCGCAACTTCGACTCAAAAGAGTTAATCTGTATTCACTTAGTTAAATGACGGAAACCGATGTTTATTTGGCATGACTAATGTATTGAGTAATCAATTGACGGGAAAAGACCTCCGATTCATGTAAGAAATACTTACATCCTCCAAAATCCAAAGTAGTATCAACATATTCAGGCATGATGAATTATAAATAATAATGTTATGTATTATAATAATAGATCGATTCCGGATGGACAGTTATAGTTTTTCAGTTTTTTTTTTAAAGATACCCGATTGTTATTATTTGACCATTTATGATTTTATATATTTAAACACCTTTTATTTTTTAATAGGAAAAAATTATTTTAGCCTGTCAGCGTTTAACCAATCAACCTAAAAAATATTTTTAAAGTTATAATAATCATATTATTTCAACAAACATATTTTTATCAATTGTATCAATCGTTAAAGCCTTCAATGTAATAAAATACAAATTTTATGAAATATTTTAACGGGAAATAGTGTGAAAGAAATAATATCTATTTATAATTCCGAAGGAGCAAATGATTGTAAATATTCTTTTTTTATTTAAAGTATATTTCCATGAACCTTACTGTTTTGAATACTAAAGAAGAAAGATCACATCCTTCAATATATATCGAGCTGACGTTTAATGTTCGCTTCCATATAATGCATTTATTATAAACTGCAAATATTTTAAGTGTATCATTAAACGTCGTAAACAGCAACAAATCCACAAAAGTGAGGGAAATTACGTTTTGCAATGAGAGCATCGCACTATAATAAATGAGCATGTAATTTGAACAAAGACCAATACACTTTCGTCCGATGCCCTATTTTGCAAAATAGACATTTGTTCAATTTTCGTAATGTTGATTCATTGCTTGTGTTAGTTATGGCCGATAAAATCTATTAAGTGTTGCTCAATAACTATTATTACATCTGATGAATTATCGTGTGTTCTAATTCACATTACAATTAATTACCACGCTTGAAATAGTTGTTTTAAGTCATACACTTAGCATAATAATAAAACATTAGCGTAATATACAACAAATATAAAAATAAGAGAGATTCGAATGATTTATTGTTTTTGTTTTTTCCCATAGCGGTTAAATTAACGTAATACACACGACCTGCCTCAAATCTGTAGCCATATTTTTTCCATGATGATAATTTATGACGTAACGCCTCAAAAAAAAATATAGTACTGCAAAACAATATTCGATAAAGGCATTATTATCATGTTATAACATATATCCAGTGATGCTCACACGATAAAACATTATAGTATTTTTAACATACATTCTTCCTATACAATTATTTTCCAGTTGTGTGACTTAATAAAAACTTGTCATTAATTTTATAGCGACAATGTGCTATTATTCAGGGGCGGATCAAGCACTTAGAAGACCCCAGGCGAAATAAAATTTGGATTGTATTTTTTCAGATATCTAACAGGCGTTGCAAAATTTCATTTAAAATAAAAAAGAATATTGTAAATTGAATTCAATAGACACATGTTACATATAAAAGATTTTTGACGCCTCGAGCACACGCTTCGTAGCTTTTGGGGAAAACTGTCGGTGCTATTTGTAGAAATCACTTGAGGTTTCAAAAGAATGCTGGTTTCATATCCTAGTGTTGTAATATAACCAAAAAATTAATGAACGTTTTTTTTATAAAACAACTATTGAGATCTATAATATAACGGGTTTGAAATGTAAAAGTCAAACGTATGTTCATTATATTCTATATTTATCTATGTAACCAATTATGATTATAAAGAAAAAAAAAATGTGAGATATGAATATTTTCCAAAAATAAATCAATGTTTTTATACGACTTTATAGCAATACTTTATATACGAAAATAATATTAACTAATTATTTATATTTCATCGCGACCTCACTTCCAATAAAAATAACGCATTTTAATTATTATAAAAATTAAAACACCACAAGTTGTACGTATTAATTTCATAAAAAATACCACTTCATTTGGGAGATGATTATTAATAGATTCAACTAAATTACAATTCAAATAGCCCTTATAGTTTCAAATGAAAGTTACGAAAATAATGTTGCCATATCTATTAAGTGTAATATAAAAGTAAAATAAATGAGAGGAAATTAAATCACACCGGTTAGGTTAGGTACGGAAATCGGGCGGTCGTGTACGTATTAACTTCTCCAAAGCGTCGAGCAATATAAATCTGCCCGGCTTTGCTTTTTAATACTTTTTTTATTTCATTATCTAACCAAACTAATATGTACCTATCATGCAACATCCGTAAACTTTTTATGGCTCTATACGCTTCTCGATGAAAGTAAAAGTCATACTGCATACTAGATTGTGATTCTGCAGAGCTCTGAGAATACTTCTCCTTTTGCGAATTATATGTCTGATAAAACCTCTTAACTCCCACTTACATCTCATTCAACTTCTCAAACTGTGTGTGACGATAATAATCGAAATTTTATATTCATTTCTTAATATAGTTAGTCCTTGCATCAAATGTTTGTGTTATTAAATAATAAAGACTACTGAAGTCGTAAATCGATTATTATATCTCTATAGCTGTTTTTGTTTCGTTTATTTAGACGTCCATGGCCTTAATATGTTCTTGACTCGAAATATATTGTATATCACATTTTATGGCGAGTCGTAAGAAAAAGAACATTTCCGTCAATTACCATTCAGATAATCGCCAATATCCATTACAAAATTTTACAGGCGATTGAATCCATAAAATATAGTACACACCTGATATTAACATAACAAAACTGTAAACATGTTAAGCTTTATAATTCTCAACTTAATGACAGTCACAGAATGTAGGATTTGGGTGATTAAAGATTTAACTTTTTACAGTTTCTATTTTTTTTTAAGTCTGAAAAATGATTTGTTGTAATTAAATTTCAGAAGAAAGTATTGACTCGCTGAAACATAAATATCAATGTTGTAAAATGAAATTGAACAGAAGGAAACGTATCTGCACGTTTATTAATCATAAAATCAGTGTTGTTATATTGAACAAACGTATCGGCACGTATATCAATTGTAAAATAAAGTAAGGGAAAGTAATAGATGGAAAAAAAATAAGTTACTATCCTACATAATATATAAAAAATCAAAATATATTTAATGTAATTACGTTCTGAAAAAGATAAAAATGCTGAAATTTTGTTCAAGACAAACTAAATATTTGAGTGCCTTTGAAAATTATTGTAATATGGTTTATTTTGGCAATATTTACCGCTCAACGTTTTGGCAATCACTTTTGTCTTCCGCGTTTTTGAACTGATATACTTCCATTTTTTTTATTAAATATGACACATAAAAAAATAATTTCTGTAGAAAAAGCAGCCTTACAACTTAACGATAATTATCATCTAGAGATTTAACAATCCGTAACAAAACAAAAATAAATTATCTAGACAATAATTAATTCTGAGCAGGTACTCTCACAAGCCAGTGAAGATGTATATCATTGTTTCCAATTTTCATTAGGAAATAATTTTAGAATGATTTATGTTTTGTGTTATGTTTTGCAATTTAACGCCTACTTATATGAAAACATATTCGCTGCAACTGTTTCTATTCTAAATGTACACAAACAGTGGTTGTTTTACCCATGATTGTTGTGTGAAAATGTTATAGACAACAATTGGATAATTTTTACATTACATTGTTTTTTGGCGCGTGTATAATATAAAATAATAACCAAAGAATTGTATATGTATTAAGAAAAAACTCATCTGTGATTCGCTAATTTTTAATGTATCTTTTGTTTCGAATCAATTGTCATTACAGTGACTACGATTATTCGGGTGCATAACGGTACGTGATAATTTAAAACTGACTCAATCTATCCAATCATTGATATCTAAGACCAACGTATTGATTGATGTAGACACTGTTTTACATAAACACCTTGAATAATTTAACCTATCTAACAAGATAAACACAAAAATTGAACCAAAACATTTCAAAAGACATATTTTTTTTTAATAAGCAATAAATATAAGGTCATAATGCTTACAGATCAGCACATGTAGGCATTCTTCATATTCGATCACGGTATCTATAAGTGAGACCATCGGTACACGACAATTTATTTACGAATTTGTGTTCAAAGACATGAATGCTTGTGACGTTAAAATTCCCGTTCATCTCATCAATTCTTAAATTTTAGTGTAGTTTACAAAATAAATTTTTTTCATGTGCTTTTTACTATTTCTAAATAAGAGATATTGACTTTCTGAATAACAAAATGTTGAAATGTTTTATAAGATTTCTATATGCTTCAGATTGGCAGCGAAAATAAAAAAATTATTAAAAAAAATCGATTGAAGTTGCTTGATAAAATTTTAATAATTAATTTGAATTCAAAATTTATCCAAAAACTACATTAAGTTATAGCTGTAGTATACAAAAAAAAAATGAGATTGTTCTACATTTTTATAGTAAATGTAAATGGTATGTAATTTTAGTATTTTTAAAAACAGCGTTCATTAACAATGCTAAAATATTATAAAAGTAATATGTATGTAAAAGATAAAATGTGCGATAATGAGAGTTAAACAATACATATTCATTAAAGTTTTATCGCCAACCTCGACTCTGGTATTTTGCGGTTGTTTGATCACTCTTACTATCAGCATGACACCTCGCATAGATAATTATGACAGATGAAACGGTTAATTTGAAGATATTACTCACAAATTGAATCGCGGATGCTCTGCGGATACCTCGTCGGTAGATTTTCGCTAAACATAGACATCACAAAAAAGTTAATTGTAAAATATGCATTACTAGGAAAAACGCTACAGATATTTAAATGTCTCCCGATTCTTTTTATATTATCAGTGCGAAAATAATTGTAAAATAAAAAAAAAAAAATTCATATAATCTCATAATTTAAAAAAAAGTTCTTTTCAGCTTCCAACCGGCAGTAATTGAGATATAAGGATCCAGTTTTCCAGTAAATCTTAGTATTAGTTATAGGGAAAATATTTGGAGTTCTTTCACACTTCTTTTAGTGTATGCATAAATTTAAAAGAGTAAATTATAATGTGTTCATTATCCGTTAATTCAATATGAAAAATGGAAGTCATGTAAGCTATTGCAAATATGTACAATACATAACGGTGATAAAGTGGCAAGCACAAAAAATGTAGATAAACTGGTCCAAACAAGAAACGCACATTATAATTAGTTTGGTATATCACATTTGGAACGCCCAAATGAAAGCGTTTCAATATAAATGAATTAATCGATTAGCTTGTGAAATATAACCATAGATTGGATTAATAACATATGTAAAGATAAAAGAGTGTTTAAAGCTAGTAATATTAACGTTGTCAAAATTAGTACGTCTGCTAGAATTTAAAAAAAAATGTACCTTAGAGCAATGTAAATTTAACAAGATAAGATTTTTTAGGATCGTAATATTTTTTTACACATCTTAGGGTATTCGTGAGCGAGAGTTGATTGGTAAAGTGGTCATAATATTACTTAAAACGAGCGATAATCGTGTCCATTTTATTTAATGTATGTAGAATATATTAAAAAAAATTGATATTCATAATTTAATAGACTATGTATCCAAAACATAATATTATTGAAATGTGTTCATCTCGCCCTTGAAAAATCACGTATTCAAAATTATATACTTTTAATGTTATAATAATTGTAAGGCTCACAAATCGTGAATTATATGTAATGGACAATGCGATAAAAATATCCTCGTGGAATTTTCCGCGAGATATTTGCTCTTCCTATAGGGTTTTTACGTATACTTAACTGCGTCACTTTTTGAATTATCAAGTTTATTTGAATGATAACCATTGAAAGAAAAATTCATGAACCAATATCCAATGTCCAAGTATCGTCAAATTGTTTGAAAAACTTGTAACTGCAAGCAAGTTTTGTCATTTCAATTATTTTAACCATTATTGAAATACTCCTTACTTAATTGAGAAAGATGTGATATATTCATTTGTCCTATTCTGTGAAGCTAAAATGAATGCTAGAATTAACATATTATTGCTATTTTTTTCTTATTTCGATAAACTATTTAAAAGTAAAAATATGTTTGACAGTAGCAAAATTTGTTTTGGAGAGATTTCTTATCTTTGGACCTAAATACTTTTGCGATGTCATTCCTGCTTTTTTAAAAATCATTTTTCTTCTATTATGGTGCATTTGACAAAGAGATCAAAGAAAGCTGCCGTTATAATTAGTATAGATTCGTAAAAAGGATTTATTAGGCAGTTGTTTCTTTTATGTTTAAAATATTTTATTTCATCCTAAGTAACTGATAAGTGATGGTAAACAACTTTGTATGAAACAACGTGAGTCAAAGGTTTGTATTGCGTCAAAAAATTGCACAGTAGAGATTGGTTACAATTTTTGATGAATCGTATAGACGCCATTTTTCACCTTTTTTACTACAATATGTTGGATGAGAAGCATTACTCAGAAGCTGGGCGGTTGATGTTGATGTCTTGAGCTTTGACACCTACCGAAGCAAACCGTTTCTCGAATTTCCTTGTAAGATTATGGCACTGATTATGTTTATCTACTAGGGTTTTGTAAGTCGACTTTTTAACGTGATTATTATAACCTAGGATTACAATATAAAAGGTGATAAAATCTTCCAGACAGTTCGTTAAACCCAAACCTCTTGAATCACTTATTTGACATCTCGTTTACATGTGTTGAGTGGGTCAAACGTGACTTGGTTTGTCGATGATTTAGGCCTTCTATTTGATTACGAAATTGCAATTCAAATCATCACTTTGTAGTCAGAACATTAATGTAGAAGCTAGCCATTATTATTTTTAGTGCAAAATTTTATACCTGTAGGTGTTTAAAATGCAACAAGTGATTGTTTATCAAGTATGAATAAAGCAATATCTTTGGAAAAATACATTTCATTTTTAATTAAGCATCAGATTGGTGATTCATGATTTCAATTATAGATATCAATAAAATTTGATTTTTTTACAAGATAGAATAATGCAGCCTGTCTCATTTATTTTTTAATTTAAAGTTTTCGAGCTTTTTATTTGGTATTACGGTTGTTATGTTTTTTATTATTTTTATTATTATGTGATTTATGATTTGCCAATATATGAAAAATGCATCGTTTATGTTTCCTTATTTTAGATATGTAAGTTGTTCATTCTAATCTGAACTCTTTAAACGATATTCGTTGGCAACACCTGACATAAAGTGTCGATTTGAGAATAAATCACAATAACCTTGATCATTTTTTTACATGATCATTATCTATCTAAAATCCTAATTTGTTAAATAAAAATGCACATATTGTGAATTCGAAAAAGCTGTTGTATTATAAAAAATCATTGAACTATTGGCAAATTTTCTGTAAAACATTGAATTCATGAAGATAAGAATCATACCATGGAGGTCGTCAAAGGTAAAAATGTTAATAAGATACCAAAATCACTCATGTATCGTAGATTTGTGAATGATCGTCACAACTCAAAAATAGTCATTTACCAACATAATAATTTTATGTAGAAAAGATTACCGTGTACACTTATACATGGATGCATTATATTCTATTATTAATAGTGGTGGATTATTACATAAGCGTAAGAGACGTGAAATTAGAGCCCCCATAAATAACTTATTTATGGCCGACATATTGTTAATTATATACTTAATATTTATATTTATTTTCTTAGAATTCTAATATCATTGCAATAATTTATTTTGTAAAATAATTAATAAATGCATTTTTTTCAAATATACTTTCATTGAAAGAAACACAAATAATTAGATATCTGTAATAAAAATAGATTATTGATAGAAAATATTGGAAGCATAATGTGGAAATATTATATAATGTTTGAGAACCTTTTTGTGTCGTAGACATGCGTCGGGAGCTACCCAAATGCATAATCCGTTATTTGTGTGTTGTTTGTGTCTTTTCCCAACCCAAAGATAAGTGATATAAAGAATTTATTTTTATTTTATAACGATCTTTAATAAATCAATATATATATGATTTGCGTAGTCTATATCGGTTTCTTTTATAAAGCAACACTCAAATGACTATTATCTTTGACTTCTCAGTTTTAATCATTCATGATTCATATTACATTCTCATTCGTAATCATAACATGATTACAAGACGTAAAAAGCGTGCGACAAATTTCATTATGCAATCGGAGCATAAATAAATGACTATGAATAAAAGCGAATCACACCGCACTTGTCTGTGGCGGAGAAGTATCTACGCATTTAAAATATATTAATATAAATTGAAATGCATAGCTATGATCATCCATAAAAAACGATTCCTTTAATAGGAAGTGCGAAAATTTTGTTTTGATTGATGGTGTATTCACGTTAGCAAAAGGAGTGATTGAAACACCATAGACTAGAAACCGGCAGTGTCGTCTTCATTTTTATATTAAAATGTTTCACACATTAAATAAATATCAAAAACGTTTATAGGTGTCGGTAAAGTACCCACCACTCAATAAGAGTGCTGTTTTAATGAAAGATGTCATATAATGACAAATAGACATGTTAAGTGTTTAATTGCAAAAAAAAAACTTTTTTTGATATAATTAAAGCTTGAACCCATGCCGATACACATTACTATAAAAAAACTTATACGACAAGACAATCCTATCACTGAGGGTTCTTCAAAAAATGTGAGACAGATCTTTTTAAAATATTCTCTTCTTTGTTACTCCTACCTCGGTTTAAGTCATAGGATATCTGGTTATATAAACCTTATGATCACTTTTGCAGTTTTTATTTTAATCTAGGGTGAGTTTTCTAGGCAATGTTGTGAAGCGTAGTTTCCTGAGTGCAAACATAGATACCATTACAAAAATCATAATTCATTATTCAATCTACACTTATCGATAGACACGTATAACCTTCAAGCAAATTTTGAAATGTAATAAATAATTATATAAAAGTGTATCACAGAAAAAAAAATAGTTCATCTAAAAAGTCTATCAATACCAAACATTATTACTATAGATCAATAGCAGTGAAATTTAGGATAATTTCTTTTTGTTACCTTGCGAAAAATACCATCTTTACATAAACACTCATTGATTTTATTGATAGCCTATGGAAATATATAAGGATCAGTCTGTGTTCAATCGTGTACTCGAAACCTGGGTTAAAAACTTATGGAAGTGTACTTAAATTTAATAGATTTAAATTTGATATTGCAACATCATCAAGCACCTTCACAACATCTTGAATAATAAAAACATGACGTGTATAATTGTCATCTATATAATTTCAAAAAATAATTTAATAAAATAAACAAAAAATATTATGTGTATAACGCACGTCATTTGTTTTCCATTCTCAAACTCGTAAAGAGATCAACGGTAGACTAAGATATAATATAAACTTTCTTAGATAAACAGTTAATTAATAAACTATATGCGATAGCCGATATCCTTATCATTATGAATTCGCTGTTGTCTGCTAACATAGCCAATATACAAGCTATTATATTGTCTGAACAAATTACCAGTTTAATAATAATTAATAGTTTATGTTACCAGTGGGTTTGTTTAACGATGTTACCGAAAGCGAAAGCTTTTAAATTCAAACCAACCGTTAGCAAGTTGATGGCTCATTCTAAATGCGTACGACACTTACGTATATTTTTGCATAAGTAATGCCATCTATAATTGGCGACAGTTGTCAATAAATACGAAGCTCAAATCATATGAATTGATTCTGTGTGTCGATGTTATTTATTTTATGAGACTACATAGATGCCTCAATTTCATCATAACTTATTATCATAAATATCTTCAACACAGACTTTTAACCTATTTTAGGCACCCGACCTCTCGGTCGCCCTCGACGGAGATGGGCGGATAACATTCAAAAGATTGTTGAGAGGAAGTGAGAGGGAAATATACAATTGAGATAATGTTTTCTATTTGGCTTTAAAATATAGATTTGAAAAAAAAAATAATATCATAACAGACCTTTTTTCTTCACAATAAGAATGCCTTGCGGTTGAATATAATCTTAATTATTCATTGAATTGAAATTTACTTAGTAGAACTACATTATAATTAGGTAAAAATAACAATGCATTTAGCTAAACAAAATTTTATACATGGTTGTTGATAACTATTTAGGCTTCTGAACTATGTTTTAACTAAATTTAAACTTTGTTTTGTACAATACAATGCTTAAAAAGAGATCGACAATGCATCTTCTCACTTATTCTAGTAAATATATAACTAAGAAATATTATTGTGCTATGTACTAACTTTGCGTAAATATGTTTAAAAAGGTTATTTTGATCGTTTAAAAGATTATGACTTTGATCATACGTATTTAACGCTAGAAATTGCCAATTCAATAAATGAATTTATCTCATTGAATTTTCTTTCGGAAAATCTTCTCGGGGTCCTTCCTTGGTGTAAGTACCAATGGTTGGATGTCATTCTCTTATTACCCACAGATCAACATTACTTAATGGGTCGAAAAGTCTTTAAATTGATTTGACAAATTCGTTGCACGAAATTGCTGAATTGTCTTTTTATTCCATAAATATCTTCTAAGGAAAGCAATTAGATTCATCAACGCGCGTTCACTTGAAGAAACCGGAATAGTCTGAAATCTTTACCACTCGGCTATCCTTGCAAAAGAAACAGTATTTAAAATCTCTATCACATGAAAAATTATTTTTAGATATGTATTAAACATGAATTTTCAAAAGAACATTCTAAAAATTGCGGCCAAAAAGATGGTGGATTAAGAATATCGATCCAGTGCGTTGTATCACAAAAAACACTGCTAGTATCCTCAAAATTAAAAAATACCAACAGTGCTTTTAATGATACTATGTTTTTAATTGTTTAAGGCTGAAACAATTAAAAACATCGTATCATTAAAAGTGAAATCAAAATATAAATGTATGTAATGGTTGATTGAATACATGTTATTATGTGTAAGCTTCTAAGAATTCATCATATGTAATATAGTATTCTCAATCGTTACTTTTCTTTATGTGTCGGTCATTCAAATTAAGCCGTGATTATTTTTTAAGTGCAAACGCTTTAGATAACAAAACATATTTTTCAATTATGACTTCAATCAAATTAATTAAGCTTACTTCATGTTAATAGATTGTAGGAAACAATAAAGCATGTCTTACAGGTATGTATATAAAGAAAGAAAGGATTTTCTTGTAATTTTGATAACTTAACAATTTTTCAATAAAAGTGAACACACAGACATAATTACGATTATTTTAATACATGAAATCCAGTAGGCGTAAACAAATTTATAAAAAAAGTCCGGTGAAAAAATAGCAATGTATTTTAGTTCTACAAAATTTATAAGGTATATAATTAATAACTATTTTGGCTTATCCCTTGTCAAAAATATTAATAGTTAAGCTGAAATAGCTGTCAACTGAGTGTATACCTTTTAAATTTTGTAGAACTAAAATACATTGTTATTTTTTCACCGTGTTATAATGGAGTTCAACAAAGTCAATGCCAATTCAATAATAAAAAAATCATTTGAAAAAAGATACGGTGTGTATGTATAAAGTCATACATTTTTTTGAAAATGAGTAATGAATACTCTTTTATATATCTAGGGTATATTTAAATTTAAATTGCCATTATTTATCATTCTTAATAATGATCTTATGGTGGAATTCTATTATAAATGTTTTAATTGTGGAGATCCTATAGAGTATTAGCTGTGGAAAAATAAATATACTCGGTTACACACCTGGACATTATTTTATATGGCTACCCTCTTACGTCAGATGAAACCAAACAAATAATAAGCGCTGGCGGTACATAGATAACATTTAAGAAGTTTCAAAAAAGTTATTACTTTGTCCTATAACAAACATCTAATAAATAAGTTGGAAATGAGTTGACAAGTAATACTTTTAATTTAATAAAAAAAATTGTGTTGTATTTGACTATGACTATTCATATTATAACTTTGTTGACCAACAGCGGTCTTCCAATATTTACTCGTAAAAGAGGGGAAAATGATAGCGTAAGTAATATGTGATATTTTATTTTCAATTTATATATTTCATAAACATTGGTCGGAATTAAAATATCACTTGTATTTTTATTAAAATTAAGTGCTGATTTATACTGAATGATGTCAGATCAGATTAGCTAGACTTTAAATTAAAGTTTGCCTCTGAAGATAACTTTGATTGCAACTGATAGCTATCACAAGCCAATTAACGAAGCATCTGAACCTGTTAATAGAATATTAAAATTAGCAATATCCTGATTGTTCTTTGCTTTTTTATGAATATTTTAATACTTTGCCTTAAGAAGTCACTAATCGAAAACATTTCGCAAACTTTTTTCGAAAAGTGTGTACATATTGAAATTAACTTATTTTAAAAGTGTGCTTTTGAAGAATACCAAATCGTTATTCATGTAAATCAGAGATATTAATAATTTATGTGAAATACGAATACAACGAATGAAAAAATTCACGTGACTGGTATTAGATTGACTATAAAATGATATTGCATTGGATCGATAGCATGTACTCACTCTATTTCCTAAATTTTTTTTCTATTTTTTTAATTTCTTTTTAGCTTCCATTTTCATCAGTGGCATCCTTAAATGGTGTCAGCATGTTTAGTAAATGTCAAGATGTGCTTTTACAAAATACAAGAGTTCAGAATGGTGTTATACAATGGAGAGAATTTCTCGGCAGGTAATATAATGTTAAAACTATTTTTTTAATAAGTAGAAAGAATCAATGTTTCGACTTTTAGATGAACGGTTTCACTACATTACAGCATGTTGTGATTCTCCAACTTAATTTATTTTATTACTCATCCATATATTTAACTAAATTAAAAATAAATGCTTACACAATCACATTGAAGCTTGGTTTTTTGTTTGCAAATTTCGCATTCAAAACGTCAATCTTTCTGTGAGCACTCTGCATACATATATCAATGATAATGTATTAAACACATCAGTAAAATAAACTTGAATATTATTTTATCTTAGCTGTGAAACATGCGTTGCAAGTTAACAGTGTAGGTAGAAAAATAAAGTATTCTTGTTTGTATTGAATGTTGCTCCGCAGAAAAGATAACGAATAATGCTCACTGTAATATAGAATAAATAATCTTCTTATACAACTGTGCTATTCATTACACATACTGTGATGAATGGCATGTCAAATCAAACTAAACAAAGCAAATCAAACTAATTCTTAGAAATAAATAACCTTGCGATTCAGGTAGTTTTAAGATGCTTCTTAAAGAGGTGAACATGTATCACATTAAGTAACTATAAAGTCATCAATTTTCTTTATGAGAATGTTGTCTTTACAAAAAGTGAAAGATAATTGGATCCATTGTATGTTACAGTATAACTATGATTGGCATAGCTAGCGGTGGACTCGAGAGTGATCTACAGTCACTGCTCACGGCTGTCTTTAATGCAATGGTAATGTTTGTCGGCATGGATGAACTTAAGAGTCCTCGTAACTTGGAAAGATTGAAAAGAGATCTTCGACCGTGTTATCCATTAGTTGATCGTCTTATGGAATCTCTTGATTCACAGAGCGCTTCTGCTCCCCACCCGACTCTTCTATTAAACGCAGTTGAAGCAATTCTATGTCCAGAAAGCCAGTCGTTGGAGGTTGGTTGTAATTGATATCTTTTTTTTTTTATAGAAATCCAATTGCACTAAGAAACGCTCACATAGCGTAAACTACTTATTTCTAAGTTATTTTGAATAACTCAAACATTCATATACAGGAATATAAAAATAATTTATATCCTAAATAATGTTTTTTTAATTCTAGGCTGTATTAGAATCATTTACGTCTCGAATGGGCAGTGTATTTGGTTGCTTATGTGTGTGGGGCCGATATGTATGTGGAACGACTGGTTGGCGATCATTATCCCCACAAGAAAGACAGTTACTACTTCGTCTTATATCTTTGGATACTGAAGCATCCCTAAGAGACACACCTGTTTATCTATGCCACAGAAGTCCAAATGTAAATAGAAAAACTCTTTCCATTTTACAAATAATATACTTAATATACCCTTGTTTCAAAAACTATTTTTTTTTTTAACTATTTATAAGAATCACATTAACACAAATTATGTAAGCAATAAAATTTAGTTGCCGTAAACAACTTCAATATTAAAACTAGTTCCAATTGTTACATTGACATTTTGAATATATTAATCAAATGAAAAATTACTGTAATCTGGTTGAATTTTTGTACATATTTTAACTAAACTACTCTATAAAACGTAATTAAATAAAATCACTATAAAAAACACACAATTAACAGGTAAACGTTTGTGAAAAATGAAATGATTGTGAAAAAAGTCTGAAGTCAATAATTGAAACATACATAATTTGATATCGGTGTTATATGTCACATTACAAATTCAGCATTATACAACAACTGAAATATGGACAATTCTTTCCTTTTGCGTGTTTCATGTAGTTTTTGATAAACCAACATGAAACATAGTGCTACTTAGGCCATTTGAAGCCTGTAAGACATACTGCTTCTTCAGTTTATTATTACTCTATCCATGTATAATGTTTTTGAAGGTGGCATTTCGAGCTGTCATTTGCAAATTATTGTCAGATGTCCATGTAATTGTTATTTGTGGTCCTACACCTGCACTTCCTGAAGTAGATGACATTGTTTTGAATTGCTGGCAGCAACATTCAGACACCTTGAAAACGGCCAGACAATGTTATCCAAGAAATTTTCCATCTTCTATACAGTTTCCTTCTGGTGTGTTAGGGTAAGAAATTTAATTATTGATTGTGAAAAATCTTTTTTTGCTTATAAATAAATATTTAATCTTTCGACCACTGCTGTCACATGGGTATACGAAAAAGAATTGTCTTCCTTCTGTGTTATTTTAGTTCTATTGTTTTAAATTTTGATTTTTGCAATATATTTATCAAGAGTGTTTTAAATATCCTTATTTATTTAAAGTGAACTAGATAGTGAAAGTGCAGAATAAAATAGAAGTATTTTTTAGAATCTGAAACACTTATGAATAATGATAAAATGATTGGTGGAAATTGTCAATCAATTTTTTACTAATAATTTGCCTTCTGAAATATAAATTTTTCTTTATATTATACAATATATTTTGTTTTACAGGGTTTGTATTTTTTCACTGACCAATACCCCCTCCAATTTTATAATTTCAGGGTTATGGTGGTGAATTGTGATGAACAAAAATATGTGATATCTAGAAGTGTCCAGCCTGCAGGAGGTCGCCGGGCATTGAGCGGCGCCCATCGCCTCGACATCCTGAGAACCTTTTATCTACAAGCTGTACAGGTAAAAAGCTTTGAGATTAGATCTACCTCTAAAATCTATAAATTATTCCATTATTCAGTCCCAATTCTCTTTTGCTTATGTAGATGCAAAATTTAATATTGTTTATTTCTTAGGATTTTTGCATGGACAACAATGATGTGGTTGAGTATAATCTTTCTGATCAAGCAACAAATGATCAAAATATTAGTAAGGAGTCAGCACTAAAGGAAAGTAATATGGTAGAAACTTATTGGTGCTCGGAATACCACAAATGTCATGCATACCGACAAGAAGAAAACGTCTGCTGTGTTTTATACGCATCTGTTGTCCCTATGTCTACTATGAGGTAAGAAACATTGCATGGCTTTTTTCTTAACTGTTAATTGTTAAATCATTTCACCAATTGTGTCTTGCATAATTTTTAATAGATCATATTGGTAACCTGAAAAAAAATAAATCCAAATTGAAGTTTTTTTATGATCTGATCAGAAGCAATTCAGTGACCAAATACTGTTTGTTTGTAAATTTGTGTCATCAATGAACCCCAAAAAATATTCTTTACTCGGAAAGATGCGAACAAACTGAATAGAGTCCCAGTATTCAATTTTCTTACAACATGAAATCTTTCAAAAGCTCTTGATTTGACTTGAGAAACTATCAAATTTATATCTATTTAGACAGACATTTGAAGAAATGCTACAGACATTTGCAGATGCAAGTAGCACATCTTATAATTATAAAAGGAATGAAATAATTTAGCAAAATCTCAATTTTATAAAGATAATATTAACTATACAATATAATTAATATCAACAAATACAATGTATTGTGATTACTATGTATTATATATACTATGTATTATATATTATATTATTTATGCCAACGACCATACCACGTTGTAAACACCGGCTCTCGTGCGATCACCGAAGTTAAGCAACATTGGGCGCGGATAGTGCTTGGATGGGTGACCGCTCGGGAACACAGAGTGCCGTGTTCTCTTGGCTATGGGAAGGAAAACCCAGACAGAAAACCGAGCACCAACCCGCCTGGGCAGCGTTGTGTTGCTATGTCCAAACACCCCCCTGAAAAAAAAGAAGCAGGGGGGGAGGCCTTCATCCAGCAGTGGATCGACCCCGGCTGATGATGATGATGATGATATATTTTATATTGAAAATGGAGAGCCATGGGATGAAAAGAACCACTTTATGAAAATTTCATGTACATATAAGCACTTACTGTCAGTTTTTTATTAACCATGTGGCCTTAAAACATATGAAATGACATGATTAAACTAATAGCCTTTATTTCTGTTTTTTCATAGATTGATAACAAAGAAGATCTTACAAGATATTTTGTCAGACAAAAATATATCATGGTAGGCTTGTTACGCTGATGAAGAATACAAAAAATTTTGATGTTATAATGAACTGTAGGAACTGTTAGAATTAAAATTACTAATACTGAAATTTGCGAAGCCATTACTTATGCATAGATCGATCATCAAATAATAATTTATTTGGTATATCTACAACAGCATTTAGCACTATCAAAAATCAATTTAAATAAAGATTGGATAAATTCATTATAAAGTATGTGATTACTTGAATAATTTTGTTTGTATGAATAATGAAGAGTCGAAAAACCGGCAGACTAAGATAGACTCCAACTTCTGCAATATGCTACTAACTGCTGCGGAGGCCTATGGGAGCATAGGTATAAGCCCTCTAACTGCTAACCTCTCAATTGAGATGGTTGTTTCAACTGTTGGTACTCAAAAATATAACAACGTTAAAACATTGCCTAATTTCTCCTTATAATATAATATTGTATATCCTTTATCTAACTCGACATGGAATGGACTAAATTTCTATTATTTAAAGCTGTACCCTAGAGTTCATGCTCTTAAGTTACATTATTCAACATGGGTGATGTTATTATCACAGCAAAGGAAATAATTTTGAAATCTTACTGCCATCATTTGTTATCATATCATCAGCAACCAACCGATTGTACGATTGTATCAGTATCAAAAATAATAAAATCATTAATTTCGTAAGAATTTTTGCAATCACAATAAAGTTACTTGATTCAAAAGATAAAACCTATAAATATGAAGATAACCAATAACGGAAATAAACATTGTGTATGATTTTACGTAACGTCACAAAGTATTTCAATTTTAATATGTATACTTGGATTACAGGATGAAAACTATATGTATTGGAAGAAATTTATAATAAGCATCAATATAACCCTTGTGATATGTTTAGTTAGTAAAGTTTTAATTATAGCAACTAAATTATTTTTGTTATTTATGAAAAATATTATATATATACCTGCTGTGGTGATCCACCTTATTTGTTTTAAAATACTTCAAAGTATTTATATATCGAAATAATTAGTGCTTCAATATTTTATTATGTGTACTATTTTTACAATACACGTAAAAATTATAAAAAAATACTATATTTAGTCGCTGTGAAATATGTATACTTCTTTGGTGTATATTATAATCACTGAATAACACACAATCCCGTAGAATTCTTCATTTTCTAACCCAAGTATTAATGTAAATTTTTATGTTAGATGGTGATGGTGATGCACAGCTAGACAGATGAAGAACAAGAAATATTTTAAGGAAGATGAAATACTTATAGCTTTTTAAATAATTCTTTAATAATGAACAAAATATTTGAACATCTTTTTACATGTATACATAGAATATTTTTATATCATATTTCCCTAAATATTAAATACATTTTTTTTAAGATTATTGTCATATTATTTATATTGTCACGGGACTTATTATTCATGGCAAATATTTTTATTACAGCATGCAAGTTTACTGGGTTAAAGTAGACGCGATTATATTCTTCAAAGATTTGATATAGAAACTATTCATGATTAATCTCTCGACAGGTTACTTTGACAAGTACATGCATAACTAGAAACTGACCAACTGAATTTCATAACAAAATAAATACTGAATCTAAAAAGGATGGGTTTTTTGATAAATGACATTGACACATTACTAACGTAGTAATAAATGTATGAAGACAATGGACCGGCCATTTTTCTTCATTAAAACTTACTAAAAGTTGCACCTACTCTATGGATTTTGTTCAGTAATAAAAATCTTTACCAGCTACAATAAATATATTCATAATACATTAATTATATCAGTTTTTGAAGAGAAGTCATATTGCATACTTCAAGGTTTTAAATACGTATGTACAAACATAAAATATGCATTTATGAATTTCAACAAAAAGTGTAAAATTACCAAAATATTTGTACGTATCATAACTACTTGATTGCTTTTAATTTGTTCTGAAATTAATTCTTCAAAGATAATTATATAAATAATATCAGAAGCTATTTTCAAAATAAACAATCCAACATAATGCGGGATTCAATTATTAATAGTGCAACCTGTGTATTTGACTACTCATTATTGATAGAAGATACAAATTTTATCAGCTTATAATATACAGGGCAGACAACAGAAAATATACATAAATTACATGATATAAATATGTACTAAAATTCTCACTATTTGTTCAAATTTTGTGAATGCTAAGATCAATCCGAAAGGAAATATTATCATTCAGGTTTGTGTATAACTTTAGCTTACTCGCCGATCCTAAAATATTCTTTTAGAATAATAATGTTTGACAAATTCATCAATTCAACAGATTCAGGGCTTGACAGGTTAAGTAAACTTTTCATCGAGAGAAAACATTATCCATCGATTTTAAAAATGTAGCCGACGACTGGAAAAAAAATGAAATAACTTTGCAAAATACTGTAGAGCCATAATTATTCCAAAATAAAATAGTCTTAAATGATAGATCAAGTAAGAGAATAATTACAACTCTTTTTTTTTTCTTTTTTAGTTTTTTGATTTTTAAAATACTGCATATCCACAAAAGCCTATGGTTATAAAATATTGAAAGCAATCATGATGGGATAGTTATTAACTGACTTAAAGATATTATCTGTCATAAGTAACTATGCAAAATATTGTATTAACTGTAACATTTCATGTTAATAACTATATTCCCATCAACACTTCTCAATACAGAAGGGAACACAAACATGCAACTTAAATAATTAAATATATAATATTTGATAACCGGTTACCATGCCAAACAGAGTACTCTTGATTCCAATATGCTGATTAAACAAAACACTCATGTTAATAATTTATTATCACCTGGAAAAATACAATACTTTGTATTTACTTTTTGTTGCGCATACAGCATTTTTGACACTTGTTTAATTTATAATGAAATATTTGAGTAAAAACAAATAAAATGACAAGTTAATTTTCTGATGACATTAAATTTGAATTGTCGAAACTTTGTACATTTCCATACATTTTCGCACATTGAAAGGCGATACCCGGTTCATAAGTGACAAAACATGTGGAAATGAATAATTTTTCAACAATTCAAATTTCATATTTAAATTCCATCGAGCACTCTTAGTCTATATCGTAAATTAATAGAAACATTGAAAAATATTTCTTCAGTTTTAAATTGCACACGGCTATTTAAATAATTTTACAAAACAGTACATTGGACTAGTATGTACACAATCATATTTTATGTGTATTATAATAGAAAGAATTAAAATTGAATTGAATGTTTAGAACATTGAGAATATTGAGTGAAAGCATCAGAATAAAACGGAAAAAGATTCATTTATGCCAATGTAACATAGCGAAATTCATTAGTTTATCATTCATGTACAACAATTTATTACAAATAGATTTTATTATTATCAACACATTGCTGTCAAGTCTTGCTAAAATAAGAGTTTTTTTCGAAATTATTGCTGTAATGGACATGTTAAAACATGGGTTCGACAAACTGATGGTAGACATCAAGTCTCATTATTTTATGCAATATTTAATTCCTAGCTACTTCATGCCACAGTAGTGTGCATAAAAGCTTCTCTTACATATATATTATACTAACGAGTATCCAGCATGCGTTGCATGAATTAAGTTTAAAAACTATTGATTGTTTGAAAAATGTCATGTGTGACAGTTTCACAAAGGTGGTACCTGGGTACCTATTTAAAATGCCAATTAGTTCTTGATAAGATTAAAGGTAATCAAATTAGGTGAGTACTTTTTAAAAAAAGTTTTCATTCAGTGAGAATTTTATTGTAAAATCAAATTTATTAAATGAATGACAGTATGCTGAATGTCATCCTCAAAGTGTGACATGGTTGACAGTTTCGTAAGAGTTTTTGTAATGGTTAAAAAACTTTTCAGGTGTATTGTCATGTGGTTGCAGTAATCCAGAAACCTTTGCAAGGGTGGAAAGAAGATATTTTAAATGTTTGGGATATTTCATATCCCTAATATAGCAATTAACATTCATTTATAAATAGATTAACAGTAAAACTTTTTCTGTAATCTTTTGTGAATTACAGAAACCTATTCATTATCATATGAACTATACTATTATTTGGCTTAAAAATGTATGTAACTGAATCAATTAATTCTTAGAGCTTCAGCTTAGAGATTTTTTCAGTAAATAATATAATATGTTCTAGAAATTGATTTTTTACTCACTCGTTATGGAATAAAGACTGAAAACTGACAACAATGTGTTAATATCATCATACTATTTTAACAAGTACTAACAAACTTGCACCATTAAAAAGCTACTGATCTTACATTTAATTTAAAATAAACTCAATAAATATGAAATCAAATAAATACAATTCATCAAGTTTAAGATAATTATTTCTTTAAAAAAACTTCAGTTAACATTGGACCATTCTCTTTAGTCTCTAATTGTACTAAATACATTAAGTCTAATCGATAATAACAACTGGAGAGCTATTTTATTATATATAACATTTTTTTCCACATTCGATAATCGTCTGAACATATTTCATGATTTATTTTAAGTCGACTTGTGATAAAATTTCATATGTTTCAGTATCCAAACGTAGACAAAGTTTTCAGTAAACACAATCCTTGTAAATATGAATAGACAATGGCTATTATAATATGAAATGGCAGCTCATAAAAACTATACATAGACAAAGCATTGTGTAATTTTGTGCAGCGTAACATCTATGTGAAGCCAATGCATTTTTGTTAGTTAAAAGTGTAAAAGTGTGAAAATACAGATAAAAATGCAAAATAATTCAAAATAAAAACAATTATATCCATAAATTGATTAAATAAAGTAAGCTCTTCTTACAGTATCACAGGACATAAAACAACATTGAACCCATATAACTATTTAGGTCAGTGGCTCTAAACCATTATTGAGTGTAATTAACATTTAAAAAATAATAATGTGATACATACACAAGTTTGATAATTTGCTTTCAATGTTGATGACTACTTTAATATTTGAAATTGATAAAATACTAACTTGTCACATCAACAGCATTTCAAAATCGTTGTGATCCACTGGCCTAAACTGTAAGGCCCTTAAATTTGTGAAAGTACGACATTGAATTAATAACTAAAATAAATGCAGTTAATTGCGGACCCCTAATATCACGATGATCATATAGAGACTATTATAAATACAATCTATAACAATAAAATAATAAATAAGAAAAACAAAATCATATTCTTCGTGATAAAACAATACCTTGCATCTCAGAACTTAGCCAAAAATAAGTTTTTTATAAACTCAGGTTTATAGAGAAAAAATGTGCAACCTAGTAGAATTGTGTAACCCAATAGTGATATTAATTGGTAAAAGTCAAAAAATAAAAATGATCAATAAAAAATCAACAGATTTCGCATAAACGCAATATGATTAACAAAGATAATGTGAAAATTTTACCAAAAGAATATTTGGTTGAAATAAAGAATTATCAGAATTGAATATAAAAAATACAGAATTCAGTGCAATAATAGTCACCGCTACTGACTAGTGTGGTTTTAGCCTCCTGTGAAGTTTTTGCCATGTTGTTATACGAGGTATTGTTTTATCCAGAGTGATATATCATTCACAAAAAGTAAAAATCAATATAAAAATATAATGATTAGAGATTTAAACAGTAGTATATAGATTAATTTCATAAAATAATTAAAAATTGTTTCTCTCTCATTTTCATTTTGTTTGATTCGCTATTTAAAAAAAATGAACAGTTTCAACAAAGGAAATATTATTAAATTTTAATATACTGATTAAAAAAAATGGCGAGATCATTTCAGGTTATTGACAGGTAATAGCATATGCCAGGTCTTTGGTTTGTTTTGACCTCATCACATCATTTGAAATTTTTTGGCGGATTGTATTTTCAATGCAAAGTGTAAATCTGACATAACTAACTACGTACGAGGTATACATTTCTGAAACAAACATATAAAGAAGCGTTACTAAATAAAATAACTGTATTCTTTACGTGGCCCGGTGTGGTCCTTCACGTGTTTATCTCAGATATTTTAAGTATTAATGTGCTAAATTACTACTTAAGTCAACGGTATATGGTAACTAGGGAAAAATATTATCCTGATAAAGTCTACAGTTAAGTATGTGATTTTGCCTTTGGAGTAAAAAAGGATGCTTAGTAAATATTTCAGCTAAACAAATGTAACATTTATAATAAATAAATCTGTTCAAAATGTAACATGGCATCAATACAATTCAACATTTAAACAACATAATTAAATTGATTTAATCTTGAGAGGAATGTTTAGGAGTTGACACCTAAATTTTTAGATTTATTCTTCCGGTGGTGAAAGTATATTTGCCAGACTGGCATAGGTCCCGAAAACGAAGCCCGATATGCCGAACAGGATGATCAATATGTCTTTCCAAAGTATCCAATTGCGGTGCCCCAGACGATCCGGCCAAAATGTCACAATTTCAATAATTGGCGGGAATATTAGAGCCAAGGCAGAGCTACTCACTGCTCCCACTAAAGATATGACAGCGCCTAGGTTAGGTATCATGGCGGCCAGTGCAACTGAAAAGAAATGTTCACATTATAAGAACATAAATATAAGAGTTACATTTCCAGCATTAAATTGTAGATTACGCTATGTACTTTTTAAGTAATAATAAAGAACAATCACCATTGATATTTTATCAAATAGAAATTTATGATATCGACTGAAGGTGCTTGATTGAATTTCAATATAAAATTTGAATTGTTGAAACTTTGTACGATTCCTCATGTTTTATTAGTTTCGAGGTTCACCTTTAGACATCTTCAAGCATTTTATCATGCGGATGCAACAGAACTGTCATTTCCTCAGTGGAATCGTACAAAGTTTCAACAATTCAAATAGAATTTTTTTTGTAATCCATAAGTTTTATTAGCTTGAGTAAATTCCCACTATGTGGAGCCTCTAAGATTTCATCACCTACTTAGCATCAAAGATTCTCCCATAAAATTGCCACCATTCTCTAGTTACAGTAAAAAAGTATGTTCTTGCTGGTAGGATATTTGCTCAGCATGACATTAAAATTCCGTACATCAAATAATTTGGTATTTGTCACTCACATGTAAACAAAACCAACAAGATCCTTAAAACGTTTTCTCCAATTCGCTGAGCTCTCTCAGTTTCCAGCTTCGGCCGGAGAATTGGCCAAACTATATTCATCGGTACATAAAACTGCAGGCAGTAAGACATGAAGATAGCTACAGCCATTATGGCTCGCACACTCTGCGCCATGCTAAAAGAAAGACATGTATATGTGTACAAACAATTATAAATCCAACATGTTGAATTGTTGTTTTAGTACAACAAACCTTATAAAGAATATAAACGAAAACAAGATATCGAAAAGAACATGTCTAAAAGTTTTTCTTTTTTATATCATCGAGAAAATAAATGACCCAGTACATGTACAGACCAGGTCAGTGAAGAATTCTGTTATTTATAATATGTAGGTGGAAATTGGTTTAGGATATATTGAATTATAGACTTACATGTGGTGAAACTGTATCTTGTGTGGATCACATGTTTTAATATGTATCAATTTACTGGCAGTGATTTTTAGCCTTTTAGAATCATGATTATGAACGATGGTTGATAAATAAACTAACATAAATCATAGTTTTTCTGACAAGTTTTAATACAAAATATAAGATTTGAATAAACATCAGGTCAGAATTGAATTTAGATAAACTAGTTTGACCAATAATGGGTTAAAACAAGATGTGGATAAACAAATAAAGTCATGTGAAATAAATATTGCAGTTATTAATTTGTTCTTACAATTCATTTGGTGGTAGATTAAGAGTGATACTGCCCTTGACAGCATTTCCATACTTCAAGTATCCGAAAAAGCCTACGGCTGTATATAGGCAGGCTACTATTACCATTCCCGTATTCAGAACACCATTCCATCCACCAAAGTCCTGCGGTGTCTTCATATTATTTTCCAGCGGAAGAACCTAGAAAAATAAAAAAGAAATAATCATAAATTCACCCGCTGCTTATCATAATCTGACACATTTTCAACAGTCTGTGATGTATTGTTTCATGGGTAAAGCATGCTTATAATTGTAGAACACAACTGAATTATTAAGCTTACTCTCAAAGATTTTATAGCGGTAGAATATGTTAAAATGTTCAAACCAATTTTGCTGAAAATATAATTGTCAAAACATTTTCAGAAAAACAAAATTAATACTTTGTAGGTTTTTTAGTTTAAGCCGCAAATTACAATCACCGAATCGAATTTTGATATGGGTAGTCAAATCATTTTAGCATTTCTAAATAGTGCCAATAGATCGGTGGTCTGAGAGTGAGAGAGTTCATGATTTATATAAGAATCAAGGAGTTTCTTGAAATTATTCCAAAAGGCCCAGAGAAAAATAAGGCAAATTGACTTCAAATAAATGTATGCAAGTTTATATCTTGGTTTTTGAACCCAACACCTCAAGCGAGTGACTAAAAACCCAACAACTTTTGCCATAAGAATATCAATTTGAAAACAATTGTTATGGGTCAGGGGTAAACAATTCTATAATGATCAACATGCTCTCTATATATTTTTGTGTGCTTATTTTCTGCACAATGAGGAATATTTTACAGTACACAAAAAAATATGTTTACTTACCACACCGATGCCTTCAAATGCGTACATTGCTGTTCCAAAATACAGAGGCAACTGGCTCCATGTTGCAAATGGCTTAACAGAACTTACACGAGGAAGATCTTGCAGCATGTAATAAAAGGTGATCGCTAGTCCCCAAATTGTCAAAATGGCTGCTATCAACGACACCGGTGTCAGATATTTCAAATTCTTCACCAAATTCAACAATATCATCGGTATCAGAATTATGACTAGAATCCAATGCACTCCAAGGTCGTAGGAGATGTAGTGTGAAACCACATCTTGAATGTTTGCCGCCACAAATAAGAAATACACACAGCAAAAGCCCAGCTGAGTTACGCATAAAAATATGTTTATTGTATTCCTGAAAAAATAAATTTAACGTTTACTATCAAATATAGCAGAGTCAAAAATATCTAACATACCAAACCGTTCTTCATTTGGCTTTTGTTTCCTCTAGTTATTATAAAGAGATAAAATGATTGAAAATTCAACTGAATTTTTTATTCAGCGCAATTATCATATGGAAGAAAAATACAATATATTAAAAATCGACATGGTATGAAGTAATATTTTAACCTTCTTTATATCAACAAATCAACATGGTTTTATTTTAGTAAGTCTAAATATAGCTTGCTTCCAAAAATAAAGCCTGGTACCAATCTCTCAGTACATTTTTTTTAATCATTTACAGGAAAAATCTTCAAGGCTTCCATTCGAATTAAACTAAAAGCTTTTATACATGAAAACGTATTCACACATACTTGACGACTTTTGAATATCTTCTCAGTGAAACTGGACCAGTTTCGAAAGCTGCACCAACAACGTCTGAAAAACCAAGTGATGGCAATTGGCATCGATAACACAATTCATGAGCACATCCGACCAACATGTGCATACAATGTGTGCATATCACGCCCATCAAAAGTGTGCCGAAAAAACCTGAAATTTAAATGGAAATGGTTGTAAAATTATACGAAGCACTAAGCCCTTTCACTGAAAATATTTTTTTCAGTAACAAACCATTTCCTGCTATCAAATTTATAAAACTATTATATGATCCATTTACATCCATGCCATGAGTAACAATACTGTTATGGTAACTGCCATTATTTTCAGTAAATAAATTTATCTTATTATTCTGTGATTGTTTTAATTAATTTTTCCTCCAAAAATTATGAATAAAAGTGAAGGAAATACAAGAATTTTTCAACAAACAAAATGAAAAAATTTTATGGTAGTTTGGGTGACATTGTCTAACTTAACCTAACCTATCCTTACAATATTTAATATTATAATAATATAATTGAATTTTTTTTTATTTATGAAGTCAAAAAGGACCAAATTATTTTATCAGTATTTACCTTAAATGGGGATACTGGAGCTATTTTTGACATGTTAGTTGTGTATAATTAAGTTTATCACTATTTTCATACATTTACAGGCAACCTTTCTTTCCCATATTGACAATTTAACCAACAAATGTAAATCTATTCCAAAATGATTTTTCAAAAGAAAATTCTCTAGTATGTTTATGTTCATTTTGACGTTGTTAGTACTCGAAAAAGTCTACTAGTAAAAAAATATTATAAAAGCAGACAAAGTCGGCAAACCCTTGAGGATATTATTCGATGACAATTTTATTAAAATAAATTTAAGTCTGCAAAATAATCGAATGAAAATATGGAATATATTATATTGCAAAATGTCTTACCTACAACCAAACCAGCATTTTTAAAAGCATCTGGCATAGCCAAAATACCCGTTCCGACATTTCCTTTTAACAAATGTATAAGTGTATCTAGATTTGAAGTGGGGTGTTCCAAGTTCCGGTCCATTAAAGGGTTGTATGAATTTTTGTGCATAGTCTTTGCCGCTTCTGAATCCGAATCATCGATTGTCCTGTTATCTGTATTATTGGAGTCAGTCGTGGAAGGGCCATCAAACGGCAGCATATCAGGGACTTCAGGATCACTCGGGCCAATGAGCAATGGCTGCCGTTCTTCCTTCATTTTACTCTGTAACGTAACATAAGATTTATTTGAATAGGTCATTCATAGAGCATTTAAAATATACACTGTTCGAGTATTATAAATTTTTATGACAGAAGTCAAAGTTTAATGAATAAAAAATATTTAATGTGTTTTTCAATGAAAATCCATTATTCAACCATTGGAAATCAGAGAGGTATCTCCAGTACAAAAAGACTATTTAATTAGTCATTTATTTATATTTATCAATAAAAGACTTATACTAGAAAAACAATAAAAGTAAACTATAAGCACAAGATAGAAAAAAATTACAATTATCTAGTACTCAGGCATAAATTATATGACTAAGCCAATGATGATGCGCAATTATAAACAAAGAATGAAAAATTAAAAACAATTTAGATATCAGCAAAATAATAAAAATTAAATGTCACCTATATTGGGATTTTATCACATACATTAATAAAATCATAATGATAACAAACAATAATTGAAGAAATTAGCATGTATTAAAAATTATTCAAGAAGTGTTTTTAATTTGCAGATATAATTGTTATGTAACCATGTTTCCCATAACAACGTTGAATATTATAAATTACATGATTAATTATTTAACCTTTTAATTTGACTTGAACTGAAAAATACATTATTAAATCTTTGATTTCTTAACATTGTGCCTTGATCCATATGATATTGATGCTTTTGACATTGAAGACCCACCAAGGTCAAGTAGACTATAAATTACTGATGTAAAATACAGTCTGCCATGTTATCTATGATACAGAAGCTTACATGAAAGCTCAAAAATTGTATGATAATATTTAAAACAAATGAGAAATTATAAGTCTCACAGATTTTTTAAATGATTTATAAACAGTGTGACTAATTATTGTAAAGAAACGTTGCTAGTGGTAAAACATTGTAAATAATTTTTGTCAATTTGAGGGTTCCTAAATAATTCCTCAATCATATCACTGAGATACACTTTTGGTGGAGAGTATAGAAAAAAAAACATGATAAATAATAAAGGTGAAAAATATTAATGCATTTAAACCCACAAAAATCTTTTTTATCATTGAATAATTGATTATTGTGGACCTGAAAATATATAATTCATAATGATAAAACCAATTTTAATCACTTACAGCGGAATAGATACTATTTATGTGTATTGCATATTTTCAAAACCCTTAAAATTTTTTGAAGCATTTTGACTTACATATTGATAATTAGTATAGCGTTTTTTCCAGACTTTTCAAAAAATATCAGGGCTGCACAAACACAACTTAAAATAATTTTTTACCATAAAACTGTATTTTTTTCCATATTAAATAAACTGAAGTTTTTTTTTAATCTAGCAAAAAACATTATTATTCTTTGGTTAAAAATTTCTTCATTTTGTATACTGATGAATTTGATATGTACGTAATAAATCATAATGATATTGTGCAGCCCTCATGAGATCTAATCGACACGTTTAGATGTATATCATTCTTTTTTGTAATATACATGTGATGTACACAACAATTGTATGCAGTGTCGAAAAATTTGTCTACCTTCGGATTTTAAAAATATAGAAATTTGCAAACCGTTTATTATCAGAGAATAATTCGTCAAATGCAGAAGGAAGAGTCAAAATATGGGGATATCATAAATTATTTCAGATTTTTAAGAAATAAATTGGTAAATTTTCCTTATTCCTCTTTACTGTATCTTTTATATGACATATGGCAAGAATGTCATTTTACAGATCTAGAAGGTGAAAATTCACCCACCACCACTGTATTTAAAGACATGTATATTTTTTTTATGACATCGACTGAAGCTGCTTGATGGAACTGCAATATTAAATTTGAATTGTTACAACCTTGTACGATTCGATATGTCTTATCACAAACGACCCGGGTTTCGCCCTTCGGCATCTTCAGTTCTGTTGCATCCGTGCGATGGAATAACTGAAGATGCCGAAGGGTGAAACCCGGTTCGTTTGTGATAAGACATATGGAATCGTACAAAGTTGTAACAATTCAAACTTAACATGTATTTTTATTTCTTCTCTGGTTTGCCCATATACACGAAGCAAGAAATTAACAACATATTTAAAAGTTGTCTTAAGGTGAAACCCATTTCGTTGGTGACAAAATATACAGAAATGACCAAATTAGAAAAAATTTAATTCTGAAGATTTAAATATTTTTTATTTACAACACAAACAAAAATCATCAATATGTAAGAGATAACAAAACCAAACCTAATGAGATGGGTATTTAAAATCATTTAAAATGTGACATCATCTCTTATGATATCACTTTATTTGGCAATATTTTGTTTATTTTACAATAAACAAAAAAAACGAGTTTTTTTTTAATATCAAATTAAACAAATTCATCGCAAAATTATGACACTAAACAGTGTAAATGAAAATTCACTATCAAATCATTAATATTTTTTCGGGTACTATCACTTGCAATTAATAACCATAGGGGCGATAAAAGCTTATCAAAAAAATATCAGCAACACACTCATTTATTATTATATGATAATTTATTAAAAAAACATTGTAATAGTTTTATTGACAGGTGTCACTAGAATTATATGTGTATTATCAAATATTGGTCTTACCATTCCGTATCCCATTGTGAAGGAATGATATACAAACCGAGTAAACAATATAACACTTTATCAATTGAAACTTATTCACTGAGTGCATGTGAACTAAAAAGAAAGGATGATGCGTCGTGTACTGTCAGACTGCGAGTAATCCAGATAAAGCATTGAACTGCATTACAAATTGTATATTATTTGCTTTAAGTAAACTTCAGTGCAGTGGAAAATTATTAGGTCAAGTGATAAACGATACTCGTCCATGTTCTTGACATTGTAATGGTGAATTCTTTGAATAACTGTACACAGTTGCGAGATAAATCTTTCAATAAACGAATTAGCTTTAATAGCTGTCTACTACGGAATATTTAAGGAGGTTTACTCTTTCTTTTTAAGATAAGGTATTTGACAAATGAAGATAGAATTCTATGGTATTTTTCCGGTGACTGGATCTATATCAACGTCCACTTCCCATTTGGTGTATTTGGATTCATTAGCAGTTATTTTTTAGGTGAGGTTAGAATAAAATGAAAGTGTAAGGAAAGTAATTGTTCAGATGCCAGATCACTTTGCAGAAATTATGTTTTGGGAAAAAAATACAAGAAAAAAACTAAATGGATTTGGTCTTTTTTTTAATATCATGTAAAATCAAATCACAATAAATTAATGACAGTATATTCATTGTCAACCTTTCAAAATTTGATAATATAGAAAATATGTGGATCAACTACTGTCCATAAAAACTGCAAGTTTATAGTCATCTACAGAAAAATATAGGTTCTATAGTATATTTATATATATAACACTTAAAATAATATCTAGACAATCAACAAATTAATATTGTATCCATACATTAAGGAAGTTATGTCATATTCAAAGCAAAACAAAAAAAAATAATATTCTGATGTAGAACAATTAAGCTGTGTAGCACAATATTAAAAAATGGATCGGTTTATTTCTTCCGCTAATGTAAAACCGTATGTGTATTAAGTATGTGCAGTATATTGCCAATTCTCTACCGTTTGGAATGAGGGTATATGATAATGTGTCTATTCATAATGGTCCGAATGACGTATTCATAAAGGTAGAATGACAGACTGTTAAGATAACTGGATATGATACTATGAGATAATTGACAAATAATATATTTATACGATGGGCGAAAAAATACGCTGTTCAGATATAGCAACAGTTTTAATAAAATGAAAAAACATTGAAAAGAAAAAATTACTCTTTATCTCATAAATTTACTGTGTCATAAAGTTTTTAATATATGACATAGTGTTTAATATCATTGAGGTTAACCACAAAGCTTAGATGACATATGTATTAGGTGTAGTAAAAAGTTCTGACGTTTTTTTCAAATGCGTGTCTTAAAATCGGTGGCTTCGGGCCTTTGGTTAAATAAGATGTCATAATATTTTTTTTCGTGTTGTGTGACATCTTAAGTTACGTTCCATATAGAAAAAAAAAAAGGTTCATTCGCCCCAAACAGAATGACCGACCTTTGCCCTTTATAAGAATATCTGCGGGGTTGCATGCTTTTTCAATATTACGCCCAGAACAGTGCAGTCGTCGCCACTAAAGACATTTATAGAGACGTGTTAAAGGTTCGAAAATGTCAGAGATGGTTTACAAAATTAAAATTTGGCAATTTAAGCATTGAAAGTGGACGACCTCATACAGTGGATGAAGTTGCCCTGAAAGCTGAAATCGAAAAAAATCCTATGCTAACAAAAAAGGAATTGTCCAATATAGTCGGTACTAAATGGTCCATAAAACAAAAGTACCTGACAAGGCTGGGAAAAATTCGAAAAGTAGGAATTTGGGCGGCACACGCGTTGAGCGATCGGAACAAGGCGCAGCAACTAAGCGCGTGCCAATTGCTGCAAAAAAAACACACTTTACGACCTTTTTTTCTAAACCCGATTATCGGAAATTAAAAGTGGGTGTTATATACGAATATATCGAAGAAAAAAAAATATTTAAATCATCGACAACAACCAATTCCGACCCCTCGAACTGGTTTACACCCAAAAAAACCCTTACTTTGTGTTTGGAGGGATTTCAAAGGAATAATTCATTATGAAGTGTTAAAATATGGTGAAACTATGTATGTACAAGTATGCTGTGACCAATTAAACAAATTAAGTGCAGCTTTGACAAGAAAGAAACCGGGCACGATGAATGGACTCAACGATAAACTGCAAAACGAAAACACGCGACCGCATGTGGCGAATATGACCTGGGAAAAAATCCAAGAGTTGTGTGGGAAAACTTTATTGCATCCACCTTATTTAACAGATCTAGCACAATCGGATTACCATTTATTCCATTTAATATAAAAAAAAAATTGGGATAAAAAATTTTAAACAAAAAATGACGTGAAAAACGCTATTTCCGACTATTTTAATTCCAAATCAGTAGAGTTTTTTACTAAATGGATTTTAGTCTTGTCTAATAGGTAGCAGAAGGTTATAGATAGACAGGGAGACTACTTTTTATAAATAAAAATAAAAAAAAATACTAAAAAAACACTTTGAGTTTCATTTAAAAAAAACGTCAGGACTTTTTACTACACCTAATATATAAAGTTGGTTCAACTTTATCTAGTTTCAATGAATTGAGAAAGTAAATTTCCATAACTGGAAATAATATATTATATTTCAATAAAAATTCATTACTTGAATAATAAATTCAGTCCTTCTCAAAGCTGCCAATAAAGTATTTTGATATTTTCATAGCTATGTTAAAAATACTGTACCAGGATAATTCGATCTAGATTAAAGATCTCCGTAAAAATAAATGTTTTTTGGAAATCCTCTTCGACTGAATTGATCTTGAATTAAAAAAAGCGAAGAAGATTTCTAGTCATGTTGTACCTTCAGTTATTTTTAATTCAGTAATGTACATCAATCCTCCTTGCAATATATAAACCAAAATAACTACAAGACAAAGGCATAAGAAAAAATACCTCTCCTATAGACAATATAATAATCATCAAAACTTTAACAATTATATCAATTTTTCAAGCTTAGTAGGATAACAAAATTAATAATTAAATAAAAACCATGAAATTTTTATCAATTGTTGCCTTATTGAAACAAATATTATTAGAGAATCATTTTTCTCCATTTACTTAAGTATTTTTTTGGTTGACTAAATTTATTTGATCTCTAACTAAAGTGTCACTTCACAACAGTTGAGAAGCCCTTATTGACATTGTATTATTGTATTCATTGTCACATGAAATTATAAGAAATTTCTTGGAGATTACAAAGGAACCTTTCACAGAGTATCAATTAAAAAATTGCTTTATTACTAATTAAGGCGTGGTTATTATAAGACATCAAATAAAAAGTGTTGATAAAGAAACTGATCACAGAAGAGAACAGACAAGTACAGACACAGGTACTGTTGATCATACAAAAAGAAGCAAATCAATTAACAGCGTCAAATTGCTAAACATAAAATAAATTACAGTGCAAGTAATATCTTTATCTTGGAAGTCTGGTCTGGTAATATCTTTATCTTGGAAGTCTGGTCTGGTAGATTAAGATGGTCTATTTTACAAGGTACATAGATAAAATCATGCCATGTGGAAATAATATGAAATGTCTGATAAAACAATAAATATTAAGTAATCAATTAAGATATATCGGTAATAGGTCAGGTGTCATCAGCAATAACTGTATCAATGCGAGGTTTCACTCCCTCAAAATATTATCAAATAATAAAATAACATTTAATACATGCAAGGTAGTTCTATTTATAACCTCAAACAATAAATAACCAATGAATAGGCCTTGAAACAAGTATATTATTGAATGTTATAAAACAGAGAGGGAAAGCAATATTGACATACATTCGGACACACAAAATTAAAAAAGAACACATTATTTAGGATATTTGCTGCAATGCCATTAAGTCATTTTGGTTAAGAGTTATTTGGAGTATATTGAATGCAAAGTTTTTACAAATTAAAAAAAAATAGTTAGTATTAGATGGTTGATCTATCAGCGCAATTGAACATTGCTGGAAAGCAACAGAGCATTGATTCCATGTATTGTAATCTCATGGCTAAAGATGTCGAAAGGTTAAATTCAGGACGTGAGTGATACAAAATGTGCAAATGAACAGAATTTTATCGATTTGAATTTAACATGAAAATTCCATCAACCATCTCAGTTGATATTGTTGATAATGTATTTCATCCCAGGCTTTAAGGATCAAGTTTGCTTGCACTCATCCATCTTGTATTTACATTCACATTAAAAAATCAATTTTAATTTTCAAGAATTGCATACGCATTTCTTCTTTGTGCTTGCAACACCAAACATATTGAATATAGATTATTACTAATGAGGGAATATTCATTGATATAACTTATTGATATTCAACCTTTGGGCGTGGCTGTATTATAAGAATCTTGATGCTGGACACAAAATGATTAAATAACTTATTTCAATTAATTAATTAATTATTGCTGTCAGTAAATTGAAAAATAAATTTTAAAATGGCCAAAGAAAAAAAATATTACAAAGAAAAGCGAAAAAAGTAACTCGTTTATAGCAACAACATTAATAAATTTAACATGACAATTTTGTATCATAAATCGACTTACTTTGATAAGTTGAAGTGGTGTACCATCAACCATTTCAATATTTACTGCAATATATTATAATATAATATGATAAAGTTCGGCATTTTGAATTATTTTTTTACCATTTCTGTATTTAACTGTACTCATTCTATAGATTTATGTAATTCACACTTAATATTTGTCAAGTTACCCTTGCAACACTGATAGTATCTAAATTGTTCAAATTGTTTTAAAAATAAATGTTCTGTTGAATAAATAACGGGACCACATTTTTTATCATTAAAATAATCATACCAAAGTATAGGGATAGAAAAGTTATGTAGGAAATTGACTAATAATAGCACGAATACAAGCTAACTTTCTAATCATTGGTTTGCTAATCTTAATAACATAATGGATACAGTTAAACACAGATATAGCTCTTTTTTAGACACATTTATTAAATAAAACCTTTAAGCGGTTAAGACATAGTTTTGCAGGTGTTGTCTATTTGTATGAAGTTAACAATAAAAAATTGAAAATATTCAATATTTCAAAAAAAAGCTTCAAATGAATAATGTTAAGTGTAAAATTCCATTTACACATTATTTCAAGAAACATCTGGAGAAAAAATTCTTAAATTTTGAAATAATAAGCAGTATCTTCCGGGAGCAACAGATGATATAATGATTTTTTTCTTGAAATTATAATAATAGAAATTATAGTAAATATTTATTATGTTTGATAAATATTCAATACCATTACTAAATATGAAATAACAGCAGTTGTTGATAATAAAATTTAAAAAAAAACCCGAAGTTTTGGCCAAAAAATCAAGACATTCAAATAACCTCGCAATTAAAAGGTTAACATCAGATGCGGGATTATATTCGATAATATCACGGTAATAATTCACAACAATGAACTTGTACTGATAATGTTATTGAATCACCATCTGTTAATCAGCAATATGACTTAAGGGCAGGTGTATTATATGTTGAATGTTTCTAAAACCAATCAACGGCTTAATTTTTTTACAGATTTTCCCCATACATAATTGAATGAAGAATTTTTCGTGATCTACATAAATTAACGATCATAGTATTTAAGTATTAATTTGAAATAATTTAATACTCATTCAAATATAATGTATGCTAATTGATTATTTACATTATTTAACCAGATTTATAGAATACAATGTGTAGCATTACTAACCTTTTATAAATGGCAATCGAAAAAAAAGTGCTGATTATTATTGTGAACTGAACTAAGAGCACATAGAAAATCCTGTCACCATTATTTGACAACTACGACTGACGTATATTCATAAGCAAAATGTTCATAAATTTCATAGACAACCAAAGAAGATATATAAAGATTTTTATTACTGAAGCTATACACCCGGTACCGTGAAGTTATAATAATTGTAATCGATACCAATAAAATTTTCAATTTTCTGAGATACTAATGGATCCAATAATTGCCACTTTATTAGCTTTATTCTTACATCACTTTTTTGATCTAATGCAAATTTTTAATTTATATTTGTATAATTTAAGTATATGTAATAACGTATATGTTTACATTACATGTTTTTGCACATGTTTAATTATATACAACTGAATACTACTAATTATTTTTTTCCAGGTATGCTTTATTAAAAAAAACACAAAACGGTAGAACTGTTTCGAAATTCAAGCAAAAATTAGATATAGAAAAAGCATTATCAAGCTCTTTTTTATTAGCGAAATCGTGTTAATAGTGTTGATCATCATTTTTTTTTTACTGTAAATAAATGTATAAAATAATTCGTATCACTTATACTTTTAAGCTATGTGCTATTTTCTCAGCGAGCTATTCCGGTCCTAATCAGTAAAAAATATAAATATTTAAAAAAAACATGTTTTATTGATATAAATAAACATATAAAATTTTCGTGCTATTGTTTTTAATAAAATTTTAATAAAATCGTATATAATTGGTTTTATTCACAAATTCCAATAAAAGTCAATAAATATATGTTAAAAAAATATTTTTAAAAAAAGTTGTAATGTAAATTATATGATTGTATTGTATATAAATATTTGTTTTTAACTAAACCCTAAAATCTTTTCACTCCTTGGATTATTTAAATCCATTAACTTCACTCGGGTAAATAGGCAAGGTATTTCATTCAATTTTTACAAATTGTGGTTGATATATTATATAATAGAAAAATGAAATATTTTATGAAATCCTTGAATATTCACAAAAAAAATAATTATATATTTATATGTATTGAGCTTTGAGAGAAGACATAATTCATCGACTTGGGTCAGATTTCACTGTGTGCTCGATTAGCCCCTAATATTATAGATCCTTGAATGTCTCAAAAAGTTACTGCCAACATATCTTCCTCCTTATTTTCTGAACGCTGATATTTGATTATTATTTAGAACATATAATATAAAAAAAAATCTATAAAGCCATCCAAGGTATAGTCAGTATTCATCTCAGTATTTACATTTAATTCTTAGAGTTAAATTCATACTAAAATTTTTCATTATCTAGTAGTACTTACTGACATAATTTTTTTGATTTTTGAAGTACAATTTTCCTTTACGCACGATCACACTTATCAAATAATCGATATTATATAAAAAATGGCGTCAGAAATAAAATAAGTATTTTCCATTGCAGATATCATACGTTGGTCATTTCTTAAATTTGATAATTATAAATCTCGTAATTTTTTAATGAATTAAAATTTTCCAAAATTTCTTGGAGTAAAACTATTGGTAATAGACGTATTTTGGTTAATTTTGAGGGTATACGCATACGCAACTTTAAGTTACGTCACTGGACTGGATACAGAGGACAAGTAGTCATGTTCTGGTGTTGACACAATAGGTAGAAAAATTTCTTATGAATTTAGGTTTTACAGCACTAGAATAATAGTTATAATTTATTTTTACAAAATAATGACGAATTAAGATGTTTTTGTTCAAACTTTATCAAATATATGAAGTGATTTACTAAATAATTAGTTCACTGCGCTGCATCAACATAACGCACGAATCTAAATATATTATCGTCTTCTAACACTAGTATTTTTTTATGTAGTGCTTTTATAATTTGTGTTTAGGCTCCTCCCACGTTAAGTAGAAATAAACATTCACATCCTAATCTTAATTTAAATTTTCAGGTTAGAATCATTGTTTACCTTAGATGTAAATAATCTTGCGAGACAGTAAGAAAATGCTTTTCAAAATATCAAAACATGTGTGAAATATATAAGTACGTCAGGTTTATTACTATACTATAGATTTTAATTTTACATACAAAAAACCCTAGTCTTTAAACTATTCAAATTACAAAATATTTTATATATTAAGTCTTTAATAAAAAATAATTGCTTAAAATAGTGTTGTGTATAATTATCGAGAATAAAATATTAGTATTATTTTTACTGTTAAAATATACATGTAAATCAATTCATGTATTGTTTTTATAGATTATGAATATAATATATATATATTCAATTTTCTCAGACACTCGCTATTAGCCAAAAACTCTTTTTAAAAAAACTTTAAAAACTCTGTTGAGATGCCTCCATTAGAAATCTTCTATTTCTAATTCTACTTTATATATTATGACAAACTTTAAATGAAATCTCCAGGCGGAAATGAAAAATCAAAAAAATGTTTAAGTTATATTCAGTTTGAAAGTGGACTTTTCGGCAAAATAAGTCACTGACAAGCAGAAAAATAGTTTTTCGGTGTTTAAATTTTTCGAGGCAGTTTTTAAACTTTTTTATGACTTTTATAACAAAATATTATCACAATGTTTCTTTAATACATTCTCATAAATGTATTGCAGTATAAATATTATAGGTAAAATGGAGTCTAAAAAGAATTAATTTGAATTATTTCTTATTATTTTATCAAACGGTTTGCGATATCTGTTCCTTGAGTGTAAAGAAAGGGTGGTTCGTGAGTTGCTCGGATGGGTTCGTGGAAGTTCGATTTATTTCGTTTATCATTCATCAGCCAAGCGCCGAGCTGGTTGGTGGTGTTGTTCGTCGTTCCTTGAGTGCGCGTACTATTTCGATTGTGTTTACTAGTTCACAGTGTTACAACTTGGATTACTTGCAGGTTTGTTTATTGACTGTTATTCTCTGGATCCCAATGAAAAAATTAGTCTCATGTTCATATTCTATTGAAGTTTTTTGGCTTATTTCTGCGTGGAGACGCCCGGCTGTCATCGAGTTACCAAAATCGATAAAAGGGGGGTAAACGAAAGTGGTTCGGGCAAGTCGTTGTACCCACTATAAAAATGTGCAACTGTCAATATAGAACATACACGAATTGCTTTATTTTAGATGAGGTTTTTGTTTATTTCGTAAAGAAATGCTGATGCACAAAATAACGTTTCATTTTTTTTCTGCCGCTTGACTTGCGAATAAACGTTCCACTCGAATGAATATTGTATTTTTTCGGTCTATTTAATTTATAGATAAAAACGTCAAACAAGTATGTTTTATAATTATAAATTAAAAATAATATTTTAATAAAAAAACATCATGTTATAGCTTAACAAAAAAGCATTAATATATTTAGATATACATGGTACGCCCATTAATTTGAAATGTGTACCATCAAATGATCCACAGATAATTAATTATAACGTGCACTTGTTTATTGATATTATTATCACTATCTTTAATATACCACTTAAATTATTTCTACATTAATTGTTATTATTTACATTGCCGAAAAATGATACACACTATTTTAAATTTAAAAAATAAATAATTTATTATGTATCAGTCTTATATTTAATCACCTCAAGACGAAAGGAAAGTATTAACTTCTTTGAATTAAAATTGGTCCGGGTGTTATACATATTTTCATGTGTCTACGTTTCGATTTCTTCTTTCGGCGTTTTTGGGAATGGGGAAAATGGATGCCCTTGAACTTAGCGATTGTCTTATGTTCAGGTTTTATATTCACGATTGTGAAATAATCTTCTCACATCTATTGAAAATAATCCGAATTTTTGCTGAATTACTATTGCAAATTACTTTGATTACTCTATTTAAATAATTATAAATTTGTCACTAATCATAATTTATCAATTTATATAAGGGAATACCTTAGTCTGAGTAAAAGATTTAAATATATGTTTATATATGAGTGTGTATGTGTGTCAAGTCAACTTAATCGCAACTATCATATTCTGCGGTGAATATAATTAATATTTCTTAAATATAGGTTATTTTACTTATGACTACAACTATTTAAAAAAAAAGTAATATTAATACAGGAAATTTTAAATACAATATGTAAGTGTCAAATTATGTATACATTTTATTAAAATGAGTCACATTTTTCGAATCATTCCCCCTATATTTTGTAAAATAGTTGGCCGAGCTTTTGCAGACCACGTGCGAAAAGCTCGATACGCATGCGTTCACTTCTGCAACCCCCACTTGGCGAATGAGCACATTGCCCATAAATTTCCCCGTTAGCGGAAATATAACATAGCCGTTAATTTTTTTAACATATTAAGATCTTAATGGAAACATTTATTATGCATGTATAATATATTTCTTCTCTGCGATAGACAGATGCAAGTAACTATTTAATGTTCTATAAGACGTTACCGGTATTATCGGCGTAAATGCCTATTAGAAATTGGTTTTTAGTCTGAGAATGCAACCGAGAGTGCATGACCGGCGGGCTTACTAAATTCAACTGACGTTCGTTGTCGTCTTGAGCAATTTTTACAGTTTGTTGTCCATATCCAGATATACCCAAAGAATGTGATCAGCATCCGAAATTATAAAGATTAAGATCGAGTACCTATTTAATATTAACATCATACATTTATATTATATCATACAGCTTAGGACTATTACAATCCCCAAAGGAAGTCAACGCTGTACCCACCGCCACCCGCTGCAGTGTTACACTCTTCTAACAGGGCGTAGCGTGCAATTTCCATATAAATGGCGCCATAGGCAATTTTTAGATCTGGAAGAGATCAAAGCATTTATGCAATTAGCATGTTTGCAAAATAAATATTACGAGATCCATTTTTATAAAAATCCCTCGAGGTTATTGCATCACGAATCAGTGGCATCACTCTCAAGAGACCATCAACACAACGCCACGAAAGCTTCATCACCGGAACCACACTTTCATACATCACCTAAGATCTACACACACACATCACAACACATCTAAGATGAAAGGGTAATGGGGGTTGAAATATACTCCCTGTACCCCGCCCAAGTGAAAATTACACAATGCAAATGCAATTTTAGAGCTGTAGCCTTCAGACCCCAATTACTGCCAGCTGACGCTTTAAATTTGAATAACTAAGTATCCGATAGGCTGGATCTCGATACAGCTATATTTGAGATATTTTAATTATAGGTTTTATTATTACACAAAATAATTTCCGAATCCACCGAAATAAATATTCTTATTGCCTAATAATGCTTTCATAGTGTGAGACTTCGAGTTCTACAATGCCGGATATTGTGATTTGTTTGGTCCTGCTCAACATTTCCGTCGCGAACAGTTTGTTCGCCAGTGCAATGGAGTAGATAAATGTGTTCAAAATTATTTTATAAAGAAATTATAAATTCCCGAGTATGCGTTGTAGTAAGAAGTGTGTTTATAAATTTAGATTTTTTTATTTTATTTTATATTGCCAAGATATAATATATTTATCGATCCTCGTACAACTAAATGTATTTGTAAAAAAATAGAATTTTAGAAACATTGTACATTTCCACATTTTTTTTCGTTGACAATTCTATTGCATCCGTGTGATAGAATGCCTGAAGATTCAAATTTGATATTGAATTTCCATCAAGCACCCTCAGTCGATATCGTAAATTATGTCGGCCCTATTGTATCCGCATGGTAGAATACCTGAAGATCTCGCAAGGTGAAATCTGGCCCGTGAGTGATAAAACGTGTGGAAATGCACATAGTTTATTGAATTCAGCATTCATTGATTGAATTTGCATTTACTTGGTAGAACGCCATTATAACATGGTGAAAAAATAGCAATGTATTTTAGCTCTACAAAATTTTATAAGATATATAGTTGATAGCTATTTCGGCTCACCCCATCATCAGAACTAGTTCTGAAGAAATAAGAACTATTTATGTATCTCTTGTTCAGACGTATTTGGAGATAAAATTATGTAGAATAAGTGAGATAAAAACCTATTCATAACACGTGAAGAAAAAATGTATTTTTGAATATTTAATCCGCTTCTCGCTGAGTCACGTAAAGGATATTCCAACCCCTTAATGTATGAAAAAGGAGTAGCTTTGTTCTAGTTCTGACGATGGCGTGAGCCGAAATAGCTATCAACTATGTCGTATAAAATCTTGACATCGTGTCAAAATTCATATTGGAAACCCATCAGATCAAAAATGTATTGATATATTTTTAACCTCTTCAAATTTGTGTTGATGGTTCGTAATGAGCATGTATATAATTTTGTTTCAGCGTCGTCACCACGAGTGGTACATCGCTCGCATCCTCAACCCCTGGTGGGTCAGCCGTTGCAGGCTCTAGCCTGTGAAAAGCGTTTCATCAGTGCCAAAACCTTGTTGCAAGTGCTTCGCCAAATCTATCCGTGCTAAGTTCAGTGATCAGTGTTTTTGGTGTGCAGTGCATCATGTGGGTGAAGTTGAAGGTGTGTGGGTGTAGTGTGGTGTGGATGTCGGCCATAGTTTTGGCCATCCTATTCGCTGGAGGTGAGATCTTTTAGCTTCTAATTAGTATATGCGAACGTGTTAATTAAAACAATTGAAAAGTAATGTTTACCATTTCCTAGTCATTATTTCATAAACAAATATTTCAACACCGAATATTTCAAAAAATAATTATACAGTACAATAGTGTTCATGTTGAACAGAATTATGACAATTTTAAGGAAACATCAGGCTACAGTTTTATGGAAGAGTAGCTTTTATGCGAAAATTTTAACACCGACAACACTTTTATGTTTTTGAATAACAATTATTAACCCATGGTAGTCTGCCGTCTGAATTGTTGAGACATTAGCAGTCGATGGGTTAATGTATGTCAGATATAATATGTGTATCTTATGCTTCTATTTTTATTGGAAAGAAATGGATAGTTTCAATCAGGTAGTGAATATTTTCATCTGGTTTTATCAATATTTCTTTCTAGAAAGGCATTATATTGAAATAATAAAATACAATGTTTAGTGCATTGATTGAATTAGCATTTGCTTGGTAGAACTACACAACAATATAACATGGTGAAAAAATAGCAATATATTTTAGTTCTGCAATATATGTAGATGTAAAAATTTCACGATATGTGAAACTGGATTTGATTTCATTAAAATAAAAATATGGAAGTAGCATCAAACACTTTAATTTATTATAGAAAAAACCAGGCTTTTTATATAAAGACTGTGATGTATCATATATTGTTGTAGACCTACGTTTCTCAACCTATTAACACCTGCCTATCACTAAAAATAGGAAAAAAACATATTTACCATGAGCAGCATTGTCCATTATTGATTGGATGTATTAAATGAAAAATGATGATTGTTTAAAACAAACGTCTTACTCAAAATTGGTTTCGCAAGCTAAATCTTAGATCTATTTTAATAATTTCATGATAATTATTGATTGTAGTTTTTGTATAAGCATTTAAAATTGGGCAGTAGAAGTATGTAGACTGCAGGCAAATTTATGCTGACCGTCGGTTTTCCGCGGACTACCCGTTAAGAAACACTTTTCTAATCGACAGAAAAGGTTTCTATATCATTTCGTTGAAGAATTATAATGTGCATTTAGCGCTTTATATTTATGGATAGTTAAAGTATTTAATATAAAATTATATTCCACAGTTTTCTTCGTATTGATTAACGTACTTACACGGGGCGCAAATGCTTTAAATGCATGTATGATTTTCATTGAATACTGGTGTCATTTCATTGCTGTGGCGCCGCTTAAGATAATAAAAAATAAGAATATTTCACTGTAACATCGCTTTAGTAGCTAAATATCAATATTGAATAATAATCAATTCGTATGTATGGCTCTTAACTAAGCAGTGATGCCAACGTCGACACAAATTTTTTGTTAAATATTAACCATTTCCGTTTGTCCGTTTTTGAAAAGAATGCTTTGCCTGAAGAACAAACACTTTAGCATTTTGTTTTAGTAAACGCCAAATTATATCAACGGTTAACGGACGCGGACAAGTGGCACGCCAAATTGGTGGCCCTTGATTTTTCACTTGGCGTTTCCTGTTATGATACAGTTTTATAAAATAATTAGCTAGGTAATCGTTGTCTATTTTTTTGACGGTTAGACGAACAGCAATCGTCAATATTGTATTGCAATCAAGTCAAGTATGACCAAAAAAATATTTATTATGAAACAGTAAAAACGTACGTACACATTTGCTTAAATGAGTAAAGTTATATAGACAGTTGAAACATAAGATACCAAAATTAAACAGTATACCTTTGGACATCGCTTCCATATTTAAAGTACATGTTTTAAACTTTTTATAAACATAGCAAGCCACATTCGAGGGCTTTTCCGTACGTGACATATTATTAAAAACGATCCCTTCTTCACTCAAGTAATTTTCTATGTGAGTGTACCGTGATTAAATTCACTCGCCGTTAAGTTGGCAGGCTCTTGTACGGGCATGAACGTACACTGCGAGCTATGGCGGAAAGTATGGAAAGTGGTTTTCCCGCCAAAAACGTGACGCTTACTTACATAGGGCGTATTTGGTTGCTACGCCGCGCTGTCTACGAAGTCGACGAAATGTTCGTACTGTCCACGGAGACTACTGTAGACAACAGTTGGTGCCGAATAATTCTTAGTGATGTTATTTATTCGCGCATACGTGCGTCAAATTTTATCCCATTGCTATTGACCGAGTGAGTTTTTAATCCAAAATTGATCGGCAACCCGGCACTAAATTGATTTTTGACTCAATCGTCAGTAGGGCACGGTCACGAGGAAAATTATATTAACTAATACCGCTTGATGTTTTTATTTTTAATATGCCATCAGAGTTTTTGTATTACACATTTTAGAGCAGATTATTTCTTCGGCTATAGACTATTTGCGAATTTACAAACCACGTTATCTACATATTGTTTCGTGCCAGCAGACAATTTTATAGAGTCGCATTGGAGGTTATTGACTCTGGTGCACTTTCGGGGTGGCAAAAGTTCAAGTCTAACGAAAGCAATTGCATTATAAGTAGCAGTATCGGAGTCTTTCTACGAATCGAGCATACTTATGTGCATTCTTGATTACACATGCGGTGCTTCACTCATGCATTGTTATGTCATACATATATTATATTAAATTTGCTGACCTTTGCAAAAATATTACATTACGTAACCCTTTTTGCATGATCGAGCTCTTACTGGGGAGTATTTTATTCGGCTTTGGCTTGTCGTAGGTAAATAATTCTTTTCTTTACTTTCTATCCGAGAATTTTCTTCAGTTGATTTTGTTTTAATTTTAAATTATGATTTAAATTTTGCCACGCAATAGTAAAATGAGTATTAATTTAACAATATTGAATTCCGACATTTGCCGTTTTATAATATATTAAATTGTTGTCAATTTTGTGTACAAAATGAAGAGGTATTTTAGGATTCAGCGTGGGAATTGATTGACTATTTATTGAAATATACAACAGATGACTCATGCAACCAAGATATTGTATATTTTTAAAGTTTGATAGACGTGTCATTTGTAAATTAACAAATACATATTTAATCTGAAAATATTTCTAAACCGACAGGCGACATTTTTCAATAAATACATACAACTTTAATTCTTGTTTTTAAATAACTTATGAGCTGCTACAACTATTTTTTAATAAATATGAAACACAACATTGTATGAAACTCTTTAGTAACGAATGAATTTTTGCCCTAAGATGAACCTTATCGCAGAAAATCTTGTAGCGCAATTGCTGTGTTATGCTTTTATTATAACCATACTTACAACGATCACATTTTCATTGTCATTATTTTTGCGTTTGCTATCAGAGCTGTCAACACCATTAGACTTTTGTCCTTTCAGTTGTTGGGTCACTCGTTCGTATTCAAACCCTTCCTATCTCCCTTTACTTAATTTTGAAAATGGGATAGTATATATAATATATACATGAAAATATCCAAGCACTGATATCAATGTTTCTTTCCGTCAATACTCTCATTAAAGATGTCGAGCGACTGACTTACAACTAGTTCTAGTAAAAAACGACCGTTGAGATACTCAATTAAAAAACTATAAAGCTAAAAGATTTATTTTTTTATTTTCGTAGTACTCTCAATGCAACTGATAGTATTGAAGTAGTGACATGATAATGTAAGATCACTCAACAGAAAAAAAACAGATTCACAATTCGCTAATCACGTTATAAAGGAATCACATAATATAAATTCAAACTCAGCGCTTAAGTGTTTGCATCTTTGTAGTAAGAATCGCAGGATGACCGCTTTGGAACAGCTGGAAATCAATAGAAATCAACTATCACAAAGGATTCTTAACGAACAAACTAAGATATGTCTATCGCTATTGCTTAACCATCTGCAGTGTGCTTCTTTGTTTCTGTAATAGAGATCTGTAAGTTATTGATATAGCCGCCTTTTTAGTGCCATTTACAATTTTTAGTTTTATTGCGAGCAAGAAACAAGCTAGGTCGTTAAAACAGGAGATAAGATGTATTGTGTACCTTTTCTACACAGCTATATATAGATAAGCAAATGTTCGTTTAAGCATAGTTCTGACGATGGCGTGAGCCGAAATAGCTATCAACTATATTTAAAAAAATAATTTTGTATAACTAAAGTACATTGCTATTTTTTCACCTTGTTATAAAGGAGTTCTACCAATTCAATCAATAACATGCTATTTTTCTGACAATTTGAATTTTATAATTTGAATATATTTTATTTTGATCGCGTTGTATTTCAAAACGGGCTCTTATACGCATTCTGCTTTTGCCGTTTTTGTTATAATGGTCATTTTTATACGCTCGATTTCAACATACGTCTCTGAGGTGAAGGTAGACTGCTGGAAGAATAGAACGGTATAACGAGGCTGCCTGTTGTGGCGCGATCGATATATTTCTTCCCGTCGCGTCCCTCCTGACTTTGGTACAGGAAGCTCCGGCCGATTTCGAAATGAAACTAATTCAGTGGCGGGACGTGGGTGAACTCAATTCGACTACCTAAGTTGACGCATCGTCATCTTTTGTCAGTGTAGTACTGCAGGAAAGGAGACATTCTGATTGTTATAAATCACTGTTTCAAACAAAACTGAAGCAATCAACCGGAAAATTAACCACGCAATAGTACTGACAGTCTACTGAGAAAAAAATGAAATTTATTATACGGTTTTTTTTTATCTTTATATCACACAATTGTTTTTTGACATTACATATTTATTGCCAGCAAAATTTTTAAAGACATCTAGGAAATGTGATAGCACATTATCATTTTTTTTAAATAATTAAAACACATTTTTAGTACTTATTTCCACAATATATATTTTTGATCAGGACTGGTTTTACTCATCGCGAGCCTTATCAGTTGAATAAAATTTCAAATTTGAATTGTTACAATTTTGCACGATTCAAATTTTATATTGAATTTCCATCAAGCACCTTCAGTCGATATCATAAATTATATGAATAAAATATGATTTTACTTTTTTAAATATCATACTTTTTCACCAAAAAGTAACAGTTAAAAATCTTAAAAAATACATTATCAATTGTCGATTGTAAGATATAAAAATATCTCTTAATATCTTAATAATATTACATTAATCCAATATTTAAAATGATAACCATTTTATATTGAACTAATGGTATATGCAGATGGACTAAGATACACCGACACAAAAATATTAGCGCCTCAGAGACGTCAGAATTTTCAGATGAAAAATATTTTGTCCTCCAGGATCAATTAATTTGTATGATTTCTGATCGCTATATTGCCATGCTTTTCTTTCTGGTAGTTACGTTAAAATCTTGTTACATTAATATTGCCGATGACCTGTTTTTCACCCATCTGGCTCGTTATTCGCAATGCTTAATTAAGTTTAACAGGTTTATTATTCAGATGTTCGCGCTATGTTCAGTATTTGTCACTAATCAGTCGTCAGAAAATTGTGTACACTATTGATTTATAACTGCCGCCTCTGTAACGTAATACCGCGAGATTGACCCCGCGATATTTGACATGGAATATGATCTGCCAATTTAAAAAATATTACACCAACAGCTTGTTTATTATTGTAGTTTAAAAAAACGTTACTTGTCAAGCCAGTAGAGAGGCGTGAATATGTAGAAAGTCGACATATATTAATCAAAATTTTGACAGACACTTATTTCTAATATTTTTAGTGAGTTAAATTGTACTTAGGCCCTATTCTTTTTATAACTCTTTAAATCAAAGTTGATGTGATAATCTATTGCTTCCTTTGTAAAATATTTATTATATATGATTTTAAAGCACCTTCGACGTGTGCCGAATATAAAACAAAGTTAATGATAGCGAATCAATTCACGGACAATCACTTCCCTTCAGGAAATTTGACTTAATTTTATTCAATTTGAAGCAAAAAGAATTTGATTTTCCGGATTTATTATTTGGACGCTTTGTTTCTTATAATTTAATCACCTCGGCGCTTGACCGTCCCAGATAAGCACTATTGTTTCCACGGATTTACGTACATAGTTCTTTTAAATATTAGTCCGAACCGCGAACTCAAATCTTACCTCTTCTTATAATAATCATATAAAAACGATCTAATATTTTAATATTTGACAAGTAAAAAAAAAACCAAGACGGCTTTTAAAAAATCCACTGAAATTATTTTGATAATTCAAACGCTATTTTAAATAATAAAAACACATTTTTAGTACTTATTTCCACAATATATTTTTTGATCAGGACCGGTTTCGCTCATCGCGAGCATTATCAACTGATCAGTTGATAATGCTCGCGATATCCGAAACCAGTCCTGATCAAAAAATATATTGTGGAAATAAGTACTAAAAAATGTGTTTTTATTATTTAAAATATCATGCCTTTCCATCAAGAAGTGACGGTTAACACCTTAAAAGTGAATTCAAACGCTATTGAAGTTGATGTGCTTGTGTAAAATGGGCTTTAAATTTACACAAAAAAAAAACATTAGAAGTCTATAAAAATTAGCTGCGATCTGTTTGTCATGTTTAGTAGACTTCGTGTGTATGACGTTCCAGGACTCATAAAGAAAGCGTTACATGTACAATAAGTTTATGATACTATTGTTATAACTTTAAGTATATAAGTGCTCAATGATACCACATATTGAGTTATCAAACCCTCATAGTGGTATAACAATGTTTGACCTCTGAAGCCTATTTATAAATTAGTTCTCATCACGATTGTTAACAATCTACTTGAGTATCTGTAGCGAATGGTCATTTAACCTCTGAGGGATTGATCTTATTTGATCTCATTGTGCCCTATGTAACGCATAATGACTTGGGCATTTTTTTCATTGAGTAGGCATATAAAAAAATATTCAGCTAGGTACGATTTTTGCTAAAGATATATATCTATTAAATTGTTTTCAATGAATAGTTTCCACGCCGTATAATTAACTCCTCTGTGTTAATTATTATTAGATCAATATTATTAAATTGGCTTTAGCTGCAATTTAGTTTTTGTCTTGGTGTCTGTTTTTTCCTGTAATTAATACCTTTGGCATATAGACAGCGTTAACTGTTTATCGTGCGTCAGTTATGTTGCATCCGTGTGATAGAATGTCTGAAGATGCCGAAAGGCGAAAACCGGGTCGTTAGTGACAAAACATGTGGAATCGTAAAAATTCATAGCAATTCTTTTTGTAATGTTTTTTTTGTTTGTATTATTTGTAAGAATGTAAGAGTAAGTAATGAATGAAAGGATGTAAGAGAATGTAAGCTTCTGGTAGCATTTATAGCAGAGAAAATTATCAAAGATTACCAACGTATAAAAACGATGTCTCAAAATTATGATTATTAAACCGAGCAATTTTATCAATCGATTTAATTTTACGCCTAGTATTGAGGTTATTTTATTGACTACAACATATCTGCGTTTTTGGATCGTTCCACTGATAGATTATATTTGTCGATATAATCACTTATTGAAATCTTACGTTTGCTACGGTTGTGGCAGAATCGATAAAACAATATTATTGGTTGAATTGGTGTTTATTATGTATGCTATACTTAGTATTTCGAGATCTCAGACGTAACACTCAAAATTATCAGATAACAGATTGGCAACTAAGTAATTGCGGATTTTTTTTAGAAAATCAAAGACAATTTTTTCATGGAACTAAATAACTTTATTCTGTAATACATTGCCCATTTTGATCAATGACCTTTTGCCATCTTTCAGGAAGCATCATAATCCCATGTTCATAAAACTTCTGGTTTTTATTAGCAAAAAACTGAATCAAGTACGATTTAACATCATCTTCATTATTGAACTTTTTACCAATCAAGGAGTTTTGTAAAGATCGAAACAAAAAGTAATCAGATGGTGCAAGGTCAGGACTATATGGTGGATGTGGCAAAACATCCCAACCAAGCTCCAATAATTTTTCCCGAGTGGCCAAAGATGTGTGTGGCCTTGCATTGTCTTGATGGAATACAACACCTGTTCGATTTGTCAATTCGGGCCGCTTTTCTTCAACTGCATTGTTTAATTTCGTTAGTTGTTCAATGTAGACATCAGAATTGATCGTTCGGTTGGGTGGTAAGAGTTCAAAGTAGACGATTCCTTTATAATCCCACCAAACTGATAACAAAACCTTCTTTTGATGAATATCAGCTTTTGATGTTGCTTGAGCTGGTTCACCTGGCCTGCTCCACGTTCTTTTCCGCATGATATTGTTGTAAACAACCCATTTTTCATCGCCAGTTATCAGTCGTTTTAAAAATGGATCATTTTCATTACGTTTCTTTAGTAAATCGCAGCTGTTAATGCGTTGCGTTAAATGCGTTTTCTTTCAGTTCGTGAGGAACCCATGTATCGAGTTTTTGAACATAGCCAAGTTGTTTTAAGTGATTTTCAATGCATGTATGTGATACACGAAGCTTCTCTGCGATCTCACGTGTTGTACTGTGACGATCCGAATCGATGATTGCGTTGATTTGGTCGTCATCAACTTCAACTGGACGACTAGAGCGTTGTTCATCTTTGAGTGAAAAATCACCAGAACGATATTTGGCAAACCAATTTTCACACTGCCATTCTTTTAAGGCTTCGTCACCATAAACAGCACATAACTTTTTGTGAGCTTGCGATGCGTTTTTCCCTTTGCGGAAATAAAAAAGCAAAATATGACGAAAATGTTCCTTTTGATTTTCCATTTTTCAACGAACGCCAAACGAACTACGCAACCGATCAAAAAAACGTTTACTGATTGACAGTTGAATTGTCAACTATCCAATAACAAAATGTGTTTACATTTGGACTACGTCGCAAACCTAAAAATTCAACTGGAGCCATCTATGAGTGAAATCCGCAATTACTTAGTTGCCAACCCAATAGATCTATTAGTTCTTGTGAACACAATATTTTGCCATTTCATATTGATCATAGTCTTAAAACATCTATTACGCACCGATGCCTTGCCCAATAGAAACCGTGTAATATATTATATTTGGCTACATTTAGTTGTTAATATACTAATACACTATTCATTATACATTCAAGAGTGTTTCAAAACACGTGCTATAAATGTAGTGTTTAGTGTATGTTTACTTTACGTCCATTTTCGTGTTAATGATTAGTTTCTCTAGTGTTTTGGAATGCAAACTAAACCCCTCTTGCAAAAATAAACAAAATCGAAATCTGTCTAGTCATCATTGTTTATTTTTTCATTATAGGCCGAGAGCCATGTCTAAATTAAATATACTTGTATTCTACTACTATATTAGAAAATGACGTCAAGCTATATTGTTATTGAAAAAGACTCATAAATTAGAAAGAGTATTATGTCTGTTGTTTTGAGATGAATGATTTTTATACATATTTGATTGAGTTGGCTTTAACATTATCGATCTGCGTTATTAAAATTTATGCAATCGTTTTGTATTGTATTCTCTCTGAATGGTCAACGCTATTTATTGGGCGCCCGTTCCACTCTGTTTCAGGGTTATCGTTACGAATTCCTGAATGCCACAAAACTTTCATGCAATGAATTTTCAATAGATTTTATTTCTAGCGCATGAATGAATGTCAGTGATCTTTATATTTCTTGATATCAAAAAAAGAATCAACTCGCTAAAAGTCATTCCGAATCTTGAGGTTGAATGAGTGAATAAAAATAGTTTTCATCAAAAACTTCTACATCGTTAAAACTCTGATGCACTCAAACTGCCAGTTCGAGTCAGTTCGAGTAATCCGTAAGGCGAAACCCGGGTCGCGAGCGTCTAAAATGTATTTTAGTTCTACAAATTGTTTTGCTATTTTTTCACCTTGTTATAATGGAGTTCTACCAAGTAAATGCCAATTCAATCGACATACTCTCAGTTAATATCTAAAAAATCTACGTATTAATTTCTTTAGATTTTTATATGCTACGCATTAGGACACAGATAAAAACTAATTTAAAAGCTTAGACTTTTTTCCTTAGGTCAATAGAAAAATATAAAAATACAATTGATGTCCATTAAGATAATTTCACAACATAACATACATCCATGCTCTTGATTTCTAATTAATTTAGTTTTTTACACTGAACCATGCTCGTCGTCGAAAATAATTTGGTTATTGTTACATATTGAATACAATTTATTGCGAACCTATACAAAAAGTGTCCGGTTTTCAACATCTGTAAATTGTGCAAATTTTATAGAGCGAATCATTTTTTTTTAAAATTACATTTGAATTCCATTGCAACGTTAGAAAGAATGCTTTCATAGATATATTTCGAAACAATGCAACCATTAAATCGCCAACACTGAAAAACAAATGAAAATCTTTTCTCTCTATGACAAATGAATACAAATTACGTTTTCGCGTGTTGCTTACATTTCTTTTTTAAAGCTTTTAATCTCGTAAATCTTGATCTAGGAATTATAATCGACTGAATTATTGTACCTCATAATATATTATCAGGTTGCATGATACGAAATCTCAAATTTCTTTTGTTTATGACGCCACATTGCTTTTTTGATTGTTTATGAAAGATGGCGAGCTATTACTTTTTAATGATTTTAAATGGCTGTAGATCTACTTGATCAAATTAAAACTAGATGGGGTAAAATGTTCGTTTAATAGTATTTTTTTTAGTATAAATTATCGTTGTTTTACTCATATATCATAATGAATAACACTGAAGTTTTATAAAGAATGATAAGATTTTATTTATCGTTGTCACGCATTAGACTAGTAATCGTAAATAAGAGATAATTTGTAGATGATTTGTAAATGATTTCAGTCCTCGGATGCGTTGTCAACTTATTCCAGATATGGCCAATTCCTTAAATTTTGACTTTAGGTAAGGGTAGGGCAAGACTTGTAGTATGTGTAAAAGAGAGTTTAACCAATTAGTTCTCGTAGAAATTTTCCCATTACGATACCACATAGTGGTAGTGATATATATGATCACATCTTGTTTGCTCGATTCCATTGATTTTTTTTTCGATTCCTACGTATTATTATTCCCATGCATACGCTATGCCAACGCCACCAAAATTTCAGCAGAAAAAACTAAGAATTTATGTTAACCTCGCTAAAATTGTTCGCTTTAAAAGAATATGTTGCAAAACAACTCTTTGTAAGATACACGCGTTGCATCCTCATATCAAAGATTAAAGAGGGCTTTGCGGTTCCCTCTTGCCCGCATCTATAAAAGAAAACATTCATTGCGAGTCTCTCAAAATCCAGTCACAACGAATAAAAATTACCACGTAAACGCCATTTTCAATAAAAATATGTGTAAAACCATAATATAACAATATCATTGAATTCAAAGTTCTTTATTTACTCATTATGGACTTCGGTTGGTTTTATTTGTGATTAAAAATTTATCGATATTTAAATATAAGACGCCATTAACATTCTATTTGTAAACTTTTTTACTTAATTTAAATATGTTTTCTATGATGGCCTTAAATTATTTTCTGAATTCTTGAACCATTAGTTTTGTACACCTAGTTGTTATTAACTCTCAATTTGTATAAATATTGTATGTTCTTATTTGTATTGTTTCTTGGTTTCGATCTTCATATTATGAAATTATGGAAATATTACTAAAAATTGTGTTTAATTTATATTAGTAAAATATCTTGTCACCAAAAAGTAACAGAATTAAATATTATCAATGAGTTGTAACTATGGTCTTTTTCACGCAATCATATAAATGCATGACTAAAAAGAGTTTCTGAATACGACATGTAATATAATTTCTAAGAAAATATAATACATCGTCTAAATTTCCTCCGTAATCGGAAACTAAGAGGTGTTTCCCTTCCTATATTTATTTACCCATAAACTTTACAGGTACGGTAGTTGAGTTGTAACGATATTGCACATTCGTTTATGGGCTCGGCTTCCGGTGCCGAGAAACACAGTTGAGACAAATAATCTTTGAAACCTTGAACTGGCACCTTATTTCTTTGCTATTTATTTTTTTCTTGGGTAATTTTAACCCGGTGAAAAAAATAGCAATGTATTTTAGTTCTACAAAATTATTTAAAAAAAAATATAGTTGATAGCTATTTCGGGTCACGCCATCGTCAGAACTATATAGTTCTATATATAGTTTTGACGATGGCGTGAGCCGAAATAGCTATCAACTATATATTTTTTTTAAATAATTTTGTAGAACTAAAATACATTGCTATTTTTTTCACCGTGTTATAATGGAGTTCTACCAAGTGAATGCCAATTCAATCAATAAATTTTAACCCCTTTAACGCCAGATGGTTTCTCCGTCAATATACTGAAACAGACAAGCGTATTTGATATTATTTTAAACCATCTTTTTTAAATATTGTCTGTTACTAATTTGTAACGATTTCATCTATAGCATCATAACATAATACGTTTCACACACAATATATAAGCTAAATGTGTTCATAAAAAAGTTCAATTTGAGAACGAATTGAATGCCTATATAAATTTTAAGTATTACAAAAATCTTTTGTATTATTTCCATAATTTTACATTTTTCAAATCAGAACCCGTTTTGCTCATCGCTGAAACTAGCGATTAGCGAAACCGGTCTTAAGTTATAAGTCTTAAGTTATCATCTTAAAACCTATATATTTGTATTAAAAATATAAGGACAGTTTTTCGCCACCTTCAAATAAAAGGGTTTAATGGTGTGACATTTTTATAAAAAAAATGATTTGTCTCAACCCTCGTCAAACAGGTATAAAAATATCGCATGAACAAGAATATTCGTTTTACAGTTATTATTGCAAGGCCCCAATGCAAAGTAGCAAGCTATCTACTTTCGTCTACTTCCAGTGGCTGTGCTATATTTAGCGGACTCGGCTCTCTTTTTTCTTTTTTAATGAATACCATGCATGCAGAGTAAATTTTACGGCGCCCTTCACACATTCACGAGTGTACTTCTAAAAAAAACCATAATGGATCAAATGCATCACGCCACCTCTATATCCACTTTTATAATCCGCGGATAATCATAAAACGATTCACTTAGAAGTAATAATTCAGGCGTTTTCATTTTGAGGCCCACTCCAATATGATGTCGGTCAATATTCTTTTGTCATTCATTCTGTGGTTTATTTATTAAGATCACATTTTTCCCGGTTAGTGATTGTATTAGCATCTGATTATTTAATCATTATAAATACGATCTCGATAATAACTGAGTTTTATCGTTGCGAATAAATATCATGTTAACGAACCTACTATTAAAAATCACTGATAATAAATTACGGCAACGTTTTTTTTTAACTTATATAGAATAATAATTTTATTTGTTATAAGAAGTATAAGAAGAAATTCTCAATTATGTCTTCCATCTAGCACAACTTCTCTAAGTCATTACACCCTTGAATTTATAAAGGGAAGAAGAAAAAAAATTGAAACCATTTTTTCACTTGCTTTGTGAGTATTTTTGTCCTCTAGTGGAGGTATTTGTTGAATCATATTTTACTTAGGTATTACTTAGGTAACAATTTATTTTACTGAAATGGTAAGTCTGGTAAAAAATTTCAACCGAACATGAATCTATACAACATCCATAATCATGAACTTGCACGCTCTAACATCGTAACCTATATATAATACATATTGTGCACGATAAATTATAATGTATTTATTTTGTTTACTGGGTAATTTCAGCGGCAAAAAACATTTCATCTCTCGAATATGTATATTTCATTTATATCTAGTACAGCCACACTTTTCATTTTTCAACATATGATCGCACATGCGATAAAATTCAATAGAAATAAAAGTATTTAAAATTCAATATTATTTTATATTTTGTGTTTATTCAAAGAATAAAAATCGCACTGTTATACAACATCACAGATATTTAAAATTATCTCTATTCAATAAATACTTTTTCGATATTTTTAACGCGCAAGAAATGATATGAGAATATGCGCTATATTATTTTTACATTTGTTAAATGTTTTTAATTGTTTTAAGTGCATCAGTAGTGACTGTACAACGCATATAAATATTGTCTATTATCTTGAATTGTTCTATGTGCAGTCCAAAAATTGCACGTATGAAGGAAGTGTTGCGGTTCATTGGGATAACGATTTACTATACCTGCCGTCATGCTGTCCAACTAGCCTACGATATTTCCTCTGGGGTTTTTACGGTCTGCGAATTAAATTTGACGGATTTGTCTGTCATTAAAAAGGTTGTTCACTTGCGCAGTGAACTTTGTATTCCAAAAGCAAAATTGGATGGAGTTTTAGGCACCTTGCCAAAATGCCTTTCAAGTGAATTATTTATTGAAGTTACAACACCAGATAGATGTGAATCTACAAAAAAGAAAACGTTCCATAGAAAAACAGCATGCCACAATGATCGTTGTCGTATTATTCTAATTTGAAGATTTCATGACTATTAAACGGTTAACCTTCTCACTGCTAACGTCTTGACTATTGGGAATGCTGATATCAATACATCAAATTGACATTTAAAGTATAATAAAGGTAACTACGGTAAATCTTTGGTTTTTGCATTAAAATATAGCCTCAATTGGATTATCTTCATAATTCTGTATATTGATTGAATTGGCACTTACTTGGTAGAATTCCATTAATAAAACGGTGGAAAAATAACAATGTATTTTAGTTCTACAAAATTTATAAGATATATAGTTGATAGCTATTTCGGCATACGCCTTCATCAGAACTATTACAAAGCTACTGTTTTTTTTATACATTAAGGAGTTGGAATATGTTTACGTAACTCAGCAGGAAACGGGTTGAATATTCAAAAACACATTTTTCTTCACATGTTGCGAATAGGTTTTTTCTCACTTGTTCTACATAAATAGTATTTATAGATACATAGTTTTTATTTTATTCAGAAAAATCAATATTATTTTACAATATTTTTTCTTGTGCTATAAGATAAGATGGCTTTATTGCATTTAAAAAAAAATAGTTAAAAATTGATGTTTATAGATTAAAAAGTTATGATTATCATTACCGTTTTATGAGTTGTGTTAATTGTTCAACTAATAAAAAAAAGAAATTCATGCACTAAGATGGATAACGTTAAAATTAATACTTGATTTACTATCATTTGTGACGGTGATTTACTTATTTAATACTATTGTTCTAAAATATTTATTATTTACTGATAAATTTCGATGCAACTGTGAAATGAAATGAACTGAATCAAAAATAATATTGGATATCGGTGCATAGCTCGTAACATCCAGTCTAAAAAATCTGAAAAAGAGGAATGAAAAATGCACACAATTAACATATATAAGCTTGGAAGATTTTCTATTTACTATTCGGTTAATCATACAATATTCGTAATGGATAGCTTTCAAAATAGTTTATGGTAAAATGCTCCGCTTTCGATATCATCATTTTGGTGAAAACAATTTCACATTATAATATATTCTAAAAAGATACAAACGTACAGTACTTTAAGTATGATGATCGTCAATTATTTTTTATTTTGCATTTTTGTGTGATGAGCCACTAACGCTTAGCGGCCGAATAATATCTCTTTTGAACAGACGCATTGTTTGGGAAACGTGTCCGAAATGATGCGTTATTTTTATTCAAAGCATAGAAACATCAAACACTTAGCATTAGATGACGCCGGATATCCTTGATAATATGATGATGAAGCATCAAATTAAAATTCAACCGAGCCCTCATCAAAGCCGTCATAGTTCCTTATAAGCTAGTGGGTGTTAGACATTGGTGTCGTAAATATAAAATGGCTACATGCGGTCGGTTAGTTTGTTTTTGTAATCAAATTCTTCGCGCGCATATTATTTGAATATCGAATTTTGTGTCGCTTTTGGTTATATTGCTTTATTTTGTTGCCTACCATAAATGAGATTTATCTTTCGCGAACGCGTTTAAAACGCAAAATACATTAAAGTTCAAAGTCAACGTATTTATCTAAAATTTATTAACTAGCCAATGCTCTTTTTCGATTTCAATATGAAATGCTTTATCGGAAATCCTATTGAATATTTTAGTCAAGATCGTTCAATAAATGATGGTAAACCTTGTGCTATATTAAAAAAAATACATTTTTAAATTTTTTTTGCAAAAAAAAATCGTTGGTGTAAATTTTTGCATAAAGTGATTATTTTATTTGTAAGAATACCTTGAATAAAAATGAAAACTGCCCTTGAATTTTAAATAGAAAAATCTTATTAAAATGTATAGATACAAGGCCTTAAAAGATGTTTAGATAACAGTTACGTAGAAGAATTGGTTATTTTCATAATAATTATATTTTGTTTTAGTGTTCACAATAAAATAAATACTTTTTTATTCAAAACCATAAATAATTATGTATGTATTATAATTCTATTTTAGATCAATAATCTAATACTTTTCAGAAATATGCCACCCAAAACATGTGGTGTTCTTATAGTAGAAACACATTTTTTTCACGACTGACTCATTTTGGTCAAATTCAAGATTAGTTAATTCTATATTTTTAAGTAAAAATGAAGCTTTCGTATAATCATTTTGCGATTAGCCAATAGTATTTTATTACAAGACGAATGTCGCAAGTTTGCTTTCCATTTAAAATTACACATTTTTTTATTGATCTTTGATTAATATTCTGGTCTGATCGAATCTTTATTTTGGGTCGTTAATATCCGCCGCTAATCGCCACACGAAATTTCTTTTAATTTGGTATTAACCTGATAGTGCTTATCGTAGATTTATATTAAGCCTTTACATAAATAAATAAATTTACTCAAGTATGTTAATGGTTCCACAAAATCGCTTAACACTCTAGTGCGCCCTTTTTTAAACACGCTTAATTAAACTTAACGATTTAATGACCACCGTTGGGTCCAGCTGCCATCAGTTCCAATAAATTGTCAGTATTAAATAAACAGTAATGACCTTATCCACAAAGAGCGTAGCATAATTTTAGTTAGAAAAATCTTTCAAATTTTATATGTTAAATCCTTTTGCGAGCCGACTGCCTAAACTTCCTGTTTTTCTCTTATCGATTTTGGTTCACGAATTTTAAGCCCGTATTAACACACTCAAGCAACCGGTCCCGCGTTCGCGCGGAAATTGTCGCAATCGGTTGACGAATGGTCCCGCGTTCGTGCGGATTTCGTCTCGCGCTGCATCTTTACGTCTGCTGGTCGAACACATGACACATGTGGATATTTTTTTTAAATTTACGACTTAGAACTATTTTGTTTATTGTTCTACATGTCTTTCATTCTATTTCTCCGAAATTTATAGCTCCAAATCGTCCTTGAAGTATTTTTACAATATTTGCCAGCTCCAAAAGTTTCCTATAATTACTCTTGGACTGTAAAAAATTATGTTTTTTTGTTTATCACAGCTCGGTAATAAACTTTCATTGCTTACTTATCATACAAAGAAGCATTATTGATAAAATTTAAGTGATTATAAATAGTACTAGAATATTATTACTCATGATTAGGCATTAGTAATAATATTCTATTACTTCTGACTTATTATTATTATTATTATTATTATTAGGCAGTCTGTAGTGGTAAATAATATTTAAATGTTTATAAAAATGAATAATAATAAATGTCTCAACATGTTTTTTTAGTAAATGAAATATTTCATATCTCATTGTGCCTCCTGTTCCTGTCGTAAATCACTGACGGATGAATGGTAAACGCCTACCATAGGGTACAGACCCTAATTCTCGGAAGTGTAACAACTCTCGATAAATATTTTGTGTCGATGACTTTTTCGTATTTTATTATTTGAATATATTATCATTGCATAAGGCGTAATCCCTAAAAATATCTTCACAAAATCATGATAGTAAAGGTACAAGGACCTATAGTATATGATTGATTATCAACATATCGATAGCCAATAACCATTCTGTTTTGAGTGACTTATGTAGAATGGTTTAGTTGAGGCAACCCGACAGAGACCATTTTTGACGAAAAGCAATAAAACTCTTGAGTTATTAGACAGAATGGTTTCATTCATTACGTAAAAAAATACGTGAAACATGTTTCTCGAATATTTACGACTTGAGATCCAATGATTGTGAAATTGTAGGATGTCGAGTATGTATTGTTATTTATTATATAATTAAAACTAAACTATAGCATGAACCCGCAATATTTTAAATATTTCAAATTAAAAATATGTTTAGTGCCATTTACCTAATTGACAAAATTAAAAAAACAGATGTTTATATTCGGCTTAGAAATATGCTGAAATTATGACATAATCAGATCGTTTTTTTTTATTTAGTCGATGATGACCAAATACCACACATAATTTCTTTGAAAATTTCAAAAATTATATTGTTTGGCTCTCAAGTTGTGCCGAAAAACGCCCGCTTTCGGCTAGTCTATTTTTCGAGACTCCCGACAACCGAGTGATATGAGAATATAACAGAAACAAATAAACATATCCACAGTTTGAGAAACTCCACATATAATAAACACACAATAATGTGTAACATGGTGTAGGATTTCTAAAGAATTTGACATTCCTTTGTGGGTTTATATGAGTGTTAAAAGATATTTTTTTTTTGATTTTTATGAAAAAAATATAATTGAATCATGGATTTGTAGCTTGATAATTTTATTTTTAAGCCATTTGTTTTTAAATTACATATATAATACTATACTCTACACAATATTTCTTATTTTATTGAATTCACTCAACCGAGTAAAGAGTTATAAGCATAATTCCTAATGTCGCGAAAAATAGCAAAGTATCGAAAAATGTGCAGTGATAGGCGTTTTTTCTGCGCGAAATGTGCGGTTGCTTGATTGTTAAGTTGGCTTTTTACTTCAATTATGCCATTACACCGTACATCACCTAATCGATCATTGAGAACGGCGTATAAAGAGAATGTATTGATATGTAAAATCCTAATGGAACGTATCTTTAAAGTATATATTTTACAAAATAACATTCTGATAAAGCGCTAATTTTTTTACACAAAATAATGATACAAAACTAGAGTAGACAGGTTGATAATCGGTCTCGCTATGACTTGTTTTTAGGACCTGATTAAAGGAAGGAAATTTTAAAAATCACATACATTTTTTTCTTTCAAATACATATTTATTTATGGTCTTGGAATTCGTGAATTTCGCAATAAAAAATAACGATGTTGATCATTCGGTGACACGCCCAGATTATTGTCAGAGGGGAAGAAGTGAATAATACTACAAATTCGAACTGAAATAATTTATTGAATATAAAAACCCTAAAAGGTCGTCTATCCAATTTATATGTATAAAATTATTTCGTGGATTTCTATCCGCCCGGTAGTTGTAGTAATTTGTAATGGGAAACTCAGCGTCTGGTTCACGTCGTGCAACGAGCATCGCCACAACCTTATTACGGCGACGTAAACCCCTAACCCCTAACCCCGAGAGCCTGTGTTGAACCTCCCTTGAATATTCACGTTCGCAATATCAACTGCCAAGCACCTCGTCTCGTCGGTTAGGCTATTCAAAGATTATCGATATAGCAGGCGTCTTGTTAAGCATTTTTTAGTATTAATATGAAATAAATAAATTCGACTGTAACACAATGTTGTTTTGTATACAAGTATTATATCATAATACGACCGCCAAATCAAACGGGGTCTTTTACGGAAATTAATGTGTTAATATATGAAGCCATCAAAAATATGGATAAAATTTGCAATCGATTTTATATCCGCTAATTTTTGATTGGAATGCTTGGATGTTTATCCTTATCACAATTTTTTTTTGTACCGACTAAACTGCGGATTTTAGGGAATGCACATATGGGACTTCAATATCATTGAATGTGACAACACAACCGGTATACTGCCTATCTTTAATTGTATATTAAAATGTCTACGGAAACAATAATATCCTATTAAATCATGTAAGATATATATTCGGAGGTCACCAATACGATGATAATTTCTAAATAAAAAAGTCTGTGCCTAAAATATCTAAAAATATCTTTAGTACTGCCCCGTGCTATTAATTCAATTTAATTCATCGCATAGAAAGAATTATCTACACATTTTATTAAATTGATCACATAATTAAAATTCCTTTTTCTATCTATAAATCTAATTTCTCCATTTTATCTCTATTCACACACACAAACGAGAAACTACCATCGCGCTTCTTTATACGTTGGTCTTTCATATTCCCGCTGAACCGATAACGGTTGATTACTGAATTCAATAGAATTCTGTGGGTGATATGTTTTTATTGGATATCTATGAAGCAAATTAAATTAAATTAAACATTTAAACTAACAATCGAACATTTATGTCCAATAAACGATTTACCCGTTGAATTTAATAATAATGGTAAATAACAAAATATTGTGTCTAATGATTTATGAGTTAAATTACTGATATACTGATAAATATTCTAAGTTATATAATAAGTACCCACAATTTTATCTTATTTATAATTATTATCTCTGCAATGTATAATTTTATTATGTTATTATTGAATCAATTTAACGAAGATTACACTTAAAGTGATAATAGAGAAGATAATTTTTCCATTTATCGACTGAATGCTATGCTGAAAATTGTATTTTCAGCATTAACAAGATGTATAGTAAACATGTTTTTTACGCGGGTCACAGCATAATAAACTATACCGAAATAATTATTTCAATTTATGAATAAAACTATTCTAGTTGACTCTCGGCTATTGCGTTTCGGATTCTGTCAAAAAGGCAAGCTTTAAATGTTTGTTTCTTATTTTTTCAAAATGTACAGGCAATATTTTAAACTAATAGACGATGGAACCTACCTTTTTGTATGTGTTTAATGCACAGCAAGAATAGTGTTTTGTTTTTCATAAAAATTATTAAGGACATACAAAATTAATATACTTAAATATGATCCAATTTAATTATCTTTTCGATCTGATCTGGACTGGGATGATTTTCAAGTTTAATTGTCACAACGCTTAAATCGGGTTCTGATCATACTTCTATTATTTGTTAAATCAATCTAAAAAAATCGTTATAATAACTGTTAAATATGTTAATTTTTATTACAAGTAAGATCTGTCATATGTATATGTTCAGTGTGACAGTTATACAATACTTATGTCAGTGACATTAACCAGCCACTACTTACGTAAATACTAAAAGCTCACAATTCAATTCGGTTTCGTAAATAGAACTTGCATGGGTTTTGCGTGTACACGAATTACGAAAATACCAGTTCCCGTCGAATATATGTATTACACATCCGGTGTGTCTCTGATGCTGGGTTTCCGTTCTTCAATAATATATTATAACGGAGCTTTTTTTACGAGAGTTGGTGAATTAATGAAATTTTCTCCTAATATGGTGATTTTATTAATGAGTGCTCAGTGATTTAAATAGCTTCGACTTGTATGAGCTACTTTTATTGAAATTTCGTTGAGCTGAAAAGCTTTTTCTTATGAGTATTAAATCAATTTTTATGGAGAGAAATTGAATTAAAAATTTCTCTAAAATCTGTATTTTTTGCCAGAAGATGGATATTTTCATGTTAATTTAAAATTACTAAGTGTGACTGATATGTATTTCATCTGAAATTTGATGTACATTCTTTTTCTTAATTATTTAACAAACTTTTATCAAAATAATGGGAGATTTTGAAAGTTGGCCCAAAATGTAGGTAGAAGGATTCACTTTAAGGTATTTTAACGTCTTGGTGGAAAGGCATTATATATATAATATTAAAAACACATTTTTAGTGTTATCTTTTCGTATTGTTATCGCGAGCGTTACCAATTGATAGATAATAGATTAAGTGTTTATTGAGATTGTAATATTTTCAATATCAGAATTTGAAAGAGTTATCCAAAGAAATTGTTCATAAAATATATGATTTATAATAAATATCAATCGCCGTGGTTTCCCGAACCCCTACTTCAAATTCATTCAGTAGACGATGCAATCTCTTCCCGATACAAAAGAAAAAGTCGTCGAAATAATTGGTTTCTTCCGCCGGGAAATTTTTAAATGTCTGCTCAAGACGAGTAATCGTTTCATTCCCTAAACCCTTCCATCGAAGTGCTTAGGCAGGTAGGTAGGTAGGTATACAGGTTCTCTATTACATCGGAAATAATTTTATGATTTATATGGACAATTTGTTGATTGATATTTTTTGTGGTTGCATGAAATATAACGCATAACATTTAGGGTCAGATATTAGTATGTTTTGCAGTTGTATACACGTTAATGTCGGTAATGGACGGATAAAATTATAATTTGAGATATTTTATGAATTAATTTCTGTTGGTCATTGATCCTTATGAACACTTCTTATTGTGGTCTTTTTCATTGGATATTGTTTATAATTGTTATTTTTCTATTAAGGTTGAACGTTATTATTACTAAATACTTTATTGAAATTATTGAAAATTAATTAAGATATCGGTTTGGCTTTTAGTGTTAATATATTTTCTTAATTTGTGTTTTATCTCATCTGAGTTCTATTAAGCTAATCCCTATTCAAATTTGAATTGTGGAACCATTGTCATGTTTATTCTATTACTGATAATGATAAAATATATGAAGATGCCGAAAAGCGAAACCCGGGTCGATAGTGACAAAACCTTTGGAAATTTTCAATAATTACAATTTTATATTCAAATTCCACTAAGAACCCACAGTCAACATTGTAAATCAAATACCTAATTGATAAATTATTTGTTTACATATTCGCAGTTAAACTTTCAACATCATGTTATCAATACTCTCTGTATGAATGATTTTCCTACGAATTATTAACATAAAAAATTGCTCTTCTGTGTAATGTTATCATTCGATTTTTCGGTCTAACGCAGATTTGCCAGTACAAAAGTAAGATATCCAAGTCATTTATGCATAGTAATTTCATGGCCATCCAATGCACCTAGCACTACTGTCTGTGACACTTTTAAGTGCTTAAACGAATTTACGTGTTTACCGCGAATTAATACTTCTTCGTTGTTTCTAATTTATTTATAAACGTATAATTGCTATGGCTGTTTAACTATTGTGCATGAGCAATCTGCCAAAAGCGCGGAGCGAAACGACGAGGCCGTCAACCCTATCGGCACATTAATAATTCTAATGCAAATTAAAGAGCATCCAATTCATTAATATTCACATTCTCTACTTCCTTATTTCCTATTTTCAATGTCTTGTTATCCGAGCATTGACATTCAGTTATACTCGTGATGACAGTAGTGAAAGAAAAACGTGTCGAACGCCATATCGTAATTATCCTTACTTATAAACACTTAGCTGTAATAGTGAGTTGACTGGCAGTACAGTTTGGTTTACTATTTACAATAAACACATCGCCTTTACTTGTATAAGAATCGTTTATATTATGGACACACTGTTGATAAGTCTGATGCATTTCATATAGATTAACTTCAGGACAAACAAGAGCCATTTGCCTATTCATAAACAGTACCATTCCAATATGCATTATATTTGATTCTGAATTTGTATCTGTCTTAACTTATATGTAATAAGCAAGTATAAGTTCTAATATATACATATTTTACTCTATAAATATATTAAATACTGGGTTAAGATTCTAGGTATTCATCCCTTGTACATTTACAATTCGAATAAAACATTAATCCTTTGGTGGCCGAAAGCCGATATATCGGATCTCACAGAATATCGGGAAAATGACAGACCCTTCGTTATAGCATCGTCACATAAATAATGCGTCTGACTTCGCATTTTTTTTTTCAAAAGTCTGGCAACTAAAGGGTTAAAAATAATGATTAACACTATCAGCCCCGGCCAAAATTTTGCAAACCTAGCCCCTATGCTCGGCCCATTTTTGAAAGAATGGCGTATTTCTTAAGTGTTTATTAAAAGTGTTATAACTATGTTAATATAAGATATAATCAAATGAAATTTTTTGAGATGCTTAACGACATTATGATAATTACCACAAGATCGGTTAAATTGTCAACACTTCCCCATATGTAGAGCTACACTTTGTTGTTTACACATGTACCGAACCTCACTTAATTTGTTGGTTTGCACACACTTCGCAAGCCCTATAGGGGCTATTTTTTTTTGTGTTGCCGGTATAGGAATCAAAATCTGTTTTTTTATATCTCCAAACAATCTGTTTTATGAATATTGCAAAAAATTTCCTCGGAATGGACTCGGTGCCACTTATCGTCTACAGGAGAGGGAATGTTGGTGTCGTGTATTGCACGTGAAACGATTGTTTTTAGATTGTGTAAACCAATAATTTCATGAATTATAAAACTAATTGAATGGCCGATTTGAAATGGTTCGAGTCTTGGCAATAAGAAAACATTACAATTCTCTATCTAATACTTTGTTTAATGTCCCTAATTTTTCTTTTTTCGACGGGTCGGTCTATCACGTCAAAACACGGTTCCGGGATTCGATGAGTTAAAAACCGCGAATCGGATGCAGGATATAATTTTCAAAATAAAATTGTGTGCATATTTTTTTAACACTTAACTGATAATATAAGATAAAATTCGTGTGGGAAAAATATTCTCATTGTCTGATAAAAGATTAGAGATATGCTGAAAAGAAATATTCAACTATCTCTAGACAAGTGAACCGCACGTTATCTGTTCAAAACTGATGTTTCGAAATCGTTGCAAAACTCAAGAGGCACCCAATGGCAGTAAAAAATTAAAAAATATTATTTTTATCATAAAACTTTCATTTAGGCACAACTATATCACATTATATTAAAATGTGGTGAATATTATAATAATTTCGGTCCAATTAATGGATACCAATGACGCTTTAAATCCGTTGTCGATCCGCTGAAATTAGTTAAATTAAGACGTTATGTCTTCTTCTGTTACAAATTTGTTTCATCTCAAGAATGTTTTTTCTTTTGTTTACCGGCTTTATTATTTATCAGTGGCAGTAATTCTTAATAAAATAAAATTTGATACCAACAATATTAAACCATTTACTTATTGAAGACAATCACCAAATCAAACATCTAGATAGTTTTTCAATGCTATCAACTAATCACAGCCGCGATTTTTCTTTTTAAATAACAAATCAATGTATGTTGGTAATTCAATACGAAAGATTTTAGTTACAATTCTAAATGTATTCTAGATTGTAGGCATGTATGATATAATGTTACGACTTAGTAAGATTGCGGCCATTAATTAATTAATTATACTACCAAGATAATAATTCAAAACATGTGTTTTGATAATTGTTATTTGTTGAGATGATTATACCATGCATATTGTAGCGTCCTGAATACCATTCAATAAGCTTCAAATAAAATATCTAGATTGTTTTTAAGTAGGTTTATTGAATAGTCGACTTATATAAGTGAGCTCGTTATAAATTGTTTATTTATACATTACACCATTTTAAATACTTGCTGTATTTTCTTCTTGAATAATATTTTTGTTTATTTGTCAAAAATGGATACTATTTCAAATATTATATTTATGACGTATTGATGTTAATCAGTAGAATATATTTTATAGTGCATATTGTGTATAACAAAATATTCACTTATTATTGCAAGTATTATATAATGTATAGTTCTTCATGTATGATTTAAAAAAACTCTGACGGTGGCGCCACGCTGAAAAGTTGTGAACTATTGTATATATCTCGTTAAATTATATAAATTTGTTTTCCATTTTATCTTACCACGTTCCCTGCTTAGCTATATGAAATATACTCAAGCAACTTGATATATTTTTTTCCTATAATGCATACATATCAGACTACATTTTAACACAATAATTATCATTGAAGTGATAGTTTAATCACTCATATATTTTTGAGTAGCATTTACTCAATCATATACTGCGATAAACCGTTGATACGTCAGCAGTCAACGGTTTAATACGCTTTTTGTCAAAGGATATTTGAAAATAAACTCTCCAATTAAGCAGCTATTTTATAGCAAAAAAAGTATATTTAACGCAATTTTTAAATAACTCCAATACTTCCTCGACCTTATATTAACTTGATAAACAAATTCGGTGGTGGTGTATTCACACTTTAAATCCGAGACTGCTTAAAATAGCAATTAATTGCAGGCCCGTCACCGTCTTATTTCCCAATTCTTCCATCCCTCGTTGTCCGATCGAAACAAAGCGTTAATCCTTAAGAATTTGAGTCTCGGCGGAAACAATTTATTCACTTGACAAATAAATTTTAAATACTTGATATTTTCGAAGATAAGATGGAGTTGAGTACATTTTCTCCTCGGCAAAAATATTATAGACACTTATTTCTGGCTTTTTTCACAGTATTTTAACGAACCACGACCACTCATAAAGTTATACTCTTATCGTTTTATTTGATATTATGAAAATGACAAATTATTTATTGTAATATTAAAATGTTATTAAAATTATTAGTGTTCATTGCTTTTGTAAAGTAAAACGATAAATTTATTGAAATCTCAGTCACATATAGATATATAATAATTGATTGAGCTCGCGATGAGCGAAACCGGAATTGATCTTAAGAATATAAAATTTTAGAAATGGGACTAAACATTTTATTTTTATTATATAAATAAAATAACGTTCTATTGAGAAGTGACAGTTGACACATTAAAAGTGATATCGTAATCATTTGCCATAACATAGATAATATAGTTAACCAAGTAAGCATAGACAAAATCTTGTTAAACACATTGAAATCGTATTCATATGAACTCACTCTCGTCCACGTGTATTATGTCGACTTACGATACGATATTTTTGAAACTTGCTCTAACACGGCATCGCCATTATCAAGATGGCACTACACTTTAGAACGTAGCTTCCCAACCTGGGAGTCGCCAACTTATACGGTCAACTAAAAAAATATTTTCTTTGTATGCTTTTGGATTGTATGGGGGGTCGAGGGTCACATGGATTTTATGAAAAGAAGTCGCCACCCGAAAAAGGTTGGGAACCTATGCTTTAGAAGAACAAACAATTCATATTCAGGACTTCTCCAAAGATCAACAGAAAAATAAAATTTAACATTATCAAGAATGTCAGAATTTTAATTTTGATTACAAATTTAAAAAAAGAAATATTTATTATTCATGCGAAGAATATTTATATCAGAATTCGAGGAAATTCACCGTTTATTACTTTTCACAAATTTTGACTGCTTATTTTGCTTATGCTTATCTTGTGCTTATTTTGACAATGTTATTTTTTTACTCATTATATGGGGGTACCGACATGAAAGAGAATAATTTTAAAAAGAATAATAATCATCTTGTCATAATTCAATGTATGCTGTACTGTATCTATTCAATAACATTTATGTAAATATAAATATTAAACTGTAGATATTGTGCGAGTATGTGCTTTCGTTTCATTTATAAGCCTTGCAAAAATAAATTATTAAAAAAAAAAACCAGATGTCGGTACAGCTTGTTGCCAAATATCTTTGCGCTCACCTGTTCTTATGTTCTTATGCTACATTGTTGAATGTAAAAAGCTTGGGACAGTTCAAATTTTTGATATTTTGTTAATATTAACGAGTAACGAGATCTTGTAGTGAACACATGGCTCGTGTTGTACATCATACCAACATTATGGTGCGATGCTAAATTTAAAAATAACCGTTAAAATTCATGAGAGCTTGCTGTTAATGGATGGAATCTGTCAACATTCGCCATTTTAATTTCAAGGTTTAATTAATAACTGACAAAATTATAACTAAAAATACTCTCATGTTCGTGACTTTTTCAGCCCACAACTGTCAAGTAATTGTGCAATTATGTACATATACGATTTTGAGATGAAGCGTAGTTCGGCCTATAGTTGAAATATCTGTCAAAAACAATGAAATTTATAAAAAAAAAATTAGAGCTTAAATCCAAATAAAATTTAACATTCATAATTTATTGATTAAATTAGCATTAACTTGGCAGAATCCATTTAAAACATCTAGCTATAGATTTTATAGAACTAAAAATGCATGGCTATTTTTTCACCGTGTTACATTTTATACATATATAAACAATATACTATACATTCAGCCCCCAAAAAGGGCCACGAAAAAATAAATCAACTGATTTTCATGTTATGTTTTTTTTAATGAAGATTTTTTTTGCGTGATTTACGAGAAGTGAATAATGTATTAAAAAAATGATTTCTATGGAGAAGATGTTCCCGCATTCGAAATTCAAACCTGCACAGACGATAACGATGAGATTCACTTTTTCGCCAACAGGTTACCAGCACCAATTTGGCGCTCAATGAATTTTAATGAATCGTACAAACAACCAGTGCGCCAATTCATTTCAATTCTAATCACGGCAGTTGATGCTCAGAGCTGCGTCATTTTTGAATTCATTACAGCTGACAAGAGCTTATTTGCCGTTGATGATATGAGTATTATTATTATTATACAATAATACGTTGGTATCACATATTTGAATGTGGCAGTTATTTGATGTTTTAAATAATTCGTCAGTGTTGCAATAAATCAAATGCATGTTCCGCCATAATTATTCAATCATTACCGGGATAAATAATAAAACTTAAAAGGAAGTGCATTTTTGTCCACATGACACCATATGAATACATTAAAAAATATAAATGCATCAATTAATCATAATTGACAAATAATATCTGTCAATCAAATTTTTAAAATTATTAATAAAAACATTGACCAACATTTAGTATTCATCATAGATAAGATACAAGAGCAACTGAGTAAAAAGGATTTTGTTAAGATATATCCAGTAAGAGTATCTCAATAAGTCACAAATGTTGACTGTGCTTATTTTGCTTATCTTGTGCTTATTTGGACAACGTTGTTTTTTTTACACATTATATGGGGGTACCAATATGAAAGAGAATAATTTTAAAAAGAATAATAATTATTCAAAATTTACATTTTTATCTTTGGTACTCGTTCAATTTTTGATTTATAATAAATAAACTTTTATTTCATTTTGATTGGTTGCTATGTTCTAGAAACTACTATATAAATCTAAAATAGTTTCATTTCTATAAATTAGAAATATTTACGTGAAAAATTCTAACGTAGCTTTTATCATAAAATTATGAATACTAAAATGTTCATCTATCGCAGATATAATATATTATATACAGTGTTTTTTGATTTTCTTTTCTTTTCTTTACTTTTCGATGCGATTATTCAGTATCGTTGTCTAGGATTATCGTAAAAGTACCGCAAAGAAAATCAATTCAAATATTGAAATAACTTGTTCATTTTCTTGGACAGTGTTATTTCATAAGCTTGGAAATAAATATCCGCGGAAAGTGAATCAGGTGTTTTCAATTTTTGTCAAAATATTATTTATTAAAAATTTTCACTAATCGGCGTCAAATTATCAGGCATATATTTACAGCAAAATTATGATTCGATTGCAATTGATGATTATTTTCTTTTAATTTTGGAAAATCATATAAAACGATGCGTTTTAAAAAATAATATAGATGACGGAGGTATGCATATGTCTTTAAAAGTATTTTGTGTATTTATATTTGAATGAATCACTTTTTTATCGTATCGAAATAAATTATAGTCAAGGAATATTATCAAACTTATGTATTGTATATGATCAAATATCTAGCGTTTTCATTATTAGTAACGCTTTGCGCGGTATTTATCTATTAATATTATTACAACTCCAACTTTTCAATCATTATTGTTTATAATATGTAAATCCTCCATTTTTTTCAAGATCAAGATTGGAAGTACTTTCTTTTTGTTTTTATGGCTATTAATTATTTATATAGATTATTCTTCCTTTTTTAATTACAGGGAACATAAAAACTATGTTTCCCTTATTATCATTTTTCGTCATTTGCGTGTGACTTTCACAGTTTTCGTTGTATTCGTGCATATTTCAAACATTATGATTCTGGTTTTAGACTGGGTGTATAAATTTCATAATATATACATTATGTACACATCTGGATTCTCCAAAAAGATCAAATAATAAAATGTCTGAATATCTAAATTTATGTGCTAGAGATTGAGAAAAAATACTCCACTAGGGCAAATATCTCAAAGAGACAATACACACATTTGCAGAATGCCGTCTCTAAATCATGAGTTTATTGGATCCTTTGATTCGAGTTGTAACACTTCATAACATAATAAATACCTCAAGATATAATTCTAATCGGATTTATTGATTGAATTGGCATTCACTTGGTAGAACTCCATTATAACACGAACTAAAATACATTGCTAATTTTTTTCACCGTGTTCTAATCGGATTCTCCACGAGTTATTGTTTTTCTTGCTCTGTCTATTTAACACTCGAACTGTCAGAACAGGAAAGCTTAGCGAATCTCTCTTAGATTATATAATAAAAAAAAGTTTTTTATAAATTAAAACTCAAATCCGACTCACTTAATTACAATGGCGTACTTTTTATGGCCCGAAGAATACTATTTATAAATTTCCCTTCAATATCAAAACAACTGTTTTAGACAGATAATCGCTTTCAAATCATGTAAATGTCAAGGCTGAGTCATCAACCAGACCGCGCCGTATATTTTTCGTCTCATCTTTCAAATCATTTTTATAAGATTTATTTTTTTAAACCATCTTTGGAATTTTCTCACATCCAATATGTCATCGTAAATACTGCAAATATTCCTTGTAGCAAACTTTGCTTTTTGTTTCATGAACAGCATGTCAATCTGCAAGGACACTATCTATCTCGCATTGTTTGCGACACAAGTAAAAGCATAATTTATTATTGAATTGGCATTCACTTGGTAGAACTCCATTATTCACGGTGAAAAAATAGCAATGTATTTATTATTATGAATTTTTATTGAAATATAATATATTATTTCCAGTTATGGAAATTTTACTTTCTCAATTCATTGAAACTAGATAAAGTTGAACCAACTTTATATATTAGGTGTAGTAAAAAGTCCTGTCGTTTTTTTAAATGAAACTCAAAGTGTTTTTATAGTATTTTTTCAATTTTTATTTATAAAAAGTAATCTCCCTGTCTATCTATAACCTTCTGCTACCTATTAGACAAGTCTAAAATCCATTTAGTAAAAAACTCTACTGATTTGGAATTAAAATAGTCGGAAATAGCGTTTTTAACGTCATTTTTTGTTAAAATTTTTTTATCCCTAAAAGTTTTTTATATTAAATGGAATCACTGGTAATCCGATTGTGTAGATCTGCTAAATAAGGTGGATGCAATAAAGTTTTCCCATCCAACTCCTGGATTTTTTCCCAGGTCATATTCGCCACATGCGGTCGCGCGTTTTCGTTTTGCAGTTTATCGTTGCGTCCATTCATCCTGCCCGGCCTCTTTCTTGTCAAAGCTGCACTTAATTTGTTTAATTGGTTACAGGTTACTTGTGCCGTCATAGTTTCACCAAATTTTAACACTTCATAATGAATTATTCCTTTGAAATCCCTCCAAACACAAAGTAAGAGTTTTTTTTGGGTGTAAACCAGTTCAAGGGGTCGGAATTGGTTGTTGTCGACGATTTAGATATTGTTTTTTCTTCGATATATTCGTATATAACACCAATTTTAATCTGAGATAATCAGGCTTAGAAAAAAGGTCGTAAAGTTTGTTTTTTTGCAGCAATTGGCACGCGCTTAGTCGCTGCGCCTTTTCCGATCGCTCAACGCGTGTGGCGCCCAAATTCCTACTTTTCGAATTTTTCCGAGCCTTTTCAGGTACTTTTGTTTTATGGATCATTTAGTACCGACTATATTGGACAATTCCTTTTTTGTTAGCATAGGAATTTTTTCGATTTCAGCTTTCAGGGTGACTTCATCCACTGTATGAGGTCGTCCACTTCGAGGGTAATTTTGAATGCTTAAATTGCCAAATTAAATTTTTAAAACCATCTCTGACATTTTCGAACCTTTAACACATCTCCATAAACGTCGCAAATGTCTTTAGTGGCGACGACTGCACTGTTCTGGGCGTAATATTGAAAAGGCATGCAACCGGGCAGATATTCTTATGAAAGGCAAAGGTCGATCATTCTGTTTGGGGCGAATGAACCTTTTTTTTCTTTACGGAACGTAACTTGAGATGTCACACAACACGAAAAAAAAATATTATGACATCTTATTTAACCAAAGGCCCGAAGCCGTCCGATTTTAAGATACGCGATTGAAAAAAACGTCAGGACTTTTTACTACACCTAATATTTTAGTTCTACAAAAGAATCTTTGTAGTAAGGGTCGCAGGATGATGGCTTTGGGACAGCTGGAAATCAATAGATATCAACTATCACAAAGGACTCTTTACGAACAAACTAATATATGTCGATCACCATTACTTTACCCTCTGGTGGGTGCTTCTTTGTTTCTGTAATAGACCATTTCCGTGCCATATGTAAACTTCTTGATATAGCCGCTTTTTTAGGTTCATTTACAATTTTTACTTTTATTGCGAGCAAGAAACAACCTAGGTCGTTAAAACAGGAGAGAAGATGTATTGTTTACCTTTTCTACACAGCTATATAGATAAGCAAATGTTCGTTTAAGCATAGTTCTGACGATGCGTGTGCCGAAATAGCTACTATAATGCTATAATAGAACTAAAATACATTGCTATTTTTTTCACCATGTTATAAAAGAATAATTATTTTTGTATAAAGAAAGATTACTTGGTTTCGCAATAAAATACAACCCAAAACACGTGTCCAATGGTCACTGTAGAAAAATATTTTTACAATCACGTGCGAAAAAAGCGATACTAATTATAGTATATTGTGAGAGATGCAGATCGCAATAGAGTTTAATGAAAATAATTTCCATTGGGAATGTTGCCTAACACTTTGATAAACTGCGGTTAAACTGATGTTGATGAGTAATTCGCACGTTATTTCGAGCCCGTTTGCTATCGCTCCTTTTTTGCGTGTTGAATTAATTAATTTAAAAATGTCGTATCTCTGTGAAATAAATGCCACTAACCTTTTAATACTCCTCGTATATGGACGCTATACGTTAGTTTGTTAGAACATACATGCATGTTGATTTACTGCTTACTAGTGTCTAGTTACATATGGCATGTGAACGCTACTTATTAAAAAAATGAAGCCAGAGTTTTTCATTATAACATAACAAATTTAACATATGTAATATTACGAACCATATATTTAATTTAATAAGCAATATTATATAATAATAATCATTACTAAGATTAAATATTTTTTGTAAATTGTGTTATTTTTGTAAAAATCAATTTTAATTACTAATTTATGGCATCGACTGAAGGTGCTTGATGGAATTTCAATATAAAATTTGGATTGTTAAAATTTTGTAAGATTCCACATGTTTTTTTATTAACGACCCAAGTTTCGCCTTCCGGCATATTCATGCGTTCTATCACACATATGCAACGTTCCAGGAATTGTGGCATCCGTGTGATAGTACATAGTAAACATAGTGAACCTTACAAAGTTTAAACAATTTAAATTTAGTGAATATAACTTAACCATATTAGATCTGAAATAATATATTTGATAAAAATGAAGCCAATTTAATTTGTTGAAATGTTTATTAACCGGGTCTCTGCCTCAAGCGAGTTTATTCGCTCTACAATTCCGTGTTTAAGGGGCCGTCCATACAAAATGAGCGAATTAATACGCTCTACTTTATACTTGATTTACAAGTCACCAATACCTCTCTTAAATAATTAAATTTAATTTGCATATAGTGACATCTTTTGAGATCGTGTTGTAATACTTGAACTCAAAGGATATTGAATTTAATCTGTAATACATCGATTTTTTGACATCGACTTATTTTTTCCGTGTACGGCCATATTAATCCTTCCAGGCATAGAATCGGTTTAATGAATAAAATGAAAAAATGTATTATATATTTATATATATACAACATTGTGAATTGAAAAAATAAAAACTCAAGTCATCTTAACCAGTGAAAATAAACTATTTTAGGTTTGGACACTGGTAAATATTTTACACTGCCAATTAGAGACCGCGCATTACTTTGTTTTCGAATAAGTTAGAAATATGTAGTAAATAAACGCAAACGTATTTTTTTGTATAAATGTACGTTAATGCATAAATCTTCGCAATAGTTTAGATTTTGATTATACAATAGTAAAAAAAAGATTTTGCTGAGGATTCATACTTGTTATTTTACATATCATAAATGGGATTTTTAGTTGAACGCGAACTATCTACCGATCTCCTGTGGCCCATAGCTGTGGTCCGACATTTGAGTAGCACTAATCTAAACTATCTACAGCAGTGTCACTTAAATGCCGGCCCGTGGACCAGTAAAGGGCCGCGGGTGAGGCACAGCCTGTCGGCGATCAGCCAGTTAAATATTCAATACATATAAAATAAACTTTTCATTACGCATGGATATTAGAATACCTGTCACAGAATAGCACAGAATAATATCTTCTGGTTCGCAAACCATTTTTTTTTAGTATAAGAAGATAATCTCTCTTTTCCGTCAATCAATAATTACAATATTCAGAATATTCATTTTTTAATAAATAATCAAACGCTGTAATTCGTGAATATTTATTAGATAAAAGCGGCCTTTATTTCAAAAACAACCTCAACAGTAAAAAATCATTGCCAAAATTGAAATTTATTTTTTATTATGCACTTTGACTACTGTTTTGTAACGTGTCATTTTTCAAAAACTTGCGTTTAGCTTTTTTACCATATTATTTTAGTCATATCGATTTGTCATTTTTTTATCTGGTCATCTTAAAAGCGATACAAAATATCCGGTATGGCATACCTAAATTACTGAGAGATATCCAACGTCTTTTGTCATGTCATTAAATATATGTTTTTTTTATTTTTTTTTATTTTTTTCGTCGCCTCCATTCACTTGTTTATTCGACAACACACACTGTTATACATTTTTATGTATACGAATGTGTGTTGATCTTTCACAGTGTAGAAAGAACACTATTCAAAAGAATAAAATGACATCAGCTTACTTCGCGTGCATCATCTTGAAGTCAACGATACGCGGCGTCAACATTGTATCCTCGAAATTAATTTGATGGCCGCCGTGGTTTTTTTACATCCTGCAACGGCATTTATAATCTTGTTAAATTGGATTCGCCAAAATAAGCGTATTATTATTTTTACTAATAGAAGAATTTTAAATTCAATTCTTCTATTGGTACAACTTGGCCGAGACACTCAAAACATATTGTCTGGTACACTTGTTAACTGAAACTGTCGTATAAAATTAAATAATGACATATGTGAAGTATGTGAAGAGTTACTGATTGGCCCATTAGGATCGAAGAAACGTATTAGGTTATTTTTGGAAGTAAGAATTGAAATAACCAAAGGTCACGAAAGTCACCAAACGGATCAAGTAATATTATATATATATTTAAGTAATAGCTGACTATATTTTAAAGTTAATGGTAAAGTCAGCAAGCTTTTACTTCATCCAGGTAAATATATATAGCATGTGAAACAGTGATCAACAAAGGTTTGTTAGTCATAGATGAACCACTAAATGTGGTAAGATATAAATATATATACATACATCAATGTATGTGTGTGTGTTTGTCCTTAGTGCATTACTACACCATTCATCCGATCGATGTAAAACTTTATAAATTTCTTGAGTACACCTGTTAAAAATTTCCTTACTTTGGTTCGCAGAAACGTGTGACGGGTCAGCTGGTTGTTTTATAGAATTTATGATGAAATCACCTTTTTGATAGTGATTGATTTCTGGAGAAGAAAAATTAGTACTTGTAAAGAAATCAGCATTATGACTATAGTATTCTAAAATAATTTTTTCACTTAATAATTTTTTTCTATATTTTGAAATATTATATATTGTTTTTTTTCTCGGGGTGGTTATAATATATTCGCATATAACTTTAAGTTAACGTGTTTGTTAAAGTGAACTTTTGATGAAAATTATAACTTAGTCCATTTTGTTTCGCACGCTTTTGTGGGTGACAAAATTTCTTCGTTACCAGCATATCCGTGAAAAACTCCGACCGTTTTATTGCGTTTATTTGTATACGTGTCAGCGCGTGACACTTTTCCGACCATTCTTCGGCGCCATCACTGCACATCAAAACATTTTTTTCCATATCCGAAACATTCTAATTTTTTACTCTTCTGCGTATATAATATTTCACCAACATGACACGATATCTTATTTTTTTTCAATGATCGTAAAACCTTTTAAAAAAAGCATGTAAGTAAATTGTTTTTAACCTATGTGAAATTATAGCTCCCTACACTGTTTTCGACGTTTAATTATAAATTATATTTGATAAAATTTACTTTCCCCGTGAAGCCATTAATATATCTCTAGCGAAACACCATTCAGGAAACTGTACGGACATGCGTTAGAATTAAAATTTTAAATGTGACAATGTACATATAAATCATCACAGAAAGCAGGCATGGGTTTAAGGTTCTCATGCTATGTTATTTTTAAGAATATCTTTTCGTGTTAAACACATAATAATACTATATAAACAACAGTTCAAAAGCTGTTATTTATATAGTAAATTCTACTTATCTTTAGTACATAAGTAATAAAAGTCTTCATATCCATGCTGACCACTTTTGTCTATACAGTCTGTTACCCATATAGTCCATGCGTGAATCCGCCGCTTGTAACAAACTAAGAATAATTATTGTATCTACTTGATGTAATGTATACCACTTGCTTCGTGTATTTAGCAAACCAAAACTTAAGAAATTTGTAAGCCATAAATATTTTTGGTGTCAATTACTCGTACACATATCTTGTTTCTCTTGAAAGCACTTTTTGTCATTTCTTATTCCCTGTTTTTGAACAATAAAGCTCCAATTGTTTTGCAAGAAATAAGAAACAATATTTTCTTTTTCAAAATAAGAACACGTTTTCTAAGGAAACAGGAAGACTGCTTTGAACATAGCCATTAGAAAAAAATCCCAACTTCATCACTGACGCCCAGTAGCAGATTTATTTTATTTATTGAATTGGTATTTACTTGGTCAACCTCCATTATAACAAGGTGAAAAAATAGCAATCTACAAAATTTATAAGATATATAGTTAATAGCTATTTCGGCATTCACTTTCATCAGAATTACCTAAACCAGATATTTTACAAAAAAAATAAAAATCATTGTTTATATGTGGAAAATAATTACGCATTTTACTCATATGCTCCAATTACATTGCATCAAAAGTTGAATGACGAAACGAAATGTGTTTATGTAAAATCGTCATTATGATTGACATATCAATTAATTAATTATTGCGCGTATCGAATTTATTTCACCGCCCGTCAATCCGTTCTATTTATGTTCACGTAGCCATGTTTTATTTTCCTGACAATCACATTTGAGATCTGTCAAGAGCACTGTACTTTTTTAATGCATTAATTTAAGGTTTTATTGCGTTAGATGTATTTTTTTCGTTTGTCACGGGTTCACGCTCACGGCTACTGTCCCACGGTATTAGCATGCAGGCTTTGTGCGTGTGCTATTACTACGTAGGTGACACAACTAGAAGATTGACGACTTCGTGACATTCCAGGTTTTAGTGGGAAGGTGGAGTCGTGTTACGAAGATCGCACGCTGGACTTATTTTATTCATCACGGCAATAATCATTATGAATGATGCATAAATAATAACACATCTATGTGGTTTAGAATCACAGTGTAGAATCTACAAGGCTTGGTTCATTATTTTGAGATAAGTTGAGTGTATCTATTACAGTCAAGACATTCAAATCGGATCAACGTTTTTTTTTGAAGGAAGCAAATGTAAATCTTATAAATATTTTCAATTTGATGATAAGATCTGGTAATTTTATTTACAATGCTTTTTAAATTGCCATAATAACACGCAAACTAATTATGTATCCTATGTTTGTTAGATGTGTTTTGGTCTAAGGTATTTTCAGAATGCAGTTTCAATTTTAAGATCATTGTTTTATTAATTTATTTTTTGCAATATTTATGCTAAATTTAAGCTTTTAGAAGCTACGGTTTGTGTCGCTAGAATTTAATATTGAAAGCTATTGGAATCAAGCTTTCATGCGCGGCCACAGGGGTTTTGCTTCTACCACTAACAAAGTCATAGTAAAAATATTGACATTTAAAAAAAGTGTTTTTTTACAAATTAATTTGTAAAATTTGTAATGTTTTCAATTTGATTGAATACACCTGACTTGTTCAGCATTCAGCCTGGTTGTTTCTCCTAAACGACTCACAAAAGCTATTTTTTAGTAAATGCAAGTGCTATTTTTATCACACCTCCAAACATTTTTTTTACGACAACGAGACTTTTCTATAGTACCGCTGATGTTTATAATGCAGCCACAGTAACATTTTACGTAAGAACCATTATTGTTGGTGCTATGCTAAAACTGCCAACATCATACGGAATGAACCATACTATGATGTAATAATTACGTATTTCGGCTTAGGTAAAACAAAATTTAATTTTCCGTTTTACTCACGTGGGAATTCCGAATGTGGAATTTGCTTAATTTAAATCTAATACTTCGCGTGAAATGCTTAAAATTCGAATGAGATAAAACTGAAATAGCAAATACATAGTGCAATTATATTTTCAACACTTGCGAAAGTATGAATTTATTTATGTGATCAATTCAAAATCCTTTTCTGCAAAGTATAAGTCAAAATAAATAATTTTAGTCAAGCGTGCGTTTGTAAAAATATACTACACCGAAAACAAATGGTCTCTTAAATTATCAAGTACAACGCCATCGAAACGAATCGTCTTCTACGAACCAAAAAGCTTTGTATATTCTGCAGGTCGGCGATCGGACACGTCTCGTACTGAACACCTGGTGTTATGCTTTTTCTATGCACTTTACCTGGGAGCTTTATAAAGCTTTTTGTTAAATTTCAATGAACCATGATTATTTACTATTGACAAACACAAAAGACGAATGTACTGGTACATTTGAAAAGATTCTCGATATCCATAATTTAAAAATACCTACATAATATGTATATTATAATTAGAACAGTACTGTTGATACAGCATGGACCCAGCGTTATTTTGTGGGAACCGATTTATTATATTTGGTTGTTTAATTTTGCTTTCGAAAATATTCCTTGTTTTAACGAAATGTAATATTGTTGACAATTTTTGTCATAAATGAATTTAAAATAAGGTTAAGTGATTAGTCTATTGGTATTTTTTTACGTTTTTTATCCACCTAGTTGTGAAAAGAAGTGTTCGAAATCGCAATGGAAATATTAATACATTTAATGAATAATGAGGTAAAATATCGAATGTCTATGTTTAGTTCCACTAGAATAAATTAAAAAATATTATCAGAAATGAAGTGGTGTAAAAATTCGATCAATACAATATAATGTAATATAGTATTTCTTCACTTCCTATCCGATACTAAAAGAATTGGAATTAAGCAATGATGAGTATAGTCAATTATTTGTCGATGTATAGTAAATTTATTTGAATAATAAATATTAGAAAATTTAACATAGGTTGATTTAGGAAATACACATCTTTTTTTTCGTGGGCCATATATGGCACAGAAAGTGATATAAATCCTCAGAATTAGAAGTCAGTAGAATAAAATTTATAGATGTATGGTTTCGATATAACTAGTGATGGTAAAGTTTTTTTACCCAGGCGATTTAGCAGGTCCCCTGATTGTTGATACTAAGGTATCAACGCGCCGGCGCATTGCAGCTGTCGTCCGAGTGGACCAATAGGAGTTCGGCATCTTTAAAAACATCTGTTCTCGGACGAATATCCGCCCGCCGTTTTTCAATATTATTAAAAGGTATTTCGTTGCACACAGGTGCCGTAATCTGTGCGTAGGTATAAACCTTCATGCCAATCCACAAAAGGTAGTTTACATCACGAAAATATTATAAATAACTCATTAGATATATCCCATTAGAATGAATGTAGAATAATATTATGATTGGATAAAAAAAAACAAGAATGAACTATCTGAGTTACTTATGAAGTGGATATATGTCGTTTTCTGTCATAACAGTATACATAAAAGATTCAAGTACCATTATACTACATAATTTGACACGTATCATTAAATTGCATATGGAAAAAACACATGGGTTAAATAAAATAAAACAATAAAAAACAGGCACTATATGTTACATCTATCGCATAAAATACACGCTTCAGTTTTATTTCATTATTCCATCGGATTTTTTTATAAATTCTGCTACATAGTTTTTGGCATATGAACGGAAAGAATATTTTAATGTGTGGATGGTGAATCATGTTTCGAAATGCGAGGAAACTAGAGTTCTATACAAGGATAATTCAAAAACCCCAGTCGACACTCGATCCTTAGGCTACGTAAGGTAAAGGCAGACGACATATAAAGGATAGTCCTAAGGGACAGTAGTGAGACCAGTCGTATACCTAAATAGACTGTAGAGTCAGCCAAACCAACGCAATGTCTAAATTTATAATGGAATAAATAATATTGTAATACTTGATTCTTTATTACCATAGCAGTTAAATTTTATTAGATAATAATGACAACAACAGATTTTGCAGCTTTAGATGTCACGCAACTGTCATAAAAAATATGTAGTAATGATAGTTCATGTTTTGTAAATCGAGCTGTCGTAGAGAGCAATCTAGCAAAAAGTATGCCGATCTGCCCACATGTTATTTTATTATGTGCCTTATCCATTCATTTAGTGGAATTTCCTAATACGAATCGAAGCGTGGAGTAGTGCTGTTAACGGATTAATTGTTTAGCTTTTATTGCATACAGTTGCATTTGATGCCGAATTCTTATTGTGAAACACACTATTAAATTGTACAAGCAGAAAGGGTGTGTGGCAATTTGTACATACGCAAAGCATTCGATTTCGAACAATGATATAGTTTTGAGGCAATCTTAGTTCATAAACAAATACAATATTAAAAAAAAAACTTCTACAATTGACGTTACATTGTTTTTTAGATGCTTTATTTTGTTACGATAAAAGTGGTAAAATTCTTCCAAGACATACTTAACACACTTACACTTTTTTTAATGTTCAATAGATTCAGTGGACCATTTGTGTAAAGTTATATTTAATTTAAAATACTCTTTATAATTTATTGATTCGTAATAAATCATAACAGCCATCTCGTCCAATATTAAAGCTTATTGATAAAGCCGCCTGTTTTGTTTTATTTACATTTTCATTTTTTTTAGTTTTATTGCCAGCAGGAAATAAGCTTGGTCGTTAAAACAGAAGAGAAGATGTATTGTGTACCTTTTATACACAGCTATATATAGATAAGCAAATGTACGTTTAAACATAGTTCCGACGATGGCGTGAGCCGAAATAGCTATCAACTATATCATTTGCATATTTTCTTATTTATTTGCTTTATAAAATTTCATTTAATTTACTTTCTTGTCTATCATCATTTGACTTGAAATATGTTTTGAAAATCATCTGCATCTTCTGTGTTGATTCTTATACCACAAGGATTGAACAAACTAAAAAAGACAAAAATGATAGGGAGACAGAAACCAACCTGGAATGGAGAACCTTTTCTTGTTGGGGGCTTCATTGAAAAAACGTCATTGCATGCACTTCAAAATGTATACTAGAAAACAAAACAACTATACCATTCACATATACTTTAAATTAATATAAACAAAAGGATCTCACTTAATGCATTTAAATTTTTTGAAATAGGCGAGGGGGATTGCTTTTGCCGAATTACTTGTTCTACAGATACGATTTCGTGCGTTTCTTAGAAAATATAAAGACATTCTTTTATGTTTTAAAGACAGCGGGCACGATTTGTGTGAATCACAATAATGGTGATCGGTTGCAGTTCGTAGTATCATTAAATGTTATGTGTATTGAATAGTGCTTACCCACACAAATATCTTTCATTCTCCAAAATAGAATCACTGATAGAAAATTTTTCGCAATCAACACTGCAGAGGAAGCGAAATGATTGCGTTTGTTTCTACGCATCCCACAAATTTACTTCCTTGATGTTTGTATACACTAGCGACTGAGAAACTTTTCAATCATCGTAAATTAGAACCACTGCGAGCTATAATCATGAACTTTTTCAATTTCGTGAATTTATTGGTGGCTTAATTTCACAGTGGTATAATTCACTGTTTACGTGTTAACTTTAAAAAACGGGAAAAACTGAGATTATTATTGAATGCCACATTTTTTAGCTTTGCTGTCAAAAAACGTACCTTTGTCATATTTTACCGAAACACTCTTCACTGTATAACATTAGAAATTATAGTTATCGCTGCCCATTTAAATTAATCATCATCGTAACTCTTATGGTTCACGTGATCTCATACATAACTGAAGTATCTCTGACATACTACATACATACACTGATTCATATCTTGTAATAATCGTGAAAATCTTTTTGGAAGTTATTAACATATATACTTAAGATATTGTTCGTGAAATTCATTCAATTAAAAAAAACTGCACACAATTACACTATTCAAATTAAATACTATATAAAAGCCGACACCGATCGTTAGTCTTACGATATGAGTTTTATTCTTACGATTTCATGGATCTAGGTTAATGTTCTGGAAAGGTAAATGTCAAATGATGATTTAAATATTTTCATTTGAATCTTAGACATAGTCGTTCGTGGTGTCTCTTCTCCTCGAGTTGATTATACCATATATATGTTGATTTCATATGTTTTTTTAATATTTGGCTCAGTGGCTGTTATCTGTAATTCCATAAATTAAAAAAAAATACTAAGACGTAATATAATATGTCCGAGATATGTTGCCACAACAACAAAAGAATAATTATATTTTTAACTATGATAATTTCACATGCCTCTGTAATGAGATAATTTTTATTACCCATAGATTAAACTTATATGCTGTTCTAATTAAGTTATAACTATGTGAAATATCTTACAATTAAACGTTTAAATTCGCAGTATTTACGAGACGTTTTATTATTCGACCGATGTGACTGTATCAATTATTTAAATTATCCTGTTCATTACGTATGAAAATATTCACTTAACTATAATACTTGACTCTTAAAAATTCAGCTTCCTCGTATTCATAAATACATTTTAATGTCTTTTGTTGTCCGCATATAGCGGCCGACATTCAATTCCATTCCATTATTGATAGATCTTCGTGCCGGTATTGGAAAACAATAACTTCATTATGGATGTGTCAAATATGCGACACGTTCCAACATCATTATTTTTTCAATTGAAAAATCCTATCAATTATTTAGTACCTTAGTACTCACTTGAAATATTTAATATTTGGACCGTATTTTTTTTATTATGGTTCAAGATTTTATCAATAATAACAGAATCACAAAAATACTGTAGATACACATATGTTGTGAAACCGGAATTATTTACAAGAGGAAGGATGTGGCCAGTGATCCCATTCTCGTGTTAATTAATGTCGAGCCTTATGATTTGTCCATTTCGTCTATACTTAATTATTATGTTGGTAGATCTTTACATAAATGCGGTACAAAATAATTTTAATTATATGATTTTTAAAAGCTTTTTTATGCCTAATAAATCCTGCTCACTCGTCAATCTTCATGAGCGGCTGTTGTGACGCTTTATGTTTTCAGAATCGAAATACTAAGTGTATTACGATGATGGTTACGTTTTGCACCAACGTCATAAAGGTGTATAGTAAAAATACAAAAATCTTCACGCTCGACGATGGTGGGTTAAGCATTACTTATCGCCTAAAATCGAATAGTGCTTAGACACTTATTAATAAGATAAAAGCATCGCATAATTTCGAATTTTGTGATCATATTGCATTGTTTCCATTAATCTATCACACTCTGTTTATTTGTAGTCATAAAATTTAACATATTAGCTTATATAAATATCTTCTTTTTTGAATAAGCACATATTGATTAATTCCAGCATTAAAAGTGTTTCTCTACTGATTTTCAAGTTCGAAGGTAGACCGGATAGACCATCAGGACGCTAATTACGCATTGTGGGCCAGAACCGAAATGACTACCGAACGAGCATAGTTGTTTGCTGTGTTCATCCTCATACGGGCCCCACTTACACTTTACTTTACTTTGACTAAATTCGTTTATTTATGATTAGTATAGCTTTATGAAAAAAGACTGCATAAACAAAGTAGATGGAGTGAGATAAAAAAAAAAAATCATACTTTTACGAGACGAATGGTTTGAACTAAAACTCTCCTCGGATCACGGTTTCATGGCTATATATGCATAAAATATATATTTTTAAAAATAATATAAAAAAAATAATGCAAGTAATCATAGATTGACACTATTGCTTCTCGTATGTCGATCGTATTTTCATACATAAATAAATACGACACCGTTTCTTCATTGTCCAATGGCTAAAATGTAAATTGAAATCTTTAGAATTTTACTCAGCACATTTCTTATTTGAATGAAACTCACTCCGCGTAGGATTCGTCTGATCAGCATTTTTTTTTTCTCTCTCAAAATGGTCAATCATTTATTTTGCATATCTGTCAAACATTTTAACAATAGAATCACTGAGTTGTCACTATTGTGGTTTTCTAAGTAGTCGCAACAATGTAAAGAATCTTAAAAATACAACGTACATTTAAGTGTTTGATAAGGTAATAAATAACACATTATACATGCAGATTTAACATATTTATCATTTTATAAGATTTATTATTATTTAACATAAACTACACTTATGATTTTTTAAATATTCATCAGATAGTTTGCTTTCCTCACGGCGAAAGGGATTGTTCACAGTCATTCACGGTCAGCACTAAGATTTTTGGAGTTTTACAAATGCAATACTAGCATAATATATCATGACCATTTCTAAATATTTTTCGATATTCATAATGGGAAAAATCATAGTCAAATATTGAGTTTTTCCGAATATTTTGGGATAGGCTTGAAATTTTTTATGATAAAAACCCCCGACATAAACGAAAATAGCTTGCTTTAGATCCAAGCGCTCTTGTACGTGATTAGGTAGTTTGCTTGCTATTATATTAAAAGCGATATCGTTAATCACAACCATTCTCGTTTTAAAGTACACAAACATCCCGATCGCACGTGAAATCGTTAAGCCAGCTAATGCAAGAAGATCTGCCGACATTTTTTTAAATACAATATATGTAGGAGTTTCCAAACCATTTGACGACCACACATGACTTTTAATTGATTATGTGTTAATTGTGTTAAATGTGTTAATTGAACAGTAAGAACAGAATATGATTTCGACAGAAAGTCACCAACAAGCAATACTTCATGAAGGACGCATTGATATGACAACATTGTTGTTCTTCAAAATGTTTTAATAAAGACGTATTAAAAATCATTAGTATTCATAGCGATATAGTCAGTCCTTCATACTACCTTCAATTTATGAATAGGGCAAATAATAACAATTGTAGTTATATCAAACTATGTCTTATAGAGTTAGGTAACCTATGGTTACGGTTTAAAGGACGATGTTGTCTCGATTGACTTAATCTATTTTTATTATTTACAAATTTTATTACATATTAATCTTTGAAATGCATATGCGAGCTGTATTTAAGTACGGATTGTTCATTTTGGTTAAAATATTATTTGAAATGTTTAACGTATTTTAGTATGCAGAGCGCATATACTACATTACAGTCCAGACCTCGCTATGGCTTGCTATGTTTGATTTTATTCGATCGTAATATTGCATTTCCTGTCGTAAATCAATTCAATAACATCAATCATATTTCTTTATTTAGGTATGCTATAAGAAAACAAAAATTGTTCTTAATAGTGATACAGATTATAAGCCCTACAACGCTGACTTATCAGCAGAACTATTCGCGAAGTTTAATCGACTCGCCGATTTTAATCTCGGTATATGAAGTCAAACGCAAATGAACATGAATCGTGATTCATTCATGTCCTGTAGTGAAATAATTGTGTGACTCAATGCGAACTGAGTGTTCGATATTTCTTGCGTCTTGGTCATCTTTGAAGGTCACAGTTGCATATTGAAAGGTGTCGGTTGTGTCTGCCTGATATTTCTTGTCATAATATTTGTAAAACTATAGGAAAATATACATATAAATGCATGGGTGCATGTGTGAATTCAATTATAGTGTTTTGAATTAGTATGTATGTGGTGATCAGACCGATATCTACAAGGACGGAGCCGGGGGGGGGGGGGTTTGATTCAAATTTAGCATTTGCCCTAAGCAGCATGTTCGTGAGACAGAAAAAATTGGTATAATGATACATAAAAACAAAATGTATAGAAATATGTAATATATTGTATTTTAGGACGTACACAAACACGCCATTTTTAATTTTTTTTTTTGTGAAATAAGATTTTAAAATAAAATTTATTACAATTTTTTAAAAAAATTACAGTCAGTCATGTTTTTAATAATATATGCATAATAAAGCATAAAGATATTTTTGTCCACGGCTACGAATATACTAGATTGGGGTCTGTTGATGGTTAATTAAATTATTAATTTTGACTTAAATGTGTTGCAAATTTAGTATTTGTTGACTATTCTTTCGGTAATTCGAAAATATTTTAATTATGTTATTTTGAAAATATCAAACAATATTTTAAATTGTATTTTTGAATTTTTAATATTTAATTTAAAAAAAACAGCACAATTTCTTATACGATTCTGGTTGGAAGTCCATCGCCATGAAAATTCAAAGTAGCTACAAACATACAACAACATAGAATAAATATTGTTTTTAACTAATTTTATTTTATTTATTTACGATGTAACCGTATTTATAAATCGCCAAACAATAGATGATATATCATATATATAATAGGTTTCGAAATTAAATGCGTCAAATTTCAAAGTTTAAAAAATGGTTGAGAATTTTCGCGTATACCAGACAAAATAGGTTGGAGCTAAAAGAGTTAAATTAATGGAATTCATCGGAACAAATTAGACTTGATTTAAAAACATTTTTCTTCCTACATGAATGTTTTAGCCCAGTTAATAAATCTCGTAATTTGAGTGTCAAGTATAAACGCACTGCAATCACCCGTTAGCCAACACTTACGTTACCAGTGAGGGTTAGTAAGACTGTAGTCGAAAATGATGTCGACGAACTGCTATAGCCAAACAATTGTTGAATACAAATGTAAAAAAAGTAGATATGTATTCGCAAAACCACAGTGTCAGTTGTACACACTATATTTTTTATACATAAGAAATACATTTATTATTTTCCTTAAATATTATCTGCCTTCAAAGTTATAACAAAACAAACAATTTTGACACAACGAAGTAAGCACGGTAGTCGATTTAATAATGTATGATTGTGTTATTACTAGGTGACCTTAGCGCCAACACCCCACGCAAAATGCAATTAATGATTCGCAGTTGCCACACTTCCAATATTCAACGCAGCGATTTTTTAAATTGTAAAATGAAACGACTAATAAGGATGTCTATAAATATTCTTCAACTTAAGACAATGTGATATTTTACGACTCAACTCAAATCTGGCAACACTGGTCGTAATTCGCTGCGGTTTTTTCTTGTAATTCTCTTTATCGAAGATTTAAACGGGTTTTATGTCTTTTGCAGATTGTAAGAGCGCATCCATTTATTTTAAATATTTTACATAATTGTTATTGTTTGGGTACTATGTCGTGAATTATTATCCATATTGATTAATATTTTAAATGACATTCACATCAATCGATTTACAATTTATAATCGCAAAAAAATGATTCTCTCTTACAGATAATAAACACCCGAGAAATGTTTGATTCCGGTTTTTTATGTATGTGTTGCAGTGATGGTGTATTTCAAGTGAAAATATATTTTTTGAAATCATATTCCCTCACATTCTCATCATAAATATGCACATTATCACCAGTAAAAATATACTTCTACGCGTGAAAATATATTTTCACTGGTACCAGTGAGATATTATAGTTATCAACTATATCTTAAAAAAATTTGGAGAATTAAAATACATTGCTATTTTTTCTCCTTGTGATAACAGTAATATTACATTTGTCAACAATTTTTAATTGTAACTAAATTTAAAATTTGTGAAATGACCAATCGAATCAAATTGGTACTGTCACGTCAACATCTATAAGATGTACCTAATGTAGCGTCACTGTATTTGGAAAATATACTTTACATATTTAGTGTAAATGATTGGTATTAAGGCTTAAATCAACACAATTCATCCATCTTTTATGGAACAACGAGTCATAAAATTTATATAAACTATTTAATATACATGGCTTAAATCCGTGTGTGTATAACTCTGAGTCGTCAAACTATAGTTGACTGGTTCGTTACATTTTAGCTGCCTGTATTGGTCAACAACATTCCCAACTCAAATATACTTACACTGTAACATGAATAGATTTCTACATTAGAATATATTATTGTATTTGAAATTAAGCACGAAATTTCACATAATGTTGAGCTCTTATTATAATATAAGTAAATTTTCACATATTTAATGTTGGTTATATAATTTTTAAACTGAAAACAACGTCTTGAGACTCAATAAAGTAAAGTAGTAAAATTCGTGCAGATTGTTTAATGCTTTGTGCTGAACACAGCGCGTGAAGGCTCAGAAATCAATGGGCGAAATACTAAGTCACTGTTTTAATTAAATTTGACGTTCGGTAATCGTACTTGGCAAACACGTTCTTACGATAGGAGGTAGGGAGGAATTCGACATATTGTGGATAGTCGACAGCTGTTTTGATGAAAATTTGGCCTGTCAGTAAAGGTTTGATGTGATTCAATGATGCTTTTTATAACAAGAAGAGTTTTATTTATAATAAGAAAAATTCAAATAATAAAAACACATTTTTCCTACTTATTTCCACAATATTTTCTATAATCGGGACCGGCTTCGCTCATTATGAACATTATCAATTGATAATTAATAACTGACATTCATCAGTAAGTCCGCCAGTTGGTTGGAACCGGTCCTGACCATACAATATATTGTGGAAATAAATATCTAAAAATGTGTTTTTATTATTTTAAATAGCATGCCTTTCCACCAGGAAGTGACAGTTAACACCTTAAAAGTGATTTAAAGAATTCACTCCGTCGCGTGGAAAACAAATAGATCTCGCATTACAAAAGTTTTTCTTTCATTTAACTTTCCGCCCACCGAAGTGCATACAACAATTTTTTTCAAAGCGATATGCGCGCTACGATTAACACAACCAGTAGAATTACAAAGATGTGAATTATAATAAAAAAAAAACGAATTTCCACAAAATTACCGCCTAGAAAATGATATTTAATTATATTTTCTTGGGCAATATATTCTCTTCAGTTTGCTGTATAGGATGACCTCCAAAATGCAAAGCTCTCCCCAGCCAAACCCACTGTTTCTGCTGCACCCGTGCCACGTGGACTCCGGTCGAAAAATCTAGACAGAAAACCACACCCCCAAAACCACGTGGCTGAAAATCGTGGTGCGAGACTTTCGTTCTCGTAACATGAGTTCCGAAACATTTTTTTCAATTCTTCTATATTGTATTAACGACGATGCATTATTATTCTATGCGTAAAATTGACAACTTAGTTAAGAAGTTTCTTTAAACATAATATTATATAATGCATAAATGCACATCTTTACTTAATAGCTAAACGTCAATAAATGTCTAGACTCTTGATCAATGTTTCACTGTCTGCATACTAGACTTTATTCTGCGATTCCATATTTCTCTTAAAGAAGAGTAACAATAAGTCACAAGATTTAAGCTATTTTACCCCCTTCCTTAACTAAAAGAAATCATGACATATTTGAACTTGAATTTTCTTCTAAAATATTTTATTCGTAGGAAAAAATGACGAAAAAACCCCGTCGAAACGGCCGTGTTATATTCAACCCCTTTCGTCCTGAGTGCGCATTTTGGATTGGGAATAGTGCGAAGTCAGCGTAAGATACCGTTTTACATGACAACGGTTGCCAGCGTGCATAGTAATGGCTCTCACGTCAAATTTTACTGTAGTCACATTATAAACATCAGCGGTCATGTGGAAATGTCTTGTGACCGCACAGGTGCAAATTAATTTAAAAAAAAAACACATTTTTTAAAACTATTAATACTAATTGTAAAACTGTTGGTGACCGCTCACTAAAACTATTGTTGTACAAATGATAGTCAGCCTTGATTATTAACTGCGAAAGAAAAACAGAACACACTTGCACGCGATCATAAGCAGCAGAATTATTACGAGTGAATTTGCACACATTTATTCTCCATCCAATTCACCATAAATCGTCATCAAGTATCTAAAAATTTCCACCCACGCTGCTACATGAGCGTTTCTATTTTTTGTAAAAAAATGCATTTCTTATCAAATAACTCAAGTCGCAGATGCACTTTGAGTTATACTTGCCGTATTTTAATTCATTTTAATATGCTACATATTCTAAATTAAAAGATCACACAAAAAAGCACGAAGTATGAACATGAACTTGGTGGAATAATTTTATAATACTATCTATATATCTAACTAATTTTGTTTCGTTATAAATTCTGCATTTTTTATTAGAATCTAAAAATGACATCAGCTCGCTCCCTCGCTCAAGAGTGCGCTTTTCCTTTTACTTTCCGTTCATGTATTACCCCTCAAATTAAAATTTCATCCAAAGCCAAGTATGTAACTCATTGTATGTACACTTTGTTTGAGCCACTGTACTTCCCTCGGTAACGTTCATTTTGTTTTATCATAAAAAGAACAATGATGTTTACCCCCTATCGCTTGTTGTGACATTTCGTATATTTTTGTTTTCGTTTTATACACGTATGCCTGCACTCATTCGTGCAATAAATTGCTTTGATACAATACATTCGTTATTAGAATATTTGTTTTCTTGTTTGTCGCTAATTCATACAATCCTGTATTCCTTCTTGGTAGTATCTTTTTTTTGATAGGAAAAAACAAACGATCTGTAAGGTTATAATGTTTTGTTTCAAAGTTTATTGACTTACATTAAATTATTACAAAAAATAACAATACCATCATTTTGGCAATTAGGACAATAGGACAGTTTTCGGCTCGATTTAAATGCTCAGAAATCGAATATTATTTACCATACGTGATTGTCTATAAATCTTTAGACAAAGTTTTATTGAATAATGTTAATCCAATATCCAATAATATCGTTTCTATCAGCGAAGTTTGGCTAAATTTATTTTAATCACTAAATTTTTCCAGTAAAATCAGATCAAAGCATTCATTTTGTGATGGAATATTTAAAATTACAAGACGTGGTCGCGCATTACGCTCTGATAGATTTTCGCACGTTAAATACGTTTTGACCGATATAGCAATATAAACATTGAGAATTTCGTGTCATAAATAAAAAATATATGCAAAACGTTTTCTTAAATACTGATCGCACATTTTTGCTGGTTTTCGTGGATCATTACTAAGATAACGGAGCAGAAATTGAAACTATAGGATTACTTATTATTAACCTTTAAACGCCCAGCGGTCCCGTACGGGACCGGTGATTATGGTATGGTGCATTTCGCTATAGAGTTACACTGATTTATGAAAATAGTATTCAATATATGAATATTAGCTTATATAAATAACGTCTTTGAGATACCGTTCAATAATTTTATTTTCGGTTCCAAAAAATATTTTTATCGTGATGAATAATATAAACATCTGTGTTAAAATATTGGATCTTGGTATATGCGTTGTTATATTAGGCGAACCATAATAAATCAGCTTAATCTACACTATTCAATACATTTTGATGGGGAAACAGATTTTTTTCATACAATACATAAAATATTTTTTCTTTGAGGCAGTGGCTCCTAATCTGAGTGCGCGAACCCCTCGGAGAAGTTTTTATTCCTTAACTTTAACGCGTAATTATATAAAATGTGAAAAATTACGTATAAAGCTTTTCTAAATTATAAACAATCTTTTATTTTGATAATTTTTCTTATTATACCCAAATAAAATGAATAGATTTAGAGATATAATTATTTTTAGAACAACTGCGGGCCGCGCGAATATTTCACGAAAAAAATGCTTGGGCGGTTAAAGGTTAATCATCAAATGTATTTTACTGAATAGGGATTTGTTTCTTTTTCCAGGTTCTGCTGACGACGATACTGTCGGTCCTATATTCGTGAAAGAACCGCCCAACAGGGTTGACTTTTCGAATACAACTGGCGCAGTGGTGGAGTGCAGGGCTCGTGGATCTCCTGCTCCTGATCTCATCTGGGTTCGTGCTGATGGTAGTGCCGTTGGCGACGTCCCGGGACTTCGACAAGTAATGATTTTTAATTAATTATTTTAAATATGTTAGATGAAATTGACTACACCCTTAATGGAGAGTTTAATATCAAAGTGACTATGACCAGCGATGAATTATCGGGTTCAGAAACCAGGCATCAAACGCCAAAACTTTCTTTCTTTTATTTCCATTCGCAATATTTATTCGGAAATTATTAGCATACATTAAAAAATCAGATCTCTTGGCCCTTCTGATCATATGGACATGGTTGCATCTCCAATGAATTTCGGCGCCTTAAAAGTTTTCACTGGGTCACATCGAAGCTAAAAAGCTCTTTTTACTTTCCATTCACCAGCGCATGCAACTAAGTCTTGAGGAATTACTCATCAGACATTCCTGGCAACAAAAATGCGTGTTTAGTCTGTGAGATCCACTCTGTAAGATGAGTGTAAAGTCATAGCTAGTGGAAATGGGCACAACGTTTAGTTTTCCAGAGAAGATTTTAAAATATCTTCACACTCTTTATATAAGAACTATTTTGTTTCGTTTTAACAGAATGAAAAGAGAATGTACTGTTAATTTAAATTGATAACTACAATATGACCGCCAAATAAATCGAAATTATGCCAATTGAAATTCATATGCTCGTTCATAATATACAAGATAACATAGAATCGTTTCAAATCGAAAATATCCATGCCAGAAATAAATGCATAATGTTATTTCTATCATAACGACAAATGGTTCGTTAAAAAGCTTTTGGCTCTCCCATTTTCTTCTAATGCAGTGTGGGGATGTTGAATAATATTTTAATGTCATTATTCATTTCAAGATATTTAAAAGCTATATAAGCGTTTCTCTTACGTAAAATTAGGGCGTCCTATATCATAGAAATAAAAATTCCCCAGTGCTTCAAAATTCATCACATTTCATATCAAATTAAAAGATCTTTAAAGATTCATTTCTAATTTAGATTATATTTTTGGCGGCTCTTTGAACACGAATACCTTAAAATTGACTTAACTTACCTTCTTTTTAATGTAATAATGTTTTAATTTAAAAATTTTGAAAGCTCTAAATTATATGTATGATTGTGTATTTATTTTGACTACGTCATTAAAGCTAGTCGACAATGATTAATCAGATCGTTAATAAAACACCATATACTCCCTCAATATAACTGGCGACAACTTGCAGTCAGTCTTGTCAGTTTTTCAACCTTTATTTAAAAATATAACATTTTGCTGTTACGATATGCATGTGTAAATAAATACGAAATAAAAAAAGGCGTGGAACACCATTACTTAAGACACGGCTATTTCTCTGCTCTGTAAAAATCTATCAATCTATGATCTAAATTTACCAACATCATAATGTAAATACAAATCCATAAACCGATGAAAAAAATTTTTTACACAATATTTCAAAGTATAGTTACACCTTCGCAAATAAATTTGTCGCTTCAACGATGATTTATATATATATATGTATTTCTGTATCATAAATTTAAAAACGTAAAATAAAACCAATTTTTGCCACTACGTTTCAATTTTACTTCCATTTATAGAATCTGTCTATGTTAACCTCGTATAGTTATGAACTCATTTAATTTCTTAGAATAAAACAATTTTCTACTTTATTTTATTATGCAAAAATGACTCAGTATCCTTGCTTTAAATAATTTTTGTTATGATTATAATTGTGCGTCGCACAGTCATCGTCATAATAAATACGGTATGCTAGCGTTGTGTATATATGATTTGATTTTGTGAGAAACTTGATTTGATTGGTTCACGAACCTTCGGAGAGCGTCAATCCTGGTTGTCTCTTCTTCCAACCAGTCTGATTTCGTTGTCTTGGACGACTTTCTGGTACTAATCATAGGTTTTTCAAATCCGAACTGAAGTATCCTACAGGAGCTTTCTTTTCTGTTGTCGATATAGGGATCTAAATCTATTTTTTTATATTCCCAAAACAATCTGTTTTATGAATCTCATAAAAATTTTCCTGGGAGTGGACTCGGTGCCGCTTTTATTTCGTCTTCAAGAGGGGGAATGTTGGTGTAGTATATTGCACGCGAAACGATTGTGTTTTTAGATCGTGTAAACCAATACTTTCATGGGTGATAAAACTAATTGAATGACTGTTTTGAAATGGTTTAAGTCTTGACAATAAGAAAAGATTTAAATTCTTTGTCAAATATTTAATTTAATGTATGTAATTTTTCATTTTTCAAAGGGCCGGTCTATCACGTCAAAACACGTTTCCGGGATCCAATGTGTTAAGACGAATATATAAAATACATTATTAATTCGCTTTTTTAATAACCACACGTTTGTAATAAAATTTGATATGAATAAAAAAAACCTAGAAGACAATTCACATTTAATAACATGACTTGAATCAGTTTTGGTTATTAAAATACACAGGAAAATTTGTTTTATTTCTAATATATAAATATATTATTTTTCAAATTAGAATCAGCTTACACAGGTTAAGTGTTAATGTATCGATGGTATAAAGTGAAAATATTTTCGTATTTTTAATTTTTTACTAGCAAATGACTTGTATGTAAAAAAATATAAATATTTTAAATTTGAATTGTTACAACTTTGTACGATTCCATATGTCTTATCACAAACGACCCGGGTTTCGCCCTTCGGCATCTTCAGGTATTCCATCGCACGGATGCAACAGAACTGACATTGTCTGTCACTCATTGACACTGACTGTTTGTGATAAGACATATGGAATCGTACAAAGTTGTAACAATTCAAATTTAATATTGAAATTCCATCGAGCACCTTCAGTCGATATCATAAATTATAAATATTTTATTTGAATAGTTAAAATGCCTTCAACTGGATATTCTAGAACTTAACTGTTGAATTAAATGTGTTTTACAAGGTCTTAATATTAGATCGTCTATATGTAATATGAGACTTTCTATCAATATTTAACATAAATATTACTTCAAAAAAGTGGTATTTGAATCAATTAATAAATCATACGACCGTTATATTCTTAATGGGCGTTATTTCTAAGATCGGCTGTAGCCGTTAACTATCTCATATCGTATGCAGCACGTCAGTTCAAATAGAAGTACGTAGAAGTCATGATCAAAAGCATTTGTCATACAGTTTTCACCTCTGAGTTTTTAAGTCGTTGCTTAGAATATTTTGTATGTTACACACGATATCATAAGTCTACATAACTCCAGGAATTGTCAAGTTAAATTAGCAAATGCTATCATTTCGTATACAGTAAAATCTTAATATAACGGACAGAGGCTGTTACAGTTATAATTGAAATAGTTCACTGAATCCGCTTTTTAATTTCTTGAGAAAATATGCGACACAATATTTTATAACATATTGCATGATCAATGAAATTTCAGTAAATTAATTTGACATTAAGATGTTTGAATGTGACGAGATTAAATACATGTAAAATCATCGGCCGTCACACGTTAAAACTGTTGCGCGTGTATGAAAACGTACTCAATAACATAGATCAAATTTAGACCCTTACACCAATATTAAGACGTTTTAATATATATATTTTTTTTTGAAATATTATCGTTTTATTAATATTTTACTGTATTTGCTCCATACGATGATGGTCAGGTATGAAAATCTCCTACAAAAATTCTTGTATGAGTTCATATTCCTTAGTACTCTAAAATCGTTTTTTTTATTGAATTCTATTAACTCCGAAAAGGGCGAAATTACAATCCTGAAATCTTTAAGAATATTTATCTTTATGTCTTTCGTCAGATCTTATATATTTCTTATCTCCACTTATTCTTTCCACCGTGCACACGAGACTTCTACTTCTGAACTTACTCCTGAAATATATGGATATTTATGGATCCACTCAACGCTTCTTGTTTTCGTCAATATCGTTCTGTCTATTGAAACTCACTTTTTATGTAATGCTCGAATAACTCATCTATACCCGTGCTGTAACTATAATATGTCATTAATATTGTGATTTTTTAAAATATATTTTTTGTATTAACTCTTCGTCTATGTGTTAACGCTTTTTCCTAACATTGCCTGTGATTATAACTATATCTAACGTCGAACATGTTCCAAAGTGAGATATTTGTAAATTTATACTACACATATACGATATGATCTGTTTATTAGTTATTAAATATTTCTGAACCAGTTTTTTTAGTTGTTAAATAATGATCAGGGATCGTGAATTCGAATCTATAGACTGTCAAGTAGTAACGCTTTAAAATGTATATATTATTCGTCTGTTTGAAAGGGCTCGAAAGTCCAGATGTACAGTTTTTTTTTCCCATTTGGACTATGTATAGTTATCCAAATACTTCAATAACATCAACCTTTTCTGTGTATTCAAATGCAAAACTTTTTAATACTTGCATTCCATTCTAAAAAAAAACCCCTAAGAAACTGAAACCGTGGTTTTAAAAATGGTTTTTACTCTTTCGAATTTAACATGAAAGCCTGAATTTGTCGATTTTACTATCCCAGCTTTATGCTTCACATAATAAGGATTTAATATGTGAAATCAGAGAAAAAGTCTTATAAATATAGGAGATTAAAACACATTTCGTTGTACTAGTTCCACTATTTTTTTAAAATGATCAATACCGATTTCGCTGATTGTTGAGTTATCACCATAACATTTTCGACGGTTGAAAATGAATTTTTTTTAACCGGTAATTAATTATTCATAGATTGATTGGATGGATTGGCAAATATTATTTTTTCTTGTGGTATCACTACAAAATATGTACTATTTTGTTGATAAAAATAATTATTATTCATTTACGATATTGAGTGAGTTTGATAATTTCTAAATAGAAAATTGACTTATTCAAACTATGTATACTTCGGCATGTTTTATCAGTCAGACCCGGGTTTCGTATTTTGACATCTTCAGGCATTCTATCACACGGATGCAAGTCAGTTCTATTTCATTCGTGTGATAATGAACGACAGTGTCGAAAGACGAAACCCGGATCGTGAGTGTCAAAACATGTGAAAGTGTACAGAGTTGCAACAATTCAAATTTAATCAAGATTCAAATTCAATCGCTCAAATTCTATACATACATGTGTTATAATACTCAAGACTATGCCCATGCTCTCTCAATCAGTATGTTGAAAATCATTATTTTTTAAGCAATTGCCTCCGATTCGGTGCTACACAGTTTTTTAATCTATTGTATATTGTCCTTAATTCAAATTCAAATATGTTCGCTATCGCTGCAGTCGGTTCTTCAAATTTACGATTATCACTCTTCAACTGTGAAATACCCGTTTCATAAAAATAGCAAGATGATGGCAGTGGTATTTTATTTATGAGAAGGTGGTATAGATTTAATATACAATATCGTCTCAGACTAAAATTGCCATCATTTTGACTTTATTATTCTTGTAATATTAAATAGAGTAGTAAATTTTATGATGTATTTTAAGAAGTAAACGATACTGTAGTTGTTTTGCGATGTCATCTAACATACAATACAAACAATACATCTAAATAAACTGATTCACATTCTTGGATGATTTCAATAATTTTCAAGCTCAAAACTACTATCGTCCATAAATTAATGACATCACACGATTTGCAATAGACTTTTTACATGTATTATGGTAAAATTTTCAGAAATTTAAGCATCGACTATTACTTTAGGAAAAAATCACAATAGCATTGTGGCGTGACATCGTTTATGTACTACGTTCGTATTACTAACAATTAAGGTCGCATATTCACTACATAGTTAAAATTCGCCTCTAACCCACATGAATTTTCTTCAGCTGATAATAGATCAATACATGCAGTTGTTTGATCTAATAAATTTTTGGTATCTTTTTTTTTACATCTATTGGCTAGTGACTCATTGATGACGAAACTATCAATTAAGTTATTTGTGGGGAAGTTTTATAATTAGAACTAATGATTTCTTTTAAAGGGGTCATCAAACGTCATCGAATTAATTAATTAATGTTATGTTGGTAACTCATGCCTTAAGTTTAAAAATAATCGTAAAGGGCTATGAACTTAGTCGAAACGTTTTTATTACGCGATTCGGAAAGAAGATTATATGGAAAAGGGAACAAGTGATAAAAAGCGGCGATTATGAATGTTGATAAAGTGCATTTATGTTTGCGTTTGTGTATGTAGTTGCATTGTATGATATGCTGTTAGGCAGTTATGTTCATGTGAGAATGTGAGATATTGTTTGAATTTTGTATATGTACGAACGAGATAACTGCTAGATTCAAGATTATTGAGATTACGTTTTTTTACTGCGACCACTAAAACGTGCTTGCTATTCACAAAATAATGACTCACTTGAGAACATTTAAATGCTTTTTATGTCGTTTCTTTCTGCGTATCGCTGCCTACAAAAAATATTGTTAGCCCCCTTTTTCTTCTGGAAAACACGTTGAATCGGAAATATAATACTATTTTTAGTAAACGATTATTAAATGTTTCCGTATATTTTAATATCAAAATTAATCCGTTCCTGCTGAACCACATAAAAGATAATCCAACTCTAAATATTTCAAAAATGAATTTATCTGAGTTGATGTTGATTAAATTTACAAAGATTATCACGAAAAAATCAGGCTATATTTCAATTCAAAAATTATCTCTTACTCATTTTTTTTAACATTGTCAACTCTTACATATTTGGGTGTCAACATCAACATACTGCAATTACTTGTCTCAACAGTTGAGACGTAATTTTCATACGCATAAGAAAACAACATACTTATTAAATGAATTTCTTTATACATTTACATTTCTCTATTAACAACCTTTCTTTGTTAAAAAATTTTCTTCGTCGAAATCTCATTTAAGTCGTTTACACCATACCATCTCCATCTGCAGTATTGGTGTTCTCCGCCCACCTCTTTGTGTGACTACCATAATTCCATTATAAACCTTGTACAGAGTTTAAATTTTCTCGCACATTACTTGCATGTCGTTCTTCTCTTCAATATATTATAATAAATACATTTAAAAAATGAATCCAAATAGTTGAACGCTCAATTCCTTTAGTTATGTTTAACGAGTTCAAGTATTCTACGGAGCATTTTGCTGGCAGTCGGTAATACTCGAAAAGGGGCAAACTTTGGTGTAAATAGATATTTTAAATAATAAAAACACATTTTTTAGTACTTATTTCCACAATATATTTTTTGATCAGGACCGGTTTCGCTCATCGCGAGCATTATCAACTAATAGAATACAATTTACAAACAAGTCTATTTATACAAAACAAAAATTAATTTGAGTTAAAGGTAGCAGGTGTGCAAAACCATGGGTTCAAGAACTAGGAAATAATTTACATAAAATCATACAATATTGATACAAATAAAGTAAATTAGTATAAAAATTAAATGTTCACAATCACTTATTAAGAATTAAAATTACAATTATGGTAAATCAATAATCCATTAGGAGCTCTAAACAATCAATAAGGAAGTTATGACTGGGAAATTTTTAATGACGAAAATAACCCACAATCACTACTTAATGGAACAAAATAAATTAATACATGAGAAGTCGATTAAAGATGAATCGATGAGATGGGAAGATATGGTCAGTCAGGGGCGTTCCAATATTTTCTGTAAAAAAATTAAAAAAGTAAAAGGAGGCAATATCATTTTCAAAAAAAAAAAAAATATTTATTTGAAATATATATTTAATATATATTTATTAATCTAATTTAATGAGTATAACAATGGTGACGACGCAAAAGTAGTTTGTTCATTTATAAGGTTAGAATTCTGCCTAATTCTAACCTTATAAATAAATTTGTATCAATATTGTATGATTTTATGTAAATCGTTTCCTAGTTCTTGTACCCATAGTTTTGTACACCTGCTACCATTAACTCAAATTAATTTTTTGTTTTGTATAAATAGACTTGTTTGTAAATTGTATTCTATCAGTTGATAATGCTCGCGATGAGCGAAACCGGTCCTGATCAAAAAATATATTGTGGAAATAAGTACTAAAAAATGTGTTTTTATTATTTAAAATATAATGCCTTTCCATCAAAAAGTGACAGTTAACACCTTAAAAGTGGTAAATAGATATATCTTAAATGTATTATAACAACGTATATTTGGAATATCAATTTAATAGTTTATGCAAATAGTTGTTTTAAAGATAAAGTAACTTATTGCACTGAAAAATCAATATATTTCTGTGCCTATATTATCACTTTGACAAGTGGTCGTTCAACTGTGGAAGGCGAAATCCAAATATTGATTTCTAGTTCAAATAATATTTATTGATTGAATTGGCATTTACTTGGTAGAACTCCATTATAATACGGTGAAAAAATAGCAATGTATTTTAACTGTCTGCCCTATATAGGAAGCATGACAATCTCCGCAAGATGTGCGATACGTGTTACACTGCAACGATGATTCTTCCTGGTACTTCCTTACTATTAACGTTGTTAGAGGTCGGTTGTAAACTATCCGGCAACAATTTTGATTTGACATGTCTTCAAAGTAAATGAGTTCACGCCAGTTATCGGTATAGTCTTTTGTCTGTTCTTTGGTCGAGTAAAGATTATCTATAGTTTCATAATTTGTCTGAATCCGCTTTCAAATTATATTTAATAAATCGGTTGTATGCTATTATTTTTAGATTATTGAACTTTATTTTCATTAGAGTTTAATTACATATTACAATATATTTATGTAAAGGCTTAATTGAAAAGTCGTTTTATCGTAGAATGAAACGACAAGAGTTTCTGTGAAGATGTATGTTATGTAATGATTGCGCCGGGATCAGAACGTTTGTGTAAGTTGATGTTTTATAAATAGCTGATAAGAATATGTTTATATTTATTCAAAAAAAAAAAAGTATGTTAAGAAATTGTTATATATTATGGTATTCGACTAACGTGGATTTAATATTTTTGTGTAACTTGTTAGTATACCATAAGAATGTCTTCAGGTACCTAATTTTATTCAATTTGTGGAGTTTGTTATCCAGCAATATTTGTTTCGCTATTTTTCCGTTAATCGTCACTGGCCGTACTACAGTAGCATAGTAACGTAATCAGCGCAATTAATAATTCAAATATTTATGTTTCTATGGGAATCTATGACATTTCATTTCAACAATGATAATTTGCCCATCTTGTTTCTTATCATTTTGCGGCTTAAAAATTTCTTGAATCATGATAAACGCCAATTTGTTTTATCTTTTCTTTTCCATGTCATTTTGCGGTTTAATGGAATGACCGGCAAACGTTTTCGAATAAAATACAATAACAGACATTTTTTTATCATAATTTTATTACTTCTTCCAAATTTGAATCTGGTCCAATCACCGTCCAGTGACTAAGTTTTGTGAATCGAATCCTTACTTAGTCAGTGTAGATTATATCGATTTTTCTGAAGTATATATTATAGAATTCGAAGGAGATAAGATTTTGTCAATATCTCTTAGTCTTTTTTCACGTTGAGTGATTGACAAATAATTGGTATCCCAATCCTCAGGTTTATTCTGCCCATTAACTTTCTTTCAAGAACTTTTTGCATTAGTTGCTGGTTAAATCCGATATAGTGGTGTTTGTTATTTTACCGATAATCATGGGATCAATCGAATGTTTGTCATCATTTAAAAAAAATATCCGATAAATTTTCAACATGCGCAGTATTTCTCGTATGCGGCCACGACGGTTGTAGTAAATATTGACATTTAAAAGAAATTTGTTTTTACAGGTTAATTTATAAAAATATTGATATTTTAAAGTTGATTTAATACACCTGACTTATCATTTGTAAATTCAACTGCTGTTTTTATCACATTTCAAAAAACAAAAATTTGTTGCGGCCACGAGACATTTCCAATTGTTGATGTTAATATTGCAACTACAGTGAAATTTCACGCGAGAAACACAGCTGTATGATTTTCTCTTATGATTACATTTTTCTTTATCCGCCTAGACTTGGTGTTATCGTAAGAAATGGTGGATAAAAACGACTAGGGTAATGGGATTAATTTTTCACCGTCCGAGTTTAAAGAGTTGAAAGTAAAATAAGGGTAAAAATATAACATTTTAATATAAACTAGTGATATTTGAAGCGAATAGATAGCTAACAGATTTATAGTATGCTTTACGCAGACTTCTCTTTTTTTATCTGGGAAAAATCGAAATATCTGACGCATTGGCAAAATTTTTGAGCTGCAATACAAAATATTAAAAATTATAATATTATGACAATCGTGTTATTGTAGTTTATATCAGCCGTAGATAAATACGATCGTAAATATTTTATTTAAGGCTCTCAATAACATTGCGCAATTCATTATTGTTATAAATGTAAATTTTTGTAACAAAATTAAAAAGAAAAGAAATATTTCATCATACGAATTTTGCACTCGAGTTGTGACTTGTGACGTTAAATGTGTATCGACATTGGAATGATGGAAGTGAATAACTCAAGTTCGAAATTGAACAAAAGAATAGTAAAAAAACGTTTATTGTGAACGCGTTTTCATTTAAGCGAGAAATTCTGAAATGTGAAACGTGTTGTACGATTTTTGTTCTACTGGAATGCTTATTTCCACGACGCGAATGAAACAAAAAGAAAACGTCAATAATTGTATTTCCACTTTCGATATAATATATGCAGACGTATTGCCTTTCTATTGACATTGTTGAATTTGAATTTCCTTTTGTTAAGGTGTTGCCGAACGGAAATCTTGTTTTCCCTCCTTTCCGAGCTGAAGATTATCGTCAAGAAGTTCACGCCCAGGTGTATGTTTGCCTGGCACGAAGCACCGTTGGATCCATTCATTCAAAAGACGTAAATGTCCGAGCTGGTAAGAAAAAAAAATGATGAAGATAACTGATATTTAATGTATAAAATATTATTAATCATAAGGTATTTTGACACAAATCAATTACTTTTTACTGTATCTAGTTGTCACATTTTTATTCGTAAATCCAATTGTAACAAACGATTAAAAAATACTTTGCAATTCAAAATAGTATAAAATTAAAATTTTATACATTAACGTAACTCAATTTATTAAATTGAAAATAAATTCTACTATTAACATAATTTTCCTTCTTTTTTATAATGATGATTGTAATAAATATTCAGAAAGTATTTACAATGAATAATATTGGTAGATTATTCGAGAATTTATTCGATATGACGCAATAATTGTTAACATTATTTTCTAACATTTTTTTTCGTAACTTACACTATTTTATATCTACATTTTTAAACTATTAAATATAAATTACTTTTTATCTAAAGCAATTGTGTTTCAAATTAATATAGTCCGAATGTCATACTTTTTCAATTATTGTAGTAGTCAGTTAACCGTGCACTAGGTTCAACTAGGGATAAAAAAAACAAGACTATGCATCTTTTTTACTCCAATTTGAATCATACTGTATATTCGTTAAGTATAAGGGACGTACTAGAGATTTTATTTTATGTCATTTATTTGATAGATATTTTTTTTTATAAATTAGATTGAAACTTATTTAAAATAAAACAGTAAGTAAGGGTTATACTAGAATTTAATAGTTATTTAAGCTTCACGACATCGTTCGAACTGTACTCAAACTGTGGTTGTAGTTTAATCTTGCGACACTATCAGGTATCCGTGTATTATAATGCATGAAAATGCCGAAAGACGAGACTCGTTAGCAGAGTAACAAATATGACAATATACAGAATTTTAATAATTAGAATGTTATATTGAAATCCGCCAAGCACTTTCAGTCATATCAAATGATTTTATACTGTCTAAATATGTCGGCCTAGGAGATTTTTTTATTATTCATAACATTTTTTTTAGTATTTCTTACTCATTTTAAGTTTAGAGTTTACCGTTGAAAAAATAAAATTTTGCTTTGAGCATGGAATATATTTTTATTTATTCTTATACAAACCATTATCCTAATAATAATCTAAACGTACCTTTGACTAAATAATATGGTTAATATGGTTAAGATTCATTAAAAATAATAATTATAAAATTATACATTTTATCGACGCTACTATTTTACCTTATAGTTACCAAATTCTGTTGATATGACTTATGTTACTGCAGCGAAAATTGCCAGTAGGAATTCTACCAATCTGACGTCATAATTAATAAAGTATATGACACATATTCTACAGTTCGTATATTATTATATCAGGTTTCAGGAGTATAAAACACATCTTGTTAATTAATTATCTGTTATATGTTAGAATCGCGGCATTCAATGCATATTAATCCCAAAAGACCCGACAAAGTTAATGTGACTTCAAGTTTATTGATGTTTTTGTACTGAATTTATTAACATGGATTAATTGTGTTGTTTTAAAACCGTTGAATAAAAAACTGGTCTGAATATACTACCACGAATTGACTATGGTAATAATGTCGGCCATTATACTATGACGTAATTTATGTTATACTATATTTCTTTAACCATTTTTATAATATGTCAAGTTTATTAAAATAGTCCAATGAAAAATTCCGTCACTACTTAATAAAATTATTTGATACATAGTGATCGTTTTACAAAGAAGTATATGTTTATTCTCAACGTGGTGCATATGGCTAGTGATTGAGCATATAAAGAACTGGTTGTAAGTCATTCTATTAGTTTTCTATATAGTAAAGATGTCATATTTAGGAGGTAGTTAGATAGTTAGATAGTAATCGTACTTGATATGCTACGCTATAATCGAATGTTCTTAAGGAATGTACATCACAGTATATTAATAATTGAAAACTGTATTCGGAATTATTTCGATTGAAAAAATAAATATATGTATAATTTGCTTTTTTTGAGATTTGACTCGGATTACAAGAGTTAATACTTGTAGTTCCAATTTATAGCGAGCAAAAATGCATGTATCAAAAAGTGTATGTATCGTGTAGATTTCAAAAAATGTTGAATTTTTGTGTAAAACTATTAAAATAAAATGTTTAAAACGTCATAGGTAAATTGAATAGAGTAATTCATATTCTAAAATTCGAACTATAAGCAACGGATAACGTATACATATTGACGTAATAGTCTATCTTTTAGGATGAAATAATTATACTAACCTGTTCTGAATTATGGCGGTTGATAGTTTGAATTATTTATTCTCTAAAGAAAGAAAAAAAACTAAATGCAGCATGAACGTTTAATTCTCTTCGCCGATTGATTACATCATCTAGCTGAGCGGTCGGCAACTGACGGTCTTTGATTTCATAAATAATTTATATTTTTAATTATAACTTTTTTTGTGGTGTGAACTTAAAATTTATTGTATAAAATCGATTCTAACTTATTTTTTACGGGACAAATTGCAAATCAATAAACAAATAAAAATCGCACGTTAATCAATTTAATCTATTCGATTAAAATCATTGCGTAATCAAAATGATATTAGATCTTACTAAACGGCTTTTTTGTCGTGTCGTAAAATTTGGAAATATTTACAAAATATCATTTTTTTTTCACAATTGAATATATTTTTCAGGCTTAAGTCGAGCATTAATTACGTATACTGCCGTGGATAGTAACTTATATTAATAGTTAGAATTGAATTGGAAATATTTCACATACAAACATACGCCTCGCCTGTGTTCTGTTCACCATGACATAAAAGAAATTCCTGTGCATTATTCTTTTTTTAATATGTATTTGAATAAGCGAACGCTCTAAAAGCAATGCGAAGAATCTAAACGGTTCATATTTGTCATAGTTCCATTGAAATGAATAATGTTTTTGTTATTACTACTTCTCCATAGCAGGAGTTCGCATTCGAGGATATTGTATTTTTTTTCATCACACATAATTGGCACACAATATATAGCAGCTTCGTTCTAATGCATATTTATATCACTTCTACCCAGAGAATAGAAATTAAATTTATTTATTATTAAAAAAATAAGTTAACAATTACATACAATTATTTTCAAATATAAAAATATTAAATTGGTGATATTTAAGTATAATATTCCATTTATGATAAAAGCTTCCAAGTAAAGGCGAATTCGTTCAGTCAGTGCGTTTGACTTGAAGTTGTGTGTTAAATTTGATTCATTTGTATTTTTTTTAATCTCGTTTGATTCATAGGAAAAAGTATGACATTCTGTGTAAATCACAATTATGTATTGACAATTTAGTACAGTCACGAATTTAAATAATGTAGTTAGTGAAAACTCACTCAGACTTTTACACACACGCATATATAAATATATACACTGCTTATAATTATTTTTCCGATGTGTATGTGCATATATTATGAATTGCAAATTGTATGTGGATAATTGTATATACAGCGATTTACAAGAAACTGTAATCTTTAACATTATCATTCTATTGTTTTAATATGTATTAATTAGATTAATATAACTACAGTTGAAGATGATTCTCGTGAGAAATTGCGTTTGTTTCCGTGTATACTATAATAATATTTTCAGTTTTTATGACAACTCTCTTGTTAATAATACGTTGTTCCAAGAATTGTAGTTTCTGACGCTGTTTCGCTGAATATTACCACGCCTCGCCAGGCATTTATAGTGTTAGATTTTTTTACGTAGTCGATTTTAATTATGATTACTGACTACAGAATACATTGTTTTCTTAATTTACTTTTATTTACTAACAGATAAGTAATTCACTTTTCTTTCAGGTCACGTTAGGTCAGTAAAGCTGTGTTTTGAACTCAAATTTACTAATATGTTGTCGTAATAATTGTTAATATTTTGGGTTAGAATAATGGCTATACTTATTTTTGTTTTATATTTTAATTAGTTGTCTCTCAGCTGTACGACACCGATGTGAATAAGGAATACGCGATTACTGGAAACAGTGCCGTTTTGAAATGTCAAGTTCCATCATTTGTGGCTGACTTCGTTTCAGTTTTATCATGGCACACAGATCAAAATGAAGATATTTATCCTGGAGATAATTATGGTGTGCTATTAAAACGACATTTTTTATCCACGCCGATTCCTCTTCCTGTATCTCTCTTTATTCCCGACACCAATTGTCATTTCACTGTATTTTTATATTTTCATTAGTCGTTCAACAATTCTACGAAGCAGAAGTAAATAATGAGTACGTCATCCGAGGAAACGCTGCCGTTTTAAAGTGCTCCATACCGTCGTTTGTTGCCGATTTCGTGTCAGTAATGTCTTGGCAAGACGAGGCCGGAAACACTTTCACGATCGAAACTGCTTCGTCTGCCGCTGAAACTGGTACAGAAAGAAACCAGTCTGTATTTGATCCAAACAATCCCGAATCCAAAACGAATCCTTGATAACAAATCACCGTTCATTTGAATCCTTTCAAATTAATGTTTCTCTTCTTTAGTTGTAAACCAGTACTACGAAGCTGAGGTGGTTTCCGAATACGTGATTCGGGGAAACACCGCCGTACTCAAATGTAATATTCCATCTTTTGTGGCCGATTTCGTTAAAGTTGAAGCCTGGGTCGGTTCCGATTCTTCAGAATATTTACCAACACAAGACATCGGTAACCTTATTTTGAAAATTATATTAATTATTCACCAGTCCTTCACCGTATGACATTCCTGTTCAAGTTATCCTATATCTTCCGATTAATAAATGATTTTTTTTATGTATTCTCACAGTTGTTAATCAATTCTACGAAGCAGAAATTATGACAGAGTATGTTATCAAGGGGAACACGGCTGTGTTGAAGTGCTCGATACCTTCGTTTGTAGCAGATTTTGTTAAAGTTGAATCTTGGATCGATGAAAAAGGAGAGATCTTAAAAGTCTCTGATAATCTCGGTAAAATTCACACTGTATTAACACGGTCCATGTCCTTATCCGAGCCGGGTCAAAAAATCCTTATCAATTCCTTAATCTATTTAAATAAACGTTTCTTATAGTGGTATCGCAGAACTTTGTCACCGAAGCCGAAAACGAATATGTCATCCGAGGAAATGCTGCAGTCATGAAATGTAAAATACCTTCGTTCGTTGCCGACTTTGTGTACGTCGATGCTTGGATTTCAGATACAAACGAAATATACAATAGGACCGACGATTCCATTACAGATTATGGTAATATCAGCCAGAATTGGAAGTGCGTTTGTCCGAATCCTTTCCAGTTATAATTCCTTAAATTTGATCCTTTTCGTGTACTAATAGCCAATATAGAAACAGAATGATAATTTATTAAGTATGTCTTGTTTATTACTAAGGTATTAAATATTGTTGAATGCACAGTGGTAGCACAGTCGTACGAGGCAGAAGCAGACAACGAATACGTCATAAGAGGAAATGCTGCCATAATGAAATGTGAAGTTCCTAGTTTCGTTTCTGACTTTGTCGTTGTGGAAATGTGGACTGACTCTCAAGGAGGAACTTACTACCCGGGTGGTGACAACGGTAATAGCCGTCAATCAAACCACAAACCAATCCCCAATCCCAGATACCATTCATTTCCATTTGTTTCTCAAACACGCATGGGTATTTGAGTAATGATTTTGTTTCAGCGCTTACTTCAGTAAAACCTTCTCATAAAATATCTAGGCTTATTCGGTTATCTGTACTTTCTTTTCGGCTTCAAATCCGTACTTTTTTATCATTCATTTAAACATGTTTTTTTTTTTAATTTTGTTGAAATTCAGCTGTCCACCAATTTTACGAAGCTCGAGTCAATGACGAGTTTGTCCTACGAGGGAACACCGCTCTACTGAAATGTATCGTGCCTTCTTTTGTGGCCGATTTTGTACAGATCACCAGCTGGCATACCGACGACGGTGCTACGTTTTTGTCTAATATTACAAATGCTGATGATGGTAAATTATTTCAATTCACCAAAACAAGTTTTTTTTGTTTCCAATCCATTCCGATCCACTTCATCGCATCCAAATTTACGCTAGGATAATTCGCCGAACCGAAGAAGCGTCTCTGCAATCAGCTTGTTTAACATCAACACTCAAGTTTTGTATTCGTATTTATAAAATATTGCCGTCTGTTGCATCTAATGTGAGATAATATCTTGTTATCTCTTTTAACCTCTTTTCAGGGCACCATTTTATTATACATTTTATATAATGTTCATCTGTCTCAAACAGAAGTATACATACTTAATACCGTGCTACCTATAATGTAATATAATGTTTCGGTAATAAGTAAGTATTATATCATATAATAACGTTAAGTTGCTTTAGCAGGGTTGCTACACGTTAAATTGATTACATCCAGGCTTGATAGATGTATATAACGAAAGAATCTCAATTATCCGGATTGTAATTACGGTGGTTCGGATAGTAAATAATCCCATCATAAAAAAAACATTTATTGCGTCAACTATAATAGATTAACATATATTTCATTGTATATAAATATTATAACGGTCTTCAAAATTGTGACCCATGATTTTTAATACATCGACATTTCTGCTACCACGGAAGTCTTTTAAATCAGTTTCCCTGTATATTATTTTATCCCTCTATTTATAAACTCTTCAAACTATATATTTTCAATTAGATTGCTTTAATTTTTCTATTCCTATCCGTTACCATACTCGATTCATTACAGATAGTTGAGATTCTACATTATAAAACATTTTATACTTAATTTGGTTATCCATTTGTCACTATGTTGTTTACCAGGTTTACGGTTGTTTTACGATGATTCTATTTATAGCCGTTCATCAGACTTACGAACCTCGCGTGATTGACGAATACGTTCTTAGAGGAAACGCCGCCATAGTGAAATGTCTGATACCATCGTTTGTAGCGGACTATGTCCAGGTCATTGAGTGGGTTATGGACGATGGTGAATCTTTCAGACCTTCGCTTTCCACTGATGAAATATCTGACAGCGGTAAAATGGCGCCTAATTCTGTTTTTTCTTTCCTCAATCCTGTCCAATAATATCCATTTATATTCCATTGTTGCTTTGTAGTTTACAGATATTTTGAAAATCAAATCAATTTTTTGCTCATCCTTTTAGGTAAAGATATGCAGCTAAATTTTATTCATTTTATTATAGGCTTTTTTTATCGTATATTTTTTTAGAATATTCATTATACAGGAGATTAAAGAAATCATATCTCTTTTTTTTTAAATGTTTTCTTTTAATTATATTTATCGTGTATGAAAAATGATAATCGTTGTCGGGTACATAGTGATACCATCTGTATATTAAAATTCGAAACAGGTGGAATTTGTGAAAATATTTGATTGCCATAAAAACGACTAAATTTTGTCATGTTCAGGCGGTAAAGAACATAATATGATATTTCATTGTCTTGCTTTTTGTAAAAATAAACAGAACGCCCTTTAAAATATATTTTGTTTCCCAAGAAAAGTTAGTTATCTTATTAAAAGCCTGCGTTCTTGATGTAATAATTAATGACCAAGCGTTGCTGTCAAAATTATATGTAAGCCTTAGCTGCAATATATAATAATTTTAACGTATTATTTGAACGTGTCTTGAAATTTTATACATATGGAATTACTATTATCATCCATTAGTAAAGGGTTTTTTTTCAATCTTCGTTATTACGTAAGAGTCTATGCAATTTCAGGTGCTCCAGCGATTTATGTTATAACTCATAATCACTTTTCAGCAAATGACGAATGTCTATATTTCAGCTGTCAACCAATATTACGAGGCGCAAGTGTACGATCTTTTTGTCATAAAGGGCAATGCAGCCGTTTTCAAGTGTCATATCCCTTCCTTCGTCAGTGACCACGTGGAGATAGCGTCTTGGCATGATACTAACGGAGGAGACTACCTGTATCCGTCAGACTACGGTACCATAAACAAAGAAACAGTCTTTTTCTATATTCCCTTTATCCGGCCTCCTATTCTTATTCAAATGCCAATCCTCTTTTCAAATGTTAGAACATATAAGTAGGTACGGTCCAGCTCTATCGGTGTCTTTGGTGTTTTTATTTTTTAAATGATATATAAAACAATCTTTTTTCTGGTGTATTGTATTTCAATTGTTTAACTATTTATCGTGTCTTTTGAAAGTTTGAATGCGTGGTCGTCTATTGTTGGTTTTTATGTCTATATTTCAGGTTCGTAAACTTTTGATAAGGAAGCACCTTTTTAAATAATATATATTTTTTTAATTCTTGTATAGGCGATATCAATTTAACGTATGCGATGCCATTATTAACACGAGGTTTGTCAAATATATTTAAAATATGGACTGTTTTAATGTAATACTTATTTCTAGTTACCTTTGAAAATTTGCGACGATATTTAAGAAATTCCGCTAAAAAGTCAATCATGAAATTATTTAGTAATTCTTTTTTGTTTATGCATTTTAGAACAAGAGCGGGTTATAAAATTTTTACAATTTATGATATAAATCTTAACCAAATTTCATCGTAATAAACGTTTAAAAATAAGTTGGTAAATAAGGTATGATTTTAAATTTTGTTCCAAATCTTCTAAAAATGGTAAAAGCAATCGTATTTCGTATGTATATTAAGTGATACTACAATCATTACTTTTGCATCCAATTTGAACAGAAATGCAATTTTTCACTGTTTTCCTAATGTGTATACAAAAAAAATGTACGTGAAAAAATTTGAAGCTTACATGCTTAGAGTTCATAATTTTTTTGCAATCAGTCCTCGTGTAGGTTGCCGACATCTAACCTCCAGGATCATTAACATTCATTGAAAGGTGCGGGTTAGTTTATAACGCCATTAAGTTATATTAACTGTTATGTTCTTCCTCTATTTATGACACCTCTTTATATATATATTATATTTCTTTTTTGACATTCCATTTGGCCATTGAACCTACTAAGTCAAGCCCTAACCTCACCTTTCATTATTTAAATTGCATAGATAGACATCTTTTCCGAACTAAAATAATTAGGAATTACTAGCCCTCAATGAATAGTTTCACAGCATGAAACGGCGAAAATATTTTGAAATTCTTTCTCACCACAATATTTGTTTTGCTCAAGTGAATAATAATAATATTTTTAAAACAAAATATTCTGCAAACCGCTAAAACGTTTTTCGTGACATAAAAAAAAACTTAAAACAGCACTTGCCCGATCTAGTGGAATCTATTTTTATATGTGCTCCATTCGGTGGTAATTTTTATCTTTCTTTTTTTTCCTAAAACATGCCGGAGTAGAGTTAGCTGGTTTGCAGATTAAACAGTCACTTTAAAAATATTTAAAAAGTTTTATCTTACATTGATTGAATTGGCATTCACTTGGTAGAACTCCATTATAACACGGTGAAAAATACATTGCTATTTTTTCACCGTGTTTTATCTAAATATATATTTGAACATATTTTCTGAGTGACATTTTGACAGTGTAGTCGACATTTATTTGATAATATAATATTTTTGTGACTGTTTTTAAACAAACAAATGAATATAATATTTGTATATTTTGTTGGACGTCGATTAATAAAGCCGTGCAATTTTTCTATTTTAATATGGTCAAAAATGAAATTAATGTCATGCTGACCCGAAGTGAGACGTTATTGACGAAACACATGTGATTGAACAACATTTGACATCGATATTCCATCAACACACGTAGTATCGACTACGATAAATGATCAGTGTGTACAAGCAGTAGATTCGCGACTCATTTACCTGTTATTCATAAGACACTATAGAACATTCCTGTATTAATCTTAGCCATGCTACGCTATGAATAACTACGGTACGTCTTACTTGCTACGATACTGAACACGCTAAGCTATTGTGGAGATTCTAATACAATTTCTCAATGAATATTTGTTTTGCCGTTTTTTGAAGTTTGTATGAATCATTTTGTGAGAGACTATTTCATAATGAGTAAATAAATCAGTGCTAGATTCGCTTAGTCAAAAACAATCAAACCATGCTTTACTATATGATATGTATAAAAATAAATCTTAAAACTATCATTTTTGTATAACGCAATGTTTAATTCCACTTCCGATTATCAATAAATTAAATTTTGATATACAATATACTTTACACCATATGTGGCCAACCTTTTTCAAGCAGCTTGGCCAAATTTTGGAAGTGAGATTTCTCGCCGTGATTTTCTTTTTTTTTTATAATAATGCAAAGCCAACAAAATACATCATTTGTATAGAAACAAAAGACGTTAAATATAAATTTGTCTGATTTGAGTTAGTAATGTCAGTAGATAGAGTGTATTGTCCTCTATTTCCGCCATAACTTAATCTCCGCGGGTCACGTGTTGGTCACCCATTCTTTACATTTTTGAAACTCATCGTATTATTTTTCTAGATTTAAGCTAGAACGAGCTTAATAATTCATATTTTGTCCTACGGACCATATTGTTCTACAAAATTTATGAACAACTTATAATCGATCGAAGGTTTCATTCAGAAAATTGTAAAATTTTCTATCGTCAGTATTGTAAAATTTGTAATAATCTCAATCTCTAAAAAGTCAAACAAAAGCATGTTAAAACAAAATTCGGTTGAACATAGAAACATTATATTCTTTTAATACTTAGTACAGATTTTTTTGAATATCGAAGCATCGGAGTAATTCCGTCGTTGCAATATCAACGTATTCTTAAAAAGAAATGTAGGAATGCGATTGAGTCGCGAGTAATTTAGTAATGGCAACATTTGTAACTGGAAATATCGGACCGTGTTTAAAAGTGAACCGAGTAATGGAGCGTGACGTAGCAGAAGCAACCGTCCCCTGGGACGGTTCGATGGTAATTGAAAAAAAGTAAAGTAAAAACTTCACCACTACAGTTATTATAGCGACGCCGAGCGAGCTGTCGAGTTTTCCATTTCCGAAATAATTCGTTTAGTAAACTCGATTCGGTGTGACGTCGATTATCTGTAGTCGAACGCTTCATTTTCCCGGCAGGGGGAACTTGTTGCTTTCAGGATTGAAGTTCAATTCAATATTCAACAAAACAGTGGATTAGTCTTCTTTTTTTATAATCCTTTAATGATCGAATCCACTAATAAAATTAAATACCTCTTCCTGATTGAAGACATTAATTAAAATTATAATTTATTGCATAATTTACCGATCAGAGCCAATTTCGTTTAAGTGAAAATTAAAATATCTTAGACAAAGTTAATCTTGTTCATATTGAATATAGTATTATATACATATACGAATCACTGTCTTTCTACGAAACGCAACGTTGTAATCGCCAAAAGACACTAAAGTTTTATAGCCCTTACTGGGTGTACCCTGTAACTCGGTGATGTAAAGCAGTGCTTCTCAAAAAAATCATACTACGGCCCCTTGAACAAAAAACATGTTGAAAATAAAAACATTTGCAGTTCATAGTTTGGGAAGTACGGGTGTAGAGAATTTTCACAGCACAATAATTTATATCGTGTTCAAGAAGAGATAAACAAAATGTCTATTCGTTTATTCAAGCGTCATAACTTTTAGTGATTATTAAAATATTTAATATTTTATTGTCTCTTAAGTCGTAGTTATCACGTAAAATTTTACTATGGCCGCATTATAAACATAAGTGGTATAGAAATTGCTTGTGACCGCACCGGTACAAATTAATTGAAAAAAAAACACATTTTTTTATACAAATATTTACTATGAAGCTGTTGATCGCTGCAGCAAAATCCTCTGATGGCCGCACATGGGAATCGGTGGTCTAGAGTTGTTATAATAAAATGAAGATAATTTCAATATTTATAAATCGTTAAAATAAATACATTGAAATTTAATGATTTTACGTAATTAAGTGACCTCATTATAATAATAATTATAAGGGTGAATAATCAATGTTTTACGTTTGTTGTTTTCGATGTTTTTCGTCATGTGAAAATATTCACTCATTGAAAGAAAAAGATTGTAGAATAAATAATTCATTTTATCTATTTTTATTCCATTATTTATGAACAATTTCAGAATCGACGAATAGCTCACATTCCAGATGATTTTACGTAACGTCGACGTTTTTCAGTATCATTATAATATTCCATCTGTACAGCATTTCCTTTGAAGGTTATCTCATCTCCACGGAATGATTTCTCCCCTTTTCAGTTGTCGCCCAGTCTTACGCAGTGAGCATAATGGAGGAGTATGTCTTGCGCGGAAACGCAGCCATCTTAAAATGTCATATCCCCAGCTTCGTTGCCGACTATGTCGGCGTTGTTTCTTGGATCTTGATCGAAGGAGACGACTCCAGGGAAATAATGCCCGACTCCAAGGAGGACCCCGACGGTACGGCCGCTGTAATTGAATCCATTCTCAATCAAGGGTCTTATATGATTTCATCTTTTTACAATAAGCTGTTTTTTTAGGACTATATAGTACCATATCATGTCATTTAACTATTCAATGCAATTTCGACTGTATCATTCATTATTTAAATTATAATAACACATTTTTTAGTTATGCTTCTACAGTTTAATGTCGCTTTTAACGTGGTGTCTGTCACTTCTTGGCGGAAAGGTATTATATTTTAAATAATACATTTTAATAACAACTGCGAACTGACACCATCAATTAATAAGTGATTGATGATCAATTAGTTCTAAAAAAATATAATATATTATATGATAAAGAATGGTTTTCCTCATTATGAGCATTATCAACTGATGTCACAATCAGCGAAACCGATACTGATTGTATAAAAATATTGAATTGTGATGATGCATTTCCTCCGAGAAGTGACAGTTAAACTTTAAAAGTATAATAATTTTCTTTATATTAACTATTTTATTTCATCATTGCATGGAAGCAACTTAAAAAAAACCGTTATAATAATAATTTAAATCACTATTAATCAATCAAAATATTCCATTATTAAAAAAAATTCGGTGTTAATTTAAAATTAAAATCGTACTGAAAAATGTTTTTATAAACTTTGCAACTGAAATCTTTTGTGAATAAAAAATTCTTACTATTATTTTCTAATAAAGTATTAAGGAAAGAATTGTTCAACTTGAACGAATTGCAACAATTGGTCACTAACTTCAATATTCAAATTGAATAATGAAGTTAGTAAAAAAATGAATATTGAGACCCTTGTTTTAGAATGAATTTTTTTGAATATTCAAATTCCCATCCTCTTGCCCAAGTCCGATATTTTCCAATACCCTTAAATGTAAAATTTCTAACGAATTATACAATTACTCAATAGCATTGTGATATTTCAGGATACTGGCATAAACTGAAAGAAGTGTCTTCGAATTTACTGTGTTTTAATGATCTTTTTTATTTAATTTTAGGAGATACATTTTTGTCACGAAAAAACTGATTTATATTTAAAGTAAATACCAAATAATATATTAAATTGCTACTAACGAGTATATATTATACTTAATTATATTTAAATGTTTTTGTAGGTAACATTTTAGTAATAATAAATTGATTTTTAAATTTTTTTGTAATTGATGAAAATCTTTATTAAAAACTCATAAATGTGTTGTTTAATCATATTTTAATGTACTTAATTTATTTACTATGCGACACTTAATCATTTTATGTCAATTTGATAACCTGAACTATGAATGATGAATTATGGTTCTATTTTTAAGGTTGATCTATTAATTGTTATAAGAATGTTGCGTGTATTTCAATGATTAATTGATAAACTTTTTTGTTTTCAGATAAATATGCTGCTCAAGGAAACAGACTTTATATCTTACACTGATTACTTCATTAATATCTTGTTAAATCTTTTTCTCCTTTTTTGTTATCTTTACCTTTTTTATTATTTATGAAAATCCTGTGGTTCCATGGGCTTCACGGCCTGCCATTCCTAATAACTCCTTTCTTCATTTAGTTTGTAAATACATGCTTTTAATTAAAATGAAATATATCAACTCAATTGCGTGATCACAGTTTAAAGTTTAAATTTCACAATTTTTTGAGTATATATACTCAAAAAATTTATTTATTGCCTAAAATAATTATTTGTTTTTCATTGTGACCACAATCAATCTTTTAAAGTAAATTCCCTATATTTCATGGATATATTAATTATCTGGTAACACTGAAATTTACACCAATGACATCTGTTATCGAAAAAAATTAATAACAAAAATTAAAATGCATCACATGATTGATAAAATCCAGTTCACTAAAATATTGCAGATGTTTTTGATACTTAATCTTAACTATTTAAATAAAATACTTTTGAATATGTATGTATGATTATCAATTAATATTATAGATCATATTTTTCTTGTTTAACTTTATATGTTGCGATAGTTGTTGGCTTCATGAATTAACTGTTCAAAAAAAAAAAAGAACAATATAGCAAGGCAATTAGTATTAATTCTCTCTTATTCATATCAATATATTATATTAATAAAATATTATTTGTTTTATTAGAAGTCAAAATGAAAAAGAGAAAACAATCTTATTATAAATTGAATATGTAAACCATTCACAGTACCAGCTAATTTTATATATCCATGCAAATATTTCTATTCATACATTTATAATTTCAAATGAAATAGTATCAAAGTACCATTATTTATATACTAATTATTTTGTTGATTTTCTTTCATGGCACAGAGGGAAAATATTTAGTATTGCCATCTGGTGAATTGCATATTAGGGATGTTGGACCCGAAGACGGTTACAAATCATACCAATGTCGTACTAGACATCGTCTTACCGGAGAAACTAGATTGAGTGCCACTAAAGGACGTCTCGTCATCACTGGTAAGAATACAAAAGATTCATTCTATTACTTTTTACCATTTTATAGAAGAACAGACTTGATCAAAAATGTCAGTTTTTTTTATTTAAAATATGTCAAAACTTTTTTGTTGAGCACCTATGACAAGAAAAATATACAATAAATATCCAAAATATTTTAAAAATGTTTAAAAATATTATTCAGCATTTAAATATGCCATGCATTCTTTAATTCTGTCAGTATATAATTTTACTATCAAATTGTCATGTTAATTTGCAAATATTGCAACTGCATTTCTGAATTTTTGGTAGTTGTCAGTAAGTGATGACGTATTTTTGGATGAGTATAATCTCATTAATTTTACATTACCTACCCAACTTTGAAAGTTGGGTAGGTAAAAATAGCTTTTCTATTTGTCTTTGAATGTCCTTTTGGATCTGGCCCTCCATTTAGTCTGAATCTATGAAATATGTTCTTACATTGGTGTTTAATTGATCCAATTTACTCTTGTATAATAACAGCCAAAAAAGATACATGACAACTTTAGTGAAGTGTGCCATCACATTCATATTTCCTAATTCTTTCGTAACTATCATTAATTAAAGTATTCGCCCTTGCATGGGCCAATTCTTATTTCAATATTATTGCGTTTTGTTTACAATAATGAATTTTTACAGTTTTTAAAAATGATCAATTCTGTTTTTCTTTTCATTTTGTGTTTAGGAGTGCATTAGTATTTATAAAAATCACAACATTTTTTTTATTTTGCAATATAATTATGACTTGATTACATATAAATATAATTATTAAAATAAATATATGTTTTTATTTTTCACTTCATCTACATCTGTAAATAATTTTGATAAATACTAATGCACCATTTTTGCTTTTTAAAATTGTGCTAAATAATTATAAGGACTAAAGTCAACTTTTCAAATCATAATTAACTTTCTTGAAATATGATTATCATTATTTGAAATTTGAAAAACCAGATGACAAATTTTGAATTACATTTGTAACTGAAGATGTTTATTACTATTGATTATTAGTTGTATTCAATAGACGTGATTTCATTTTCATCTTTTTGCCATGTAAGCACTTTTTGATACAATTACGGGAGACTAGATGATAGACATAGATAGCAAATGCAAAAAAACAGAAGATTTGTAATGCCCATTATTTCAATGACTATAGAAACTTTTCTCATAGAATTAATACTAAATAGAAACATTGGCATGGTCTAATAATAATAAATCTTCTGTCTAATTTACAATTCTGTCATCTGTATTTGATTTCTACTAAACATCTCAGATTTTAATCAAAGAATCAAAGACATTATTGAAGTCTTTCAGTATTTATAATCATTTTTACATCAGCTCAAAAATTATTAGATTTAATATAAATTTCTAAGCACAATTATTATTCAATCAATTCATATTTGTATAAATGTTTTACGAGTGTTTTCGATGGGTTTGAACAAATAATAAACTAAGTCATATATTAAGATCTGTTTTAAGTTTTTTTTTCTTTGTGAGTGATAAAAATGTTTTATTTATTCAAACCTATTAATCTGTATACAAACGTTGCCTGAATGTTGGGATAGGGTACCCTGCAAAATTGACACCAGTCTTTTCAATAGTAAATTCAACCGTTTGACTAATGGCCTCTCAGTATCGAGGTGATAAACTCGCGTCAAAATTGTTATCGCTTTCCTGATCCTTTTACTCCAAGTAAGTTTTGAATCCTCCATCCCAATTTGGTTCACACATTTGACAAAGTACTTTTGGTAAGGTAAGTGACTGATTAAATTTGTACCGCGAATTATTTGAAGGTAAGTTGTTTGTTTGTTATTACTCGCGAAATTAATAAGTATGGACTTACTTTATGCCCTCTCCCAACATTTAAACAGAACCCGTTGGCAGAGTACCTCCAAAATTTCCCAACTCTCAAACGACAAGCGGTTTCCGAGGAAGAATCGATGACAATCTGACGTTGCTTTGTCCGGCTCAAGCATTTCCTGTGCCAATGTCGCGGTAAGCTTTTAACATACAGAAATACTCAGTAATGTTTATGCATCGGTAGACATCAACACCCGTCTTCAACTTCAGGTACATCGTGTAACAGTAATAATTAGTTGCTTGCCATAATGGTTAAAAGTCTAGGTAATCCATAACCTTGCCCATCTATCAGCTTCAGAAATTTAAAGGTCTAATTGCATATCAGAATTAAATAGCTACGTAGATTCACGTTCTGTGTTTTTGTATCGGAAATTGATAAAGAAGAATGGAAGGTTAATTAAATACGATTTACAAATTGTTTCCTATAGAGCCCGTGGGGCGAGTTCCTCCAAAATTTTCTTCAGTTCTCACTGGGATGATGTTCAGTACAAAACTGAAAGAGTCATTTACCTTACAGTGCCCAGCGCAAGCATTTCCTGTGCCAGCATTCAGGTAAATAAAAAGAATTAAAACAGATTCAACTTCCTGAAAGGCTTAACTGTAAAAATGTAAATAAGACTATTCGTAAGTCAAAATCAGTTTATTAATTGATCTATAAAATCTTTTCTTATCATTAGAAATATTAGTGAAAATATTTCTTTCAAAACAGAGCCTGTCGGCCGAGTTTCCCCGAAATTTCCCACCGGCGATACTGGCAGATCATTCCGTAGTATGACAGGGGAAAGCCTAACAATCTTGTGTCCAGCTCAGGCGTTTCCGGTTCCCGCATTCAGGTAATATATTTATACTCGTTCATCCATAGAAACATTGTGAGAATGCTTCTCAAACTTTGCAGAACCAATGGGACGGGTGTCACCTAAATTTCCAACTCAAGAGAAAAGTCGCTTATATGACTATCCTTATCTTTCGAGTGTAACGCTCCTTTGTCCAGCTCAAGCGTACCCTGTACCCGCATTCAGGTAAGGACCATATTTATTATTAAGTGATTCAGCAATAGAAAAATGATTTTTCAAACTGATCGTTATTTATCTTTCAAACGAATAACTTCATTTTTCTTGTTTTGATTCATGGGGCTAGGTTTTTAAAAACTGTTATTATATATGGATTATGTGCACAGAGCCCGTTGGTAAGGTGCCTCCGAAATTTGCATCCGTTTTGAAGACGAGTGGGTTTGATACAAAAAGCGGTGACAGTTTGAGCATTCAGTGTCCTGCCCAGGCCTTTCCGGTTCCATCACACAGGTCAGAACATTAAAATAAAAGTCTGGAAATGTTATAGCCTTTCAGTTACCTAATCCCACCATTGGCCTAGTAACAGATTAACTATTAATAACAAATCATCAAGCTCAAAATTCTTGAATTTGGTTGATCAGAACCTGTCGGCAGAGTTCCCCCAAAATTTCCTACTGGTGACACCAGCAGAGCATTCGGGAGTATAATGGGAGAAAGTTTAACAATCATGTGTCCAGCTCAGGCATTTCCAGTTCCTGCATTCAGGTAGCATATCTAAGACGAAACTTATAAGTTTTTCTCCATATAATGAAGCATGGTGAAAATCCCTTTTAAAATCTTTCCAGAACCAATGGGACGGGTATCTCCTAAATTTCCAACTCAAGAAAAAGGTCGCTTGTACGACTATCCTTTTTTTTCGAGCGTCACACTCCTTTGTCCAGCTCAAGCATATCCTGTTCCCGCATTCAGGTAAGGGAAATTATCCATATCTTCGGAATTCCAGCAACAGAGGAGTGAAGTTATTCTAAAAAAATACTGATTTTCTTTTAATTATTGTAATATATGATTTCCTCTCTTCCTGGGTTTTAAATCATTAATAATGTATGGGTTGTGTGTACAGAGCCTGTTGGTAAGGTGCCTCCGAAATTTTCTTCCGTTTTGAAATCAAGCACATTTGATACAAAAAGTGGCGACAGTTTGAGCATTCAGTGTCCTGCCCAGGCTTATCCAGTGCCATCACACAGGTCAGATCCTTAATACAGCAATCTGTGAATGTCATTGCATGATAATTTACCTCATTTCACCATCAGGTTACAAAATATTCATGATTATTTTATTCTGTGAAATTTTGTAGTGCAGTTCACCCAAAATTTCTCACTGGCAATACCAACGGTACATTGCTTAGTATGACAGGTGGAAGTTTTTTTTTTCAATTATATGCTCAGTCTCAGTTTCTTTACAATTTTCATACTGAGAATAACAGTGGAAATGCTTTTTTAAATATTTTCAGAACAAACGGTACAGTTATCATCTAAGTAGAGAAAGTTAACTTTTTTGACTGTCGTTATCTCAAAGGTACCCTGTACTTGCATTCAGGTGAGGCAGACAATATTCTAATTAAATTTATTTGGCAAACAGAACCAATGGGTCGAGTGTCTCCAAAGTTTCCAAGTATGGAAGTCGCACGAAGCTACATTTATGAATATGGCAAAAGTGTGACATTGCTTTGTCCTGCTCAAGCGTTTCCAGTGCCCGCATACAGGTTGGTTCGATTTCGCTACTACCACCCAATCCCGGCATTCATGATGTTAACACTACACAGTTGAATAAATGTTGTAATCAATATAGAACCAGTGGGACGAGTGCCTCCCAAATTTCCAACAATGGACAAAACCCGTGGATTTGATACGATGATTGGAAGCAGCCTTACGTTGCTGTGTCCCGCGCAGGCTTACCCAGTTCCTATGTTTAGGTAATAGTTAGCAATTTTGAAAATCATTTTTACGCATATATAATTCTGTATAGAACCCATCGGTCGAGTACCTCCAAAGTTCCCTAACGGAGACAAAAGTCGAACTTTTGAAAGTGTTGCAAATGGCAGCTTAACATTGCTCTGCCCGTCCCAATCGTATCCTGTTCCAGCATTCAGGTAAATGAATTGTTATTCCATTTCAATTTCACAAAAAACATTGTATTCTTTAGAACCGGTAAGCAGCGCCGCTCCGAAAGTTCATTCGAAGACGATCGAGTTGGTAGAATTAATGATACATACCAGCGCCACTCTACTTTGTGCGGCCCAAGCTTTTCCAGTCCCAATATTTAGGTATATATCGAACTATTTGCACGTGCCTACAATCTTGCGCAAATTATTTCTCTCCCAGCGTTATGAGCAATGTCGGTACAGACAGGTTTTTGGTGCAATCAGTTACAATAGTAAATCGGATAATAGAAATGTCTCGTGTGTGTTTTTCTAGAGCCCGTAGGTTCTAAATCACCAACATTTTCATCGGATTCCAAACTCCAATGGTTTGAGAAAAACAGTCATCAAGCGTTTGCACTATTGTGCCCTGCCCAAGGTTTCCCAGTTCCGTTGTTTAGGTAATTATTATAATTGAATATCGACACCTTCTCCCGACATTAACCAATATGTACAAATACATCACTGTAGTAAATTTTATCTAGTAAAAATGATCAAATAAAGAAACCACTAATATTTCAGAACCTGTTGGTTTTAAGTCACCCTCATTTTCAACTGACTTCAAACTTGCGTGGTTTGTGAGAAATGTGGATCAAGGATTTGCATTATTGTGTCCCGCTCAAGGATTCCCTGTCCCACTGTTCAGGTAATAATATCAGCACCTCAAATAAATGTATTGAGAATAAATTTATGTATTATAGAACCCGTCGGATCTAAGTCACCCACATTTTCCACCGATAATAAGTTTTCCTGGTTTGTAAGAGATTTCGGTCACAGTTTCGCTATTTTGTGTCCTGCTCAGGGTTTCCCGGTACCATTGTTCAGGTAATAACTAGATAATAACTATAAACGTTTTTTTTAATTTACTTATCGTAGAACCAGTAGGATCTAAGTCGCCAACATTCTCGAGCGATGTAAAGTTTTCTGGAATCTCAAGACATCTTGGACAAGGTTTCGCCCTTTTGTGCCAAGCTCAAGCGTTTCCTGTTCCTCTGTTCAGGTGTGTTAAGTGGTTCATTTCTATCCCAATTTTCAATATGGTCAACGCAGCGTTTTTAAAAATACATGAAACATTAAAAGTTATTGTAAAAATTAGAGCCTGTCGGTGGAAAAGCACCCACCCTCTCAAGTGATGTGAAACGATCTTGGATAGAACGTCCTCTCAGCCTATCCTTCGCATTATTTTGCCCGGCGCAAGCATTCCCTGTCCCATCATTCAGGTAAACGCTCTATCATGGTTATCTTTCTTTCATTTAATCCTTTATCACAGAACCTATAGGTGCAAAGGCTCCTACTTTCTCATCGGAATTTAAAAGTACAGCACTGTCAAAGGATTTTGGTCAAAGTTTTGTTCTACTATCGCAAGCTCAGGGGTATCCTGTACCATTATTTAGGTGAGTTTTTCTGGTTGATAGGCGTTGAGATTTTGTTTTCAATGCTCTGGACATATTCAAAAACTGCCTTTATTTATTATTTGTTTAGAACCTGTTACGGCAAGAGCACCAGCATTCTCGTCATTGGCCAGCACTTATGCGCAAAAAATAAAGGGACATAGTAAAATGTCACTTTTATGCCAGGCACAAGGTTTCCCGCAACCCTTATTTAGGTTAGTCATATTCATAGATATGCAGGAATTCAATTTATATGTGAAAAGGGCTATCTAATTCCAACATTTTGGTGAATGTTTTGCTTTCTCAGTATACTCAATATACTCAGGATAGCTATAAATATTGGTCTATACATTTTTATAGAACCAGTAGGAGTGAAAGCTCCAAGTTTTTCATCAGATTCGAAAGGGAGCATTTTCATTAGAGACCGAGGTCAAAGTTTTGCACTACTTTGTCAGGCGCAGGCTCTACCTATCCCTGTATTCAGGTAGGGATTAAACATTCAGGCATATTATTAGCACTCACAAATCATAAACTTTTAACAGAACCAATGGGAAGTAAAAAGCCAGCATTTCAGAGTATTTCAACTTCTTTTGCCTATACTGTGGAAACTGCTTCAGGATTTGCTTTGTTATGCCAAGCTCAGGCATTCCCTGTACCCGCATTCAGGTAAACAGTATGAATAATTTTGTATAGTAACGACAAAGTATTATAACAATTGAAAAAATTACTATGGGTTAAACAACAAAAACAACATTCAGTGTAAGTATAATATTTTTTATGTATGTATTCTTTTGATTGGCGAATATCACAAATTGAGTATTTTACAGAACTTAGCCACAATCCTCTCATGCTATAAAGTCTTAGTATCAAAATGTTGATTGATGGGAAATCAAAATTAAAGGATTTCAAAGAAAGATTTTGTGTCGCGTTTACTTAGAAACCCGAATGTTTTTAACTGTTTATATATATATACTCATACTTTCGATAATCTTCTAAACTCTTTTACTACCTTTTGATAGTTACAATATTTTGATACTAAGTTATATACATTATATTTATCCTTCCAAAATATAATAACTACAAATTTGACAGTATCGAAACTCCATTTTATAGGGTACCTGACTTCTTTCATGGGTAACTGTTTGTATCGGCATTTGCTCGATTAAAATTTATTTATCTGATACTCAGAGCCCGTAGGAGCAAAAGCGCCAACTTTCTCCTCCGACTCGTCTCTCTCAAGCATAAAGCGTAATATAGGGCAGAGTTTCGGTATGCTGTGTCAAGCGCAAGCTTTTCCTGTTCCTATATTCAGGCAAGTTTTTTGTTGAATAACCATTTAATAATGATAATATTATTATCTAGAACCCATTGGCGTACGAGTGCCAACATTCTCTACAGAATCAATGGGAAGTATATTTCGGAAATCGTCCGGTCAAGGCTTCGGTCTCTTATGTCAAGCTCAAGGTTTTCCTACTCCGACATTCAGGCAAGTTGTCAAAGTAATAATTCAGTTTAGAATATTTGGTATGCACTTTCTTTAAATGTGAAAAACACCACACGCAATATATTATTTATTGTCTCATATCAAGTGTTCTTAATTAGTATTATTATACTTAGAGTGCAATAACTCATTATATTTTTATGAATTATTATTTTAATGTAGAACCAATGGGATCGAAAGCACCTGCATTTTCAAATGATGCAACGAGTATTGCGTTTGTCCGTGTTATCGGATCCGGTTTCGGTTTGATGTGTCAAGCGCAGGGGTTTCCTGTACCATTATTCAGGCGAGTTACCATTTTTATAAACTTCAACAAGGACATGCAAACATTTTTACGATAATAGTATAAATAGGCATTCAAATGTGAATGCTTCCAAACTATATTGGCACATGTTTATACTTTAATTGTTCAAATTTTGGACAACATTTTCCTACAAATTAATTTACTACGCAGAACCCGTCGGAGCGAAAGCCCCTGCGTTTTCTACCGATTCCAAAAGCAGCACATTCATTCGTGCCATAGGACAAAGTTTTGGTCTATTGTGTCAAGCGCAAGCGTTCCCAGTCCCATTGTTCAGGCAAGTTTTATTAATTATTTAGTATACAGAAAACTTTACAAGACGTTAAGTTTAGATTCATAATGATTTCCTAGAGCCCATAAGTGGAACCTCCCCTAAGGTCCCTACAACTGTCAAGTCATGGAGTACAATATCTTTGGTGAAAGAAGGGCTCGCTATGCTTTGCCCCGCTCAAGGTTTTCCTGTCCCTTCCTACAGGTTAGTAAAACATGCATATTTTAAGTCGGTCAATATAAATTGATTATAATGGAATCAAATCATTTTGCAAAGTCCCTGCAACATTTCAAGGCATAAATATTGTCTGGTTACGATAATAAACTGATAATATATTCCTTAAAAAATGGCTAATTTCAGAACCGACAAATAATATTGCACCGAAAGTCGTCGGTGAGAAATCTCTCGGAAAAATCATGTCGTCTAAACAACAAAGTAACATATACATGTTGTGTCAAGTTATTGGATATCCTGCTCCCATATATAGGTAACAGGAATGTTTACGCCAATGTATGTATTGATAATATTAATCTTAAAGGGGTACCCTACACCTTCAACAATGTAAAAAATGTTCTTTCTATAACATAATTATATGTTAATCTGATGTCATGTAATGGACAGAACCGACAACAAACATAGCTCCAAAAGCTATTGGCGATAAGTACGATGGCGGAAAGCTTGTCAGTCCACATTTGGGTGAAAGGGTATTCATGCTGTGTCAAGTAGTCGGTTATCCCTCTCCCATATTCAGGTTTGTCCAAGAGCATTTTATTGTTTGATGTTAACCAAAATAAAAAATATCCTTTTTTGTTCAATTGGATGGTTCAATATCCATAACACTATGTTAATTACTTACATTCAAAATTCAGCTGGTGCTAACTAATAGGAAACCAAGATATAAATCAAAAACAGTTTTCCTTTTTTATATTGTCATTCACCTTGTTGGATGAATCTGTCTTTGAACTGGTATTGATCATTCTACCATCAGGAGCACACAAGTAATATAAAAACTTCTCTGTGACTATTCAATCTATCTTTGATGGAACATCTACCAGGTAAGGCTTTTTATTCAAAAAATATTTGGTCTTGTCAGTTGGACAATTTTATTTTGATAAGCATACATATAAACCTTAGAAAATATCTTTATCTACAAATCGAAGGTTAGTAAAATTCAGCCAATGCGCAGAACACCATCATGTTTAGAGATTACATATTATTATTTCATTAATAATAAACCCCATCCTTTTAGTATCCTAATATATACATATTTGTATGCAAGCTCTACTCGCTAAATATATATGGCTATCTCAACATTCAAGTCAGAGAATGTTACAAAGTGTCTTAGTTTTCCATCCTATTATATTTATTTTTCACAGAACCAACAAATAACATACCACCAAAAAAAGTGGGGGAGGTATTCCAAGGATGGAAAATTTTGAGTGCCACTCGAGCTGGCGTTGTATATTTATCTTGCGAAGTTGTCAGCTATCCAGCACCATTGTTTAGGTCTGTTTCTATTGTTATTTTCTATGTCCCTATAACGAGTTGGATTATTTTTTCAATAAATAAGTAAATGTACAGACTATACTTTCAACGATATTTTCCGTGCAGTGTTACCATTTTTTTCAAAAAGCAAGTTACTGATAAGAGATAGTTCAATATACTTATATAGAGGTGTAGCAAAATGAGTATATCAACTTATTATAAATGATATGAGACTATGATCCCAACATTCAAGTGAGGTAATGATTGATACGAGTTTAACGAGAGGCCGTCGGTTGTCTCATTGCAGAACCGACTGGTAGAACGGCACCGAGAATAACAGGTGACGGGCTCAATAAGAATGTTGGCCATTACACTTTGCCGTTGGTTATGTTATGCGATGCGCAAGCTTTCCCCGCCCCCAACATGAGGTATTTTAATTCGCTTACAAATATTACAAATTAGAAATGACCTATGCTGAAATAATCATAAAAATTAACATGTTGAATACCCAATCAAGTAGCATGACTAGTATCCCACATTTTTACAGTTTATATTAAAACATCTTGTAAAATCAAATTGTCATCAATTTTACCAGTGGGCTTTCCGTGTGCCATACATTACAATACATACAATAGAACACAATGCTCATTGACTCGTTTGATAGATGTTAATGCTGCACTATCAATTCTGTTCTTTCATTGAGTCAAATAAGAATTAAATAATACAGATGCATACCTCTATTGTAGTGTTTAGCAAATAAAAAATAAATAGTAAATTCTTTTTCCGACTATGAAATGAAGTTGACCAAGATTGGTAAGGTTTTAAAAATTATCTTTTATGCCGAAATTCCCTGAGCAGATTGTTTGGTAAGTAATTTTGGTCTGATGAACGGTCGGTTCTGATTTCTCGATTATTAATTTTTCCTATTATCGACCTTTTGAGCATAATTTTTCCTTTCCGATATCACACGCATTCATCTTATCATTTTAAATAATAGTTATTGATTTAATTAAAATAGAGATATTGTTTCAATGTAAGATTTAGATTGTTGAAATTCTTGCATTTTAACCATTTAAGGTGATATTGCAGTGCTAAGATTTTTTCTTTTAAGTACAAGCTTTTAAAGCTGACAATTTTTTATTGTCAATCTTGTCATTATTTATTATGAAACATAACCATAAATAATACGTTCAAGACAGTGTAATAATTAAATTAAATGTTGTGTGGTGTGTTGCAGACACTACCCTGAGATAGGATGAAGGCGTGGTGATCCTCTTCCCTAGAGACAGATCTATTTTGACAGCCAAGAGCTCACCCCTGGTAAGTGAACGGGTGATGCTTTTAGCTTATTAGCGAATTGTGCTTCCTTACCATGGGTTATTTTTTGCTTGTCAATACATTCATCTCATTAACGTTTCATGCTTTATTTGTAACTACAATCAAGTCCATGTCCACAGTTTTGAAATCATTCAATTGTAAAATGCTGTAATTAGAATTACATCTATTTTTAATAGAGTTTTTTTCCCCCGCTGTTTTCATGATTTTTCACTGACAAACATCATCTGTCAGTATACCATCAACCCTATTTTGCGTTGCTTTTAGCTGTGTTGAACAAAAATAAAAATGGGATTGAAAAAAGTACTGTTACAAGATATTGACCGGGAATTGATTAACTTTTGGCATCTTCTGGTACTCTGGTCCACAGATATTGTTGAAATGAAAGTTAATTAATAATTTTTAGCATATTTATATATATATATATATATATGAAGACTTAAGAAAAAAGATTTTCCAATCTGTTCACATTTGTTTTTAATTATTTCTGTACATAAGGAATATAAAATGTTTACTAATTGTTAGTTCAAATGCATTCACAGTGAACTTTAATTCCTTAAGTTGCCAACAGGTGAAAGCCTGGTTGTTATTAAATAAATATGAAAATATAAAAAAATTTTACATGTCGAATGAGGAGTGAGAATATCGACTTTATCAATTATCTCGTCTTATATTCCATTCTTTTATATTAGTCAACTGAGTAGCTATATTCTTTCTTCACTGAGCATACTTTTATGGTGGTAGAATTTTATTTATCAGAGGTGTTTTTTTTTTTTATTTACACATCATCCTTCTTAATCACTTCTGCTTGTAGTTACGTGTTCTCAACATTCACAGCGTTAAATTATTATGAAAAATCTTATCCAAACAAATAAGTGAATTTTTTCCTGTCTATTATAATTAAGAGCCAACAAGTAGTGTCGGTCCTACGCTCTCCGGAGGACGATTGCAAGATGTCACCATGACCTTGGCATCTCCGGGCGCAATTCTAAGCCTCAGTCAAGCCTTCCCCGTTCCGAGTTTCAGGTATTTAAATACACGACTTATTATTCAAGACATTGAAGTGGTTTGGCATATAAGTTAAGAGTTATTTGTTTTTCACCGTAAGTAACTAATCAATCGTTTGATAAATCAGGGTACCCTTTCTTTATATTTGCTATTTTTACTAGTTACAACATATGACGTGATATTTATTGGTTGTTTTTGAAGAACCCACCAGCAGTGTGGGACCAAAACTGTCCGGTGACCGTTTGCAAGAAGTGTCATTCTTATTAAACTCTCCGGGAACGATTCTCTGCTTGAGTCAAGGTTTTCCTGTGCCAAATTTCATGTAAGTAGGCTTTGTTTATTTATTTGGGCTCATCGAAAATTGGAAATGAGTTTCGTTCACAAACCACACTATGAAGAAAAGGTAAGCCAATTACAACACTTTATATCATAAGGCAAAGATTTTACAAATTTGTTTAAATGTTTTTGTTATGGCGTATATATTAATCATTTGTTTTTTAGAAAATGTGAAACAATATTTATAAAGTTACAAATTAAAGGTTAAATGAAATTTTAAAGTATCAAATAAACTTTAGATTGATTTCCGTACTTGAATTTTGCGATATTACTTTTTCTCCTTCCTATAGAAATTATACATGTATAATAGTTAGTTGATTACATATTCAAAGGAAGAAATTGCTGTAATTGAGATTTTAAAACTACTAAACCAAATCAGTGTCTGTAATTTTTTTGTTCAGCATTATTGAATGTATCTCATATTTTCTCTGGTCAGTCAGTGTAAAAAAGTTAGGTTATGTTAAGTTTTCCTTCATGTGGAGATCTCTATACCCTATGATAAGGATCATTAACATAGAGATGTTTTTGTAAATATTATCTTTTCTTTGATTGAACATTTTAGCCGAGTTTAAAAAAGGTAATTTATAGAAGTTACCAGCGCTGTGGAGTCATTAAAGAAAACATGACTTCAAAATTGATCACAATCCATTTCAAATTTTCGAAATGTTGAATTGATTGTTCCTCTACAATTTTCAACAATTTCTGGTTTTCATATGTATTGCATATAATCAGAGATAAAAATAATTTATCTGCATATGTTCATTTTCACTGAGAAATCTGCAACCCTTTTTTATAGTATTTATATAAAACCTACATTTTATTAAATGTGGTCCAGTTAATTTACATAATGGGATATAAAAAGACTATTATTACATGAGTCTTACCCATAGCTCTGGAAACAACAATAATTATGATCTTCATTCTTAGAAGATTTTTGTTGATATAAATTTAATGGTTTCTTTACCCTTGACTTCATGTTTTTGTATCATTATTATTGAATGCTTCATTTCTTTGTTGCAGATGGTACAAGTTCATTGAAGGTACTGCCCGAAAGCAACCTGTTACTTTGGACGATAGAGTAAAGCAAGTCTCCGGAACCCTTATTATTAAGGAAGCTTTAGTTGAAGACTCTGGAAAATATCTCTGCGTTGTCAATAACTCTGTCGGTGGTAAGCATCACAAATATTTTATAAAATAAAGTTTATACTACACAAATGAGATTGAAAACATTATTTAATCTCTTCCAAGCCCCTTTAATGCCCCAACGTATGGGACGGCAATATACAAGGCTGTACGCGAGCGCCCCAGCCGTTGGGACGCGAACATTCAAATGTCGGTAACGCAGGCAATCTTTTGCATATAGGACTGATTTTGGTTTTAAAATATCGCCCAATTCGTCCTGATACTACCACCTCCATAAAATTGTCAAAAGTATTAGGTTTAAATGCTTAAAACATCGATTTTTCAAACCCTTCAAATTTATTCCGATCCCACCATTTTTTAAATATCAATTAGAAACTGCGTGCTAAACTCGCGTCTAACTTTGCACTGAACTTTGCACCAATCTCGCGGCATTGCAATCTGACACTCCCATGACACGTGACAGTAATGGCGCTTGTTCATTTGAGTTTGATTGGTTGCCTCATTTCGTCACGGTAATGGCAATTTACGAGTTAGTTATTTGTTAGGGATATATTTGTTAAGGTGATTGTGACAACATAGGACATTTATTTGTGTTTTTTAATGTTGTGAAACATTCCTAATGCATCTAGCTTCCATAAAAGCCAAATCAATTTTTTTATTTGCTTTATTTATAGCTCTATGTGGAAAGAGAACATTTTGAAAAATAGCAATGCGGACAGATTTTGTTTGTATGAAAAACTGTCACGCCGATCAGGTTAAATAAATCTATTTCAAAGTTGTGAATCAAAATTTATATTGAATGTAAACTTAAACCATAAGTATAAAAGCCATTATTTTTGAAAAATTAAATATAGGGTCCGCCATCTAAAGTTTTTTTTTTCAACTAGTGCTTATTTCGTCCGCCAAATAACTTTTTTTTTTGAAAATGCTATAAAAAAAAAAAACTACTAATATTTTGTCAAATTTCTTTTTTTATTTGAAAGTACAATCCTTCCGGTTAATAATGGAAAATAACTTCATTCAAATGGCTGCCTCGGCTGGCCATGCAGTAGCCTACACGATCGGTCCAATTTTTAAGCACATTATCGATTGTGTGCAGCTGTATTTCACCAATGGCTTCACGAATATTGTCCTTTAAAGCGTCAATTGTCTCTGGCTTGTCGGCGTAACACTTATCTTTGAGGACACCCCACAAATAATAGTCCAACGGTGTCAAATCGCAGCTCCGAGGTGGCCAAAGGACATCAGCTCTGCGGCTGATAATGCGATCTTCAAAAACAGGGCGCAAAACATCGAGTGTAGCTTCGGCTGTGTGGCACGTAGCGCCGTCCTGTTGAAACCAAATGTTGCCAATATCCTCCTCTTCAATTTTTGTGAACAAAAATTCGTTCAGCATGGTCCGATAACGATCGCCATTGACTGTAACGGCCACTCCTTGCTCATTTTCGAAGAAAAATGGCCCAATTATGCCTCTGGACCAAAATCCGCACCAAACAGTGACTCGTTTTGGGTGTACCGGCTTTTCAATGTATGCGTGCGGGTTTTCTGTGCCCCAAATGCGACAATTTTGCTTGTTTACATACCCGCCAAGATCAAAATGAGCTTCATCCGAAAAGATGATTTTTTTTTGCAACATTACCATGATTTTCAAAGTAATGTCGCAATATTTCCCAGCGTTGTTCAAGCGTATACACAACCATATTCGTTCAGCGGAAGGATAAAACTAATTATCTGTCAAATCAGACATGAGCTAAGTGTTACCATTCACGAAATAAGCACTAGTTGAAAAAAAAAACTTTAGATGGCGGACCCTATAGAATCTATTCATATTTACATACATGTATTTGTGAATAATCATCAAAAAAAAGATCTTAACCCACTGACTGCTATGCTGTGATTGCAGTATATGAATATATGATACTTTAATATAAAAATTTCTTCAGTGCTGAAACTGTTATGCATAAGCTAATTTTAGTGTTGCCTGATTTATCTTGATAATTTTCATAAGTTTGTTGAACACCAACACTACTTAATTAGTTTTTTCAATCTTTGATGTCGGGATATACTTGACACGGCTCAGCAGGGAACCGGTTAAGTATCTTTATTTTAAATTATAGCTGGGAATACCTTTCTCAGTTTCTGAGAACTTGAGTTCAGTAATATTTTTTCTCATTTTTGACCAGTTTTATCAAGCTAATGTAAAGATATATTGACCATTTATTAATACCAAAGAGTTTCTATATAAAACAAAGATGCATAAACAAAATTTCATTCTCTTCCAAAATAGATTTGCACTTTGTTTAACACCTGTCGATTTGTTCTAAATATTATGTTTTCTTCTGATAGGTGAATCAGTAGAAACTGTTTTAACTGTTACCGCTCCACTTAAGACATCCATTGAACCTGCCACACAAACAGTCGATTTTGGAAGACCCGCTCTGTTCACTTGCCGATTTGAAGGAAATCCAATCAAAACTATTAACTGGCTTAAAGACGGAAAGGACATCAACCATCATGATGCTATTTTAAGGTATGCATTTGTGGAAAACATTATATATTTAAATTTAATGAAAATTGAGTAATTTTTATTTTCATAGATTCAACTAACTAAAATCTTAAATCTAAAATGGTATCATGTAAAAATTATGGATTTAAATTTATGTTTTCTTTCAGGATTGATTCTGTGAAGAAAGAAGACAAAGGAATGTACCAATGCTTTATTCGAAACGATCAAGAAAGTGCAGGAGCAAGTGCAGAACTCAAGCTTGGCGGACGATGTAAGTATAATGACTGTAAATTTGAATTGTTAATACTATGTACAATTTCATATGAAATGTCACACACAATGTGGGTTTTGCTTTTTGACATCTTCAGGCTGTAAATAGCTCTAAGTCAGTTCTATTGCTTCTGTGTGATAGAATGCCTGATGATATCGAAAAGTGAATCTTGGATCATGAGTAAGTAAATATGCGGAATTGTACACAGTTCAAAATTTGTATTGAAATTCCATCAAGCACCCTTAGTCGGCTTTGTTAATTATAATAATTACATCTGAAAGCGCAGCATAATCTGCCTTTCCCTTGAATAAATCAACTAATAATAATCTGATATAAATAATTCCAGTTGAGCCTCCACAAATCAGACACAGTTTTGCCGAGCAGACTTTGAACCCGGGACCGGCTGTCGTTCTCAAGTGCATCGCCTCCGGTAATCCGACACCTGAACTCTCCTGGGAACTCGATGGACGACGACTGCAAAACACAGAAAGATTCCAGGTTTGAAAATTCTATATAATCTTTTATACCGTTTTAATTCCGTCTCACCCTCTGTCTGATTATAAAAAGACTTTTCTGAGAAGGATTCCCTTTTGGATGCCTTCTTTTAAAATAAAATGCTCCGATACTTTTGCATATTTTTCAATGTTTTCGATGTTTCAATGTCACAGACTCTCTTTCTGATAATGAGCATGTCTTAAAAATTCTATTGTCGTATTTGAAAGGTTTCTTAAGCACAAAAAATTCTTATGCAATGATAAAAATAGCTTAAAAATTACTCATAAAAAATTGTTATTTAGTGTCGATTCTTCTTTTTATTACCTTGTGTCATTTTCAGGTTGGACAATATGTGACTGTTGATGGAAATGTTGTATCCCACTTGAATATCTCTTCTATTCACACCAACGATGGAGGTCTTTACAGATGTATCGCTGCTAGCAAGGTAAATATTGAGTTTTTTTTCTAAAGTTTTTTTTAATTACGGGTATTCATTCATTTATTTATTTTTTTGTTTTGTTTTCTTTTTTATTTTGTAAAAATCATTTATCTGAAAAAATTTTGATAATTTTGTCAATGTTACATTAGGTAGGAAGCGCCTCCCATTCAGGAAGAGTAAATGTTTACGGCCTACCCTTCGTTCGCGCCATGGACAAGCATCACATCGTCGCCGGAGATACCCTAATTGTCCACTGCCCCGTCGCCGGATACCCCATCGATTCGATCGTCTGGGAGCGAGATAACAGAGTTCTTCCGATCAACCGCAAGCAGAAAGTCTTCCCCAACGGAACTCTCGTTATCGAAAATGTAGAAAGGTTGAGTGACCAAGCAACATACAACTGTGTCGCCAAGAATTCTCAAGGATATAACGCTCGCGGATCATTAGATGTCAAAGTTATGGGTAAGTTCTATGTTCCAATATTTGATAAGCTTAATGAGGTTTTCGTGGAAAAAGAAGTTGCGCTTTTAAAAGCAAAACAACTCTAGAGTAAGGTTATGCATACCATTTTAAATTTCATTTTTATTGAATTAATTGGTATGAATAACGTATTCTCAAATTATTTACTTTCAAAATTATAGTCTGATAAAATTAACATCAAAATATCTTGAAATTTGACTGTTAATAATTAATTATCCTCTGATTAATGATTGTACAAAAAGTTTCACAATTTTAGGGAATCTTCACTTTCTATGACAAAAATTATTGTAGATCATTATGAAATTCAAACATAATTTATTCAGTGTTAAGACAGAATCTTATTTATGTACTAATTACCATACTTTTATAAATAAAATAATCAATAAGGTTGATAAGAAATAAAGTGTCAAAAAGTTAGTGATTATGGAATGATTTACAGCAGTACTGTTTAATGTAATATTAATGACTTGTTATTCAGGATCAGCTGTTTTACAACTTGTGCCATGACAAAATATTTATTTCAGGACCAACATATTTTTCGCCAATGTTATATGGGTAAGATGTATAGCAGAGATGATATTGAATTTTGTATCTGACATCATTCATCTGATTTTTATGTAATATGAAACTGTCCCGCCAAAAGTGTATATTTAGGAAATCGTAATTCAGTTATAAAAATGATTATTAATGTCACTCTATATGTTTAACTTTTTTAAATGTCAGTGCCACCTCAGATTTTACCGTTTGAGTTTGGCTCCGACCCCGCTGATGCGGGAGACATGACGACCGTTCAGTGCGCTGTCAGCAAAGGAGATTTACCTGTAGAAATATATTGGAGCTTGAACGGAAACTTGATTACGCACAGAAGCAATGAAGGGATAGTTATCACGAGACCCGGTCAGAAAGTTTCCACTCTGAGTATAGACTCCGTGAGAGGAGATCACAGAGGGACTTACATTTGCACTGTAAAAAATGTCGCCGGAACGACCAATCACAGCGCTAGTCTTAATGTAAACGGTAGAGAAAAGTCTATTATGATTAGAAACATTTATCAGCGTGTGTTTCGTTAGATTTTTAGAGATATTTCAGTTTTTATTCACCTTGATATTCCTTCAGTCACCCCTCAAATCATGCCCTTCTCCTTCGGTGATGTGGCATCTAACGCCGGAGACATGATGGCCGTGCAGTGTATGCTCATCAAAGGGGACATTCCCATCAACGTAACCTGGTCTCTCAACGGAAGACCTCTAAATTCAGCCAAATTGGGAATTTCTATTGTGCAAATGAGTCCGAGGCTCAGCTCTATTAGTGTGGAATCGGTGTCTGCAGAACATCGCGGAGTGTATACGTGCGTAGCGCAAAATTCAGCCGGTCAAACGAACTATTCCGCTGAATTATCTGTCAATGGTATTAAAGATTCCTCTTTTTTTATTATCTCTTTATAATATAATGTATCTATATGATTTTGTTGTATACATATGTAAAATTTTTCTAGTCATATTATTTAATTTCTTCTGCTTTTTAGGACCCTTGACACCTTGTAATGTTACCTTATTTATTATTAACCTTCCGATGAGTTTTGTAGTTTTTTACAGTACCTATTCAAAGAAAAGTAACCAACGTTTATTTCAATTTTAATCAGTCGCTCCTCAAATAACTCCCTTCAACTTTGGAGATGAAACTTTAAACGCGGGAGAAGCTGTTTCGTTGATCTGCACCATCAATAAAGGCGATCTGCCTCTGACCATCACTTGGGCGTTGAATGGAAATTTAATTAATTCCGGAAATACTATTGTCATAAGTAGAACCGCCAAAAAAGTATCAGTGATGAGTATTGACTCGGCTCAAGCTAATCACCGAGGAAATTACACTTGCATCGCTAGCAATGACGCTGGAAAAGCAGAACATTCGGCTAGTCTTTACATAAATGGTACACGTTATACAAAATTGATTTCTGTTTTGATTTTATTTTCTCCCAGTAATTTTCCCTCATAGGTGTTGATTCCTTATTCACCGATTAGGGTTTATATTTTAATAGTTTTCACCAATTTTCAATAGTGGCACCTCAAATAATGCCTTTCAACTTTGGGGAGGAGCCCGCGAACGCCGGCGATATGACATCAGCACAGTGCACCGTGAACAAAGGAGATCAGCCGATAAAAATCGATTGGTATTTCAACGGAAAGGAGATTGACGCGCTAAAAAGTGGAATATTAATTAACAGAATGAGTCAACGGATCAGTGCGCTGAGTATCGAATCGATTAGGGCCGAACACGGCGGTTCTTTCACTTGTGTAGCGTCTAACCAAGCCGGTCATGTCAATTATACGACAAATTTTGTCGTCAACGGTACACAGACGAAACAAATATTTATTTTTGTCTTTTTTGTTACTTTTTCCCTTCCCTTTACTTCCAATAATATTGTTGTGATTTTTCATAATTTATATTCAAGTTGGACCTCAAATGACGCCTTTCGACTTCGGTGATGACACTTTGAACGCGGGAGATACGGTTTCGGCCACTTGCACTGTTAGTAAGGGAGATCTCCCCTTAGAAATTTCTTGGGAACTCAACAATAATGCTCTGTCATCGGGCGACGGAATAGCCATTAGCAAGAATAGTCGAAGGATATCCATCATTAGTATAGATTCTATTGAAGCGAAACATAGAGGAAACTACACGTGTATTGCCAAAAATGACGCGGGGTTAGCTTTTCACACAACTCAGCTAAATGTCAACGGTAGATAATTTAAACTTATTGGTAGATATTTTAGTTTAAATTTCATTTAAAACCAATTCTTTATCCTTTCCATACCAATCCTTATAGACCTTCTGCGTATACGCTTATTTAGCCGTGCTGAAAAAGTGTGGTCGGATTAGGAATAGGCTGATGATTACATATCACATTTTACATCAGAACGCTCCAAAGGTCAAAGCGGTTTGTAAAAAAAAGCTTGAATATATTGAAAATGAATATAAGTTTACTATCTGACCTATCAAGTATTATGCCATTTAGTTTTTATTACTGTAGAAATATAATTTTTAATTTTATGGAAAGAAAAGTACTAAAGGTGATTTCAAAATGTCTTGTTGTTTGTAAAACTGCCATTCTTCGGAGTTCTCTCTGTTTGAACATTTCTTAATTGTGTCAACAACATTGGCTAAGTGATTACAAAAACTATGATTTCTTCAACTTGCAACAGTACCACCTCAGATATTACCGTTTGAATTTGGATCGGATCCCGCTGACGCCGGCGATATGACAACCGTGTCGTGCGCAGTCAGCAAAGGAGATTTGCCCGTTGAAATATTCTGGACTCTGAACGGGAATATAATTGACAATAAGAAGAACAACGGCATAATAATTACGAGAACCAACCAAAAAGTGTCCGCCTTGAGTATCGATTCCGTCAAAGGAGAACACCGAGGAAATTACATTTGCACTGTGAAAAATGTTGCCGGAACTGCCAATCACACGGCCAGTCTCAATGTGAACGGTAGAGATTGGAAATCACATTGATTTAACTTGTGTTTTATTTTGATAGATTTTTTCTTGTTTATTTGGTTTATATTAGCCATTCCTCAAACTCTGCCTTTATCCTTATAAAACAACACAGGAAAGATAGTAAAGATTCAATCAGGACAATTAAAATAAAACCATAACTAGAGAATAGTTCTTAAATTTACAGATTTTAGTGAAAAAATCAAGAGACAACATAAGCATCACGGATTTTTAAAAATAATATGAAAATCACATTTTTTCAGAATTTCTAGAATAATCATAATATTAGGTTGTAAAATTAATCTTGTATTCAATTTTGGTTATTTATATTGATAGAGGTCTGCCTCTAAACTGAAAATAACTTCAGTACTTACTTTTTCAAGTATAATATCTTGACGTCTATTATTTCAATTCAGTAAAATTTTACCGAACTCATTTCCAATCGTCAAGCTTGTGCTTTATGTAGATGTTCTATTCTTATCGGTTCCTTTGAAAAATTACTCTGTTCTACTTCAGAAATGAACCCCTCAATTCGAGTTGCAAGATTGCTTCTGAAGGTACGCTAGTGATTAACAGGAATGTCGTCAGAGTATCGGCAATCAGTATAGATTGAGCTCAGGTGAATCACAGAGTTAATCATGAATGCATCATCAAAAATATTGCAGGAATATCCGGGCATACAGCTTGCGTTTACATAAATGATATCTTATTTGACTGATTTCATTTGCAAGTTTTTTTTGTTGTCTTCTTCCATATATATACTGTATATCATCAATTTTATATTCCTTTGGAAGCCCTCATTTAATGGTATGCCAATGGTAATGTTGATAGTTGCCCCTCAAATAATGCCATTCACGTTCGGAGACGAGCCTGCAAACGCCGGCGACACGACGTCTGCGCAATGCACAGTGACTAAAGGAGATCAACCAGTAAAAATTGAATGGTTTTTCAATGGAAAAGAAATAAATCCAATGAAAAGCGGGATTTCAATGAATCGTATCAACCAACGGATGAGCGCTCTGAGTATAGAGTCAATTAAGGCCGAGCACGGCGGTTCCTTCTCTTGCGTAGCTTCTAACACAGCCGGCTTTGTAAACCATACATCGGTTTTGGTTGTAAATGGTATTTAAAAAAAAAGTGTTTTATTTTGTGAAACTTCTTTTAAATATTGACATATATTTATTTTATTGGTTCTATTCCATTTTGGTTTAATTTATTTCCCCTCTTACACCCTACTACCCTGATAATGATACGCAAAATATTTGAGTTACAATTTACAGTATAGAAAAAAGGAAAAACGATTCGCTTACAAAGTTAATACAAAATTAATAATTATGCTTTACTGTTAGTCAAATGCATCATTAGTAGGATCAGGATTGCTGATTCGAAAACTGCAAATTCATTTCTGAACACAATGTATCTTAAACGGTTCATACAGTACTTTGCAAGGTGAAAAATTATAGACATAATCATACTGAAAGTTTTGTTAAAATTGGTGGATTTAATATGAAAAATTGTGTTATTCATTCAAATATAAACTCTTACGTATGTGATAGTTATATGTAAGAATTTATTTTTATTTATGTGAAAGATGGTATATAATTGTAAGAACTCTCGCTCTTGAAAGTTAATTTTCTATAAAAATCATAACGAGCTATTTCCTTAAATGTATAAACTCGTTATCGCTAATCTATTACATAAACCATGTTTTCTTTCACATGTGCAATAGTGCCACCGCAGATATTACCATTTGAATTCGGTTCGGATCCCGCTGACGCCGGAGATATGACAACGGTGTCATGCGCCGTCAGCAAAGGAGATTTACCAGTCGAAATATTCTGGAGTCTGAATGGAAATATAATCGATAATAAGAAGAATGACGGCATAATAATTACGAGAACTAATCAAAAACTGTCCACCTTGAGTATTGATTCAGTCAAAGGAGAACATCGAGGAAATTATATTTGCACTGTAAAAAATGTCGCCGGAACAGTCAATCACACGGCCAGTCTTAATGTGAATGGTAGTGATACGAGAGATAGATGTTTTTTTTAAAATTTTATTTCTGTAGATATTTATGTTTCATTTGAATTTTTCTCAGCCTTTCCTCAAACCATACCTTTACTCCTCAGCGATGTGATATATGAGAAAAGAGCGTCACATATTATGTACCACCGACATTATAACATGCCAGATGTTATTTAATCTTAAATTGGGTTAGGTTAGATTCATTTAATAGGATTTTCAATAATATTTTTGGTATTATACGATAGGATTGAATATAATTTTGACAAATACAGTATAATACTTCATTCGTGGTCTGATAGAAATGTGCTGTTTTATTTGGGTGTTGCATTCTCATCAGTTGCTCCGCAAATTACTCCATTCAACTTCGGAGATGAAACTCTGAATGCCGGAGAAGCGGTCACTTTGGTTTGCACCGTGAATAAGGGTGATCTGCCGTTGACGATATCTTGGGAGCTCAACGGTAAGAAGATAACATCCGGGGGTACGATAGCTATCAATAGAAATGTTGACAAAGTTTCAGTCTTGAGTATAGATTCAGCCCAGGCTAATCACAGAGGAAATTACACTTGCATCGCCAGTAATGTCGCCGGAACTTCTGAACATTCTGCTAGTCTTTACATAAATGGTATCTACACCTGAATATTTTCTGCTTTTGTTTTGTTGTTTTTTTCTTTCATCCTTATTCCATTATCCGGTTTCCGTTAACCCTGACCGGGGTCCGTAATCCCTGAATTAATTATCTATCGAATGTCAATAGTTGCGCCTCAAATAATGCCGTTCAGCTTCGGCGACGAGCCAGCAAATGCCGGTGACATGACATCTGCACAGTGCACAGTTAACAAAGGAGATCAACCGATCAACATTGAATGGTTTTATAATGGAAAACAGATTGACTCCGCGAAAAGTGGAATAATGATGAATAGGATAAGCGAAAGAATGAGCGCTCTGAGTATCGACTCGATTACAGCAAAACACGGTGGTTCCTTCACATGCGTAGCCTCCAATAAAGCGGGTTTCGTAAACCACACATCTGTTTTGGTCGTGAATGGTATTTTCATAACATAAATTTAATTCTGATCTATTAGATGTTTTGCAATTGTGATATTATTTTTTTATTTTTTCCCCAATTTTTATTTAAGTATCCCCTCAAATCGCACACTTTGACTTCGGTGATGAAATCGTAAACGCGGGAGACACAGTTTCCACAACTTGCACAGTCAGCAAAGGAGACCTTCCCTTAGAAATATCATGGGAGCTCAATAATAAAGCTCTATCGACCGGGGACGGGATTGTAATTAGCAGAAATAGCAAAAGAATCTCAATGTTGAGCATTGATTCTATCCAAGCCAGCCACAGAGGCAACTACACGTGCGTTGCTCAAAACGATGCCGGAAAAGCTTCACATGCCGCCCAACTTAATGTTAATGGTAGATCCACCGATAGCTTATTGAGTATTTTTCGCATATGCTTTGTTATTTTAAATATTGTATACTTAAATATCTTGCACTGTTTCCCTTCTATATCCCTTAGTTTTTTTATTTTCAACAATCCTAAATGTGAATGTTAACATTTGAAATAATTTGATGTTTCCTATACCTGTCAATATTTACTCATTTTAATATTGAAATGTACAAATGATTAAGTTTCGAGTATTATCTTCTTTTCACCAAAAGTTGTTTTAAGCAAATATCCCATTAGCCGTGTCTTGTCATTTGCTTTGTTTGCATGATTTTAAACATACATGAAGTCATATAATTCAGCGATATTTGTTAATACAGTTATATGGTTAAGTTTTTATATAATTAATATCAAAAAGCAATATGTTACTTTCGTAATATTGTGACGTTTGCTCATTTAAGTAACGTAGAAAAAAAATCAAATCACTACATATACATCTTTGGTGGGACAAACGCAAATCAATCTTACTGTCTAATATATAATTACAATTTGCCACGAAAGTTTTACCAGTCATCACTCCGTTCAGCTTTCCGGATGACGTGAATATCGGGGAATCCGCTCTGATAACCTGCAATGTGGGGAAAGGCGACACCCCTTTAGAACTGACGTGGGCGTTTCATGGCCAGGATTTGTCGTCTCACGTCGGTATCATCACTTCTAAGATAGGTCAGCGGGCTTCCCTTCTGACAATTGCCAACGTGATGGCAGAACACGCGGGCGTTTACACCTGCACCGCGAAGAATGCAGCGGGCCAATCCAATTATTCGGCGGTATTAAAAGTGACGGGTCAGATTCCACTGTGTTATGATTTCATTCTTCCCTTGGGTTGTCGCTGCCTCTGAAAATGCTTAATGACTAATCTTTTCTAATGCGTGATCTCATTTGTAATCCACAGTCGCCCCCATTATATCGCCTTTCGAATTCGACGAATCGGTTTTTTACGGAGAATCGGTTCAAATAAATTGTCACATACCTAAGGGAGACAGACCGCTTACACTAACATGGAATTTTCACGGGCGAGAGATGTCTTCCCATCTTGGTATTTCTACGACTAAGGTGGGTGACCGCTCCTCCGTTTTAACCATTTCATCTGTTATGGCCGGACACAGCGGCAACTACACTTGCACTGCTAGTAATTCTGTCGGCATCGTCAGCTACACTGCCAGCTTAAATGTCAAGGGTATACGAGCGCACAGTTATAAGCTTTTTGTTATGTCCATTTTGATTGTGCTTTTATTTTCATCGTGAGCCACATCACCGTCCTCCCATCCCGTTATCAGTATCCTTAATAATTTACAACAACGCCGTTAGGACTTCACCCGGTGGATTTTTTTCTTTGCGTTAGGTGGTACAGTAAAACAATAAATTGTGATATTAATACAGGGTAACTTTTTTATCATCAGTATTACCACATATAGTCCCGTTTGACAAAGAAGACTTGGTTTATTCCGGAGAATCTGTACAGCTACAGTGTCACGTGTCAAAAGGCGACATTCCTCTCCAGATCTCGTGGAATTTTCACGGACGTGAGCTATCGTCTCACCTGGGTATAACAACCATGAAAGTGGGAGAGAGGACCTCTCTGTTGAGTATATCGTCCGTGACGGCCGCACACAGCGGAGTCTACACCTGCACGGCCAACAACGGGGCTGGGTCGGCGACGTACGCTGCAACCGTCCAAGTCAACGGTATTGGGCTCAAGATTAGGGACTGGGGTCATTTTCAACTAACCTTTGCTATGTCGACCGCACTCGCACGCTTCTTACTTCCTAAGCTCCTCTACATGTATCACAATATGCAGTATCTTATTCTTATTCACCACAGTTGCACCTTATATCGTCCCCTTCGAAGCGGACGGTTCCGTGTTTGCCGGGGAATCCGTGCAGTTAAATTGTCACGTGTCAAAAGGTGACACGCCAATTGAAATATCGTGGAACTTCCATGGCAGGGAAATGTCTTCACATTTGGGCATTTCGACTGCTAAAATGGGCGATCGGACATCTTATTTGTCGATTTCGTCCGTCACTGCCGGTCACAGCGGAAATTACACATGCATTGCCAAAAATAAAGCCGGATTTATTGGTTATACCACTTCTTTACATGTGAACGGTATAATAGATATTTATCTTGCATTATTGCCGATGTCACATATTCTTGTGTAGTGCTTTTTTTGTTTCATTCTTACTTATTTTTTGCCTTCCTACTACCCCAATTAATCAATACATCCTTGTACAATTTCCTGCAGTTGCACCAAATATATTACCGTTCGACATAGACCAGGCGCTCTTTTCTGGTGAATCAATTCAGATGTCTTGTCACATTTCGAAAGGAGACTTACCGTTAGATATCACTTGGAACTTTCACGGATTTGATTCCTCTTCTAATTTGGGTATTTCAACAACAAAACTGGGTAGTAGGACGTCCATTCTGACTATATCGACAATAATGGGAAGTCACAGCGGAAATTATACATGTGTAGCTAAAAACGATGCAGGATCCGCCACGTACACTACGACTCTGAAAGTTAACGGTAGTGATATATGACTTTGGTATCATTGCGTATCATGTTCAATTTTGTTTTGTTGCATATTATTTTTATGAGTTTATTTTTATTTAAATACTCCTCTGATAATTTGTGTAATGTTTTTTGCCATCATCCAGTTGCACCTCACATAATGCCTTTTGAAATCGACGAATCTGTTTTCTCCGGAGAGTCTGTCCAACTGACGTGTCACATAAGTAAAGGGGACACGCCTATAGATATTACGTGGAATTTTCACGGCCGAGATATGGCAACGCATTCAGGCATAACTACGACTAAAGTCGGCGACAGAACGTCTCTTCTTGCCATTTCCTCCATAATGGGAAGCCACAGTGGAAATTACACGTGCATTGCTAAAAATCACGCCGGCCAGGCGACATATACCACCACCCTCCGCGTAAATGGTACCTATGTATCAATATAATATAAGTTAGGATAATTTTTCCACTTTCCAAATGCTATCCCATCTATAAATCCTTTCTTATTTGCCACAATTGCTTTTTCGCCGATGACAGTTGCACCTCACATCATGCCGTTCGAGCTCGAAGAGTCAGTGTTCGCCGGAGAGTCCGTTCAGATGACATGTCACGTGACTAAGGGCGATGTGCCAATAGAAATATTTTGGAATTTCCACGGACAAGAAATGGGAACACATTTAGGGATAAAAACCACCAAAATGGGAGACCGGACTTCGTTTCTTTCGATAACGTCCGTTATGGGCGGTCACAGCGGTAACTATACTTGCATTGCGAAAAACAATGCCGGAGTAGACAGATATACGGCGGCTCTTCACGTTAACGGTAAACATGAAACGAACACTGATGGTAGTATTGATAACATGCATATTAATATTTCCTTCTATCCACCCTGATTCATGTTTCATACTGCCTACACAGTTTCACCCCACATTATGCCCTTCGAACTGGACGAGTCAGTATTCGCCGGGGAGTCCATTCAGCTGAATTGTCACATCTCAAAAGGGGACATTCCGCTTAACATAACTTGGATCTTCAGCGGGAACTTAAAATCATCTCGCCAATCCATTTTTAACACTACGAAACTTGGCGACAGGACTTCTGTTCTTTCGGTTCACTCTGTCGGCGGCAGTCACAGTGGAAATTACACATGCTTAGCGTCAAATGCGGCTGGTTCAGCTCAACACACGGCATACCTTCATGTTAACGGTACGGTCTAAATAACACCCTCTTGTGCTCCCGGGTGTTTGAAAACATTTTTATTATTCTTTATTTATCACCTAACCTTTCGTTTTACTATTATCAATGCAGTGCCACCCTCATTACAACCATTCGCATTCGGAGAAAAAGCTCTGAACCCCGGGCAGGTGGTCACTCAACCCTGCTCCGTGATCGAGGGCGACATTCCCCTTAAACTCAGCTGGCTATATAATGGTGACAGTTTTAAACCCCACTCGGGTATGACTGTCATACACATTGGAGATCGTAGCGCTATTCTCACTATTGCGTCGGTGTCGGACACGCACGCCGGACTTTACACGTGTGTCGCAGAGAATATAGCGGGAAAAGCTATATTTACTTCTGAACTCATTGTCAACGGTACATGACGGTTCACACAGTATAATTTCGCTTTTCCTATACTTGTTAGCTTTAAACAATTTTACTCTTATCAGCTGAACAATTTTATTTCAAATTTATAGATTTCATTTGTAGACATTCTCTTACTTACTTACTTTTCTATTGTATGTAAATTCTCAATAATTGTATACGTTGTATCTTGTTTAATTTCTCCCATTACAAATAGATTTATTATATGTTATTCTTTCGAGGATCTGACCGGATTGTTATCATATTCTAGTTATAAAATTTTTACCATTGGGTCTTCTATACAAGTAAAATTTACTACTTTTCAGTTCCTCCGAAAATTGTACCATTTTCTTTCGGAGACGAACCCACTCACCTGGGGGAGTATTTGCAAACATCTTGCACAATTACTCACGGAGATCTTCCTGTCACTATCAGATGGAGCTTGAATGATATGATTATCTCGTCTCGAAACCCCGCATACTCGATAACAAACTCCAAAAGAAGTAGCACTCTGATAATTGATGCCGTTTCTGCTGGACACGCTGGAAATTACAGTTGCGTCGGTGAAAACAAAGCCGGGAAAGTCTCTCACGTCACTCTTCTGGTTGTGAACGGTTCGTCCACGGCAGTCAAAATTTTATCCTCCGTTACTGATAATACAATAGAGTACTTTAATTCCGCAGCTTCGCATCCGATTCGCATCCAATCCAACGTCTAAATATTCCTCTCTCCTTCAGTCCCACCGAAAATTGCACCATTCGCGGCCGGCACGGATCCCGCCTTCCTGGGAGACTATTTTACGCTACAGTGTTCGATGATTCACGGAGATCAACCCATTAATATATATTGGTTAATAAACGGCGAAAGAATCACTAGGACTGTAGGTATCACCGTAAATCAGATGGGATCGAGAAGCAGCGTGCTCACGATCGACTCTATCGGGGCCGAGCACGCGGGAAATTATACTTGCGTAGGCAAGAATGCGGCGGGCATGACCATGCACTCCACTGATTTAATTGTCAACGGTTTGATACTGCAAGTTATATCGCTTTCGTTTTAGTTTTTCAATTTATTACTTAAAATTTTTGTTTTTCTCAGTACCTCCGTTGATAGTACCCTTTACCTTCGGCGAAGTCCCCTTTAACCCAGGAGATGCTGTTCAAATAACCTGCCTCGCCACGAAGGGAGATACCCCTTTAGATATATCGTGGACATTCAGTAGCGACATGATGGACTCTGCGCTGCCCAAGGATATTCTAACGACCCCCATGAGCCCCCGGTCTAGCGCGCTCATGATCAACTCCGTTACGGCGAATCATCAAGGAAATTACACTTGCATAGTCAAAAATACTGCTGGAAGGGCAGAGTTCGCTGCTACCCTAGTCGTGAACGGCACGTAGTTCAATTGATGATATTATAAATTATTTCTATTGTAACCTCTCTCTCAGACCGACTTAACATTCACAATCTAAATCTTTTAAAAGTCACTACGCACAAACACTAAACTGATGTAACTAATACTCAAACATTCACCGTTCACCCTCGAGACTTGTCCGTGATAACTAAAAATTCTCTCCCTTCCGTCTGTCTGTTCTGTGATATCCGGCCCCCGATTTGCAAGAAGGGATAATTTGCAGCGTAAGATTTTGTTTCCAGTAAGGCCTCATATAGTGCCATTTGACTTTGAGTCTCCGATCTTTGCGGGTCAAGCGGCTCAGGTCACTTGCCTCGTTTCCGAGGGAGATCATCCGATGGACATCTCGTGGAGCTTTCAAACTTCTCATACCGGTTCGCAGGACGGAATCACCACCAATAAGATTGGCAATCGTGCCAGTCTGCTTTTGGTCGACCCCGCCGACTGGGGCCACAGCGGAAATTACACTTGCACAGTGAGAAATCCTGTCGGAATTGTCAATTTCACGGCCTCCCTGGAAGTTAACGGTATTTACACATCAAAATGCGGATGCATTATACACTGTGGGGCATCTGTGCGCGCTTAGCATTTGCATGTCAAAATAATTACGCAGCATAATGTTTTACAAAAACCAAACGAACACGTAAAACACTACCCTCATTAGAAAAATAGCTACTCAATCCCCGATCGCCCCATTTTAGAAAAGTTGCACAGAAGAACTCATCTGAAAACATTAAATAAATTTCGATGTTGAAAAGTTATTAAGTATTTTACGTGTTAATATTTTTTTTGCAAATCAGTTTTGCCGGAGATAGAACCGTTTAGTTTCCACGCGCAAGGAGTCAACGGAGGAGCATCGGCACGAATTATGTGCACCATTCTCGTTGGTGACAGTCCTCTCAGCATTCGCTGGTTGAAAAACGAAGAAATCATTCTAGCAAATGACAAAATGACTCAACGCGTTGACGATTACACGTCTATACTGTCTCTGCGACAAGTGAGCCTGTCCGATGCAGGAAATTACACCTGCGTCGTGTCGAATCGCGCGGGAGAAACTCGGTATTCCGCCGTGCTAAAAGTCAAGGGTTCGTGATGTGACTGCTTTTCTGTTCCGCTTCATATCTTGCACCGACTACCTCTTGCCTGTTTTTGATAGCTTTTTAGATTCCCATTTGAATGTGTGACGGAAATTATTTATGCTTTGGGAGACTTTTATTTATCCTTCACAGAAGTGCCTCAGACACAGCCCATGTCTTTCTCGTCCGAATACGCATCGGAAGGCGATTACGCCCAACTGACGTGTGTCGTGACGAAAGGGGACGTCCCGTTGAATTTCGAATGGTTTCTAAACGATGAGAAAATCTCGCCCTCTTTGGGGGTCAATACTGTGAGCGTGGGCCAGCAGACGAGTCTTCTGATAGTCCAGAACGTAACGTCTCGACACGCCGGGTCGTACACTTGTCGCACATCGAACAAAGCTGGCTTTTCTGTTTCCGCGGCCTCCCTCGTTGTGAAGGGTAATAAATGCCTGTAGACTTCTGCTCTTGCGCAACATTGTATTTGGTAGTAGCGAAAATTATTAGATCTTTTATTCATTTTCATATTTTGTTTCATCTGTTTTAAACTGCCAGCTTACGATGCCTCTGTTATGAGATATGAGATATCAGGGAATATATATGTTTTATTATATGCTTTTGAGCCTTTGAGTATTCTTCACTTTTTATCTTTCGGGCGAAATGTCATCAAGGCTCGCTGCGAGTTCAAACTGTTTTGTAAAACTATCAGTCCTCTGTTTTCTTGAATAACTCGATTCAATCATTCATTACTTTCAAAACACTAAAGGTGATGTCAGGGCTTCCACTTCCTTTTCGATCCCTATATTTACATTTATTTTATTTGTTTATTTTGCATGTCCATTGTCTATCAGCTTACATTGTTGTGTTTCATTATTCTCCAAAAACAAAATCACATTCCATCGTCTGATTCTATTTCACAAATCTTTATTGATTTTCATGTGATGTGGTAAGTTTATAGACAATTAAAGGTGTTTGTATTATTATTTTTCCTTTTTTGGTTCATCCTTTTATCATATTTTTTTTTTATTTTTTACTAAAATATTATCAATGAAACTCATCATTTATGTAAAAGTGCGCAAATTCTTTCAACATGTTTGATCTTTATCGATCAAATAAAAGGTAATATGTCTAACTTATGTGATATAAGAAACAAGCATTTCTTGAGGAAAAACAACTGTTGAGAAACCTCAGTAGTAACCCATTTACTCCGCGTTTGGGAGCAGACATGATTTTTTTGAAGTACTTTATAATTATACATAAATTTATGAGTTTTATTGTTAAGCTAAATGTTTTCACGATTCAATTAGATGTGAAGATTCAAAAAAAGACTTTTGAACATTTATATTTAAATAAATATGTTTTTTTTTTTATTTAAATTGATTAACTTGATTACAGAAGATTTGCATCAATGTGTAGTTCAAAAATCTTTATTTGATATCTTCCTTACTTAGCATAGAGGAATGAAATATTTAAACTCACTTTCAAAAAATTCAGCCACTCATCATAAATGTAAACAAACAACTATGTGACATAATGTCTACCACTGTATAAGTATAATGACATCAATGAAATGATTTTTTTTTTTAAATTATGATGACAATGCCTTAGTTTTTTTTTTATTTTTAAATGAAAAACTCAGATTATTGAAGTATGACATTCTGCCATTATAGGTGTTAATAACAAAAATTTGATTGCTAATAAAGCCATTTTTAAAACTTGAAATACTTTCTGATTTTGCAAAGTTATTTGATTTAAAAAAAAAACTTTATCATCTCTATTCTAGCATACCATAAATCTATTTTGATAATAAGACAAGAAAACTGACTTTGTGTAATGAATTAATTGCTTAATATGTATTGTCAAATGACATTCAAAATTTTAATTAATATGAACCCTGCTATACCAACCGTGTCACTGTAAGAGTGAACGTGTGCATAAGATTTTATTATTAATGCCCCAGCTTTTGATTTTTCTGTATTTGAGAACATACGTAATGTGCAGTAGTCAGAATATGAATATTGTTATTTCATTGAAAAATAGCAACAAAGAAATTTTAAATCAATTAGTTTTGCAAAAATTGTCAATAATCATTATAATATATAATGGCATGCTTTCATTCGCTTCTTTTGATATACTTTAAAATTAGACTCGTATTTTAAAACAAATATGACGTTTCAGTACCCCCTCGTTGGATTCTCGAGCCTACCGATAAAGCTTTTGCCCAAGGCTCTGACGCTCAAGTTGAATGTAAATCTGACGGGTTCCCAAGGCCTCAAGTCACGTGGAAAAGGGCTGAAGGTGAGATCATTTTTCAGTCATAATTCATCATCAGTGATAATTGCACTGAATGTAAATGAAATGAAATTTAAAAAAATAATTGTTCATTTTTAGTTAAACATTTTGTAATTGTGTTTACAGGTGATACCCCCGGAGATTACAAAGACTTAAAACCCAATAATACAAACATTAAAGTTGAAGACGGTACTCTGGCTATATCTAACATTCAAAAAACAAATGAAGGCTATTATTTGTGTGAAGCTGTTAATGGAATCGGTTCAGGATTATCTGCCGTTATTTTGATCAGCGTACAAGGTATTTCATTTTCTATATTGGCTTAAATTAAACTTCAATCGTTCAGCTGTGGGTCTGTTTTAGTATTATCGTGACTGAGAGATTCAAGAATCATCCGCAACAAATCTGTGCGACATTATAATGATAATAAATTTTCATGATGGGTTTACATGAGGGATTGTGTTAAAGCCTGACATACATATTCAATATCATCACTTTTTTATGATTAATTAGATTTTAATATGAATTAAGGAAAAGCTTCACAATTACTTTTCACTCAATCTTGATTGGATTTTACTAAAATATTTTTAAAGCAAGCATTAATTATCGATATCATTTATCTTGCTAATCTAAACCCCATATGATTCATTGAACATTGAATAAATATTTTATGGAACAGTAAATAAAACTTAATATCAAAATAGCCATATCAGGCCTCACTTGTCGAATTTGCATATAGTCAATTTAAAATCAAATCAATATTATCGCTTACAATTTTCAGCCCCACCCCAATTTGAAATCAAACAAAGAAACCAAACCGCCCGCCGTAGCGAACCCGCCGTCTTGCAGTGCGAAGCCCGTGGCGAAAAACCCATCGGCATCTTATGGAACATGAACAACAAACGATTGGACACCAAGAGCGACAGCCGATACACTATTCGCGAAGAAATCTTGCCCAGCGGAGTCTTGTCTGATCTCTCTATCAAGAGAACCGAACGAGGAGACAGTGCTCTTTTCACATGTGTGGCCACTAACGCGTTCGGCTCTGATGACACCAGCATCAATATGATTATTCAGGGTGAGGGATTTTTGGAATGGTATATTTCTTCTCGGCTCAGCTTTGTCCGTAAAATATTGCAGTCATAAAAAATCATTAAAGATACGTCAAATGAATATATTTATATTTTTCAATCAGTTCCTATCAATGTGGAGCACATAGACCCTAATAGAGCAACTCAGCGAGTTTTTCTTGGAGAACATTTTTACAGGAAATATTTATAACTTGATCTCTTATTTTTGCTAAGTGACAATAGGAGAATGTGTCTAAAGTCGCTCAGGATGAATGGGAGGAGATGTAAATATTAAAAACATCCATCTTTGAACACGTATGAAAATGTTCATGTTGTACCGCAACTGTACAGAATGAACACTGAAGAGAACTTGAATGTACATGTTTTTTATTTTTAAATTGAATCCAAGTCTCAATGAGCCAATGCTATTGAAAATGACTTATATTATAATTGTTATATCTGTGGCTAATTTAATTATCTCTTTGAAATATTTATGTAGATTCCTTACATTTAACTTTGATTGACATGTTCACAGAGGTACCCGAAGCAGCGTACGGCTTGAAAGTTCTGGACAAATCTGGCCGATCAGTTCAGCTATCATGGGCAGCACCCTACGACGGAAATTCAGTTATCAAGAAGTATCTGATTGAATACAAGAGGTCCAAGGGCACATGGGAGAAAGATATTGACCGAGTTTTGGTTCCTGGAAGCACCACCGAAGCCGGAGTCTTCAGTCTCCACCCTGCAACCACCTATCACTTGAGAATTGTCGCTGAAAATGAATTGGGCACTTCTGAACCGTCCGACACTGTCACTATCATAACTGCTGAAGAAGGTTAATATTTGCTCTCTAATATTTTCCTCTTTGTATTACTGTGGAAACATAATATTCATTGAGGGTTATGCCTTGTTGCCTAAATAAAAAAGTTGACCGTTTTAAAAATAATATTTTTTCACAACGACTATACTTGTGATAGTGCTGACTAATTAAAAAATATATATTAACGGCAAACAACTACCTATTTAAAACGACTTAACTTGTAGAGTTATAAAGATGTAGTAACTGAAATGTGAAATAATATTAACATCAACAATAACTGAAATGTTAAAATGTTCAATTATTTATTTTCTCTAATGACTTCATTTTAAATTTAGGGACTGTTTTACGTAAAAATCTACGAATTCATTGAATATTCATTGATTTCAGAACAGTATGGCGCAAGGGAACTCTTTTATGTGATAATGTTTATTTAAATTTAAATTTTTCTTAACTTGTCTTCAGCCCCGTCCGCACCTCCAAGCGACTTAAAAGTCGAACCTTTGGATCAACACAGCCTGAAAGTAACATGGAAGCCACCCCCAATGCAAGACTGGAACGGAGAAATCCAAGGGTAAATAATTTATTATTATCTTCGAAATATCATGTGTCACCGTAAAATTGAACGAGTTATTGTATATTTTCTTTGTTTTTTTTCATCAGATATTATGTTGGCTACAAATTGGCATCCAGTGATAAGGCGTACGTATTTGAAACTGTCGACATTTCAAAGGAAACCGGAAAGGAACATCATTTACAAATTGGAAACCTCAAGTTAGTGTTTTAAATATTTCAATTGTTGGGTTTTGTAATTCGAATGATTTATAATAAGAGAATATCATCATTGGTGCTAAAACCCAGGCTAGATCTTGGTCTTGAGCAATGATTCTTTTTTATACTAATAAAATCAGTGGAAATTACCACACATCAATGAATAAACAATATCGATGAATTTGTTTGCTGTTTATAGAACTTACACTCAATATTCTGTGGTGGTACAGTCCTTCAACAAAATCGGGCCCGGTCCCATCTCCGAAGACAACAAAGCCCACACCGCCGAAGGAGTTCCCAGCGCACCCCCGCACGATGCCCTTTGCACTACCTTGACCGCTCAAACGATTCGAGTCTCATGGGTCAGCCCGCCTCTGGCTTCCGCCAACGGAGTCATCAAAGGATACAAAGTTATCTATGGACCTAGCGACAGCTGGTATGGTGAGTAACGATTCGTGTTCATCCCTTACAAGAACTTTATATATTGTCATTATTTTGATTTCATGAAAAAAATTATCTGGTTTCAGATGAGAAGTCTAAAGATACCAAAATCACATCAAGCAGCGAAACAATTTTACACGGCTTGAAGAAGTTCACCAACTATTCTATGGAAGTATTGGCTACCACATCCGGCGGAGATGGAGTCCGATCCACACCGATCCACTGCCAAACCGAACAAGACGGTGAATAAAAATTAAAATACTATTTGATTGGTTAAGTTTTAGAAACTACAATTTTGTATCTTTATGAGAAACATTCTATTTGTCACTCTGTGAACTATATATTTTTTGTGTTTATACATGTGTGGTGTTATCACAACATACATTTGTCTAGAGATATATACATCTGTCCATCTATACGCACAGCATAACAAACACACATACGCAGATTCTTTCTACTAAAGTGTTAACTTTATTTATAATTAATTGAATTCTTTAGCTTAAAATGGGTATCACAGAGGTGCTTTGTCTAAAAAGCCTCACAGATGGAGCAAATTTGGTCGAGGAAGCCTTAATAATATCAATCCTAAACTCATAAAATTGGAATGTCATATGTTTGCTTGCGATAGTGAAATATTTATTACTAATTTTTGACAAAATTTTTGTTATTGAATGATAATTATTTCTTTATTCTATATATATATACATTTATAAAGTAGAAAATCTTAATAGCTGAACCCAGTATTTATTATATTCATAAAGATATAAAAAATCTTATCAATTTAACGAAGAGCCTACTGTAAATCACTAAGTGTTTATCGAGTGTTTTTGTTTTTGGTAACAGTACCTGAAGCCCCAACTGCAGTCAAAGCACTCGTAATGAGCCAAGATTCGATTTTGGTTTCCTGGAGGTCTCCCACCCAACCCAATGGAGTCGTCACTCACTACACTGTCTACACTCAGATGCCAGGATCAGAGCCCACCAGTAACAAGGTACAGATCACTGTATTTCGACTCTATTACATTAAATTGAATACCAATTGAAAACATATAATTAATGGAATTTTTTTCTCTTAGGTTCCAGCCCTTCAAATGAGTTACTCTGCAACTGATCTGAAAGGATCCCGATATGATTTCTGGGTTACCGCTTCCACCGTTATTGGAGAAGGACAACCCTCACCTACAGTCTCAACCAGCCCAAACACAGAAGGTTAAGAAACAATTTATTGAGCCTTGCTTTTTTAACCCGATCAGTGTGACAGTTTTTCATATCATATCAAATCAGTCCGTGTTGCTATTTTACAAAATGTTCTATTTCCACATAGAGCTATAAATAAAGCAATACAAAATAATTGGGTTGGCTTTTATGGAAGCTAGATGCATTAGGAATGTTTCACAACATTAAAAAACACAAATAAATGTCCTATGTTGTCACAATCACCTTAACAAATATATCCCTAACAAATAACTCACTTGTAAATCGTCATTACCATGATGTAACGAAGCCACCAATCAAACCCAAATGAACAAGCGCCATTACTGTCATGTGTCATAAAGTGTCACATTGCAATGCCGCAAGATTGGTGCAAAGTTAGTCGCGAGTTTAGCACGCAGTTTCAAAATGATATGTTACTTTGGCAGGATCGGGATAAATTTGAAGGGTACGAAAAATCGATGTTTTAAACATTTAAATCTAATATTTTTGACAAGTTTATGGAGGTGGTAGTATCAGGACGAATTGGGCGATATTTTAAAACCAAAATCAGTCCTATCTGCAAAAGATTGCCTGCGTTACCGACGTTTGAATGTTCGCATCCCAACGTATGGGGCGCTCTCGTACAGGCCTTGCACATTGCCATTCCATACGTTAGGGCGTTAGCGTAGAAGAGATTAAATGATAAAGTGTATCGGCTCCTAATTTTTTAGAGACAGCATTTAATACTTAAAAATTCAGTTGAAACTATTTTGTACCATTTGTGGTCTTTTGATAATTTGATAACGGATTTTCAACAGAAAAGAGTTTGATCAAAAGTATTGTTTTGGGATCATGTTTAATTTTAATGTCTTATTGACTTAACTGTTCCAAAACTCATTTAGGCTTAGTAGTAATATTATATGTAATAGACGTGTTTTAGATATGACGTGAATAGCCCAAACTTGTCTTAATCTCCTAGTATTATTATTTCCAGAAAGTGTCTGTTGTTTGTCCAAGTGGTAATCATATAAATATAAAAAATAACGTTGTCCAATATTCAATGTTCCAGTTCCTGCCAAGATTGCCTCATTTGATGACTCATTCACCGCTTCTTACAAGGAAGATGTTAAATTGCCTTGCCTAGCAGTCGGCGTACCCCCGCCAGATATTTCATGGAAGGCAAGTCACTTATAATGCTGCCATATTCAATTTCAGGGAATTTATTGATTCAAATAACTGTGTTATTCCACTGCCCACTCAACTAGGTGTGACATAACCAGTGGAATGATGAAGTTATCAAAAAAAGACAATTTCACTATGTTACCTCAGTCATCCACCAAACAAAAAATAATGAATTGGCATTCATTTCGTAGAACTCCATTATAACATGGTAAAAAAAATAGCAATGTATTTTAGTTCTACAAAATTATTTTTAAAAAATATAGTTGAGTAAAAAGATAGTTCTGACGGTGGCATGGGCCGAAATAGCTATCAACTATATTTTTTCAAAACAATTTTGTAGAACTAAAATACATTGCTATTTTTTTCACAGTGTTAAAAATAATGAATGTCATACCGATTTCTGAATATTTCACTGTTTATTATTTCTAAGTAAATGCTCTGAGCCATGAGTGATTTTGGTTTCAAAACTGTGACACCTTTCATCCTAAATTGTTATTAAAATTGAAACAATCGTCGAGACTTAACATTTAATTTATTTATGATTTTTTTCATCATATTTAATAATGATTATAATTTAAACTACAATATCACTTTATTTATAAAAATCAATGCATTTTATTATGTGAAATTGTGTAGAGCTATTTTTGCATGGATTTTTTGATATTAGTCTCAAATTAAATATTTGGAATATTTCATGCAGACTAAGTGAATTCTAAGAATTAAAGATTAATAACAATTTTTTGAATTCTTGCTAGGTAAAAGGCGCTCCTCTGGAAACCTCAGATAGAGTACGACAACTGCCCGAAGGATCCCTGTTGATTGCCGGAGTTGCCCGCGATGACGCCGGAGACTACACATGCCTTGTTGAAAACAAATTTGGAACCGACTCTGTCACACACAAGCTCACCGTTCACGGTAATATACTTACACAAAAAAATTGTTGTCATAACAGACAAACGGTTTCCGTTATTGATGTTTATTTATTATTACAGCACCTCCCTTCCCTCCCGCTGTGACTCTATCTTCCAGCAGCGTGTCCGCCCTTTCTCTCCGATTGCGATCAGTTAATGCCACTCCGACTCATGGCTACACCATCCATTATAAACAAGAATTTGGAGACTGGGAAACTGTCCAAGTAATCTAATGAAGTATTTAACTGTCAAACATACAGAATCAACCATATCAAAGAGTCACTATTCAATAGACTGAATAGAATGATTTGTACGTAGAAATGCTTCATTTTTAATATTCAATATTATTTTTAGGTTTCTAGCCAAGCGACAACATACACCCTGGAAAGTTTGTACTGTGGATCAAGATATCAAGTTTATGTTACCGCTTACAACAGGTCAGTATTTCTTCTTAAATAAACACTTCTGAAGCATTTTTAAAGCTTCACAGTGTTGTTAGAAATTGCACAGCATAAAAATTAAGGAACAGCATATACAAATAATTATACTGAGAAAAAATTTACACTTGTAGTAAAGTTCACATTCCAGTTATTTGGCATTCTCCAATAACATGTTTAACCCTTTAGGTTGTTGTATAAGATATCAAAGTGAAAAAAAGAGAGACAATATATTATGAATATATAATCTTTTAAAAAAACTTTTTACTTATTTATGATATCAACTGAAAGTGCTTGATGGAATTTCAATATGAAATTTTAATTGTTAAAACTTTGTACAATTCCACATGCTTTGTCATTTCTGTTGCATCCATGTGATAAAATGCCTGAAGATGCAGATGCATCCATTTTAATGTGCATAAACTAGAAGAAAGAAGTACATAGCTGTGTTGTGTTTATATGTAGTGCAAAGCAACTATGTTGAATAATATTTAAAACATTTACTTTTAAAGAAAAGCACCCAACACATCTGTACTATAGTCGACCAATTAAATGCAGCAAATGGCTGGTTGCTGAGGTAGAACCTAAAGTTACTGCCGTTTGCGTGTATATTTTTTATGTATAATTTCATGTTATCCAATAATATATGTCGATTGTATGCTATAAAACTCTGACCGTACTATGAAATTTTTGTCAGCATTGGAACCGGTGAAGCCAGCGATGTTTTAAATGCTCGCACGCGAGGCTCCAAGCCAATCGTTCCCAGGGCTGCCGATTTTATGGAAGTATCAAGCGGTAGTGTCACACTTCACTTGAAACAATGGCAAGACGGAGGTTGCCCGATGACACACTTTGTTGTTGAAAACAAAAAGAAGTATGTATTTTTTTGCTCTTTATATATAATTTATGGAGAGATCAATTGTGTAACAGGTAGTACTCTTCAAATCTCATTTTTTAGTTTTAAAAAGCATATACGTCAATTACTCTTTCAAACCAAAATTAACTTAAATAAACTTAAATTTTCTAAATGTCTATTTTAGAAGCAACCCAACATTTTTTCCTTCATGCTGAGAGGTTCTTCAATGAATTATAGTAGATATAGTATATTTTATCTGGGTTCAAATGAATGTTTGGATGTTATTTTTTTTCTTTCTCAGGGGAGCAGCTGAATGGAACCAGATTTCAAACAGTGTGAAACCAGGAGGAAATTTTGTAGTTTTGGATCTCGAACCCGCCACATGGTATTTGCTCAGGATTACCGCTCACAACAATGCAGGCTTCAATGTTGCCGAGTATGAATTCGCTACCCTCACTGTCACTGGAGGTCAGCATTTCATTTATCACACACGATATTAATTTTTAGTCATTTAAAAATACTGTAAATTTTTATCTTTGTATAATCGTATTGATTTTTCGATATAATTAAACAAAGATAATCCAAGGCTATATATATGGGTGTTAAATTTTTTTTAGCCTTGCCACATTCGGAATCTGAGTTGCTTAATAACTACCTGTCTTCAATTGATTTCCATAAAGAGAAAATTGGATGAATGACAGCTTTTTTATAATGTAAATTGTGAAATACTCTGTCAAAAGTGCTTATACTCAAATCAGTATGAGACATGATTTAAAAATTCAGTTCAAATTTACAATTCTGTACATTTTGCAAAACCATAAAGTTTTTTTCTTATAATTTGTTCAATGTAGTTTATAAGCATGTGAATCTTGTTTCATTATTCACTTTTAGTTCATATATTTAAATAATTTATTATATTTTGAATAACATTTTATTCAACTAAAATATTCCACATCTGCACCATATAACTATGTAACCTAATCACAAAATAAACATATATATTTATATATATAAATCTTATATCCATATTCATAATTTCAAAATTATGATTTATAGAGTAATATATACTATTTATACATAATATTTATTTAGCCGAGCGCTTTTACCGATTTTAAATGCACCATACCTGATTAGTTATTCAAGCCGAATTTTTATCATAAAGCCAATTAAAGTTTTTCTTGTTGATGAGCTGTATGGTGGAAATTAAAGTAATATCATTGCATATACATCTTCCATCAAGTGACGATTTTGGTTTCAAAATAATTTCACATACTAAAATTTTGTTTTTTGAAACATGGCTTTGGTTGATAATCTATTTCGGTTTGAATACTTTTCAGGTACGGTTGCACCGGCCCGCGACGCGCCCACTCTCACTGCGGAAGAAACAATCCGTCTTCTGCTTTCTAACCTCAACCTGATCGTACCCGTCGTTGCAGCCATTCTCGTCATCATAATAGCCATTGTTGTCGTGTGCGTCGTGCGCGGAGGTCGAGATCACGGCAAAGGTTAGACATGTGAATATATTTTTCTTATTTTAAACGCATAGGAACGGTGGCCCCGTTGCCCGGAGGCGGAATCAGAATATCCGAAGCGGAAATCCCCGTCTGGCTGAAGGCCTGGCTGGAACCCGAAGTGATAGTCCCGATTCTCGCTACCGTCGTCGTGCTGGTCGTCGGAATCGTGGTGATCTGCGTGACTTTGGCTCGTAGACATCAGCCTCACAGACTTCGAGGTCAGAAGGACGTGTACTGTATGTATGCTACGGCATGGTGCCTGCGAGCTTTCTTTCTTTCTTTCTCTTCATGTCTCTCATTTCAACGAGCACTGAGAATATTATCAATTTTATAGAAACAATTAACTCTTTAAAGACCGGCTGCAGGTATATCCGCTTCTGGATGATCTGAAAATAAATTCTTCATTAATCTATATTGTCTAATTATACATTTGTAGTCCAGTAATATTTATCTATTAGAAAATTCTATCAGTTAATACAAATGTCATACAAAGTATCTAAAATAATGTTAGGCAAGTGAAATTCACATATTTGAGGATTTTAATATTCATACAATTATCAAATCTGGCTTAAATGATTGTACAAGATGGAGATATCGTTTCCATTATTGTTCATCAAAAAGAGGAAAAAAACATATTTATCAATCTCAATAATGATTCATCACATTAATTTAATTATTCATGTTTAATTAGGTGCATGGAGCACTTGTTCTTAAATCTAGAATGAGTGAAGAAGAATCATACAGATTATTAACATGTAAAATAATCATTTAAAAAATGAAGAGTACAGATTATTCACTCAATAGCATCAATATCATCAGCCTGGAAAATTGAGAGTTGATTGTATTTCCTATATTGTCAATTCTATTTCAGCTCCCAATGTTAGTTGTAGAAAGGCATAATAAAAATTTAAAATTTCAAGATTCTAACGATGCTTTTGTGCTAACCATTGTTTTCTGAAATAATATTCTCACTGTAAATATAATATTATTTGTTATCTTTGTGTCAATTTTTCCTGAAATTACATCAAAGTACCTGTGATACTTATAAATTGAATGTTTGAATCAGATTCTGCAAATTAAAAAGGCAGGTGATATACCTATGGAAACGTATGTATGTTTATTCATATTATTGAAAAGAAATTATTAACTGAAATAGTTCTCCTAGAAAATGGATTTCTGGAAAATTGATGCAACGGTTAATTAAGTGTTAATTCACTAATTAAATTAATATTGTCACTAAAATAATCTCTTTTTGATATTCGAAAGATATGTTCATGATAAAATTGATAAAAATGTGTTTTGCCAAAGTAAAAAGCATGGGGTATGATATCAGAGGGCTGATTTATGTTAGAAATTTTATATTCTTGATGTTTTAAATTTTAAAGAATGCTGTTAAATTTTTTCTAAAAATGGGTGTCGCCGGCATATTTAATTGTTTGAATAAAGTGTTAAAAATGTAGTCGCAACCATAGTATACAATTGTCTAAATGAAGAAAATATATCTATAAATTCATATACTGGATAGAAATTAGGACTGATTCTAATAAAATGTTTGATTAAATTTCACAAAAGTTATGAAATATAGTGACTCGCCTAACTCTTTACAGTCATCTTAATTTTTCAATTTTTTTTAGACTTATGCATCAGCTACTTTAGAGCTGTTTTTGAGCTGTTCTTTTTTTAGGAATGTTATATTAGAATATCATTTAATTAGAATTTCAAAATCATGTTTGTACGTTTTAATTTTTTTATATTCTTTACCATATATTACTTTTGTCAGTCATTACATTTATATTATTTTAATTAATATTCATTTTTAACTCATTCACTTCTTCGAGTGCAGTACAAATTATAAGTTACTAATTTCAAAAACCTTATTTTTTATCATTAGTGCTACAAAATTGTGATGTCTTTCTCATAGATCTAAGTGTAAATAGTTTTAAATGTTTTAATTTTTCATTCCGATATCATAGTATACTCACTTAATTTTTTTCTTGGAAATACGATCATCTTGTTCGTTTCTTATTTACCTAATATTTTCTTTCTACCCTATCTAAATGTTGTCGATAATGTTTAACTAAATGTTTTTTTTATTTAATATAGTAGTGATAAATAACAAACAGTAGCTGATAGTTGCTGGATATTTGTAAGTATTTAATTAGTTTCCTTAGACCTTAATTATTAACATTTTTATTGGGATAACAAGGCAAAATCTAATAGAAAAAAAATGAATATTAATTGAATAATAAAAAACATGTAAATTAATTATGATGTGTGATATTGCATTAACAACAATAAAAAAAGTTACATTTTTCTATCCACCATTCATTAACACATTGTTGTCGGGTGATTTCGCGCATTGTTTTAAGCCTGGCGCGGGGCATTTTTTAGCAGCCGCGCGCGTATTTTTACATTTTCGGAAACTCGCCATAACTTTTATACTATACAATATAAAATTATGAAATTTTAAACACAGACTTACCATAAACAGTACTATCAAATGAAGAAGAAACATGGAGGATGACAGTTTTATATTCACTGGAAACTTCCGTTTATTTTGCACATAAAAGTTTTATAAAAATGTATGTAATAAAAATCGAAATAAACACTAAATAAAACTAAAATATGTCACAATTTGTTTTTATGAATAATTTTTCAACGTGTGATATTTCTCAAAATACGTACCTCTGTGTAGAGGTATGCCACAAAACTTGCACATAAAGTAGGTCTCACTTCTTTTGCCGCTCGCACCACACACTCGGCATTGTCTTTGAACGTATTTATTTTTTACTTTTCCAAGAATTCGTTGCACCGTATGGGCTTTCATATCCATAGAAAGTCTTCCTGGTGGATCAACTTTTGAGGTTCGCCGTGTCGGGAGTAATGCTGTTGGTTCTTGGGATGTTGATGGTCCTGGTTCTTGATTTGTGTCAATTTCAATACGATCACAAGCTATAAAGCATTTGTAGTTCGTTATTTAACTTTTGTGTGTCATTTTTTAAAAAATATTTTTGTACGGTATAAAAATTCAATATCAAAATTAGTACAATACATTTGGTGGAACTTTAATAAATGCGACGACTAATAAAAAAATGTCTTTGTTAAATACCAAAGCAGTGACATCTAGCTACTGACAACAAAAACAAATGCAGTTCAAATTACACGGATAAATACGTGAGCCGACTTCTAGCAACAGACTACAAAACACGGATTTTTACGGGTCCCGCAATCCATCAGCAGTTCCGCAAAAACGGAAAAATCCGTGTCCCGACAACAATGTGTTAATTGTGCCAATAATTTAGTTTTAGTGTTAAAATACAAATACAGGTTGAAAAAAATCAATCTAGTTAGCGCTGTCATAATCATTTGTCACATAAATGAAAATTCTCTACACACTCGTTTATTTTCATGTGTGAATACATTTATGTTTATTTTATGAAATAGATGACGTCGTTTACAATCAATCGATGATGAACCCGGCTGGAACTCTGGACAAGCGACGACCTTCATTGCGAGATGAGCTCGGTTACATTGCCCCACCAAACCGAAAACTTCCCCCCGTACCCGGCTCTAACTACAACACGTGCGACAGAATCAAGCGAGGAGCAGTAATTAGTAAGCCAAATAACTTAGTTACAGTGTCATTGTGTATCGTGTGAGAGACACAGTAATCGGACTCACAATTTTCTTCTTTGACATTGATATTATTTGCATGTATCTGAAAACACAAAACATTAATCAACCCACTCACAATTATTTGTAATTGCAGGTATATAAATTGATCATTTAAAAATGGAATTGTTTTCGGAATGACAATAGATAATATTTCTAAAACAGAAATTTTTGGCTCAAATAAGTTATGTGTTAACTTATAAAAAAATAATCTTATTTATAAATAATAATATAAAAATGCTCCCAAAAGATGTGTGCTTTCTTGCCTCAAATCGGGTTCCGTAAAATATACTGCAATATTAATATTTTACGATTTATTATGTGTTCATTATTTCATATACACATGAAATCTGAGAACACATTTACTTTCATCTGGGTAAAAATGTACAGTCAGTTCATGGGTTTACCGGTTGGCTGTTTGAAAAATTCAATTAAGCAGGGATATAATAATAATTGAATATTAGTCAGCTTTTTGTAAGTTTTTATTTAATTTATTCTATTATAATTTAGATTTTCGTAGAAATTGATCAATTATTCTATTGTCAACGCACAAATACACCGTGTTGATGGAACCACATCATCACCAGGTAAACTAATATGCATGGAAATATTTAAGACAGAAAAAATGGAGTTTGAAAACAAATTGTCGTGAAATGAATTCGCCTGTCTCCATTTATTCTGTAAAATTAAATATTATAACTATGTGTTTTTTTCTCTTGACTATTATGGTAGATCATAACTATTATATAACTTCTATAATATAGGAATGATTAAACAGCTTCTAAGACCCTGATTATTTAAAATGACCACCTTCTTGCAGTACTCTATAGATTTTCTTCTTTTAACTTCCAATGTATGCAAAATTTTGTTATCCTTTTTAATCCTGCAATACAATTATAAAAATGAATCATGTTGACTGTAATTTATTTTCTACTACTAAATATTTTTTATTAACCTATTTGCATCGACCAGTTGCTGCCCGTGGCGCCTAAGGGTAAACAACGGTATTAGTCACACGCTCACTGAGTCTCATAGCACTATTTTAATTTTAGACACACTTAATATGAAATCTCATTTATTGTCATGAATTTCGACCCCCATAAAGAAGACAAGAATGTTACACAAAACATAATTCAAGAAGTCAATTTCACATACATTTTAATAGCACTTAGCGGCTTTTTTCCCAGAGGAATCCGATAGTTCCTATGGTAAAATTTATGTTAAAATGGCCTTTAATTTTTATAATAATATTTTTTTTATGTAAAATGGAATATTTTTTTAATTTATTTAAAAAGTCCCTACTGCACATGCTGAAACAATACTTTGTATTTCGCACATTTAGGGATTTAAGAGTTATTGAAACAAAAAGTAGTCTTATTTCATGTTTTATTTATATTGCTACTTATTCCTAAGGTAAAAATTTTAAATGATGTAAAAAAAGACATTTCTCATCTGACATTATTGATTTCCCATTCAATATCAATTGGTTTTCGAAAACTTCCAATAAAACGTTTCTATATATTTGTGCAGATGTGATCATTTTGGCTTTCATTTCATTTCTGACACCACTAAGTACTGTGTTAGATTTATTATACTTATTATATTATGAACAATACACTACGAATGAACTATATATAAAGTACACAATAAAATTTAATCAAAAAAGTAAAATAATTAAAAAATATATCACAATGCCTCTAATTAATTCCTAAAAATATGGGTATGTGACTAATACCAATGTCCCCAGAATGGGTTAAATATGATCAAGTTGACAGTGCTTAATTTAAACATGAAAACAACATACACAATTGAATGAAGATATTCAATAAACTTTTATTTGATAAAAAAGTAATTTATAATAGGAAAAAATGCAAAATGGGATAATAATAAAATAGACTTTGATAAGCCAGGATCGATTCAAACAATCAAAAAATCATCATTCAAAAAAATTTAAATCAACACGAATAATATGATATTGATGATAGTTGATCTTCTTTATGTCACTTCATGACAAATTGTATGTTATTTTTTGTGAGGCAATAATGCCATTGCCTCGCTGTTGAATAAATTTAAGCATCTAATTATACATTTTCCTGATGAAATTCCTCCCTGGCCTATTGGAAGTCTACTTAATTTTTTTTATTCTTGTAGCATGTAGTAAAAATTTTGTGTCCAATTTCCTCTTTTTCTCTGTGTAGCGATAAAATATTGTACTTCCTCAATTATAGACTGTGTTTTTACACCTGACATGTTTTGAATTTGGATGCATCAGCAGATAAAAAATACTGCTAATATTAAATTATTTATTATTGCCTGATTGCATCTTAATTTAAATATTTGTCTGGGTAGATTAATCGTGTCTTTCTATTGACGAAGTATGGTACTCGATCGATTTTTATATTTTACAATTTGTAAAAGTAAAGTTATGAAAGTGATTCAAGACTGCCTCGGGTAGTAAACAAGATTCATAACACTCTTTGTTTTTGAGCCTTGCTTTATTGTTGGTGGTGCTTGCCGTCGGTTTCTTTGCTGATTATTGTCACGTTAGGTAACTCGATGCGGTCCTCACATTCGACATGGGATCCCAGGAAACATCAATACGAAGATCTCAGAAGTTCTGGCCGTCAAATTAGGAGGGGTGGATCTGGTGAAACCCGGAGGATAGGTGATGCTTATCATTTTCATTTCTAGAATTAGCAAACTTACAAAGCAAAGTCAATACAATTGAATGTATCCACGCAAATTGTTAAATTTACTGTCAATTTTGAATACAAATATATATTTGGATATATACGGTTATGTGGTATAAAATGCTAAAGTTCTAACATTCTTAATAAGTCAGGCATTTTGTCTGAATAATTTACAATGTAAAGTACGTGATTAAAATGAATATCCACTCGGCAAGAAAATATATGAAAAAATTGTGGACTTGTGCGAATTGAAAGTGCTCGGTAGGCAAATCATCTGCTGAAACATTACAAATTAGCATAACAACATGACATTTGCAATATCAATCTATTTTGCAATAGTGATTGAAAGGAGTTGCAAGTATTTATGAATGAATTCATAATTATTCCACAAAAACTATAGATCCAAATAAAATTTGTTAAGTGATACCAATAGGGGCTGAATAGAGTTGTGCTCATATCTAAACAGAATAAAACTTCCAACAAAAACGATCTAACATAGTAATTTAAGGAGTGATTTTTTCAAATGGTGTATTTGAAAAAATCTTATTGAATATTGCTCGTAATACTCCTATTGAATACAATACACCCTTTTAATGATAACTTAATGGTTAGTCTATTTGCAATATTTTTTGCAACAGTGATATTCATTTCAATATAAAAAGGCGACCCCATCAAAATATGCCTTAAAGTCAAAAGTGGAAAAATTTTCTTTTAAAAATTCAACTCTCATTTGTGTCGGTGGCAAAATATTTCACTGACACATGCTGTAAAACAATGAACTTGAGAACAATAGGTCGGGCTTTACTGTAGAAATATTATAATTTATTTAATAATTACCTTTTAACTTTAGAGAGCTGATGTAGTTTTGATCTACAAAAAGGTTTTTAAATAATAAAAGCCCAATGTTTAATATTATTTCCACAATTTCATTGTCATAACACAACTTCTCTTCAGATAAGTAGTGATTTAGGTTGAATTCCAATATTGCACCTGAATTTTCATTGTATTAATCAATATTTCTGCCAAAGATATTCACTTTGCATTCAATTAATTTTTAAATATTAGTTATCATAATTCTTTGAAAGATAAGCAATATAGTCGCATTCGGTTAATACATATTCTCTAAAGCGTGAGATGGTGAAAGGCACAATTCAAATGTGACATCAATTATATTTGTGCTTGTTTTGTATGTTGTGCTTATAATTCCATAGTCGCTTTATCTCTCTAACATAGCTGTTGTATTCTCTTGATTGTTATATGTAATGATTAAATAATATGCAATTCTTAGCGCCAACGAATTAAGCAGACAAAAAAGGTACAGAATATATAACTAATTTGTTATTCTGATAATGAATATATTTTCCCCTTTTAGCACCTTTTTATTTTTAGTAGACATCCGTAGCATAAAATTTCACCATTTTTGTTTAGTTGTTTTTATTTGTATAGCTGACTATCTTCAATTATTAATGTAACATTCACCAGTAGGTAAACTGACTTGGTCAAACAACTCTATGTTGCCTTTTCCATCCAATTAAAGCAGGTATGGAAGATGAAATTTGCCCCTATGCCACATTCCACTTGCTCGGATTCCGAGAGGAAATGGATCCCACCAAAGCCGGCCTCAACTTCCAGACCTTCCCCCACGGAAACGGAATGCCTCACGCCGGAACCATGGGACCGCCCCATCACAACTCCCACAACATTCATTCTCGTTCGGGATCTCAAAGCATGGTAATTAAAATCTCTGACGCTGCATACATTTAAACAATATACAGTAAATTTTGTGACTTAATAATTATTTATATAGAATGAATAGAATTTTTAGAGTTGAAAACTTTTTATTTAGATTCATTTTCATTGTTTTAACTAACCATACCATTTAACTTGTCATCGATGTGTGTTCAATAAATTAATTGTTTGATTTTGTAAGTGTAAATATTATTCATAATCATGTTTATTTATCTCACAACTATACATTAATCCACCACGCTACAGAATTGATTTCAATTTATTATCATATAAAATGATTTAATCTGGTAATACAATGCAAACCCATATACAATATATATTTATATAATAACGGGCCCTCAATTAACGCAATTTGAGTTTCACAACTCTGAAAGGATCTTATATAGGATCTTAGGATAGATGGAATTTTAAAACATCTTAATTGTAATATTTGACAGTTTGAAGTTTGGAGTAAATACGACTGGTTAATAAATACGTTGTCAAACGTTAACTGAGGGTCTCGTGAGTATTTTACTCTGTCTATATATCAGTGAGTCCCGATTTTTTATTTTGTTTTGACTGTGGCACCCCAGTTATGCTTCTGTAACGGCCATTTTTCTTTTGTGTCTATAATATACTGCAACCAAAATATTTTATAACAGCTTCATTCGCTACACGTATGTTTGATACATTATTCAGTGAATACTTTCTAAAATTTATTTTGTTTCATACATCTACATTTTAAATATTCCCAATCACACATTACTCATCGTCGCAGAACAGAATTAATGTAATTACCACACTCGTCTTCGATCGGTGAACTCAAATGATGAGGAATTTGATTGAATCAGTTAGTTCACATTTTTAAAACTCCAAACTAACCAAATTTGAATTGTTCAAAGTTTGTACGATTCTACATGTTTTGCCACTTTTACGTAAATTTGAAATTGAAATTCCATCAAGGACTTCAGTCGATATCATAAATTATCCAAACTAAGCATTGATAAAAATTAATTGTGCTTTGAGTTGCAAATATTAGTACTTAATTTTATTTTTCATAATATAACCAAACCCAAATCAAATCTAATAATAAAATTGAAATGAAAGTCTTACAGAATAAAAATAATCTATAACATGTTTACAAACAGGCAGTCGCTTAAAATGTAGCAAACTTTAGGTAACCTTTAGGGAAATGAATAATTTTTGTAAAATCATTTTTTCTGAGTTAGTTCTTAAAACTTCCAACTACACAGAAGGGTTAAATATCACCGCCCCAAAAGCAATAAAGCACTTGCGCAATAGTGGAGTTCTGAGAAAAGTATAATTGATGTTAAAATGTCATGCATAGTCTCCACACAATATTTAAGTTAAAATCATAATCCCTTTTGCCATTCATAAATTGAAGGTTGATTTTTATTATAAATACACTTTGTAGTTTTCTATCTTTTTTCAAGTGTAATTTCATATGTTTCTTTTGCAAATGTCGAAAAAAAATATAAACAACTGCATTCACAACTCCAAAATGTGTCACGAGTGCCGTTTTGATCTTAGGGAAATTTATTTATTATGTTATAAGATGTAATGTCATGGTATTCATGTTTTATAAAATTTGCATTATTTAGTATATAATTATTAAATAATACTTCGAGTGCAAGATGAATTGTTTACAATGACAAAGTGATGAACATTATTTGGCAAGTGCATATTATAAATGTTCCTGTTGCTAACAGTTCTGTTCGTTTTTAGTGCTAGAATAGTTTTTTTAGTCTATTTTAGATGGATTGTAGGAAATAAGCGAATACGGTGCCACCTCAATTGGGAACTACTGATATATATCCATAGAGTTTATTGTTTTTCATTTTTCCATTTGATATAAAATTTTTTCATACTGCTCATTTTCATATTCAAAAAATAATTGTTTGACGGGCTTACAAAATGGGCGGTCAAGGTTTATTCTACTTCACTTAATTTGGGTTTGATTCCCTCACAATATAAAAGCTCTTCTGCTGACCAAACAGTATTAACAAAATTATCTCATGATTCCATACGTAATTTCATTCAATAATTGTTTTCCCAGAAGCAATAAGTGAAAACTAGATTCAACACTGATTGTTGCAATTACGAAACAGTCGTGGTCTTACTCAATGCACTCAGCCAGTTATTTAATTTTTTAGTGTACTATATAACAATTGACGCACAAGTGAAGTCATTCACCTCTTAATCATGCGTTTTCACATAAAACCATCTTATAATATATTTTTTTAAATAAAGCCTCGTCAAAACAATCGTTACGCACGTAAGAACTCTCAGGGTGGTAATAGCTCAATCTACACTCCCGGTCCAGAGTATGATGACCCAGCTAACTGCGCCGAAGAAGACCAATATGTAAGGCTTTTTTTAATGGCTTAAATTTTTCATTTCATTGTATAGTTTGCAGTTGTTGATCGAAACTCAAAGAAGAATTCTATGACAGGTATTCAAATAAACGTACTACCATTGCACAATACAGCCAGTCTCTATTGTAAAAGTTTACCAATTTACTGATCCACAGTAACCGATAATGGCTTGTTCAACATATTGTATACACACATTTAAAACCTAATGTATGCTGCTTCTTAACACCTGCATCATATAATTATACTAAATGTTTAACTGATCATTGCTTATCTCCCAATGGATGAATTTTCTTTGGATATCCTGTTTTCGTAATCCTGCTAATGATCAGGATTTTTTTATTTGGCCTTTATTTTACAAAGTGTTTAAGCTGAAAATATTTCGATATTGTTTCACATCATTGCACATGATGGGAAATAAAATATGTTTGATTAGACTATTATTGAATCGAAGAGTCTCAAAATGACACAATTAAATCAAAATTATGAATTTATTTTGTGATTGTATTTACAATATTTCTCGTAACACTATGCTTGTAAAATGAAGGTTAAATTCACTTTTATATTTCTGTTGTGGATGTGATTGAGTAGAACTTTTTTGACTGCGAAGGACTTAATAACTGGCCATATTCTTATCAGCGATAATTTTACACCGTCTCTTTTATACCCACCACTAATTTTGTGTTATTAGTATTTACTTTGACGCGAACTCATGTAAACACTGTAATTTTAAATAGACCTCGGGTAGTAAATTGACTTCATAATTTCACCAAACTAACTGCAATAAAAATATAAGTCCTCGAGTCAAAAAGGTATCTATTAAATGTTTCAATATTTTTCTTGTTTTTTTACTTGTGTATAATGTATCTTACTGAAACAGCGCAACCGTTATTCCCGACCCACTTATGGACGCGCCGGAGGCCCCGAATATGATGACCCTGCATCTTGCGCACCCGAAGATGACCAGTACACTGGACAATATGGCACGCCCTATGAACATTATGGATCTCGCCCCAGCTTCGGTTAGTCTAGAAATTTTTCATATATTAAAAGGATAAAAAATGGGTGAAAATAATAATACATCACTTAACATATGTAATTTAAAATGGTGTAATACTTCATATCCCATTAAATAATGAAAGTAATAGGAAGTGTTTAAATGAGTGCTCACGTGAGGATTATATTTTCTGTTAAACTGCTTATAATGTTTTTTATGTAAATATGAAGTAAATGTTGAAAAGGAAATTGCATTCCAGCCGGTTCTGGCCGTAACATGAGCGCCTCCCCCGAACCCCCACCACCCCCTCCGCGCAACCAACACCCGACTCCTAACGGCAACAGCGCTGACGCAAACGGATCTTCCTTCAACGACTCTAAAGACTCCAACGAAATTTCCGAAGCCGAATGCGACCAACCGCGCGCTCTCTCAGGTAAAATATCACTAACCCGTCATTGAGAATGATTATAAAAAAAGAAAAAAAGGTTAGTTGTTCTCACATGAATGATTGAAAGTCGACGCATTGTCTTCTTCGATAATGCCGCTCGACGACTTCAACGTATTCTTGTTTACAATTTTTATGGCTTGCACTAAAGATCACGAGTGTTGAATCGAATACATGAATACATGTACTGAAAATAAACATTCATTTTAAATTTCAATAAAAATTTTACATTTTTTTAAGTGGTTTGCTTTGTATACAAATTTTATTTTCGTGTTATATTTGTGACAGTATTCGTTTATGTTGCCTTTTTAATATTACTAAATTCTCTTTGTTTCTAAGATTTGTGACTAATTCTGCATGCTGTGAATGGATATTTAAATCTAAGTCTTTTATATCGATTACGATTCGCTTTACTAATTTATGCAGATAATCTGAATAACATTACTTATGTTTCTGTTTACTGAAATTTTTGAAGTAATGTTTTTATAAATTTCTACGAATTGGTTGAATTTGCTAATCATAGCAGATTTTTTCAAATATTTGCTCAGCAAAATCAATATTTTTTTATGTTAAATTTTCTAGAAAGTATGCTCTACGAGAAGATTATTTATTTTCCTAAAATACTTTCGCATTGGTATGTTATCTTATGTGATGCTTTTTGAAGTAATACATTTGGTTTGAATTTATATTATGATTGTATGAAGTCTATTAACAATTTAATGTTGACTACTAAACGGCAATCAAATGATTTAATGAATAATTGTAATAATTTAAGATAATTTCCGAAAGATTGACAAGACTTTTAAGAGGATTAAAAATCTATTTTAAAAGATTGTGTAATAAGTACATAATTATATGATAGTTAACTTTGGGTAGTTTTTATAATGAGATGAATGTAATGTATCACCTGATTATATTTTCTAATAAATTGTATCCTTCAATGGATCTTTACAGAGTGATAAACAATCAATAGTTCTGAGAAATGTGACATATTTTTGAGGCCCACCCCTACCCTTTCAAAACAACACACAAAAGAAATTCAACAATGGTTTTTCCATTTCAATCACACATTTTCTCACTATAATGTTGGATTTTACAGTTAGACTTGAAATTTACAACATGAAAATTGTCTTTTCATTTGCCCTTCCTAGCATTCCTTCTAGTATAGCCTGATTTTAGGTATTTTCACAGATTTATATTGACAAATAATTCTGATTAATCTGAATGCATCTTGAATTACCCTCTACTCAATATATCTCAGTCTATTATCTGTACCATGTCACCGAGACAATCATGGATATTGATTTTATTATATAATATTTTATAAGAGATACACTACTCCCACAAAAGCTATAATATATATAGGCTCTTCAAACATGCCCTCTTAAAAAGAAACACTATTACTTTGTGATTGATCAATATCAGGTTTATTAGCATGTATAGAAGTAAGTACATAACATCATAAATATATATATATTTCAGGGGGAACTTTTGTGTTGAATTATTTGTCTGTACTTTAATTGTTTTATAATTTGTTATAGTTCAGTTCACATGAACACAATTGAAAAAATAATTTTTGTAACTGTCTGTCCACACTGAGATTCAAACTAATTTTTTAGACTTATGAGTGAAAAGTCTGGCAGTTAGTTGAAAAATGAAGGTTAAGTGACTATTAAAATATACTTCATTACATGGTGTAAAAAAAGCACTATAATGCTTGCTAATGTGATCAATAAATTTTTAATAGACCATACTTGATTGTATTTTATAAGTATTTATTTGTAATAGTCTTGTTATGAAATTGTTTTGTGATGTGTTGTAATTGCAGTAAGAGCACACAATACCAAGGATGGCATGACCACCGAGGAAATGAGAAAACTTATTGAAAGGTCAGTCAATTGAGACAGCCTTTCATTATTTTTATGTTCTATTTTTCTAAAACCCGTTCAGGTATTCTAATTTACTAACATCATTCATATTTTTTCTGGGAATAACACGAGTGACCTGTTTGAAATGTTTGCCGTTTAATAAACAATAACCACTTTTGTCAACCACTAGCCAGTCATGTCAAATCATACTCAATCAATCAATGGTACTTTAGTAAATGTCATAATGTAATTGTTGAATGAGGAACTCACTGAAAATAAACATAACTATTGCATAATATCTGAGAATAGATAAAGATAGTCCTTATTTTTAGATACACCAGTAGCTCATTACGAGCATATTTTTCTAACCCTTAGAGTATCCTAAAATGGTGCTTAAGACTTATTTTTTGTTACTATATCTCAAACAATATTTGTGTCATTTCTCTGTTATCTTTGGTTTCATGAAAATCATCAAACGCAGGAAACCGTAAGTTTGAATGTTGCATGGTATTTAGGCGCTTTCTGTTGTAACACTGGTATATCTTTGGTTCGATGTTAGTAGTTTAATTACAAGATCCTTACAAAACTTACACCTATCAATTAATAGAATTTTGTTTTCCAAGATTAAAAACAATATTTTGCTCTGTTTAGCCACCCCTGAAAATAATGACATTGCTTTTTAATTTTTAAAACTCCCTTCACTGATAACTGTTGCTTTATCCGTTCAAAATATCTGAACAGGAAAAAATAAATAAAATATTACCCCCAGCTTTGATTGTTAGATTCATATTGTTACCCCACAAATATTTAAAATATCACACGACCCTGGCTTTGAATATGAAAATTTAATGCTGCTATTTAGGCTTAATTTTGGAGTGATTGGGTTGCATTGAAAACTAGTGACATTAAATAAGTGCTCTACACTTATGAAGTTCGTAAAATTATAATTCTAATATGCCGCAGCTTCATCGCTCTCAAAGAACGGATTTTTTAAAATACCCAACCATAGATATTATTATTTCTGTTGTCATCCCGTTATGTCTAATGCCAGGCACGAAATTTCTGTTAATATATTTATAGTCTATGATTTTATATATATATTTTTTTTGTCCATTTAATTTATAATTGCAAAATAGCATTGTTTCTAAAGAAAACAAAACTGAGTATAAGAATATCAGCCGAATCAAAATATTTGATTTTTTAAATGTGAAGAACCCTTTGAGCAGTCCACTATTTTCAATGAAATTAAGATTAGTAAAAATTTTATATTTTATTTTATATCATTTATTGTAATCTGGCAAGATTAATATAAATATTACTTCTTGTAAAAAATTTTTTACATTCCAATTAGATTATAAGAAATGGAAATTAAATAATTTACTGATTTTTTATTTAGTTTATCATTGTCTATGTTATTCTATGACATTGATTCCATGATGAGAAAAAAAAGAAAATTAACCTTTACTTTAAATACATCTACAGATTTTTCTCCAACATCATTATGTAGATTAAATAATAAAAAAAAATAATCAATGATAAAATTGATGTGCTTACCAGAAAGACTGCAATTCATGTTTACTAACTATTCAAAGAAATACTTATAATTTATAGAAATTGCGAACCTGGCAAAAGATAATAGATGTAATAAAATTTGGATGCAACCATGCTCAAAGGGTTATAAATAAATTGTTTTCCGTTATTTTATTATTTATACCAGGTATGTAAAACCAAAATCACACGGCAAATTCTTGAGGACATGGGGAAATTTTTTCATTTGATGAGTGTAAGATATTTCCGTTGCAGGAATTGGAAATTTAAAGATTGTAATATAATATTAAGGTCATATATAGATGTCAAATAATATGAATGTGAACACATCAGGGGCTTTTTTATTTATACTCAGCCATTCGCAAGAAACTATCCTTGAATATTGGTTCACCGATTTGTTATACAAATATTATATGTGTGCCTGTCCGGGCTGGGGTTGTGTCTATTGCAGAAACGAAGCAACAGGCCCCCACCAACAATTCCAAAGCGGGGGGGGACTCACAACCTACGATACTGTGGCAGTGTAATCTGTGAAGAAGCTCTTCGAACGTCACCGTCTCGGGCTGATGCCTTCATTGAAGACCTGCGCTCCTTCTCCTTGACCGATGACATGATATGAGATGTCACATGTGCCACATTTCGTTTCGTATTTACTTTCTAATATAATGTCACGGCCTCTCTCGCACGGTATACCAGGCTATCTTATTTAAACATCGGCATTAAGTACTCAACGATAATCAGCTCAATACTAAATTTAATCCCGAGTCACTTTTCTGTAGTGTTTATCCGTATTTATTGTTGTTTATTGAATCTCTAGTCTAACTTTAATATATAAATATCAATATTTCCCATTATTAATAATCAATACCTATTTAATCATTGGTGTAATGAAGCTGATAGATAACTAAGAAAATGAAATATTGCGTTTTAGCTTTCCTGTTATTTTGCACGATGCATTTTCTTCATTTCTTTTTGAATGTTTAAACTTAAAACCTAATTCTATATAACGATACGGTCTCTTCTTTGATTTCAATTGAAATTTTAATGATAAAATTCCTGCGAGATATGTTTTGACGGAGAGTCGGTTGTGTGAGGCTTTAAAAAAGCAATATTTTATAACTCAACTATTATTTTTATTTTAGCGTTATTTTTAGTAGTTCATTTGTGGCATTTTTCAGTAAAAGCGCAACTCCTACTGAAAGTTGTGCCATAATATAATTATGTATTTTTACTTGAATATTTTTTTTAAACAATAAGTTTAATTATCATATCCGCTTGTGCATATATTTTTTCCTCTCAGGTGCTCGACTAACGTTTGTAAACTAGATAAATTATTTTGAATCAACTTGACCGACTCGCTTTCCGAGTCCACAAATTTATTGTCATTTATGCTTCATTAAATTCATTATACTTTATTGCACGAAGATATCTTCAGTGATTTTTAATAATATTTATAACATATAATCAATCATTTTTTCAATTACTAATGAAATGATACTATGCAGTAAGAACACTTTATATTCACAGAACATTTAATGAAAATTAATTGATATTTATCCCTGGCATGCGTAAAATTTTATACAACCTTGCTATCATCAAGTTGTACATGTGTAATAATTGAACATGATTCAATATTAAAGAAGTACACTCAGCAACACCGTATAAAATATTTTTAAGTTATTGGCGATTTTGCTAGTCTTTATCAAAATGTTAAAAATAAGACACATTTGATCTCAAATTGTGGTGTGATTGTAGTGTTCCTACAATCATTCAAAATCCTATAAGAGTGTCGAATATACATAATTGATTTTGATTGAATCTGTCTGCGAAGAGTTGGTGGATAAATATTAACTGATTGATATTTGGCTTGATTAATTAATAAAGCCAATTGATCCACAATTGTACAACTTTCACATTGAATACCGAGATGATGGTAGTCTTCATTGTAAATTTATTTAATTACAATCTCTTGTATAAATATAATTTGTTCAGCTTAATTTAATTGCGAAGATGAAACAGATCGCTCGGCTTTTTAATAATTACATTAAGCTCAACGTTAAACATGTGATATTTTTCATCCTGAGATTGTAAGACGACTTAGTGTCTTTTGATTATTTGTTGTAAATGGATTTTCTTAAATGAAATTCGCTTTTTATTGATGACCTTTTGTTTCTAGAGTTGTATAAATATTTCACGAATGCTTATGTGAGAGTATATCAACCAGGAATTGGGGATCTACAAAAAAAAAAAATTTTTTTTCACATATGAAAATAATATTCTTTTGCATTAAATATTTAGAATAATAAATGTAGAAATGATATTAACTTAATTGATATTGTAGCATTAAACTAGTTTTTATTTAATTTTATAATATGAAATAACATTATTACCAAATCAGTTCACCTGTAATATTGAAAATCAACAATAAACTATAACGATCTACGATAATTTTGTTATATATCAAATATTCGATGAAGCAAATCAGTCTTGAAAAAATAAATGTTTTTAATAATATTTGCTAATTATAATATTAGAGGAAATCTTAAGATTTACTATCTTCAATTTGTGTACTATTTATGTGCCGCCTTGACCTGCCGAGAGTTGAAAATGTTTCATCTTGAACGAATGCCCAGGAAAAGTCGAGAAAAGATTTTCCCACGTCGTAGGATAAAAGTAATATTTAGTTATTTTTGTAGAGATCCAGGTCAAGGCGGATTTTACGATATATACTTATAGATATTAACGTATCCTCAGATCCCTCGAAAGGTTGGGTCACGATCCGGGACTCGTCCCGGACTGTCACGTATTAAGAAGTCTGATGCAATTGCTCTCGATAGATAGCTTGTTGAATAACATGAAGGTCCGTAACGAGGTTTTATAATTAATCCTGAGCTGTTCTTTTTGAAAAAATATATCTTACTTAGAAGTTAGTTAAGATATCTAAAATAAGACGTAAAATTAAACTAAATATGTCAAATATACACAAATAAATGTTTTTCATGAGTGTTTTGTCATAGATCTATTAAGGAGCTTCATGTTTTACCAGTATGTATAAAACCAGTATTTTTGGTTCATTCGATTATGAAATTTGCCATTTTATATATTCTCTTGTAACAATATTTAATTGTATATTTTGATTTGAGTAATTTTTAAATTAATGCTTAATATTTTTAGTAAAGATATTTTACTTCTCTTTCACTAACCACTTTGGATGCGCCCAGACCTATGTCAACTTATATTCATAAACAATTTCAAAGTAAAAATAATACAGTGGGTTCATCGATTGCAAGAAGCACCCGAGTATTTCGACAGTTTTTCTGTTGCAAGTTTTTGAAATTACATTTACCCCTACCGCTGTCAAATATTTAATTATGAATATAAACCACTATGTAATTTGTACCAAAGTATTTTGTAATTTTATTTGTGTCAATAAATTGATTAAAATAATGTTTCTTTTTATATATCCATGTCCCTATCAATTAAACAATCAAGAATATACCTTTATTGCATGGGCGTCAAGACTTTAATGTACTATGGGCAACCTGCTTTAAAATTATTGACAGTATACTAACAGTAAACATTGTAATACTGCCAAAAATATATTAAATTGAAAATAAGTATATATTATACCACTGTCAAACAATCTCTTTATGGGATGGACAAAACTATTATAAAGCAGTTTTGTTTATCTAACCTGAGATTCAGAAAAACTAATGTTAAGCTACAAATACAGATAACTACTATTCTTTTTGACAGATTGATAGTCTGGCTTCATGAATTTATGCAACAGAGGTGACAGACTAATGCTGCCAGTGCTCAGAAAAAAAATATAATTAGGATAATGACAAGTATCAATGGATAGTCTGTAGGTACTTTTGATTGAAATATTTCAGTTAAGTTTTTAAGATAGTGGATTGTTTCAGCTAACATGAAAATCTTTTTTTCGATTTACTGGTAGATATACTTCTTATATTCCAGAACAATCTTTCCTATGATAGTTTTAACAAAATATATCTTTCAAGAGATTCTTTTAAGGAGGGAAGAGAAAACCAATTTGGCTTAACACAGTTATTTCCTAGTTAAGGAGGCTGTATGTATAAATAATGAGTATATATATATATATATATATATATTGGGTTGATGCAAAAGTTATGACCGTTTTTTACATATAAAATTAAACATTTTTTTTTTTATTTATATTATTTATTTAATCAATTATATAATTTCCATCCGTTCTTATAACTTTCTCCCATCTTTCTATCAACTTATTAATACCACTAGTGTAAAATTCCATGGATTTTGATGCGAAAAATGTATTAAGGGATGTTTTTACCTGTTCTATTGTATCAAATTTTTTATTATTGAAAAAATTTTGCAACGATCGGAATAAATGAAAATCGGAAGGAGCAAGATCTGGAGAATACGGTGGATGAAAAATCCCCAGATCGGAATTTTGTAAACCATCTTCGTACTTGTCGAACTTTGATGACATCTTCTCCATATACTTCGCAAATGTTTTTGGTTGCCACACTCGCGGTATTGTCTTTACGAAATTCATAAAGTAAACAATGACGTAAATGCACTTTGTCGATCGACATTTTGAAAAAATACAAGGGCTCTTCACTGTACTCTGGCCAGGCCAAAACTGAATAGAAAGTAGAGGGAAAGGCTCCTTTATACAATGGAATCATTTAAAAGAAGATACTATTCATTATTTCTCAAGAATTTTTTTTTTACCTAGGATCATAAAAAACGGTCATAATTTTTGCATCAACCCAATATAATAAAATGAGTCAAGAATTTTTGTTATGTAAATTTTTTAATCACCACCATTGCATGGTGCATTGGGAAGAAATGGTTGAATGTATTGTTATTTGTTATATTAGAAGATCTCAAGAATAATTGCAATTTATTTTGTTTCCAAATGATGAGCAGAGTACTTCTAATGTCAAATAAAAACTTTGAAACAATCTGTTACCCCAAATAGTTGATTATTTTCTATTCTGTGCTTCAAAAATTTACTTTCCCTAAGATAAAAGAAGGCATGGAGCAAGTAAATAAAGTTCAAGGATGTATCTAATGGAAGATGACCAAATTTGTCGATACCTAAGTGACAGTCATCAGTATCCAAATACAGTTGCATTTAAAGCATGCGTAGGATATAAGGCCATTAATTCTCAAAAAAACCAGCTTCAAAAGTCCTGTCATCTTTCACACAATTCAATAAAAACCCAAAAAAATAATCAATACAGTTATATATTTTTTTATGATCATACGCTATCATCATTTAAATTACATATTAAATAAAATGTTTTGAATTTATTTTACACATTCCAAAGAGTTGTTTAAGAAGCAGCTTTGACGATTTCTTCAGCAACCTCTAAAGCGATGGCGGCCTCTGCTTTCGCCTAGAATTAAAAAATGAGCCTATAGATGTCTTAATAATTTGATTTTGCAACATTGTGGGCATATAAATATTTTCAAATAACTATAAATTCCACACTAAGGCAAAGTCTAATGGCAGCTGAAACAATGGCCAAGGGCTACAATTCGAGGGTGAACTCTAAGAAAACTCAGATTTCTGACAAAATAATACTTACAACATCAGTTGTAGCCTGGTTGAGCTCTTGCTGTGCTTTACTTAAAACATCTTGTGCCGCTGATTTGTCGATGTTTTCAATGGGGTGAGCCTCTTCGGCCAATACCTTAAAATAAATAATTATGTTAAAAAATGCACTAAATAAAAATGTGATTTCACTTGAAGACGATTATGGATAGTTTTTCAGAACATTGTTGATGCAATCGTTATGTGAACTACAATTGCAATCAGCTAACTTTCAATCTGCTTTTAACCCTACCCAATTATTGATCTCTACCAAAAAGATAAATCAAGAGACTAAATAAAACCAAATTTTGTTGAAATGCTTTAGAAGTCTGTGTTCTTCAACACATTGATATTATGTTTTCATATGACTACACTAACACTAAATTACCTGAACTGAGGAGTCATCATTGATGGTGATTGTTCCTGAGGAGACAAAGATTTTCTTAACTTTTCCATCTTCTTCGTAGACACTGACTACGCCGGGTTTCAAGACGGCTGTAATTGATGAAGAAACAAACCATGTTAAAAATTATTGTGAACTGGAATAAATTATTTGTTTAACCTTATATACAGTATATTAAATAATGTTAATTTAAGGTATTAACAGTTACCTCAAAGACATCACATATAAATAAATACATGATTGTTAGTAGAATTTCCATAATTTGATAATATAATGATCAGGACCAGTTTCATCAGTTTGCAATGACCAAAACCTCTGATGCACCATTTGTTTTGTCAAAAATTTATGTAAATTATCAAATTTTGAACAATTCAAGAATTTACTGTAGTTATGCAAAAACAAAAAGTACAAAATAATATAGAAATAGTAGACATCTTGAAAGTCAATTGTACCTAGCTTGCATGTTTTATACAGGGTTATATAGCACGACCTAACATCGTTTTTGCACATAAATGCCTGCAAAAGGTCTGTATGTAATTGGAATCATTTAATCACGTTTTATTTTTTTTTCAACTCCAATATCACAATATATATCTCACTAAAGATTATCAATCCCATTTTTTTTGATTCTTTAGCTCAGTGCAAATTAGTTTAAGGTTCTTTCAGCTACGTTATGAGATTTGTCTTAGCTGAAATTAACCATATTCAGGTGTATAAAAAAAAAATTTACACACTTTAAAAATGACAGATTCAAAATAATTCTGAGGAAAATGGAGGTGAAGTTTTCAATCAGAAAAAAAGAAATGTTCAAATATATGAGACAGAGTAAAGTCAATCCTGATGTTTATACATTCATATTTTCAAATGATGCGGTGGTACATTTGGTGGAGATATATAATTTTAATTTATATTGTAGCGTATGCATATTTGTGAATTATCTGTCAAGTCAAAATATTTTCAATGTTTCAACTATTTAAATTAATTTATAAGTATGTAAAATATTTTTCCAATATGGGAATAAACAACTTCAACAGCCCACAAATCGTGATGGTGTGATGGGGCTTAAATAATATATATTGACAAAATTGAATACTTGCCTAGTGTTGGAACGTGATTAGGTAGGATACCAAAAGAGCCGCTAAATGATGGGACATCAACTTGTTTTACGTTGGTATTATCGTAAAATACCTAGAAATAAAAATGAAAATAAGTACACCATATAGAACTCAAATTAAGAACACAGTGTTAAATTATCAAATGTTTTTAGTTTTAAAATCAAAACAAAGGTTTATCAAATGATGAAGAATTGTATGAAAATGAAAATATATTTTGTTATTATCACACTGTAAATAAAAAATAAACAAGGTCAATGAAAACTTGGGTTTTAAAAATTATTTCTATCATTGACAACATACAAAACAAAGAGATCATCAATAAAATAATGCAGTAGAATTTAGCAAATGTAGACAGCATTGCCTATATATATATATGTTATGTTGTGTTTTATGTTCCACACATTAAATGTTGGATACATTATCTATGCCTGCCTGCCCTGTAATCCTATCAACATTTTAAGTGTCGGGAAATATTTACATGGTTGAACTCGGAAAGCTGGCAAATTCTTTGAAAAATCAAAACCTAATATATACATCTTTTATGATTTACATGTCTTAACAATGTTGTGTCATATTTCACTATGATTCCAAAAGATGTCACTGTGCATTTAAAATATTAGATTAATTAAAACATTCAAACTTGGCTGGATATTGAGTGTTTAAGTACAACATGTCCTTATACTCGTTGTCTATGGCCAAGCTACTGTGCACGGGTTTATAGTGTATTAAAACGCTTATATTTAAAGGGTTGAAGTCAATCTCAATTTACAAAATTCAGGAAAATCAAATATAGAAATTATTTAAAAATTTAACAAAAATTGAGCATTGTAACTAATGGATATCAAAAACTCTTAACACACAATCCTTAATTTCATTATGTATACCAAATATGGTATAAAAATATGTTTATTTAGGATAGTGCTCATAATGCTCTACCCTTTTTCATATATATTTTATATGGCAAATCACTAATGTTGTCACTGGTAATTGACACCATACCAACTTGTAGCATTCAAAAACAAAAATATCCTGTTAAATGTTCTTTTAGTATACCAAAAAACTAATAAAGTATGTGAGTATTGGGAATGAGTTTTCAAAAGGCTAAATAGAAGTTGGTATCTTTAAATGTTATGAAAACATTATTGAAACCTTTTAAATGTATCTTACTTGGTTAGCAGCAGCAAATGTGAAAGACATATCGGCATATCCCCTTGATTGAAGGGAGCACATAGCACCTACACGCCCTGCTAGCATACGAGCACTTCGAAGGGTGAAAGCCATTGTGAAGCTGCAAGAAAAAAATACCAACAAATGTCAAAAATCGCTTTTAAATCAAAGATTCTTCATTAATCTTACTAATACGTTAAAAACAAGCAATCACAAATGAATTGTACACTGTAAATGTTTTAAGATTAAACATAAAGGTGATTCAAAATTGGAAGAATTAAAATAATTTTTAAGAATTTTACTCTTTGTTGTTTAACACTTCACAAATTTTAATCACAATATTGTTATTATTGCCCCGTTTGTGTAAAAATGATACTTATTGAAATAGGCGGATAAAAATGAATTTTCTTGATTTTAGTCAAATTATGTAATGATCATGTGAGGTTATGTTGATTATGCTCACAAAAATTTGTGTATAAGGTATGTACGGAAAATTAAGTAACACATAATATACATCGAGCTAATTTAATTTTTTGGTAATCTAAAAAATATTTTTAATTTCTACCCACTTCTTGCCGATCGTCAAAACCAGGATGACAGAAAATATGGACGTCGGTCAAAGTTAACTTTCGTTAAGGTGGTAATGATAGGGCTACCATATTACGAAATATTCTTTTCCATATTATGTGATGAAGCAAATATACTAATAGGTCGAACTTAGATTTTTAAATATTTCATTATCATTTATAAATCTACTTCCAAAAAAGAAGCAATTTTAAAAACCTCATAGTAAATTATTTTAAATTTCAATTTAGTTTCAATTAAATTTTATACTTTCATCCAAAAATTGTACAAATTTTAAATGACGTATTTATGCCTGCTTACAATTATTGTTTTATATTGTATTAAAATTATATATTATACATTGATCACATTATTGTTTTACTGAAATATACTCAATATAAAATATGCCTTGCTACAATTAAATGAAATCATTTATAAATTTCCTTTGTTGTTTAAAAAATTATTAAAATAATTACGTTTTCTTTCGGTCAAAATTCAAGTCAACAATTTATGTTAAAGAATAATGAAAATAGAACATACAGGCGTGTGTTTGTAAATAATAAAAAAATCCTAATACTATTACAAACCCTTTTGAAAACAAAAAGAGTTACTATTATTTTGGAGGTCAAAACTGCGCCATAGGAAATGCGCGCGTAAAAATCAATAAGCAGTACCGCATGTATGCATATTATTGAAGTTGCGTATTTTATTCAGTTGACTGAAATTTCACAAGTAAACATTCAAAGTAATCTCCCCTACTTGGATTATAAAAGATAAGCAACCCAAATTCGAAAAGGTAACAAAAACCTTTAGCTCATAATTTGATTGGAATCTTTTAATTATTAATTATTATTATTTATAGATTTGATTTTATTTTAAACTCTCTCATATTATAAAATTTCCTTTCAGTGCCATTTTTCACAGGATAAATATTTAACACGAAACTTTACACTGAAGAATATTATCCAATGAGTAAAATGCTAAGAATTAATTAACACAGAAACATAATTAAGCATATAAAGAAAAAATTGGATTTAGGGGTGCTTTACCGGCTACATCACGGAAGCCTCAGGCAAAAGCACCCTGGAAGCGTGCTTATTATCTAACGAGTATACGAGTGGCATAACGCTGTGCAGCAAGGTGCACCCGAGCCCGGGGGCGGCGCGCGGGGTGTGGGCGCTGCCGCAGCCCCCTTCATGTAATATGGTCGCAGACTCAGACAACCTCGCCAATCAAGACAGTGCCATCATCAGTTGCTCCGAGTCTACCGACCTATTGAGTATTCAAACATCAGAGCTCATATTTGACGCAGTAAAATCTGGGTATGGACCTATTTTGTTATCAGTCCTTTATCAATGCTCTTCGCTGCAGTCCTATAACCTAAAAAACTTTTGCAGATCATCAAGTATTTTAATGATGACTTAAACAAAAACAATTCAACAGTATTTGTATGGCTCCAGATATTAGTGCGAGTTCACATTAGTTTCTTTAACCTTTTTGACATAAATTGCTTACAGCAAAGAGTTCAGCAACAACTGATAACGGTATTTAAAAAATAATAATTAGGTCATTACTTTACATCTGAATATGTCATTATTAAATGATATTTTGTTTTTAACTACTAACCCCAAACCTCACCCGCCTTTAGGATTGTGACAAAATCTTCTTGACTTTATAACCTTTTTTAAAAATAGTACGTGATGAGAAAATAAAACAATTTTGAACCCACTCCATTGGCAAAATTTTGAACTTCATTTTTGAAAATGAAATGAATTTTTGATGATAAATAATACCATCGCTTAATAAAAAACATTATGCAATTCTAAACCAATTTATTGTTTGAATTACAAAAATCGAATCTCCAGATATGGTCTATATAACACGATTAATGTATTTAATAAGAAGTTATGTTTTTGTAGGGACGTTACTGATATCGAGCGGCTAGTAGAGAAGCTTGGTCCAGAGACACTATGCGCTCGTGACAAACACGGATACACTCCAGCTCACTGGGCTGCTTTAGATGGGTCCGTGGAGGTGATGCGACATCTCGTTGAGAGAAGCACTCCTGTAGATTTGTCCTGTCTCGGCACTCAAGGTCCGCGTCCCATCCATTGGGCGTGTCGCAAAGGACACGCTGCTGTAGTACAAGTTCTGCTGCAAGCAGGAGTAGCTGTAAATGCCGCAGATTTCAAAGGTTTGATATGAATTTTTTTTTGCCAATTATGTAAGATAACTTATAATAGCAAATGAGGGTGCATGACCAAATTTGAATTATTAAAACTCCAGTCTGCAAATCAACGTGCTTCGACACTCATGGCCCGAGTTTCACCTTTCCTTCCGGTATCTTTTGGCATTTTATCACAGTGATTCAATAGAGCTGACTGACAATCAACAATTTGCATAGCTTTTATACAAAAGTCACTGCTTTGATGTGTACAGTATGCATGGTTTTTACCAGGCAGAAGTACTAGCAGTCATTGCACTGTAGTCTACAAATGTCAGATTTATCCCTAAAAGGATATTATCTGGACATTAAATAAAAAATAATAATAAATATATAGTAAACAATTAAATTCATATAATTACCCAATTTCATTTTAATGTTAGTTGATTATTGCAGAAACCTATCATCATAAAGTCATTAGGGTCTATATTACATATATATGTGTGTTGAGCAATTTCTTTTCTATATGAGCAATGTAAACTGTTTAATGACTGTCAGCTCTATTGCATCCGTGTGATAGAATATCTAAAGATGCTTAAAAGCGACAAAGCATGTGGAATTGTACACAATTTCAAAGATTCTAATGTTAGATAATGTTTAAGGAAACTAATAAGTCTGTATGCAAGAGAGATGCCTGTATAAATTTCATTTTGGAAAAATATTCTCTTGTAATATAGTAAGTAATATAATAATATAATAAGTTAAATCATATATAACATTAAAAGACTACTAAGTAAAATGGAAATGAAACTTCTTCTCCTAGGCTTAACACCTTTGATGACAGCTTGTATGTATGGCAGAACTGCCACGGCTGCGTATTTGCTCGGAATGGGAGCCTTAACAAATCTGAGTGATATCAACGGAGATACGGCTCTCCATTGGGCAGCATACAAAGGCCATGCGGATCTTATACGATTATTGATGTATTCTGGTGTGGACTTACACAAAACTGATAACTTTGGTTCCACTCCTCTTCATTTAGCGTGTCTCTCTGGAAATCTCACATGTGTAAAACTGCTCTGTGAGAAGGTATGTTAGGTTTCAATGTAAATTTGCATCTAATATTATTTTGAATAAATTAATATTTTTCAATATTAATAAAACAGTTACGAATCTACAATTAAATAATCTTAATGCATATTTCTATAACATATTCAAGTATTGTGAGGTGACTTTACACTTTAACCACTCTTGAAGTGACTTACAACAGCTTCCTACCAATCACCTACATTGCAGTTATTAAAAAGATTAAGGATTTTTTAAATGAAACATATAAAGCTTATCAATAAAATTTAAGAACCAATGTTACAATAGTCTTATTACTGGGGATAAAATAAATTTTGAATGACATACTCCATATAAAAATTCAAATATAAAGTTATAAATACCCTTGAAATGTAGGAAAAAAAAAATCATTAACACCTACTAATATTAACCAGTCCAATGATTGTTTTCATTTATAAAGATGTTTTTTAGATTAAAACTGAATTAGAGCCGAGGGATAAAAATGGAAAGACTCCTCTTATGTTGGCGCAGAGTCACAGACGCACGGAAGTCGTAAAGATGCTACAGTCAGAAATGAAACGTAAAAGCAGATGGCTTCCGCCGATATCTGAACTTTGGGGACTTATGTTTGGGGGGGCCGGTGACTCAAAAGGACCTTTACTACTTTTTCTGATATCTGTTCTCTTATGGGGATATCCAATGTATATTATTCGGGTAAGACAATAATTATATCAGTTGAATAAGCCTTGCTTAGACTTCTTAAACTTATACAATACATTGAATACTAAGTTGAATGGTATATTTTATTGTATTTAACTTTTAAGAGTAAGTTTTTTATGTGACAATTGTATGACTTTTTTTCCTGTATATTTGTGTACAACAATGAGAAGAATGATCTAAAAATATTTAAAATGCATCAAATATACACCCAACTGCCAACAGATGGTAATGCAATTCATAATTGAAGTATAAATATGCCTACAAACTCACACTAACATACCAGCAAAAAATACATCCAGGCTAATCTCTTTAAAAGGTTTATTCCATAGTTGATTAAATACTATAGATTCAAAAACAAATATGATGATTAAAATTATTTTGTACGTTACTTAGAAATAATAAACGAACATTATTTAGAGTAACCAACATTAAGACACTTAATTGCATCTAAAATAAATATTGGTTAAAAATTGACTGTCCTCAGTAAAAACCTTGGCCATAGTAAAAAATATTTGTACATAGGATAATATGTTGTACTTTTATAATACATATATAAAGGCTTTTGATCTGAGAATTGATACATATCCTTTGAGAAAGAATTTGAAAAATATTTCCTTTTCAGTGTATACCTATTACGTGGAACAGTCTACGTAGATCCCACTACTGTTTTATATATTGGAACATAGTGATGTGGCTGAGTTGGGTCATAGCAAACAGAAGAGACCCCGGATACATTCCTCTCAACTCCGATACCTATTACAGGGCTATAAAGCAAATCCCATATTTTGACAAATGGAAAAAAAGAAATGTCACTCTATCAAGATTGTGCCACAGCTGCAGATGCCTCAGGCCTCTGAGGGCGAAGCACTGCCGAGTGTGCAACAGATGCGTTTCATATTTCGATCATCACTGTCCGTTCATTTATAATTGCGTAGGGCTCAGAAACCGGATGTGGTTTTTCTTATTTGTAATGAGTATTGCCATCAATTGTTCGTTCACAATATACTTTGCCTGTTATTGTGTGATGATCGAAGGTTTCGGACTCTTGTACATATTGGGGCTTCTGGAGGCAATTGTGTTCTGCGGACTCGGTTGGATATTAACGTGTACATCGGTATGTATACTTTTTTCAAAATACCTTGACTCGTACTCTCTGCAAACTGATTTGATGCCCATATATAAAGTGTTATCAAAATTTTTCATAGTGGAAACTTGATACCCATCTCGATAACTAAATATTTTGTTGTCATTCCTGAAAAATTATGCAAGACATGATTCCAAAAGAATGGATTGCAGCCAGTGGTGGATAATCTCATAAGTGCGACAGGCGTGCAATTCTGCCTCAAAAATAACTAAAATCATAATGACTATCATATTTTAGATTCAATACTTAGCATGAAAGTTTTATAATATCACAATTGTTTTTTTTTTCTATGGAATAAATACTAAATGAAATGATTTTTAATCGATACTTTCATTGAAAGACCTTCATTATTGTTAAGATTTAAATAGAATTTTTTAAATACACACATAATAAGATCATTTTATATAGATAAAAAATTTTTGCTATCAACATATAGGACCTCCCTATTACACGTTAGGCTTGCCAAGTGTATGATCTGCCACTGATTGTAACATTATTTTGTTTGCAGTTTGTATTATTATATTTAACTATCGCTGCCGTTCGTTATGTGCCTCATAGTAATGTTTCAACGAATGGGAAAGGCTATCAACTAATACTGTTACTGTACAACTACTATTTTTACTCAATTGGCTGCATCCTATTGAATTTACAGTTTCTAACAAGGGAGGATGAATGACTGATGTGACTTCATCTTTCCTTGCCATATCATTGAAGTTGTAAATTATGCTGTTGATTGAGAATGTGCACATGGTATAAAAAAAAATTATATTAACAGGCCTTTTTGTATTTTACTGAACCATTATTATCAATGTCATTTGACTAACAACATTAAAAGATGTGACAGTCTAGGGTTCTGAAGTTATTTTAGTGTATGGAATTTTTTTCACTTATTTTCAGATTCTTCACGCTTGCATGAACCTCACAACAAATGAAATGTTTAATTATAAACGGTATCCATATCTCCGAGACAAGAGAGGGAGGTATCAGAATCCATTTTCAAGAGGACCTATTTTAAATTTAATAGAATTCTTCGTTTGCCTTCCGGATAAATACGACGAACAGGATGTTCTCACCGAAGACCAACTTTGATGTTTATGATAAAAAAAGTATTGAAACAAGCGATCATGACACCGAAGTTCATTTTACCGTTGCGATACTTTTGTTTACCACAATGCCTGATGCACAAATATGCGAGTTTTTGCAAAGAACAATATTTAAGCTTTTACCAAATACAATATAATTAAAACACCCGATATTGAAATCTTTATGTTCTCCGAGACAATGTTAAACAGTTGAGAACTTTTTTGCTTGACTGATATTTCTAGAATGAGAGATTAACACTTGAGCCGCCTTAGTATTAATGCTTCGCATGTAAGTGATCTATCTTAATATAAAGCAATAAATCAATAACTATGAATAACTTCATTTGTTTTATTTCACCTCAAATAACATTTAACTACACCTCCAGATCTGAATAATTAAAGTCATCAATTCACAATAGAAACAAAGAAAAGCTGGAGTCATTTTCAACTCAATTCGACATTCAGGGAAACACAGTTCAAGCCACATACCATTTGGTCAAAGCGTGAATTCTACCAGCGGTGTTTTATGGCAGTGACTTGTGAAGATGGGTTTGTTTGATTTCATGAGAAATTCGCAAATCAAATAACAGACCGGGTGAACTTCTTCCCTCAGTGGCTCTAAGAACAGGATTGAATCACATGCTGCGGATGCTCTAAACAGCTACAACCCTTCTTTCCTCTTCTGACCTGTGGGATTCGGGCATTCTGAAATACCCACGGGATGTGCTGAGCATGAATGCTTGAATGCCATCAGAAGAAACAAAGCATTTGTATGGTAATGATATCCTTCACATTACAAAGTGCGTATGGTCTGAGAAGAAGATTACTAGTCCAATATTTAAAATATTCTCTGTTGAAATGACAGTGGATTAAATAGATAATTAGGAAATATTATATAATTCTTGTATTTACTATCGGGTGATAGAAGCAAACATCAACAAGGTCATCAAGTAATTATTTGTTTCTACAAATCACCAGTAGTGAGACACTTAGCTTGTATAATTTTATTTTTAATTGTGATTTTTACAAAATTTTGGAAAAATTATTGATATTTGTAACATTTTAACTGTTACAATCCACCACTAGTAACTTAGCTAGAAATAAATATTTATGAAGATATTAGATACTTATTTTGTTTGAAAATAACTCAAATTGGCCGTCACAATAGGGTGAAAGTAAAATACTTGACATACCTTACCAAGCATTATTTTTTTCCTGATGATAATGAGCATACTACAGAAACGGTGAAAATATCCATCCCATATATGGCAAAAAGTCGCCAAAACGGTTCTTGATAACTTTGTGGTGCATAATGTGTTAATATGATAGAAGAAAGTGCATCATTCTGCTGAACATTGTTTGGAGATGTTTAAGGAATGAAATAAAAACAAAATGAATTATTTGAGGAAACAGAATTTAATATAAAAGTATAAAAATGATTACATGTGACGTAAATTAAAATTAGAATCATAAATCATTTGCAATTAAATTATTGCCCATAAAATAAAAACAACGAAAAAATGATAGGAATTGATAGATAACATCAAAACAAACTATATTAATGTATATCAGCAATATGCTCACAGGAAAGGAAAACGAATCTTTAAAAGCAGTAAAAAAAAAACTGGTCAATATGTCCATGTATTATATATATGGTAAATACAGTAAATTAAATTCTGGCATGGTGAGATATTAAACTGTTGATGTGGTATAAAAAATAATATCCCGTGTTTAAACTTAAAAATAACAATTAGATGGTTATTGTAAAGTTATAGATACATGTTATGTAAAAATAAAGTAAGTGTCTTTCTGTTATTAAAAAGTGCTATTTGCCACGCGAATTGGTGACCTTCATTTAAAATTAGCAATAAATAATGTCAAATTATTTTCTACAGTAAATACACATTAAATAATAAATAAAATCTTCAGTCATTTTTGGAAATACCTTTCAACACTAACTACTGAGAAAACAATGATTCCTGCATTGCCGTATTAAAAGTATTTATTTTCTATAAAACATAAATATTAATATTGCTATTTCTGCAGAACAAATAAATTTACTTCAAATTAAAAAAAAAAGTATAGTAGTCTTTTTAAAAGTAAGTGTGGTTTCACACCGTTACTGGCGATTGAATTAACAAATAAGTAAAGTATAACGAATGGTAGAATATGATAAATGCAAGTAAAAATAAATTGTGCTGAATACTCTTAAATCAATGAAGATATTTTATTTAAAATTATTCCAAGCTGAATGAAAATCAGGCTGCCATTGTAAGAATATTACGTAGTGAATATTTTTAAAAAGACGCTTATGGTTGTAAATTTGTACTAAACATTAATTATTACCAAATACTTTATTGCCATTGCACCTTGGCTGTTGCGTGTTAAAAAATATGCTCCTGATTAAAAATACAACCAGTAAAGTTTTTGTTTTAGTAATACTTAAAAATGACCTACTGAATTTAATAATCATGATTAAGCCAACATGGTAAAGATATATTATCCATTAAAAATAAAAATACATAAATATTTGGTATAATAGCGTAAAATATTCTTAAAATAATGTCTTTTGTTATTTAATATCATTAAGTCTACCTTTGTATATTCTTACACACAATAAAGTAATTTTCAATAAATAAACCATAAATATAATTATAGCACAAAGTAAAAACTTCCTGTTAAAAAAAACCTCTGCTTTGGATTTCCGGAAATAATTAAGAAAGAAGTTATCAATGTCTAAAACAATGGTAGATTTAATTCTCAGAAATCTGACCATATCAAGACAAAATCCACGATGATAATGTAGTTACGGATTTAAAAAGAGTTTATTAAGAGAATATTAATTCAAAATTATCCTAGTTATAAAAGAATTTATTGATTGAATTGGCATTTACTTGGTAGAAATCCATTATAACACGGTGAAAAAATAGTAATATATTTTAGTTCTACAAATTTAATAAAAATAAATAAAAGATATAGTTGATAGCTATTTCAGCTCACGCCATCACCACCAGCAGGTAGTTCTGACGATGGCGTGAGCCTAAATATCTATCAACTATATCTTATAAAAAAAAATTGTAGAACTAAAATACATTGCTATTCTTTCACCGTGTTATAAAAAATTCACTGAAAAAAAGCTTTTTCATCTGCTCAGTGAAGCTCAAGGTGTACAGGGTACTGACATTATCAATATATAATGGTTGAAAAAGACAAATGTTTGTAAAATATGTCTACTTTTGAGCATTGAAGGAATGATATTGTAAGAAAATAAAAAACTTTTTGTATTGACTTTATCCCACAGGTCTTTGGTGGTAAGGATATTAAAAAAGTCGAATTTCTGAACATATTGATGTCATATACGAGGATTCATGGAAATGTTTTGAATCTGAGAGAAATGTAGTCTGATTTTTCATAAACACTGGATACAGAATCACACCTAATATGTACATTGGAGACGCTGATTATGCATCTGACATGGCATCAATAATTACTTTTGGTTTGTGAGATACCAAATATTGCCAAGTATTTGATACAATCTACACACCTTGCACATATTTCCAAAATATGTATTTTCACACACTAGGTATTTCTTTTGCAGTCAACATATTAAATATAATTTATGGGAATATAAAGAAATATTATCCAAAAATAATGTTATGAGAATCTCCCGTGAAGAGAATGATGGTATGGTATGCATTAAAGGTTACCTAACCTAACACAAAGCAATTTGGTGGACATAATATCTTTTACCTATTGAAATTTCATTATTTCTCCTCTAGCGTAGAGCCAAAAAAAATTGGACATTCATTTAAATTCAGCTCCAAAAAAGTATTCCATTGCTGTATTGAAATAATAAAAAATATCTTTAAGGTTGTCTAATGACAATGATTGATAATGCTTCTTCACTGAAACAAGACAGGGCCTAAGTAAATTACATACATAAAATATTTCCATAAATTAAGTGATAAAATATTGATGCTTTTTTTTTAATAATAATAAACCTGTATTCTGAAATTAGTGAATGTACAAATTTTATTAATATTTTTTGATCCAAAAATGAGCAAATAATAATGAAGCCTTGTTAATATTCTAAAATATTAGTCAAATTATATATCTCTTTTAAGAAACATTAAAAAAATAATATAACTATTTCTTCTCAAGACTCGGTTTTGAATGAAAACAAACCGTACAATATAGTTATCCATGTAAAACAACAAACACTTATTCATAACAGACTAGTGATAATAATGATATATTAGAAAGATGATACTTAATAACTACTAATCGAATTTACGAGAGTAAATGATTTCAAAACAATGAAAATTTATATTATGATGAATGGTAGATTCACACGTACACACCAAAACAACTTCATATGTTAATTTTATTATCTAGCACACTTTAAGACCATTATGAATGAATAATTAACAGCATTGCATTATGACTTATGAATAATTTACAAAATCCAGATCAGTTTTAGTAGGACAAGAAATGCCACGATCGTATCCTGAATATTTTTATAAATTATTTGTACATCTATACATTCATTAAATATGGGAAAGTCTAATGTAGATATATATTGTTTTGACAGACATGAGCTCAGTTTTATTTTTAAATTAAAATTGATAAACGTTTATGCTTCATTTATTCTGTAAATGTAACACATATCACATCCAGTTTCACACAAATGGAATAACTATGTCATCAGAATAATTTTACTTTGAACATAAAATCTAACGTTGATTCTATATGATTACTGAAAGTCCAGCATTTACAATGTTACACAATTGAACAAAAGCAATGCATGTCAATATAGATTTTTGCATCAAGGCTATGTATTGATCAAAGTAAAAGTTAACACAGATACAGTGTTCATATAGAATGGGCCTAAGACAGGATTCATCAAAACAGCTGAATAGAAAATAATGTTAATAAAGAATAAAATTGCTTAACTTTCATGTTTTAGACACCTACAATGATTTGTTAACTGTTCATTTGTTTAGTGATGGAAGTAGGAAAGTATGCATTGGAGCATAATGAATATACATATTATATAAAGGGTCCCACTTAACGTTATTCAAAAAAAAAACACTATTATGGGTGACAGGAGCAGTGTTCAAATGTCAAAAGGTTGCGACACATTGGCAATTTTGACTACGGTATCACGCTGAGATCTACGGTCGGGGAGCGGGTAAGGCGGCTGCCCATCTAATAATGACCCGCAGCTGGATTTCTTGATTCTCATGTTGGGTTCACAGGTTTCCGACCCGGAGGTGACATCAGAGCTGGACATCATGAGTCGCGCGGACGCGTGACTCCTGACAGAGCCGGCGGTGCTGAGTTTTCTCGGCATAGAACCGGCCAGTGAGCCATTCGATGAAGAGTGATGCCCTATAAGAGGAATTCTCTCACGCGGATCGCCAATCGAAGGCGGTGCCCTCTGACTGCAGTTGGCTCCGCTGGATTCTGATGTTGTGTCGCATGCTCCTCCATTCGGTCGGAGCCAAGTCGTCAATCTGCGTGAAGCGTAAATATTATATATCACTCATGAATATTATATTCATAAGAAAATTTATAACTTAATAATATAATTTATACCTATTTGTTATAGCTGTAAAGTTAGGTCTTCTAGCGGGAGTTTGGTGCCAGCATTCTCTCATTAGACTGTAGACAGCACGGGGGCATGCTGTCGGACATTGAAGAAGTTCGCGGCCCCGAACCATAGATATGACTTCTTGATTACTGTTTCTATAAAAATTAAAAATTTATTTAAATGTTATAATTCAGAAATTCAGTTGAGTGGTTGACGTTATATTTGGCTGTAATTTCACATGTTCATGAATGTCTATCTGATCCTGAAATTGAGAAGTGAGAGCAATGAACTTACCACTAGCCTTGTTCTAACTCTATACTTCCATCCTTACTCTCCCGAAAAAAGGAGATTTAGCCAACCCAATAATAATAAGTTCTCATATAATAATTTCTGTTGAGATAAATTCTATTAGGAGTCCACATTCTTCACATTGGTAATGAACATGGCTATATGTAATATATTTAAAGTAATATAAAAAAAAAAAACTAAACAGTAATAAAATACCAACCCATAGTATGGTTGTAAACCATAGCTGTAAATTTCCCAGAGGACAACTCCATAAGACCACACATCACTTTCAGTTGTAAATTTTCCGTATAAAATTGACTCTGGTGGCATCCAACGTACAGGTAAGAGCGATTTGGACTGCACCTGAATGAAAAAATAGAGTAAGAAAGGCGTGATATTCAATATTCGACTCAACATTATTTGAAAGATATATGGATATAAAGGCGTAATTGCATTTATACAAAATTAATAGGCAAATTTTTACACAGTGTAAGAATTCATATATCTTGTGAAATATTTCTAAAGTATTATAACTTCTAAAAATAAAAATAAGGGGAGTTTGAAAAAAATACCCGGTAATAATCTGAACTGTATATATCTCTAGATAATCCAAAGTCAGATATCTTCACTACAAGATTGTCGGCGACCAAGCAGTTACGTGCCGCCAAATCTCTATGGACATAGTGATGTGCAGCAAGATACTCCATACCCGCTGCAATGTGCTGAGCGATAGATAAAAATTGCAATGGTGAAAGTCCGGTGCCTTCCGGCAGAGCCTTTTCCATTAAAAACTCGTGAAGATCCCCTTTGGCCATGAACTCAAAAAGCATACACAAAGGTTCTTCTCTAAGAACCACTCCGAGAATGCAGACAATATTTTCATGACGCAGCTCAGATATCAATTCAATCTCTCTTCGAAAATCCAGTTGAGTTTTGTGAGACGCATTTTCTTTTAACGCTTTTACAGCAACAAAAATAGTTTCGTTATCTTTGGTCAGTTGACCTTTGTACACTTTTCCGAAAGCCCCTTCCCCGAGCTCTTCCACAAATTTTATCTGGGATAAAGTATACTGCGGCACTCTCAGAATTCCATAGGAACGAGAGCCCGGATTGATGGGCAAAGTGTTTTGATTGGCAAGTAAATCGGTCAGCTCGATTGGAGAGTTCAATCGTGAGTTTCCATAAATATTTTTGTCAGCGTTTGGAAGATTTATATTTCTTATGGCAGCGGTATTATTTTTGGATTTTCTGTGTCTACAACAAATACACAAAACCGACAGGATAAAAAGTAACACTACGCCGGCCATACTGGAAATTATATAAATCCATAATTTTTGAGAACATTTGGGAACATCACACGCCTGTTTTTCAATTTTATTTCCACTTTCGATATAGCACCAGGGTTGTGTTCTTTTCGAATTCTTAGGATTCCTGCAGAAATTATGTCCAGACAATTCGACATCCATCGCTTTAAATGTGTCAGACCATTTCATACAGCTTATGCCGTACATTGTGACATTCATGTTGCCGTCATAGTCGATTCCCGTCTCCCAATAACACGTAGCTCCGGAGCCAATGTTTTTTTTTATACCAATCTCCAGACAATCGTACGAATCCACCGGAAGGTCGATGCATTCTTCCAGCCTAAGTTTTTGTCCAATTTCAGGATGCCGTTTAGCAATGGCATATTCGCTCCGGCAGAGTTCATTTTCTAGAATTTCACAATCATGTTTGCAGACCCTGCGAAGGGGTATGGAGGAGCGAGACAAATCAAATAATCCATTACTGACCTGCGTTTTTTGAGTGTGACGGTCAAATTTGGGTCCCTTTTTTTCAAGTACAATTTTTTTATTTTTGGTATCGATGTGGAACTCTATATCGAGATCTGAGTTCCGCTTGTAACGCAATCGGCTTAGAGGGTGAACGACATTTATAGATCGAAGTTCTGATATTCTTGGAGACTTAGTACTGGGATTGAGATGCAAAGGTAGGCCACCACCGGGAAAGTTTTGAAACTGTATTTCAAGATTATCGTCGTCTTCACTGTCTTCCAGTACATTATAACTTTTAGTAATTTTGTTCTGGGCTTCGTTGGACTGCAAATAGTCTTCGAAAAATTGGGTATTTGTTTCATTTGGAGTGCGACAAATAGGAAATGTTGAAAAACATAAGCTTGGTAAAGCGTAACCTTCACAATTGGAACTAATTTCATTCGAAAATGATATAACTTTGAAAGCTATTGTGAGTTTGTCTTCTAAAGAGGTTTGAGTACTAGGATATGGTATGTAAACGAATTGGTTGTCCAAATATTTGGCACAATTTGAGCCTGTGTATAGTTGACATATGCCTAAGGACGGAACCGAGGGAGTATTAGAATTTTGATTAAGATCATTCATTAATTTCTTTTTAATTTGATTGTCGTTTGTGTGAATTTCTTTTTCAGATTCGTCAGATGAGTAATGCTTGGTATATCCAAAGTCATAAGTGGAACTGGATATGTCTGACACTCCTGACGGTAATGTAGTTTCCAGGCCAATATCAGTCAATGGGTGGAGGGATTTATATGTAGAATTCACTTGAATGATTACTTTCCCGCTGGACTCAATTTTTTTTTTACCATTGCCTATGATGCAAGTGTAAAAAGCCATATCATGTGTTTCCAGATTTCGTATAGTCAGGGAAGCAGACAAAGTTCCATTCACCACAATCTTCTTTAAGGATATGCGGGGTTTATCAGAAGCTATGGGAGCTTCGTTTTTAAGCCATCTAACTTTCGTATCTTTTAATATTTGGTCACTCTTGAGAGTTGAATCAAAGTTTCTAGATAGGTTTGAAAATGTCGAATTACCGCCGTAAACGATTGCCTCGCATTTTAATTTCAAGTTACTACCGGTAAATTTATGTGTGGTGTCAGATAGTTCTTTAACAAACTCGAATGAATAATCATTGCTGTCGGAGTTATTTCTTGCGAAGATGTCACCATTATTTTCGTCGTAGTCGCCTTCTGAACTGTCACAATGAATGTACGATTGAAAAGCGATTAAAGTAATTAAAAAGTAAATGCGATACATATTCAAGTCACTATAATTTTATATTAATTAATAGATGACTGTTTACGGAATGTATTAGATATTGCTTCATATTTCACCGGTACGGTTAACATTCGAAAACATTCATTTTAGCACAGTCGAATAAAAAAAAATCAAATATGGGACTGAAAAATACATTTGAACTGATATCTAACGCCGCAATTATTAGAACATGTTGTTATTAGTATTTTATCTATCTAAAATCATACAAAAAACGAAGGAATGAGAGTAGACATCTACGGACAATAGACAACAGTATTATTATTTACTTCGATGACAAAAATATACATAGACGAAAAAAGATATTATTTGATAATAATATTTGTATTCATTTTTATATTATATACCAAATGAACCAAAAAACTTCTTAATATTTAAGTAAACTATTTCTTATTCAATTATATGAAATAAAGTCGAAAAAAGGATTATAAATTCAAAATAAGAAAATGTATATTTTGTAAATGTAAATTGAAATCATTAATAAGACTATTACGTGTTTTTGCAAATTTTTAAATATTAAACGAGAAAAAGTTTATCATTGAATGCTTAAGAAAGTAAATGGTAATAAAAAAGAAATTTGCAATGTAAAAGTTCTTCGAATTTGAATGTTGCTCATGACAAAGATTCTAAATGAAATTAATAAAAAAGCGTTATATTTATAAATTAGACTCAGCCATATATTTAAGAATTAGCAAATTACATTAACAATTTCACTTAGTTATGGCAAAAATTATGATGATTCCTAAATAAATTATTAAATTTTATAGCTAAAAAAATGCAGGGCACATGTATTATCCTTTTACCCAATAAAATATTGCATAAATGATTTAAAGGGAGAAATAGTTCCATTCGGTTAGGAAAAGTTAGTTCAGACTGCTAGCAATACGTCATTGACAATCAATTTTATACTTGTAAATAAAAATAGATGTCGATCGATGGGTCATTGTGTGAATGAATTTTTGCTAATATGAAAAATGAGTGAGTCGATAAATAACGATATTTTAAATGAAAATGAAGATGCGTTTCCTGAAGATTGCGAACACAGGGAATTGGTTGATGCGTCAACGTCAGCCAAACCAATATCTGGCGAGCCAGTGGATAACTATAAGATAGTTTATTTTCTATTCTATCTATATGGTGTAACTTCGTTGATGCCTTGGAATTTTTTCGTTACTGCAAATGATGTAAGTTTGAATTATTTATACAAGAAAACACCTGTAAATTTATCTGATGTAAATAAAAACAAATCTTTTACAGCTGTCATCCAAATGAATAATTTGACATTCATTTTGTATGTATTCATATAATTTGAGTCATCATTTTGTTATCTTTAATTGCGATTAAAATTACCAAACGTGTTTAAAGCTCGAAACCTTTATCCTGCTTAGAAATGAAAACGTTTATTTTGGTTACGGTCTACGGAATTTCGGCAGCTATTTCACTCAGCCTTTACAATCATTCAAGAATATCATTGAAGGTCTCCATTCTTATTCGATATTGAACGAGGGAAATATTTATTTATTGTTTATATTATTTACCGTTTGCTGCTTTGTGTTTATTAGATATCATTGAATACATTCCGCTTAGAACTATTTTTTTTTTACAAAATTTTGGAAAAAAATAATAGCTAATGAATGTTATGACTGGTGCATATGAATATCAATAAACATAATAATTAAAATTAAAAAAATAGACACCTAATGCTAGAAATCCCAATGTCAGCTGATTTTTATTGAAAGCAATTAGAACACATCTATGGTATATGTCAAAATTATTTGTCGACATATTTTATAGAAAGAAACCCATACATTCATTAATACAGTTATTGCATAAATCACTACAGTACTAGGCGACCTATATTATTTATGTTAGCATCATGGATGCACATCTATGTCCATTTTTGAGAAATATTAAATTAATAATAGCCTATTTATTGATTGAATTGACATTCACTTTGGCATTTTCACAGTGTTAATATTAGCCTGTTCTGAACAATTAATACATTTGTTACATGAACATTAGGCTTCAGAATTAAATTCTTGAGTTGTAAAAATCAACTATTTTATATTACAACATAAAGATGTTGGATATTTTTGTTGGTTTTTATACACCACTGTCAATGTGGAGCATACGGCCTCCTAATGGAGGTATTTCAACAGAATCTTTCTATGAGAATTGCTCAACCTCTTATCTTCTTTGAAGACCGTAAGAATAGGAAGGATAGAGTTAGGAAAGACCTAGTGGCTACTAAGCTGTATGTGAATGCATTCATTGAAAAAAGCTGTCTGTACTGGGACTTGACAGAAGTAAATTGCGTTGACCACTATATTATGAACACAACAATGAATAGATATTAAAGATTAGTATTACCAGCTTTATTTGTCATAACACAATTTTTTAGTGTTTTTTCAACATTGTTTATCTATAATTCTATCTATTTTCAGTATTGGATGTATAAGTTTCGTGATGTATCACCTCATAATTACACAATCCAATTGGGAAAAACACAGTTTCAAGCAGAATTTACATCATACTTAAATGTAGCCGCATCAATTCCGAGCACCTTTTGTTTGATTTTCAATTCGCTCTACAGCCATTTGTAAGTAGTCATCAATTTTTTTATTATGTTGGCTAAAAATAATAAATATTTTAGACTTTGATTTAAAAGCAGTATAAAGAAATTGTTGTGTAAAACAATTTCTGACTGTAGTTAATTTTGTGAATCATCTATTTTTTGAACTGATGTTGGTGGACAACACAACAAACAATGGCAGCTAACTATTTTGATACAAGTGTTCCACTTTTTTATCACAAAACAATTCAATTAATTTTACACATTGGCTCATTTGTGATTCAAGAAAGCAAAATAAAATCTTTAATTAGTATTTCATAATTTTGTGTTTCTCTTTATCAATGAATAAGTATTTCATAATGTAAATAATTATTTTACTTTTTAGGATTCCACTATCTATTCGAATGGGAGGATCATTGCTTGTGATAACATTATTGTTTATAGTTACTACTGTTATGGTACAAGTGGACACAGATGATTGGCAAGATGGATTTTTTATTCTCACAATGCTCACAGTTGTCGTTATTAATGGTGATTGTGACCTCTTTTACTTATATTAATGTTTAATATATTGAAATATTCAATTTTGTTTATCTAATTTATCTTATAGATAATTGAAAAATGGTATTTTGAAATATTGTTCATTTTCTTTAATTTCAACATTAAAATTTGGGAATGGGATATTATTATTGTAGTAATTATTTTGACTTTGATCTAAAAACTCGTAAAATGTTTTATGTGATATTTTATCATGAAAAGTGAATTAGTTACTTCCTAAACCCATTACTCTATAGTTATTTTCTCTTCAGAGAAGGATGAGCACTCGAAATTTGGAGCAAGTATGTTATAGGGGGACGAACTTATGTCTGCAAAATTTTTATGAAATAATATTGATTGATTGAATTGGCATTCACTTGGTAGAACTCCATTATAACACGGTGAAAAAATAGCAATGTATTTTAGTTCTACCAAATTATTTTTAACAAATATAGTTGATAGCTATTTCGGCTCACGCCATCGTCAGAACTATGCTTAAACTAACATTTGCTTATCTATATATAGATAATATAAATAATATTGAGTCTTTACAAAATGACAGTATGTGCTCGTTTAACTCTTTCAAGGATTTTATTATTTGTTTAATTCATTTCAATGATACCTTTTTGGACTGTATTTGTATTACCTTTAATTCTTATTAGTTATTGATTCTTCTTGTTCAAAATTCTGTCTTCTCACTAAAATATCTAGGATTGTGGTCTATTTATCTTTTAATAAAAAATCTTAGATATCAATATCATATTGTGGTTGGAAAAAAAGCAATAATTTATTTCCTATTATCAACCAAATGTAATGGATTTTTTTTTATTTTACTCCAACTTTATCAGCCGATTGATTCTTCCTAGTTTGCTGTAAAAGAATTCCTCTCAGCTAATATTATTGAATCATTATGTTATTTACATAAAATTTTCAGGTGCTGGCGCAATTTTCGGTGGAAGCTTATTTGGAATTGCTGGCAAATTTTCAACACAGTACATGGCCGCCGTTGTCAATGGCCAAGCTCTCGGCGGGATCATCGCTGCGGTAGCTCAAATACTATCCCTGACTTTCAAAGTCTCGCCGTTGCACAGTGCCATGATATATTTTATCATTGGTGACCTCATGATGATAACTTCATTGTTCTCATACTTCTTTTTGTCTAAAGTTGAATTTTTCACTTTCTACATATACGGCGCTTGCCGAGATTTAGGGATCTCCACAAATAACAGAGTGATGTTCATTTCAAATACCCAAATATTGAAAAAGATTTGGATTTACTGCTTTGCTGTTGCTTGCATTTTTATTGTTACGACTGCCGTATATCCGAGTGTCACTGTTTTAATTGAATCTCATCATAGTGGAGCTGGCGGCGACTGGAACAGTGAGTAGATTAAATTTTTTTTTTTTATCTGTAATTGTGAATAATTCTTACTCTTGAAATATTTTAGTTTATTATTTATTAATTTATATAAATTAAAAAATATCCAAAGTATGTCCCTGAGTTTTACATAGTTTGATTTTTCTGTTTTTTGCAGCCTTTTTGTTCATAAAAGCAATTAATGTAAATATAACTCTTTGAAAAAAACTTTTACTTGCAAAGTGTGATTTTTCACTTTTAAGCTGTTGTCTGTCATTTCTTTGCGGAAGGGTGTTATATTTTAAACAATAGGAACACTTTTTTTTCATAATTAAAAATAATTATTGATTTTGATCTAACAATCGTGGCTTTTTTATTTGGTAACTTTATTTTTAGATATCTACTTTGTGCCAGTTGTTAATTACCTGATATTCAACTGTGGTGACTATGCTGGGCGTGTTGTAGCTGGTATAATTCTTAAGGTAATTATTATCTCACCAAGGCCTGTTGTAGATTTTTTTTATTCAAATTAGTCCCATGTGCCTTTCATTAATTTATTTCCATCCCTTATCCATATTCAAAATTGCTGATGTCCCTGATTGCTTGCTGATGACTAGTTTTATGATCTTGATGTTGTTGGTACTCTGTGAGTTTTACATATACTTCAAAGTGCTCTGAAAATTTTCGGAATCATTGATTTGATTATACCTTTTCAGCCTGAAAAAAAATCGTGGGTTATTGGAGTTGTGGCTGCAATGAGGATATTTGCTGTACCACTATTGATGATGTGCAATGCGCATCCTCGTTCACACCTGCCTATTATCATACAATCGGACTGGGAATATATCATTTTAATGACCATCTTTGCCATTTCTAATGGCTACGTTGCAAATATATCAATGATCAATGCTGCAAGGTAACATTTAATGTTTTTAAAAATAATTATACATAACATATAATGATTATATTACTTACATTACATACAAAATCAACTTTGTCATTCTTCACATAATTGATTTAAAAATAGATATTATTGAATGTATGATTTTGAAACATTTAAATTGATATTTTTGTTATTCCATTTGTTGTTCAACTTCTCACTCATAAAATGGAATACTTTCAATGAATTATTTAAAATATCATGCATTTCTGCCAAGAAGTGACACCCTAAAGGTAAAAATGTAATCTACTTAATTAAATGTTAAAGTATTTTTGCTTGCAATCCCCCACAAAGTCTTATGGTATAGATTGTTGCTATATTGGATTATTGTTTTCAAATATAAATTCATAATAATAGCAGACATACACATACATGAGGCAGTCAGAATAGAAGTGGAATTAACCCATAAGTAATTAGATAGAATAGAAATGATAGCCCTTTGAGTAGTACAATGACGCATGGTGTCGTCTGTAATCTAATGCAATTCTCATATATTTAATGAATTTTTATTATTTCTTCAGTTATCCATGACAGTTCTGTTCTGACCACCTGACTCGTATTTATAAATATTTGACACGGTGAAAAAATAGCAATGTATTTTAGTTCTACAAAATTTTGTAGAACTAAAATACATTGCTATTTTTTCACCGGGTTATAATGGAGTTCTACCAACTGAATGCCAATTCAATCAATATAAATATTTGTATTAAAAACATGTTATACAGAAGAATGTATTTATTTATTAAAAATGATTTTTGTATGCCATTCTATTTTATTCTACAGAATAATGTTTTTTTGACTGTTCTGAATTGTCTGACCTATTTTTTTTAAATGTGTATTTATTTTGACAGGTTTGTTGAACATCATGAAAAAGAACGAGCATCTTCGATGATGGCTGCTATGCTCGGAATAGGCATCAGCATTGGCGCTTCACTGGGAATGGTTCTAGTAAAATCATTATAATGCAAATCTTAGAAAATAAATCAATTTTAAATTGTGAATACAGTTTTGGAAACGAGATTTTGGCTAGGCAATGTGGTGGTATTTCCATCATAGGAAAATCATGGTATTTAAAGATTCCTTTTTTACAACTAAAAGTTGATTTTACAATATATTCCTTGTGTAAAAATCATATATCAAGTATTGTTAAATATGACATTGGTGAATTGAGTTTTTTCCTGCTCTATTGAATAAAATAAGCTTTTTCTAATATACATTGCTGTCATCAGAATTTTTTTTATTAAAAATGTTTGTTATTTATTTTTTGATAGATTCCCCTAACTTAAGTGGAATTACTCAGGCTCTTAGGGTCATTATAATTTAACTTATTCTTGAATGTAATTTTATCGCAATGACAAAAGAACCTTTTATAAATAATTATGACACTTATTGACGATAGATGTCTGTGTTTGTTAATGATTGTAATATGTAATATCAATAAGAAGATGCTTTTTGACTTGTGGTAAACTCTCGTTGATGAATCTTCAAAAATATCTCAGGGCAAAATGCTTAAAAGAAGTACCTGTCCACTTATGTATTTAGCTAATGTTACACATTCCGTAATTTAAAATTTGCATTTGCAAACAGAAGTTTATATTTTTGTGATATGTATACAGTATAATATATTAGGTTTAAGATATTTTATGTAAATATTTTACTATGCCTTTAAGAAATTGATATATTTTACTTTTTCCTAAACGATGTTAACACATTAAGTGCAGAAGAGACGCCTATTGCCTTAACACTCGGAAATATATAAGACGGGTCAAAGCAATATTTGATACTATACAAACTCAGAGTAACATCTGATGCACCTGGCACGTAATCGGAGTCTCCGCTACATGTGTTTACACATCAGGGGCGTTTTCGTCAGTTAATATGTTAATTATATTTTATAATAATTTTATAAGATCAATATCTGATACCGTTATGGTGTTATGCAGAATTACATAATTCTTGCCAATTTTTAAACTTAGAATATGAACATTGTTTACTTATCAATATTGTACCTAATTTTTAATAATTTTAACTTAAATAATGTCTAGAGCTTTATTCAATTGTTACCTTAATTTATTTTACTTTCCTATAAGTAGCCAAATAAATTATGTATGGTAATATGTAATACAATTTTATTCAACCAGTATTCTATATTGAAAGAAATCGATTTTTAAGTAGAGCATTCATTTTGAGTTATCATTGTCTATGAAATATGTTAAAATTAAAGATATATATTGTTTATAACCAAAAATATTTGTGTATATGGAAATATAAATCAAATTATAAAAGAAAATTTTTTTTTTTCATTTTGAACAATTTTATTGTAAAGCTTAAGTTGACAACTAAAGGAGGATCATTATTGGCACTTTCAATTCTACCCCTTAGAACAGAAGTTCTAATGTGGGAAGCACAGAGTATTGCTAGAGGAGGTGCCAAAACTTTTTAATAAAATAATTTGCACACCATTATATTTACAAATAAATAAATCTTCATATTGTAACGCAGCAAAACCTTGTTATTGATCTATCCGTTATGGTTCTCAAAATTGTCATTTAAAATGTGTCAGTATTATTATTTATTTTAAAAATAAATGGTGGGGAGGCACAGAAAAAAAATAATTTTTAGGGGGGCTTAGTGACATAAAGGTTGGAGACTGCTGCCCTAGAGACTAGGGAATTTATTTCAAGATTTGATGAATTTGAGTTATGTATGGTATTATAAAAACAAGCCATCTTATAAGAATATTGGCAGTTGATGAGAAGATCTATGAGTCTGAGTCTTTATCAACACACTGTATGGTGATTGTATCTAGATCGACTCACTCTTTTTATTCTATTATTCGTTGTATATAATATTACAAATAATTAAATTATACCATGCGGTCCCCTTAATATGTATGATAAATGGTACAAAATGTGGCGTGCGTCAAGGCAGAATTCTTGAAACGGTTATGCATCACAAAAATCACATTTTGAGTTATTAATTAAATACAATCAGTGATTATGGTTAAGCTTCATTAAAAATTAACCATATTGACTGAGAAGCTCAATTTTTTTTCAGCATTTATTGCACCATTGTACATTTCCATATTTGATGTGTAATCTACATTTAATGAAATATATATCACTTTATTACTCGCCGCTTCAAATCAATCCAATATTTCTGAATCTATCGTAATCAACTAAAGAAGAAGAGACTGTTTTTTTTTTGAGTTGAATTTTAACATGTTATGTTTCTAGAAATTTTGGGAAAAGAGTGATACAAAAACCCTGTTGGATTATTCTTAAATTCCACCAGAAGCTATCTATCGACTTAGATTTGAACAATATGAATATAGCTAATATAATTATTTTGGTTAAAGCATATTTCATAAGATTTGACTTAAACCAAGAAAACAAATAAGACAACCAGAGAATTCTCAAAAAGCTGTTATTTCAAAAAATTAGTGATTGTTTCTTCATTTCAGCAATAAAAAAATACCACAATACATAATTTATATACCGATTGCAGGTGCTTGAAGGAATTTTAATATCAAATTTAAATTGCTACAACTTTGTACGATTCCACATGTATTAAATATGTGGAATCGTACAAAGTTGTAACAATTTAAAAAACCGCAGTATTTTTGCCAAATGAAAGTATGTAGCAAATTTGCAAAATATTTAAAAAAAAATGCGTCTGATATTTTCCCCGTGCAATAGAATACAGGCGGTCATAAAATTGACTTAAACTTAAATCATAAAAAAGCGTAAAGATATTTGTAAAAATGTTTTTTGCTTAAGTTTTTTTTATCTCCTGTGAATTATATAAATAAATTCAATTTTACAAAATTACATTTATAGTTTTTGCCTATAATTGGATATTATCCTTTTAAAAGTGAAACATAGATGTAGGTAATTGCTTAAAAATATTCTTTTCTTGAAAAATATGTCAACATCATAAAAAATAAGATATTCTTTTGTTTCTGCAATCTATTATTTCATGAAAACAGGTAAGTGTTTGAATAAAAGGAATTCAAAAACAGTCATTTAGAGAAATCCAACAAGCATTTTTAACATACAGGTATACATATATATTTAATTCACGATATTTTTTCTCAGGCAATGCTATTCATATTTTATATATTTATATATATCAAATCAACTAAGACAAATGTATGGATACATCATTGTAAGTCGCTTTTGGTCTTAGTCAACTACAATCTCAGTAAATGATTTTTTTTCTATTTTTACATGTAGATGTCCATTCCATGGCCTGATTAAATATTGCATATATTTTCCATTTAGCTGGCGCTTTCTTTCGATATTAGCTTTCTTTGTAAGTAAAAAACATTATTTTAATGTCAAAAAATACGACAGGTCGTTTATTATGACACACAGAAAATATTTTAAACACGTTTTTTTTATTTAAATGTAGTAGTACACGACACGGAGTAAATTGAATTTCGCGGCTCTGAAAAACTTGGAGAATAAATAGCAGGCAAATAATGTTGCTGATAAAGAGAATATTTATACCCATTAAGAAATACTCCAAGTACAAGTAGTCCTAATTTCCTAAAAATATTAAAAGAAAGCGGCGGATAGTTCTTTCAAAATTAATATAATACAAATCTTTGGCTTTCAAACACGAACATGTTCTTTAATAATGTAAAAATGTAAAAAAAAATATATGAATGACAGTTTGACCAACATGAAGGAAAAAATATTAGTTCAAAGATTCGCCACACGAGCTGTGGCTCAGTGGGCGGTACAGTTGTTCGACGCCTATGTTTACACAGCCTGTCTCGAAGCGCCCGGTCGTGTGATGTGTTACACTTTTGATACTGCGAATTGTTTGACAGATGTCATGTCTTGATATCGCAGAATTGTGAATCGTATCATGTGCAAATTTATTGCAAATATTCATCATACCGTGTGTAAACATTAAGTGTTAAATGTGATAAGAATGAAAATAGTGACATCTTTCAGAAATTATGTTTTTTAATTGATTATGTTCAAAATGGTGGTAAAAAGTGTTTTTATACGGCAAGGGATGAATGAAAAAGAAAGATAACGTAAATCGGAGGATGTTATCACACAGAAATTGGCAGCAATTACGATTTCATCCGTTTTAAAATAGTTAAATTGTTGTACTTTCAGCCTGGATATGGTTGAAAACGGAGTGGAATGCGGGGGGAGCGAGAGCCCAGGAGGCTCGGTGGTCCATTCTGGATTACTGGAGACCTTGGTTAGAGGGACGTGGTACAGGGTTCATTGTTCTCTCGAGGACGATTACTTGAGCGTCTGTCTCGACGACAGCTATGATGCATCTACCACCCTCAACGGTACTCTGAACAACAATGTGGAAACGCCAAACGGTGATTTCACAGAGGTGCCGGATTCCGTAGCCAATCAGAAAAGACTAGTGCAGGTGGTCAAATCGGACAATAACGGTTTAGGAATTTCTATTAAGGGTGGTGTAGAGAACAACATGCCCATATTGATATCCAAGATATTTAAAGGTATGGCTGCGGATTTAACTGAGCAGTTGTACGTAGGGGATGCTATACTGTCTGTCAATGGTGAGGATTTGAAGGATGCAACCCACGAAGAGGCAGTAAAGGCGTTAAAGCGAGCGGGAAAAGTTGTCCAACTTGAAGGTAAAATCATAAATGTTTTATGTTCTCAAACATCATGTTCAAAACAAAACATATCAGTACCGATACAAAAAAGGTTTATTTTGTTTTTAGTATTTTTGTAGTGTTTTTTTCTGCATAGCATAACTAAAGCATACTGAGACTTTCTATCTGGTAAATGCCGAATTAATAAATGAGTAAAAACATTGGACATTGATTCCTAATGAGATTTTAATATTTCAATAAACCTTTGCATAAATCATTTCAGGTACCAAAATTTTATTTTTATTTGATTTAACTGTTTTAGTCGTTACAGTGTTATACATATATACTAAACAAAATCTTAACAAGTATCCTTCACATTACATGAATTTAAACGGATACAAAATTTATCAAATTAGACAAAAAGCTTAAGCCAGATTTAATCATTTAAACATTTTCAAAATTTTCTAGCATGAAAATTTTTGTTTTGATCACAAATAAAATCCTTCGCTTAGATCTCGTGGCCCTTCAACCTTAGAAGTGTGTATATAGATATATATATAAAACTAAAAACAAACAACAAAAACCTAAACAAACGTGTTGAGAATTCTAACGATGGCTGATCTGAAACATGTTTTATCAACAAATTGATGTATGTATCGATGGAATCGTAGAATCGGCAAACTAACTACCGAACAAAATATAATGGACCCATTTAGGTAAATACAATTACAGTGAATAAAATCTTTTGTCAGATTACGTAAAATTCATCGGTGTTTTTTTTGTATCATGTTCACGTAAAACAAAAGTATCAATTAAAAACAATAGATAATGCAATACGAAAACCACTACTAAATGTCGATTTGTTTTAAAAGCAAAGCAATAATCGAGCGGTATTTATGCACGCGATTGATTTGTAAAGATTTATGATTGTATTTCATCATGTTATGGCTGTAGAAGTTAATGTATAATATTATTTCTAATTACGAGTAAAAAAGCATTTCGTATCCTTTATGAACCCAGTAAAGATATTTTTGGTGTTTTATACGAACTATTGCCTAACAGATTATTAGATAGATTTTAGAATCTAGATAAAAATATATTTGTTATGTTCATACTATATTTAGATATACATATTTCTAAAATCAGTAACGCGGAATCTCGACACTGATAAATCATGAAGGTTTGAAAATAAATTATAGAATGTTTAGAAATCAATTAAAGCTTCCATAAGTAATTTCACGTTTCTTTCTTCCTAGTTTTGTTTCCGTCTGGAATTTCTTCATTAAATATATTCATCAATTCTCCAATGCTTTTTCACAAACAACGCCCTCCCTTATTATTTATTTTCAACATTCAATAACCAAGTATACAATTATTGTAGAATCAGTACTAAGAAATTTCATGTAGGTAATTTTTAAAACACATTTATTTGAATTTATTCCTTTAAAATATGGTTTATTTAACAAGTAGTTTTTAAAAACAAAAACATTTTTAAGGCGGAGTCGTATATATCCACGCTTATAATTATGTTGATTAATAATTACGTAGTACACTATAGTGTTTTTTCTTTGTTGTATGAATACAGAATAATGTTTTAGTTCGATAGTCAAACAGATGCTCATGATGGTAAAGAACAATATTCAAAAATTTTGATTTCTATACGAACGACTGAAATTGCTTACGTTGACACAACTTTTTTTTTTATCATAAACTCGTGTAAGAAATGTGTCTAGCCATTTCTAATAAATACCGATGGGTTTTGCGTGTGGGAACTTTTTCCAATATTTCGACTAGTCACGATAAAAATGTGCTTATTTCATATGAAATCCATCAATATTCTTTCACGCTGTTGATTCAATATTTCATTCCAAATTCAATTTCATATATCCACGACATTGGTTTTATTTACTACCATTCTACAGTTTTAATCCTAATGCATGTGCGGTTTACTAAGACAATGAAACGATAAAAATCTATTTGAAAATTAGGCATTTCGTGGTGTTATCGGTAGATCATTTTCCTGTTGACTATTTTTTTTTGCCCAAAGGATTGACTCGAATCACCTCAAAATGTGCGTTAAACATCGCGAGCCACAATTTCGCGGCGATGTGTATCAACTTGTGTAAAATAATCTTATTTAATTTAACCTTTATTTTTTGTTTGAAATCAATGAGAAATATTGTAAAAAAAAAATTACCATACATATAAAACTACTAGATATTATATTACAATAATATTTTTAATATATATATATATTCTTATAAATAAATTGAATGAAATGCATTTCGATGGTTTTCAGCAATTTTGGAATTCTTAGATTTTGAATACAGATGCGTAGTCCGCTCATTCTAATAATGACTGAAACTTAATTCGAAACCGTATCTTATCAATTTTATTTTGAGCGAATACCTGCGGATATGGCTTTGAGAAAAATTATTAAAAAAAAACTGGTACACATCGAGTGCGCATACTAAGAAATAATAATTTTGTAAAAAAATACCCTCGGAATCGAAAGAATTTATTGCCATGGTATACACACATTTCAACTGTTTTCTACTTACATTAGTAGTTACGTGTTGTAGGTCGAAGTCATGCTATCGTATTCAATTGACTCGTCACGCTCATTTTGTAAAAGAAACTCATTTTAGAATGATATAAGAACCTTGCGTGCTTGGTTTTTTTTTACTTTTGCAATCATCTCAAACTATTTATAAGCCACAATGAATGTGTTGAATTTTGCCGTAATTTTTATCACAAAAAGTGGCTATGATGAAACAATGTATACCGCTAGCCACTCTGCCTTAGCGATACTAGTATATGATATAGTATTAATTGCAGGGGTGTGGGTGAAAATATACTGATTGCGAAATTTATTTATGCACCTTCAGGCCTAGTATCTTAAATTTTACGTTAAAAAATTTCAGATTAAAACAAAATCCGAATTCACTCAATATGTCATAATTTATGGAATTTCTTTGTCTCATAAAATTGGTATGCTGTTCCTTCAGCTTCGCCATCGTACAATATTTTTAATAATATAAAATTTTCCCATAACAAAAAGTTTTTTTTTGTTGCATAAGTGTATAACCGGTCGACTGGTTTAGATTATTGTGGCTAAGCACTTGTAAATTGCCATTCATTTTCAACTAAAAACCTTGTAACAGTAACAAAATACTTATTTAATATCCAAGACCGGTAATTAACTGAATTAAAGGTACCATTGCTTAGATGAAACTTTGGTTACCAGGGTGGTCTTCTACTTTGGTGTTCTTCACATATTTAATGTGATGCAAGGAACGATTTTTCGTTGGATCGCAACGCTGCCCTTGTTATTTATTGTCCATCTAACTTGGAAAAAAGGTGACTTAAATGCAGAAGCTTCGAATAATTATTTAATTTGATCCAACACATTTATTTTAAAAGGTGATAAAAATCATTGCGACTATGATTCCCGTTTTAGTTCACAAATCTAGAGGCAGTTTTCGGGGGTGATAAATTGTTACAGTCCCTCACATTTCACGGAAATTTATATAGAGTTTCATTATTGCCGTCTTAGACTATTTATGGGTTCGAATTACACGGGTCCTTTTCCTAACCGTCCCACCGAGGAGATAGGGGTCTCAATCAGGGGTGTGCTGTCAAGACACGTAACGACATCATCATCCGCTTAATCCGATCGCAGTGAGCGGAGGCTTCTCCGTTCATCGCTATCATCAAGCCGCGTCTGATGTCCGAATATTCTCTTTGTTAACATGCTTTTCTCTCACACTTTCTTTTTCAGCATCACTCGATAATGCTTGCAATTAGCGAATCCGGTCCTTATCAAAAAATATATTGTGAAAATAAGTACTAAAATATACATATTTTTATTATTTAAAATATCCTGCCTTTCCATCAAGAAGTGACAGTTAACACAGTAAATCATTTTATTCATAAGACGTCATGACGTCTTTGTTCAACTATCATTCATTAGTATATTATTGTTTTAAAATTCACGAGGCGGTTTTTTTTAGTTCAATTAGCTTTTTTTATGAATGTGTATGAAGTAAAACAATCCGTTGAAAATATTCTATTAATTTTTTTCATCAATTTCACAGGGTTTTATTAGGTTTTTATACCTCGATCAGAATGTCAATGATTTTATCATACGCATCTCATTGTCGGACGAACGGTTACCCAAATATGCACTATATTTGACACTGTTGAATTTTTGAAAATTATAAGTTTTTACCCCTTCAAAAGTGATTGATAAATTAACCTTATACAATTCTTATCGTAAATTGCTTTATTTAGTTTTGTTAAATATAATATATTGTGTAATGTTTTCTTTATAAATTAACATAGTATTGGTTCATTTGTAAATATGTGAAGCTTTTAAAAAGTTCCCAAATTCATCTTTGATGGCAAAGCCATTTATTTTTGGTTTTTTATTTCACACATTTTTATAGCGTCAAACGTATAATATAAACTAATAAAACTATACCGGTGGCTATGTTTAGTACCGGTCCGTGCTGGCCGGTTCTATCGCACCCCTCACTATGTTTGCCCCTTTCGAAGGGTAGGATGGGGTATTTGCGACGGGATCGCTAAATTTACGTCCATCTCCACGCGACTTCTTTCCTTTTTACGATTGTCCAAACCGACAGGTATGTATATGCTTGCCAACTTACCTAACCAAATACGACGTTTCCACTTTTCCAACTGTTTTTGGCCAGTAAAAACGCAGCCCCCAATATTGCGATATTTTAACATCCCAAAAAATCTTAACGTTATTCTATCCTTATCTTATTGGAATTTGTAATAATTTGATCTTTATATGTAAAATGAATTGTCTTTCGGTTTTAATTACGATAATGGCGTTTTCAATTTTTACTTTAACAATTGAAACGATTTATCATATTTAAATTTCAGTTTGTGATGTTGAGATTCATGTTTCAAAATAGTGTTTGTATTTGCAATCCACTATGTGAGCATTAGTAATCCTTACACGTCTCCCAATTGATAATAAAGAAACATATTGATGTGGCCGAAACTGATACTGTTCGGCTGCCTACTTCAAATGAAATAAACTGTATGCATTGTTGAAGCTTTCTATGATTTCTATATTTTGTCACTAACGACCCGGGTTTTGCCTTCTGGCATCTTCATCACATGGATGCAATATAACTGAAACAATAAACTGTTATCACCGGTTATATACAAGAGAAATTAATTATAAAAGAAAAACACATACCCTAAGGTTGGGATTCTAACACACAACCTAATATGAAATAACTTTCAACACTATTGTTTTGATGATAATGACAGTCATTTACCTATGATTAGTTTTATTAGCACTTAATATTGTTAATGAGTCTTTGATGGAAGGATTTTACAACAAATATTGTAATAATCGACTATCAATAAAATGCAATACGGGAATTTCAAACTTAGAGATATCTATAATACTTATTTTAAATTGGTACGTAACGGTGGGAATAAAACATCAGGTGCCGTAATATAGCAATTTAATTCATCAGATTGTCAGCTCATTAAATTAATCTTATGCGAAGATACTCTGTTTTGGAAATGCTTTGGTCCAAAAACTAAATCTGTTGGTGGCATATAACTTTTGAAATATAGAAATGATATAAAACTATTATCGTGAAAATGATTTTATTTAACTTACTATAATTCTGTAAGCTAATAATTATACAAAAAAGAATTGTGTAAAATGTTCAATTATGAATAATAATTATATTGTTTCACTGCCGCTGCGGGGGAGCCCTGTGATTTTTATGGCAAAACAAAAATCATATTTTGTTGAATTATTGACGATAATCACTATTCAAATATAAATAAAAGAACCATCGGACGTGCTTCTATCGAAGAAGACAGTCTCAAACTAATCTGTACATGATCGCAACGAAGACAAGAAAAAAATATCGTAATATTTTTATTTTTTTTCCAATCTGGGTAATAAATATAAAGCATTGTTGTTTTTGCAGAAATATATAAAAAAGGTTTATACATAAAATGAAAAGATGAAAAATATTTCACTTCTGTTATCCCGTTTATGATTTATAAATTGATTACAAATCAAGCAAGTTTTTGGGAAAGCCTGATCTTTATATTTTCCTCCAAAGAAAATGATATTTTCATTAAAAAATGCTGAAAAAATCTTTGGTGTAAAATAATTACAGTAAATATCGATTTCACGCCCGAAATGGCTGTAAGCTAGTTTGAATAATTTATTATAGTTGGAAAAGGGCAAGATTTGAGTATAAGCACTAAAAACCAGGGGTAGCAAATAAGATTTGATCTACGCGAGTAAAATATTATAAACTGAATTTTTACTTTTTCCGTGTGTCCATTTTTATCAAATGCAAACTACTGTGTAAATACATGGTATTTATTTTAAAAGTGGAAGAGAAAACCGCAAACCTGTTTTTTTATTTTTGCAGAAAAAACTTCTAATTTTGTTTTTTCAATACGGCGTTTTATATTCATTCTTTTATGTGAAGTCATTCAAATTCTTTATATGATTTCGCATCAATGTGCCATCAAAATAAATCTCGTGCACGCGTGCCACTCGTTTGCCATCCTGCTATAAACTCTTGGCGTGTTTTATTGCCATTATTTTTAAATCTTAATTACGTATGCGGTGTGTAATGAAATTCTGGCCTGAATTAATAATGGAAAATTGTGTGATTTTAATTCAAAGAAATTTTCTAACCCGCCGTACATTCGGCAGACTTGGATTATTTAAACGTGATATCAAGTTGTTAAGATTCTCTCAGAGGCCCAGGCGACATCTTGAATATGCTCGGGTGTTGGGATTCGTTCACGTCCGATTCCGCACACTCGAAATAATAATTATTCATAATAAGAATTCGTTATTCGCGGTTGCTCGTACTGTACGCCGGAAGCATCCCCTCAGTGCGGTGTTAATTACGAGTCTTTGCCTTGATCTACCCTCTCTTTCTCGAGTATGGAGAGCTCTACGGCAGGAAGCGTCAGACAGGTGATATCTTTTAGATACCGAACAGTAACGGTCCAATTAGAGGGTCAAAAAACATATTTGTGATATTTGAACTAATATCAAAGCAGTGTTTCATAAAATTTCATGCAAGATTGTGGTATCCAGTGCTTCCCATTTTTTTTTGTTTCGATGTCATCAAAATTTGAAATAAAACCTGATCTACTTCAAAAAATAATAATAGTCGTGGAAAGATTTATTTTTTACGAATTACTATGCAGATATTCACATTTATATTTTTCGCTTCCTCCCGCAGTATTCATACTGCCCTCTGGGGTCTAGTGTGTTGCGATCCTAACTTTCGGAAAGCCATGGCTTAGTCGACAAACTGAGAACGGAGAGAATTATATTAAAAAAGCATCCACGAGTTCATGATATGTCATATGATCAAAAAAAAAAAAACACCGTAATATAGTTCAAACCAAAAACTTCAAATAAGAAATATCCTCCCCGAGTTAAAACTTCAGTGGACCATTTTTTAGATTTAGATACAAATGCATTTTTATTATTTGAGTTAGGTCAATTACCCTGTTTTTCTTTTCGTTAGCATTATCTTCATTGAGTTTTAATTCGATTAATACTATATTGTTATGGCTCTGACCAGTATCATTTTTTAATGCATTTTATTGACATACTACTATCATATATCTTAAACCATTTAATTGAAGCGAATGAAACTTGCCTGCCTATTCTAAAAAGCGTTTTGATAATCAATTTTAATTACTATTATGCGCGCACCTTCTATTGGGATTCGTGGATGTTTTGTAATCCTATCTTAAAATTATATATCTATCCACTGTTATTATAACAATGAGTTTAAAAATTCGTTACGGATATTACGCGTTTCCTTTTTGTCAACAGATTTCGAAATTCTGCGGAAATGAATTTTATAAAGTTAGGTGGTAATCGCTTGTACGAATGATACAGTAATATTGGATATATAACAGCATTAGTACCAGTTTAATTTTCAAATCATTCAAGTCATTTTTGGGTATATATAACTCATCGGGTCCGGGGCTTAATGGTCAAATCGTTTACTGTAATACCGATGCTAATGGGCTTGAAGCACAATAAACACAATTCCACAAATTGATTTTTCAAACATCTTTTGGATTTTTATTATGCTTAAAATATTATTCAACCCATCCGAATCTAAATCGAGACGAAACTAGATCGATTAGCTAACGACTAGTTATGTCCAATGCCTATTTTATACCCACTCTTGGGAAAAAGGTGTTCTTGCAATAATATTTTTTGAGAAACTTTATTAGCCACCATGTGGAAACACTGCTAAAAAAACATGTTCGATACCTTATTAATCATTTAATGTTCGATTACTTTATAAGTATTTGAGTGATATGAAAAGTTCGAAGAAATATTTACAGTAAAAAGTAATATCGATGTGTAGGATATGACGATGCTTTCCAATTGATTTCAGTTATCAGTTTCATTGAGAATTATCATGGTTTTTCATTGATATTTTTATTCCCGCAGAATCAAAATTTTCCTTTAACCTGTTGATATGATAAAATCAACCCCGTCGTAAGCCACTGTTGTAATGCCACGATTATCAGTTACTCTCTCAAAGGTGTGATGATAACGGTGATATCGGAGAAAGCCCCTTTCGCACATTTCTCGCTTCATTCCATTACATTTTGATGCTTCACGGGGGTGATATGTTTCTTGAACACAATATTATGTATAAATCGGTTTATAATACATGCACGTCGATTCACACTTCGTCTAGGTTGATAGCAATGTTATTTTGAACAGAAATTTTACATGGTGGCCTTCCGGAGCTATACATTTGTGTTCACGGAGAAAGCAAGGAATCGTATAGTTACTATCTGACAACAGTTATTAATGTCGGACTTTTCCTATACACAACAATATTCTTCTTCTTTTTACGAAATAAAATCGATTCGATCGATTGACAATTTTGTCTAATGAAGAAATAAATATCCACACATTTAAGATTTACAACTAAACGACTTATAAAATTAACAGTTTTACTATAATATAAACAGTTTATTGCTATAATTATTGCGAAAATTAAAATATGTAGTGTTGATATATGTTAACATATGAACGTTGTTTAATGTCTTAAATGATAGCTATATCATTGAAATGGCCAGACTTCTTTTTTTGTGCTAATTTTTATGTTCATTCATTTTTAATTCTCAACATAAATTGCATTTTTTGGTTCACCCAGAGTCGGATATTTTTGAAAACAATTTTCAAGCGTACATAAATTTTGAGAACACTTAAAATGGCCCGTAAATGTTCCGTGTTTCTGGAACATATGGAGCACATGGAGCTAGTAAAAAGGATAAGCGGAATGAAATTGTAATTTATGAATCTTATTTTGTTTAATAAAACTGTCAAAGACTTGAGAAAGCTGTGCATGAGGCATATCGGTGTTTTGTACGATCACATGTTTGAGTAATCATCATCCATTCTAGCAGTGAACAGTTTCATTTATTTATGTTTTAACACTAAATTTGCTATCAATATTCGAGTATAAAGGTAGGTTAGTGTTCCAAAGGTTATTGTTACATCGCAGTGATGGATAGAAATGGCGCCACAATGAAATCATTTGAATTCGAAAAATAAACATATTTGACATTAAATAATCATAATGTTATTATATCGTTTCTACATTGAAAGTAATTTCAGAAACAAACTTAATGTATGAAACTCATTCTCGTTTACTGATTCCTACCATCGTATATGTATTGATTGAATTGGCATTAACTTAGTAGAACTTCATTAAAACATGGTGAAAAAATAGCAATTTCTAAGGTATATAGTTGATAGCTATTTCGGCTTACGCTCTCATTAGAAGTATCTACAGTTTTTATATAACTTCACTGGTATACTGTAAACATATAACCTGAGTCGAAATTATTCGTTGCATCCAAATGTTTTATCCAATTATTAAATAAATTTTCATTATTTCAATCGCTCGTTGAATTTGGTAGAACGTAGTTTTATGCACGAAGTCTTGTACAATATTAAAATTCACGGTCTTCTGCATAAAAAAATGTTGTGTTAGAATCGTCCGACATCTTTATGTTGTGGTTAGTATAATATTATGTTTTTCGAAGTAATGTCGTAAAACGTGTATTTGTGATTATTGGTCAAGTAGAAACAAATACTGGCATGTGAATTTTTGATTGATTGCACTAAACTTGTTGTTTGCGGACCGGCTTTGACCGAGAATCGATTTTTTTAAAAATTCATAAAACCCAATTATCCGTTGAATTTTTTTTTTTTTTTATTATCAATGATATCATCGCGAAAGATGATATCATTGGTATAACGAACATTAAATTTATCTTTTTCAAATACGTGAATATATCGAATGAAAATGTTTGCGTATGTAATGTAATTTAAATTCATTACAATATACTTCAATTAACTGGGCACTGACTTCTTGTGTAGTTGGCGGTATTCCTCTTGATTATCATCGCGTTTACGGTTAATTATGATTTGAAGCCGCAAAAATGAAAAAAATGTAATTGCGCTTATTTTTTGCCGTCATTAGAAAATCACTCTTGTATGTATTGCATGATGTAAATTAAATTGTAGCTACATTTTAGACTTTCATAAACGTAAGTGAGGCTATTATTTTTGATAGCTGAACAAATACTAATGTTGAATCTGTACATGATAAAGGCCAGATTATGTATCTTGAATGAAAATTGAAAACAAGGTTTTAATGAACTATTAAGTAATATTTTGGTCGTCATTTGAGTTATGAAGTGATCGATGTAATAATCATAGTATCTAGAAATATATTTTATTTCAGTGGAAATAGTGGTATCTCCCAAAAATATAGGAAAGGTCACTGATTGACATTTTCTGAAATTTTGCAATAGCAGACGCGGTGACAAAACTAAAGACAATAACATTTCATCACGGACTAATGGGTAATGTAATCTGCAATCGCTTTCCATAAATATCAGCACGTTTTTACTGAGTGTATTTTTTTATTTTCGTGTAAATTGTTCACCCAATCTTTAAGTATGTATTTTTTCAAATGTATATTTTGTGGCTCATACAATTTTGTTTTATTTATTTTTGCAAATTAGTGGTTCTAAAAAATGGTTTCTATCATTATTTGGTCAAATGTTAATATAAATATTCGTCTAAACTTTTTCTGCCCAGACTTTGATGACACAGACAAAGCATTCACTGTGTGATATATATGTTTTATTTTTGCGTTCATATATAATGTATAAATGAATATTTGATGTGTTCACTTTTCATGTGAACTGAGTTTCACTCGGCACATGGAATTTTTTGTAATGAGGTATGGTTGACGAAGAGTGAAATAAAGAAATTTATAATGTTGCCTTATTTGGTTATCGAATGGTTTAAAAATTTTACAATCTTATGCAATGCATTTAAATATTCCTGGATAAATATTTCTTATTTTGAATAATAGATTTTCATCTAAACATTTCATATTTTTTTCCCACTTATGGCGGTATTTCAAAAAAACATATCGCACACCTAAGTGCGGAAATTATATTTTTTATAATAAATCATGACTTTTGTTTATATAACATTCAATCATATTATCCATTTGTAAGTTATTCCTGATGGATTTGCAAGGGCGAGGTTTCTACTACGTTTTAATTAAGCTAGCGAACCTTTGAGGTGGTTTCTCCGCCTTCAACATCAAAGGCCTAGGATCGACTATCGGGACATTTTACTCTATCGCAATATCGAGTATCGAGTCTTTAGTTACGCTCTCAATTGTTTAAATATTATTTACATTATAGTGCTACATTTCTACCGTTGATTTGTTTTATTATGTTTCTTTTTCTCGCGATGCCATTACTCCACTTCTTTATATTCTTAGCCATGTCATTTGAATGTGAAAAGTAACACTTGAAATCCATTTTTCTGCTAACAAGAAGAAAGTATACGATGGAAGTTAGTTATAAGCAATTTTTGTGAATATTTGACTCGGTTTATGAAAAATGACTAAATATGTATCTTTTGTTAAAATGTATTTTTCTGTCTACAAACGTTGGTTTATTTACCTCAAATATAACCTACAGGTTTCATGGTAACGTAGAAAAAAAATATTTTTTTAAGAATAAGCGTGTTCACTTGAAAAGATTTTTTAACCCCTTAACTACAAAAAATATTCAAAAAATATGATCATGTACCACAAATGTCTTTTACAGCGTGTCTAATCTGTGAGACTGCAGCGAGTTAATTTATTTATGAGCCAGACGTTGCACCTGCTTAAATAATATATTTTTGCAGCTGCCAAGTTATTCGTATATTCAATATTAATGGAACGTACATCAAATATAAAATAATTGTAAATTTACTAAAGTAATGAAATCTTGGTATTCTCGCTTATATTTGAAAATCCCTGCTTAACTTAATGATAGCAGATAGACAATTGCCTATTCAAACAGTGTCAAATCGATAACATTAAGATTTCACGGGGTGTCTATCAATCAAAGAAGAATTTTCAGCGTAGCGTATTGAATAATTGATTGATTTGCGGTGAAGGATCTGACTACACTCGATTGTCGTTTTGTAAATTGGCTTTTCTAATTCAAACCATGGCCGAACTATTTATTTCAATGTTCAGTGAAAACGAAAATTTCTTCCAAATATATATTTACACTAGTAAATTAGATTAGTCGGGTATATAAATATGGAATATTTTGTGCCATTTCATTATTCGAAAAATATAGATTTAGCGATGAACTGCTATGAAGTATTTTGACTACTTAAAACAGCTTTAATTGAAATGTAAGCGACGTTCATATTTTTTCATGCTAAACGTATTATTAAAATTAGATTTTCCAGAAATTGCAAGTAAAAATGTTGTCCTATGACCTTTTTGAAGTTTAAAATTTTTGAATCGTCCGAAGAATTGGTCTATTGTTTCTCGGGATATACGCCATTTAGAATTGAATCTCAGCCGAGTTTGGTCAAATGCTCTATAGTAATTGTGGATATTTAAAAATCAATCGATTGTGTGTGTTGTCTATTTACCATTGATACTAATAAATAAATTTTATTTATGCTTCATAGATATTATTGTGCTAGTTAACTGGACTCATTATTAATTTCGGCTATCCATCATTTACTACATAACATTCCTTGTCAGTAATAAAATATCTTCGTAAAAAACTCTGACGCAAAAAGTTAAATTTGAAGAAGAAATAGCATTCTGCCTGCAGCGCTTGACATACGTATAATATATTGAGCGATAGAAATGCCGAAATGTCATCGTTTAATTCAATTTTATAAAATTAATTTGCCAATTGATTCCCACGTTGCAATTATTGTCAAGTAACTTACTTCAATTAGCTTTCATTTGACTGCAAACTTGCCCTGTTAACCCCCCATCGCCCGTGGTAGTCAGGATCTCTCCAATTAGTCCTGTGAATTCAAATCTAAGTGACGTAAGACGGTGAACGGTGCACGCTATCTCGATGAATTCTATTCTGTCATCGTTTTATTATCGAAATGCACCTTGCAGGCCCAATGCACATCATAGGTCACGCCTTTATAATTTCATATTACATTAGAGTTCAAATGAGTCGAACAATAGCGTATGTACCTTAAAACAATTGCATCATTCCTATTAAAATAAGTACTTTGGATTTTATATCTTCCAAATTAACGCTTCATGATTAAAATCCATGATTTCTGAAATTTGCTTAGTAGGTAATTGTTCCAAAAATTCGCGTCAAACACGTAATTAATTTGCTTATATTTTCCTGATGCAATATATATATATCTGAGCTTTTCCTGACATTTCGAAATATTTTATTCGATATTACGATTATTTATGCGTATTTATTAGCCATGATGTGAACAATTATCATATATGAATAATAAGTGCTCAGTGACTTTGAAAATCTATTTAAAAAATTTAGGGTATGTATAGAAAATTACAAAATACGATGCATGGATCTATAGTCGCTTGCCTTATATATAATTTACATATATTTACGTGGAACCAAAGTGAGTGTTACGTTATTTGATGGAAAGAAAACACACTGCTCTGCTTGCGGCTGAATATATCAAAATTTCATGAATAAATATTTGTTTTAAATATTATTGATGCTTAAAAAAATAAACCTGTCTGCCAAAAGAATTTTTGGTTCAGTGAATATCCGAGATATTTATTTCATCGGTACGTACGTAACCATGCGCTAAAAAAAGTTAAAAAATCGTGTACTTTTAAAATCTAAATCTATAAAAATAATGCTAGCGTCCACTGCCCCGGAAATTTTATGCAAAACTTTAAATACAGTATAAAAATTATGTTACTGGTGAGCTATTGCAGTGTTCCACAACTGGTATGCCGTGACACGTCGATGTGCCGCCAGATGATGCCATGTGTGCCGCGTTGCATTTTTCCATTAGAAGAAAAATCAAATAATTCGTCTATACTATAAAATATTATGTGAAGACGAAATCACAAGGAAACAGAAATAATTGTTTCTTCGTTGAAAACTGTATAACTACATTATAAAATGTATGTTTATCGGGGGGGAAAAAATGTACATAAATAAAGTAAACATTATAGAAAGAATGAGTTTTGGCAAATGCGTCGACGGTGAATCTTTCCATTCTTATAAATATAATATTGACTTATGATATGCCGCAAAATTTTGGAAATAAACGTTGGTGTGCCGTGCAAGACAAAGGGTTGCGGAGCACTGTGCTATTGCATAGTATAAATATAATATTATATAATGCATTTGTACCATCGCGCGTCACCTTAAACGATGTCCATGTAATAAAACATGTGATATCTTAAAAAAAGATTGTAGTCAGGCTGGTACAAATATTGGTTTAATACTAATGTTATTGTACCGGTAGATTAGCATTACAGTAAAAATCTCACCTTTACACCGCGCAATTATTATTCTTCATTCGTTTCCATAAATGTGTACATTTTAATATGATATAGTGTATAAGTAATAGTATGTAATAAAGTTTAAATGTTCTATGGTTTAATTTCATATCCAGCAGGTGAGCATTTTGCCTTAGTTTCTGAAACTTTCATTTAATTAATTCATACATTTAGCATAATAAATCTCTCCCGAAACGGCATTCATATTTCTTACAATTAAATTTATGCTCTCATTAGTAAGTGGTTGAGCATTTTTTGGTAGGAAAAGAATTCATTTAGAGGCAGCGCCGCTTATTATTTATAGTTTTCATATTCACTCTTTTTTCACAACTGCCCGCGGTGTGTTTCCATTTTTATCTTGATGTTAGATGTCAGTATGAAATGATTTACCGTTGGTATTAGTGTGCTTTATTCGTTTGGTACATTTGCTTTACATATTAGTTAAAGTATTGACAAACATTGTACTAGTGCTCCGTAATAGTTTTTTCGAAAAAATCCACAACTTGTTATTTATATATAATATTAAAAATTCTTAGAAGCGTTCACCAGTATTACAAATAATGAAAAAAGAGAATTAGAAATTATTACTTGGTGATACATAGTAACCATTATTTGCGATAACAATAATTTTTATGCGAATGATATGCAGGCCAACTGAAAGAAAGATTGTGATTTACGTTACGATAACGGATAAATTAAGAAAACAATGTATTGTGATTTCCGTTGACTGAATTTATTCTTCAAAACTTATTTAAAAAGATTTCAATATATTTATAGTTTTATTCTGGCAGAAGAGGTGGTGTAGGGTGAAATGTTAAATATAATATTTGTAAACGAAAAATTACTAGACAATAGTGCTACCAGTAAACATTCATGTACGCATAGATATATAATAATACGTATGTGTACTTTTGATTCCTTCGGCGCTTCATGTCGATACATTGAGAAAAATATAGATTACATGTTGCAAATTATCAAGAAAGAGTGGTCAATACTGTGGGTTGTTATTTGACTTCGATTGCAGTGTCCTACGGGTACGAATGTACCTACGGAAAATTGTTTTTTTAAATCCATTTATGACCGTGATACTTCGACCAATCTCCTTATCTGTTCGATCCCAGAACAATAACGTATGCGGTCGTGAGGCTTACAAATATTTTTTTTTTACCTAATCCTTCTATCCTTATTTTATCCGCAAATAAAAGTTTCAGTAATCGAATAATATTCAATTTTCGTAAAATGACTTTTGTTCAGTTGATGTGCGCCATTAGATGAGCGGAAATGTACGTACTTGTTTTTAAGAAATAAATTAGCAACGTATTAGAATCGCTGCTTTTGTGCGAGTTAAATGTTACAATCGTCGTATTTCTAATTTGTAGAAACATACATAGCAATCTATACCAAGGGAAGGTATTCCAACAAATGCTACGCTATCGACGTAGTATTAATAAATGGCTACGGGAATCGTTAATTAATACACCCGACCAGCCGGGCTACATAATTTGCCCAGCTCAAAATTAGAGGCCGCGATTGCCAACTCCGGTTCAGTTCCGTTCAGTTTATAGTGCGTGCACAAATTTAATCATGATGCCCTCTGATTCGTGCAAAATAATTGATGGGCATTGTTGCATTGTGAGGCCAGTTCAATTAGGTTTTATCCTAATTACTTAAATCAAAAAACTTTGTTATTTAAATACTAATTTCACTGTTCAATCTCTACTATGTACACTTATAAATCTGTCTGTTTGCTGGTTACAAGAACTCCTTCCAAAGGTTTGCCAAAGGATGATATCCGGCTTATATTTCTAAATCCAGTGTGATCTTTCAAATTCTTAACATTTCTTATAATAGAAGAACTATACTTTGTAAGTGTTTTAACGTTATTTTTATTTTTTTACATAAGCTAGTACCAAATTACCGCCATATCTAAATGGCCTAACGTTGGTGTTCAAATAATGATATAGTAACGTAGACGGAAATATTTTTATTTTCGGAGTCAGATTTTGAAAATTTAATATAAATATGGCAAAGACCAAAAACGTAATACATCCATCTTTACATTGAAAACGAACCAGTTTAAAACTAGCGAAAACAAATATGGTTGAACCTACCCCGAGCGAAGCTGGGCTATAAATATTAGTATGTAATAATTATAGTTACTATCACACGGAATGTTGGATAACTTTATCGAAGAAGCGATGGCCCACCGGCGTCGTTTAAGTACGATGATGAAGTTTAGTAACACGATGACCACCGGACTACAAGATAATATGCGTGTGTTGTAGTCGATAAAAAATTTCATACAATGGAATGTCTAAAATCAAATAATCTGTGCCTACGGTCACCAAACTGTGACTCTCTTGACATTGGTTTTAGTATTACTTTGAAAGATTACTTAAAGAAAGTAAAATTTTTTATCTAATCAATGAATCTGACCTTTATTTTATTACTTAGTCATATTTTATCATTTTAGAGAAATACTATTCAAAACGTATAGATTGTGTGCAGTATTTTTATCGTAAGACTGACCGTTGGTTTCAGTTAAATATCTCCGTGAAGTGACGCCCTACTTCCGAGCGGCCAGCATAATCAGCGAAGTCGGCTGGGAACTCCAGCGAGGTTTCCTCTCATCGGCTCCACCGGCGCCGCCCGCTGCTCGAGCCCCCAGGCGTCCCGACGCACGTCACGTGCCTCTACTACTCGCTTACGTCGCCAGAGGGCTGAGGCATCCAGACCCAGGTAAGGGAAATAATGTTTTCAAAAGGAAATCATATATAAAGTTCACGATTTGCTGTCATTAATCGTGATTTAAAATTTAATACGTTTCTAAAGTGAAAATATTCGACACATGATTTCCGATGGATTTTAATTTAGAAAAGGAAGTTTTGGAAGTAATTGAAAAAAAGGTCCATATGATAATTATTTCTGGTATCTACTATAAGCAGAACGCGTATTTGATTTATTATTACGAACTCTCCGCGCTCAATTTGTTCTATGATCAGTTCTTTATTATTTTAAAGGTTCACCTTTCTTGATTAAACATAATGTTATAAAGTCATCGTTTCTATATTTTCGGTATTTGGGAAGAAACCAAAAATTACTCTAAATTCATAAAATGTTTTGCTAACGTTTTGATGATTTCATTAGTAGGAAGCATCCGGAAATAATTATTTGTTTTGTTTTTATGTGATTATTTCAAGACAATAGTAGCATTACATTACATAAATATATGGATTTAATTTTTATACCAATTTATGTTTGACACTGTGATTTTTTATTACTTTAAAGATAAAAAAAAATCAAATACCGTGACCGTTCTATTATATATCGATCACTATTGAAGTATTTAAACCCCATTTCTCCTGCGTTTTTTTTCTCTTCCAGGATAAAATTCATTTTCTGTCAATTGTAGATAACATATCAATGTTGTCTTTCGTTTTGAAATATTTTTGCAACGTTGGATTATTTGCTGAAATGCTTTGTAGTTAGTATCTGTGCATTTAATGCCAGTAGTGATACGTAAGCGATATTTAAAATAAAATAAAAAAATATAGTGCGCATTGCATGAAGTGAGCGGTCATAAAAATGAATTGTGATTGAGTCACACTAAAAAAAAAACAATCCTACAAAGCGACAATATTGCGGGCTTTGAGCCAATTCGAAAATTATTGTATATAATGGTAACGGAGTTTTTGTTTTGATTAATGAATATGTAAAATAACTAAAAGAAAACAACACATTTTTTCTTTACTTTTTTCCCCAGTCAATGAAAATAATGATTTAAAATATTATATTAGAGATTTTGGTTTTCTTAAACGCTTTTCCTTTATCTTGGTCCTGATTATTTATCCAATGCGTTAAATACGTTCAAAAGTTATCGATTATACTATTATAATCACTGTCATTTATTCAAATATACGGCAATATTTCCATTAAATTGCTCTTTCAAAAACAAAAACTTCTTTACTAACAGTGAAAATGATTGACTGCATCATTAAATGTATTATACTCAATCCTCTGACACTTGTATTTATTTGTTAAATATATTACACGACGGTTTTAGTACATTGATACTTTGTTGTTGATCACGTAGAATTGTGTTTTTACAAATCAATTAGAAAGTAAAAACAAATACACATAAATTGATTAAAAGTTCCAGCAAATACTGTGTTTAATAATAAAAATACTTATTTCTTAATATAATATTGATGCATTGAAGAAAAAGAATAAAAGAAATATTTCAGTCAATTTGCAGTTTTTAGCGCTCAACGAGTCAATGTATAATCTCTAATTATTCAGAAGTTTGTTAGAATACTTTGCGTAGAGTTAATTGTAGCCGTATATACACTAAGATGGAGAAAAAATTAGATAAACTTTTTTAATATTTCAGATTATCTAAGTTTCAAACATTTCGATAATACCCTTGGGAGTTGATAAATTTCTGTTTATGATGTAATAGATTGTTTAAAGTTGATCGATCACTTATCATGAATGCTGAAATGTCGAGTGTGTCCATGCAGAGCACTGATTTTCCGGTGCATTTAGATTGCAGTGTGCAAATTAGTTTTCTCCCGCTTACGAGAAGCGACATCGACGCACGCCTGGCAGTAAATTCACTGCCATTTATGTTTTCAATAATAGAATATATCGATGATAATATATGGTATCGTGGTAGATTCGTCGCCATCTCGCATATATTTCTCCATAGCAATTCTCCAATATTTCGAAATTAGATATGCATGATAGTATTTGTTCGTCGGTCAAGATAAACTAAAAAAGATAAGTCATTTTCAATTTAAAAAAATCTTAATTTTTAAATTAAGTGGGGTGTGCTTTTTAGTATTTGTCGCCAAGGTAAAAGAGATATTAATTTATTACATTAAAAAATTCTTACGATGATCTAATACACATGACGAATAATGGTCCAACTTGATCGTTGCATCTTTACCGCCAACATGTAATATTCTGCATTTCTGTATTCAAGGCAGAGGTGCTTTCGACCCCTCTCTTTGATACACCTCTAGAATCGAGTATTTTCTTTATCGGTAACTACGAAACTATGTTAATTTTTTACACTTTTGGAGATGCTCGAGTTTGATATGTGGTCACCAAATGAAAAAAAGATATCACTTTATTTCACAAATACTTAAATGTAATTACACAACTGCGATTATTTATGTCCATGGATTGAAAGATTTGTCTTAACAATAATATTTCAATGTGGACCAGTGGGTGATTTGTTTGTGAATCACGCTGAAAGCACACAACGGATACCTGCGCCGCCATTTTAAATTTACGATCACTGATTAAAAGCAACATCCACGAATATTGTTTAATAACTTCGCCGAAAAATACGAATGAGTTTAATTAACAAATTCACCTATGCTTTTATAATTAATATACATACGGGTATACGTAGCAGCTCTCGCTCGCGGATGTTGAGAACACTCTAATTATTATTCTATTACATTGCCGGTGAAAAAGAACACACACGAACCCTTTGCGGGGATGGTTAATGAAACCAAAATGAAAACAAAATGGTACCTAACTTTGATGTCTGATGCGCAAAGGCGTTTTCTAGGTAAAATTAGGCGCCGAAATCAACGATGTTTATTTTTGACGCTTTGCGAGTTAATTAGTTAGACATGGTAAGGATAAATTATTATATATACCATCTGTAAAATGATATATTTTTAGCCACATATTTTACCAGGGCATATAATTTCCCGTAATTGTGTATTTAAATTAAAACCAACATGTAGTGCATATTCTACAAAGTAAAAAAAATATGGTGTTGTTATTTGATTATATTGATTGAATTGGCATTTAGTTGGCGGGACTCAATTACGAATACAGACTGATCATGAAGTGTTTATCTTTTCCATGAGAGTATAACATATATTGGTAAAATCTGAACAATTACAAAATTTAGAATATAGGATTATGTCTACATCATATGTATTTAGGTTAATTAAGATTCTACAATTTTAGTGCTGCCATTATGGAAAAAGGTTTTTTTTTTACTTGTGATCCATTATTACACCATTTTATTGCAGTAAAAATAATTGGCTATTCTCTTTGAAAGACCATATTAATTGCAATTTGTTTTGTCGGTTGGAAAACAAAGAATTTAATTAGTCGTCCTTTTGCCTTCACGATCTTTCCGAATTGAAAACCTTTTAATTGTGGCGCACTTTGGAATTCTTGTGTTTTTCATAGTGACAGGTAAACCCATTCCGTTCGACGTTGAGTTGGGTCGGGATTAAATCAAACTTTCCTCGGTGCTTCGCCTCTTCAATTGGCAACGCTGCACACCCGAATAGACACACGATAACAAATCCGTACACATAAATAAACTTCCGCTAAAAGGTATTATCCCAATTTTTCCTTGTCTTTCTCCGTATATAGCCATAAACGGGTGTGCCGGTAGGGAAGCGTCATTTTCCCGAATAAAAAAGAAATCGACGGAAATAAAAATATGTTATACGAGGCATCATAACCACATTTAAATTTTTTTCAGACCGAGTCTCCTTTTAGCTTAGTTAATATTTTTATCACATACAAGTTTAAACGCTTCGAACTTTTATTAAAAATTCGATATTTTGTTGATTTATCTCCGACAACGATTTTAGCAGTGTTCATATACATACAAAAATGATACCGCAGGAAAGTATGTACTATCAAGTGTATCCACTTGATTATAGATTATTATTCAATAATATATTTATTATGTTTCAATGAATATGAAATTTAAAAAACTTGTATACCCGATACTGAAATGATTGTCAATGTCTTATTCATTAATGTAAAATAAATGTGTATTTGACGTGAAACTTTGAGCGTACTATTGTTCTAATTGACTTGCTTTATGGTCACGGATGACTTTAAAAGTATAGTCAAGCTTATAGTTATTGTTGTTTGTATAGGGTCAAGGATCCTTGTAATAGCAGTGTTTAATAAAGCGGTGCGCTCGACAATTGCACATAATTTTTACATGACGATGTAAGTGGCGATATATTGATATAATTTGTAATGCTTTGATTCAAGGATATAGAGTACGATATGATATATGATTCTAGTTGGAAGCGGATCGCTATGAAACTTATAATTAAAAGTAGCTCAAGAAACACAAAATACTTGCCCACATCTGCTTTAATGTGTTATATGGAAATGGAATCCGGCGGTATTTTTATTGATTCTATTTTTTTATGGTACTATAAACTTTTTTTTTAAATAGCATATTAGCGTCAACTGTAATATCGATTTTTTATTAAAGAAATAGTGACTGTTTCGCATGTAAACCCAACGATTTTTCTCAACAGAGAGACCGGACGAAAAGGATTTACAGCGTTTTATGATCACAATCAGTTAATTTCGATCCTATATATGTGTATAACTTTAAAATTGGTCCATCATTATTTGTTATAAAAACTGTTGTCACGTCAGAGTATAACATGCCGTAAATTAGTGTTGACTATGTTACACTGTTCATTTAAAAAATATTTTAACGATATTATAAATGCATATATTATATCTATATTTTTCCCTGAATGTTTGTTTTTAATTAATTTATCTATTAGTTCATTAGTGAAACTATCACAATGTCTATTTTTTTTTATCTAAGCCCGATGTATTGAAAAATAATTGGTGGCCTATCGCTTAATCCTGGCCGGTCCGGATTCCGACATTTAAATCCTGCGCGTCAATTATTTTCGGATTTGATGTTGTCCGTCGTTCGCTCTTCTTTTTGTGATGGCTTTTTAGAGATGTCAATAATTGTTATTGTGGATCGAACGCGTGGGTGATCTCGGCACCCTTACTTCCCTCTTCCTGTTCTCTGTCTATTCGACAGCCGTTAATGGCGTCTCGAAATGATCGAAAATATTCCTTTTTCGGCGGTGATTTACGGAATGCGCGTGCACTTAACGATATTTTCAAATTCCTGCTCTGCTTTCTTGAAGGGAATATTTCTTTATCTATCCGCATCTAATATTCTGATCGAAAGATATTTATCGTATATATATATACATATATGTTTTTGGCATCAAGCTTCAAGTCATTTCTCCGTAGCCCTTTATGGTATACCGAAAGTACTTGTTATTTGGCGGCATCACTAGCCAAAATGATAAATTTCCTAAGTAAAACTTATATGTTTTGTTTGATAAATAAAAGAAAAACAGCCAAAATATCTTTTTATGTCAATTGTACACCGAAACATATTCGGGCTTAGAAAATTACTAATGATTTTTTTTGTAGTAAAAGTGACATGCAGGAACCAAATTCATCATAATCTTTGTGTTTTCATTGATAGTTTCGGAATGTTTATAATTATCAACGCAATTATTCGCTAAGTTTCATTTTTTTAACTTTAACTGTACTTTTTTGTTTAATTCATTCAGAAGTTTATGCATGCATGCATCAAATACTCAAATCCACCTTTTATTCAATGTATGAATTGAAAAAAAATATATTAAAATATTTTTACATAAGACATTTTTGTTATTAGTATTTTTGACATCTGCTGAAATATGTATAACACCGATTTCTAAACTGTTAAAACTTTATTTTCTTGAATTGTTACAGCTTTGTACGATTTCACATGTTTTGTCACTTAGAATTGACGTTTTCGTCTTTTCTGTTGCATCCGTGTGATAGTATGCATGAAAATGCTGAAAGGCGAAACCCGGAGGTGTCAAGTTTTCTTTCTAAATATTTGGTATGCACATACGTAAAGCTTGAAAATTACTGCCACAGTTGAAAAATAATTATTTTTAAAGCAGAAAAAATCGAAAAAAACTAGGCAAGACGAGTGAACATACATTTATTTCATTAGGGTTTAAACGATTCCCTAGATAATTCAAGGACACGATTCCTCAAATGTCCTGAAAAGTTGAAGGTATATTTTACTTAAATCTAAAATGTGAATTAATCCGAACACTGTGATTTAGTTTAAATACAAATAATTTAGTGTACCATTGTTGACTATATATACATTAATATATATCCAGACAGAAAATTAGGAATTGTAAACAGAAATAGCGCAAGCACGTGAAATATGTATATAAATTATAATTGGGCGATACAACCTTTCGAGAAAAACCACACAACTGTATTGTTATTCTTGATAATTAACCCTTGTTTTGTTTATTAAAGTAGAATTCCGTATTCGTTAGCGAGAGAGGGCATCGATACGAAAGCAAAGTGAAGGGACCGACGCCTACATTATTATTTCAATCACGTCTTCCTTTCTATGTTCCTTAATTAATGATCTTGTCAGCCTGTACTCAGATGTCAATTATTTTCGGATTTAATTTAATCCATTATGGGAAACTTGCGTCTCAATCCAAGGTATCATTCCGTCGCCGTAAATTGGTTATATCAGCTAATGTTGTGCTCGATATTAAGATTATAGAAAGTCGACGAGAGGACACTTAGCGCTTTATTTTTTTAATTATTTATATTTCATATGCGTAGTGGTCAATTGATTGTATTGTATTTATATTCGTGGTAAGTGAGAGTTTGGTTATTTTGATTGCATTTAGCAACTCGGGATCAAATATGCAGATATAATGATTTAAAATTATTTTGTCGCTGTCATTCGAATATTATCAATATACGTATATAATAACACAGTTATTATCTTCTCCAAAATTTATTTATATAATACATACTGTTGAATACTGAACGAGAATTAAATCCATATCCTGCATATCCCGGGCAGTATAATTTTATTACCTTCAAACAATGTTGTATCTCTCTTTATATACGAAATGTTTTTGATGTGCGAAAAATGATTTTTGTATAAATATTCGTTCTTTCTTTCAGTTGTTTGTAGATCATGCGGGTTTTTAATTTCTTGGGATATGATAATTTTTTCAGTGATACATAACATTTTCCTTAAGGATTTGCTTTACGTCTTTTTACATTCTATTGACTACTTACAACGTAGGTGAGCTTTTTAAAAAATATTTTATAATTTTCCGGTCCGAAAGAGCTGATTGCCGGATTTTTAATTAGAATGAGTAATCATTTTAATTAGACGCGTTGAATGAAATAAATGCTCAAGTGCCGAATTAGAGAGGTATTTTGTTCTTAAAACCAATGACAAAGCAGTGAATAAAGCTCCAATTCACAAGAAAAAATATTGCGGGAGTTGGACGCAAGAGGTTCCGAAAGTGCATATGTTTTTTTACGGACGAAGCAATGGCTGTATTTTTAGAATATTTATAGAATGCCTTCTTTTGAAGATAACGAATTTGGTGCATACACATAATCTTGATTTTTCGCTACAAAATTGATTGCTGATACAATCAAAGTTCTCGAAAGTGTTATGAGATATTGTTATAACCGTCTATAACTGTTACTGTACACTTAACAACCCATGTCTGATGCTATTCCTAATACCTGTTGAAACACTATCGCACGTCTATGTTACAATTCACGCACACGTACACTTGCATGTCACCAATACATTATAAAATTTGTAGGTGTTTACTATAGTTCACATTTTACTGTTAGAATGATGGGATGCGATTGTTTTTTGTCGTTATAGATATTCATAAGTAGCGAGACCGTGTCTGTAGACGCGAATTATTGTTGTGTGAATAAATTTTACAAATGAATGCGAGTCTTTCGGATATTATACGGAGCTTTTGTATTAGAGCTTTTTACGAAATGTCAAGCAAACAATCGAAATGTCTTGCATATAAATAAGTCCCGTCATAATAATATGAGGCGATTGTTCTATTATTTTAGTGAAGCTTTTCCCCAGCGTTAAAATAACAAAGAGCCGTTTTCGGCAATAAAATTCCGCGAGATGGATGCGAAGGCAACGCAGTCGTCGCTCATTGCCGTTTCATTTCAGTGAAGTGTAAATATTACCGTGTCACTCCATACGATTCTCCGCACCGCCAAAAAGCGGGAAAACATCGCGCAATAACTTTTATTTTGCCGAAAATACATATTTATATCTGAAGTATTGATGTTAGAGATAGTGTGTTCGGAGATTTAAAATATAGTTCTTTGACCTCCGAAGGTCGCGCATATTTAACATATGTTCGTGTGTGATAAGACTACAAATAACATGAATGAATATATTCATAAATTCAAACTCTTTGTTTGAATATTATGTAATATTTAGTAATTTTATCGATACATTTTTATATGTATAATATAAAATTTAATTAGTTAAGCATAATTATATCGTATTATTTTGAATATATATATCAGAGCTTTTACGGTCTTGTCTAGTTGAAAGAAAAGGTAGATACAAAAAATGTTTAGTTGCACGTTAACTTCTAAGTACTCTATGGTACGTCAGTTCGTCGTTCGTCAGTTCTGTTGCATCCGTGTGATAGAATGCCTGAGGATGCTGATAGGCGAAACCCGAGTCGTTAGTGACAAAACATGTGGAGTCGTACAAAGTTGTAACAATTCAAATTTGATATTGAAATTACATCATGCACCTTCAGTCGATATCATAAATTACTCTATAGTACGGTTACGTTTTTCAGACCTATTTTTTTTTCTGTTAAACTCTCGCTTTATAAGATTAGAAAGTATCACCCATAGGGCCTTTAGTGCTCGAAGATTAAAATTTCCTTAAAGCGCGTGAAATTTAAATTATATTCTGTAAATTACGGATGGAATTTGGATATTCCTGCACCCCTGCCACTGGTTCTCGCTTAAAGACCTCTCCTTCCAGCTAACAGTGTATTAATTTAGAAAGTTGTCGACAGAATTACTGCCGCTCACCCTGAATGCAGGACGTTTATCCGTTGTGAAAGGACCGCGCGGAAAATGAATGGGGAAATACCAGCCTACGATATTTTCGTTCCTTTATGCCGAGCATTAGGATTCAGCCGGAGCAGCCATGATAGTCGAAGCTCTTTATTTTATTAATAGGAGGCACTCAATCAAAGGTATGCTCGTTTTTATGCCGGCAAATTGGAATATCCTTTTCATCAGCGGGGGAGGGGAGTAGGGATAAAGGTGCACGCGGCGTCTCATTGAAATCCGCGTTGGTCTTAATTGAATATCCCTTCAAAGCGAGAGCATTTATTAAACGGAGCATATAATATTACAAGTAGACGTTTGATGATTTCGAGCCGAGAGTTAAATATTAATATTAGTTAGTCAACATCTTAGCGGCGGCACTTCAAATACTTAAATTTCACTCTGTAAGTATGGGGGAAGAAGAGCTTACTGTTCGCTCGCAATATGTCAAAAATCAAATAAATTACTGCCGTATGATAACTTTATAAATATATCATCGTTAAATTGTAGCGTTTCAATATAATAACCCTTTTTAACCGAGTTGACGTATGGACCGATAAACTGTTAATACATATGATTATTCTTAAACTTTGGTTTATGATATCGACTGAAGATGCTTGATGGAATTTTTAATATCAACTTTGAATTGTTACAACTTTGTACGATTCCACATGTTTTGCCACTAACGACCCGGGTTTCGCCTTTCGGCGTCTTCAGGCATTCTATCACACGGATGCAACAGAACTGGCATTACAGAGACATTGACTGAGTTGCAGTTTGCCCAGTTCTGTTGAATCCGTGTGAAAGAATGCACGAAGATGCCGAAAGGCGAAACTCGGGTCGTTAGTGACAAAACATGTGGAATCGTACAAAGTTGTAACAAATCAAACATAAACTTTGGGACTTGCAATGAAACATTTTCGTTTGTTTCACGTGAAAACCAGCAGAATCATATATTTATCAATTTTGATTTTATTAAAAAAAAAAAAAAGAGATTTCACAAACTTAAATAGGACATTCATGTTTATATTATTCATTAGCGATGTGTAAAGCCAAATACTCGAATGTCTTCAAGTGACGGTAAATCATAATACACCCACATCTACGTTTGAATAGCGGGAAACTAAATTCCGTAAATGAGTTTCATTGAATCAATGTTACTTAGATGCTTACAGCAATATTTTATATTGTTGAGTAATCTACGAAGCTTTCACATTGGATCGGTTATGTTGAATACCTTTCGTAGCAAAGCTCGGTTGTGACTTTATTAAGATTGTTGTTGATAATTGATATTGAAATGTTCTTTCACCAGATATAATTATTTTTGAACGGCTTCATATTAAGGATGTGATATATATGCTAAATAAATGGCATTATCTTTTCATATAAGATCAAATAAAAAACCCAATCGGGTTTGATTTTTTGATTTGACTTTTTACGTAGGCATCAATGTTTTTAATGCTTTCCTTTTTGACCGTGGTTGATTTCCCGACAGATTATTTTTATGGTGCATTAAAAATAAATGAATATACAAAGTGCTAGGAAGGTTTACTATTTTATTTTTTGTATAGCTTCATGTAATAAGAAAATAAAATGTAGTATGTGAACTGTCTTATTGTAACCACATATTGATAATCGACACAATAATTGATGATCGAATTTGACAGAATGCTTTTATAATCAAGACAAGTTGGTTTATTGACTACTAAAAAGTAAAACAACTTTTCCAAGTCAATACTGCACAACTTCCAAATATGACCTGCCAAAATTCATGTTTACCAAAATTGCGACCAAACAAAGCAGTATCTTTCCTGTCGAACACCTGTGTTAGCTTAATAATCTTTTATGCCATTAGTGTACTTATTCAGTCGGCATATTAAATTATTAACGAATCCTTGAAATTCACTATTTTGTGTGTTCAGATTTGCGATACCTTAGAAAATGCTTTTACACTATAAAATACACGGCAAACACAATCTTGTTATTTTTACGTTGATGTAATCCAGGAATGTCATTAAACAGGTTTTCTCGTCAACAGAAAAAGATCTCATTGTATATCGATTCAAAATTCATTACTTCGTACCGTCAGTAAACTAATCCTAACCAGGACCAAACCAGAAAAGGGTTCGCCTCTTAATTTAACTTGTTTTTTTCGAGAGGGCTGCTGCCTGAAAATCGTGGGATTTTGGACAAAAAACGATGCGTAGGTGTCTTTTCTTACAAATTACTGTCGATAAATATATGTACCATTGAGATACCGTTCTTTTGCCGGGAATTTATTAGGTACTAACCAATGAGTTACGTTTTTGAGAAGTGTTTATTTTGCAATATTTTACTATTTATTTTGATTATGAAAAAAAATTCCAGATGTTATGTTTCTACGAAGAATATATTTTTCTTTGTAATTTATTGCATCGATTAGTTGATATATTTAATTTATGACGTCAACCCCACTTCTGTTCCATATGTGTGATAGAATGCCTCAAGATGTCGACAGGCGAAACCTGAGTCGTCAGCCACAAAACATGTGAAATCGTACAAAGTTAAACAATTCAAATTCAAAGTTTACTTTTTTAGAATGAGTCAAATGTACGTGTATGGAGTACGATCAAACAAAATCTACTTTCAAAGATTAACTTTGGATCTTGTCAGAATTACCTAACAACTAAAAATATCGAATTCTGAAGGCTAATTTTAGAGCTCTAATTATTAGTAATCACCATTGGCAGGCTGATTCTACCCTCGAAAAAATGAGAAAATCATGCTCAAGATACATTACAGAATGATTCCAAAGAATTGCAAAATTCTCACTTTGGCCTTGTACAAGCTGAAAGAAATATACAACTAAATAAATTTCTCATATGATTGTATATCATTATATTAATTAATTCATTGGACCGTGTCATACTCAATAATTTATGGTACTTGTAATCGTTCGTTTTTTTCGCTTTATTAATTAGGAGATTAACCTCATCGTATATTAGTTTTAGAGTAAGAGAATCATTTGATTTATATTCGTTATTAATTTTATGGACATTACTTTGCTTACACAAATTAACTAATAAATATTATTTTAAAACATGGCTACCGTTTGCCCCAAACTGCGTTGTGTGGTATGCGCAGACGAATATTATTTGCGTATAAAATCTTTGTCTAATAATATTTTTATAAACGTTTCGTTGTGTTTTTGCTATCCATTTGTTTCAAAATGTAGCGACGAACAAGAAAAAAATTAGAAGTAGTTAAAAAGTTGAAGGTGAGCAGGTATATCTAGTATTTTTCCATTTATATTTTTATATCGTAAAATTATCTCCTTACCTACGTAGAATATTTTTAATTCGGCTCTATTCCGTTGTTTATTAGAAATTCATAAAACAACGAGTGGGGTGTAAAAAATGCGTAGGCGAACTCGGATATCAAGTAACAGGTTGAGTGTACTTCAATTAATCTACTCAATAAATTCTACATAATATATTCTTTCTACTGCCGTGTCATCACTTATCATTCAAAGTTATGTGTACTTGTTTATTTTTTGTTGGACTGCGCCGATCTGACTACTACGTTCAAAATTGTAATTCGGAATTATTTTTAGTCTTTATGAATAGCATATTGGTTATCACTTTGCTTGCCTCTTTTTGAATAGTTTTACGTAAAATTACAACAAATCGGTTTATTGCCGGTTTCCATGTATTATTAAATATTGGGAATTAGGAATGTAAGACAATGTCAGCTAAATGTTCGCATGTGTCAGCCTCACAAATGCGGGTTCTTTTTATAATATTATATACCGCGACCGCGAAGGCCAATTGACATCACCGTGTCATAAATCGAATTGTTTTGGATACAGGTCTCTCAGTAAGTTTGGGAATATTCACATTTATTTAAATCGTTAAATATGATGCAGGAGCTTGGTTGAAAGTTGAAAAATCATTCGGAGATATATCAAATAACACGTTGAAAAATAGCAATGTATTTTAGTTCTTCAACGTTTTAAAAAACGCAGACTTATGAGAAAACTTATTATTATACAAATATAATTAAATGATTTTTTTAATGTTTCCTCGAAGCCACGATGCAGTGTTGGCCCAGCGTGACGGTTTTATAATTTCGACATGTTCAGACTTTGATTATACCGCAGAACAGTTGAAAGTGGAATATTATTTCTGGGCGAACTGACATTGTTCATTATAAATGTGATTCAATAAATCTTTTGAGCCATATTTATATCGCTAGAACCTTGAGATAAACGAGAAAAATAAGCATAAAACAATGATGATATTATCATTATTTCTTCTCGACTGTTTCCTTTTATTGTTTTGTGTATCTTCTAAAATGGTATATTAAATGCCTCAAGGTTAATTACATTATGTAACAATAACATCCATTTTCATTACCAGGTGACGTTGGTAATGAAACGGCGTAGTGTTTGTTGCTGGAATATAGAATTTCTTTTTCAAAACAGATGATGTAAGGGCGAGCCCATACATCATCTGTTTTGATTTACTGCTGCATGAAGAAATAAACATCTTTCATTCAAAATGCTAATATTATAATTACTTTAGTTTATAATGATAAACAGAAAAAAATATAATGTAAATCTGTATCGAAATGGATATGAAAAAAAAGTAACCGCAAGAAGAACAAATATTCACAGTATGTATGTTATTATTTATTACTGACTAAAAAATATATTGATTGAATTGGCATTCACTTGGTAGAACTCCATTATAACACGGTGAAAAAATAGCAATGTATTTTAGTTCTACAAAATTATTTTTAACAAATATAGTTGATAGCTATTTCGGCTCACGCCATCGTCAGAACTATGCTTAAACTAACATTTGCTTATCTATATATAGCTGTGCAGAAAAGGTACACAACATCTCCCCTCTCCTTTTCCAATGGTATAGCTTGTTATGACAATGACACTAAAAAATATTACATTTTACTAAAATAATCAGTGACATGTTGTAACGTTGTCAAGTTTGACTGGTAACAACAAACTATATTCATCATGTATAATGATAGATTGGATTTGTAATAAGTCTACGTTTAGTTACGATACTATATCTGAGAAATTCACGGGTATTGGCAAATGGACAAAATGCACCTTAACATTACTAAGTGATGTGTTCATCTTACATGCTTTTTTTATCGACTACATTTTTTCGGTTTCGTAGTGTACTGGTCGACGTCATTGGCTTCCGTGACGTATTTCACTGTCTCGTATTTATTCACTCAAATTATCGATTCTGTTTGAAAAAGTAGCCTTTGATAGCTTAATATTCTTGTATATGCTTCCAATTTTGAAAAAACTGGGCGCAGAAAAAATGGTCAACTAATCACTTCTCCTGTCTTTTTCCTTAGTTGGTTGAGTAAAAGGACCAGCGATAGTTATCGCAAGCGTTATGATAAATCTTAACAGGTTTATAATCATATATTATGCAGTTATTTTATTTAAAAAAAAAAAATTATAGAAAAAAAATTCACTGTAGAATGCTTTCGTTGTAATAATTTTTCATCCGCTTTATCTTATGCTTGCAAATAGTGCAGTTTATCAATTTTGTATATCTACTTGCTTATTGAAACACATTCCCGGGAAAACCGCCAACAAACAAACTTTATCGCTGCTTCAAATATTTTCCCTCCCAAGTTTTCCCGAGTGGTAACTTTAGCGTATCAGACCGAAGCGTTTGTTTGCTTGTTTAATCATATAAAGGGATACACCCTGATTAGGGGATAGGAAGATGTTTTGTGTGGTTAGTAAGGGGCGAGTATCAATATTATTATTTCAATTAAAGCATCCCGGAATTATTAACAACTTTTCTGGCCCTCGGCGTACGCTGTATATATGTATTGATAGGACCGTAGCGTTTGATTAAAATGATTCGCACTGTTTAATTAATGATATAATTTTTCTTTTGAAAACATACAACATATACTTATATTAATTATATTTTGTTGCACATTTCTTACACAAAACTGACACTTCTTTCAATAGGTTATTGTAAAACCTAATTTAAAAAAAGAATGAAAAGCGACTAAGCGTAATATTCGTCAAATAGCTTATAATGTACTCTTTAATACCAACACTTGTGAATATTTATTTGATTCTACTTATAAGCATCTATGATATGCCATTGTTAGACGTACAGAAAAGTATTATAGTTTCACATGTGTATTAGAATGTGGGCGATTTGTCGCGAGTGTAGAGATGTGTTTTTACGAATTTGAAAACGGATTTGAAGTGGAATATTGTACAAAGCTTAAAACAATTTGCCTTATTTTAAATGTTATATTTGTAGATTATGGTGTAGTCTTTTCGTTGACATGATTTTTTTCTTTCCTTCCAGAGGGTCGAACGATAGAGCTGCACTCGCCAGACGGCGTGCACGCGCTCAGGCTACGGGCAGCCGATGGGGCGGGGGCCGCGAGATGGCACCGCGCGCTCGCCGCTGGTGCGCGACGAGCGCAGCGTGCCGCCGCCGCACACGCTCGCACGGCTCTAGCGCCGCTTGTTGGCGACCTGAGACACATGGGGTGGCTCGCGAGAAGGCACGCAGATTCACAGGTATGTACTTACTTATTCAGTCATGTAAATATAACCAACACCTTAAAACACTGTTAAGTAAACGGATTAGTTAACAGCTTGAGATAAATATTCTCATTACGGGAACCTTTTAAAATAATCAAGAATTTGATCGCCCCTAAATTTAGTCGAGGAAACGGATTGTTATGTACAAATATGTATCATATCATGATAATAAAAAAATCAGTGTATTTTTTATGATAATCGATAGTAAATGTTTACTTTATATTATACACATTTTTATTCGACAACCACTTGTTAGGTACACCCATACCTCGTTTTATGGCTTAGATACGTTCCACGAAACTTGGCCTCAAAGCGGAAAGCCTTATAAGAAATCAATTATTCTAATACAAATTCAATGGGATCGGTTCCAAATTTTTTGAATATGTAACATGATTTATCATTCAAAATACCGCCGGTCCCTCTAAGAAGATTTTCATTGTACGCCGGTAGTGAAGACCGCAACGCGCCCGCGCCTCCGACGCAGAACGCCAAAGGACACGAACGCGCGCGGACTTATCATTCAAAATGTATTTTATCTTTTTATTTCATTTTTCATTTCATTTAAATCAAAAATACATACATTTGTATTTAAAATAATAACATACTCCAAAAGCCAACATTAATCTATAAACAAAAATGAAACAACTTCATGTTACATCAAATATGTGTGCATACATATTTTTTTTCAATGCTTTATGAGCACACACTGAATAACGCTCGTAATCAAGAGGAAATAGAAAAGAGTGTGCATCGAGATTGCGCTTGCGCATGATTGGCAACATGTAGATATATCGACATCGAAAAAAAGTGTTTTTTGCTGTTATAGCGAAACATTTTAGGCCGTAAATCGAAAACGTGCCTTAATCGAAGAGGGCCGTTATAGCCAAATGCCGTATAAAGAACGGTCGCATAGCGAGGTATGGGTGTATATATATATTTTTTGGAAGAAAATTTGCTTAACCGGTTAACTGCCAAAAGCGTCTTAAGACGCATAATTTTCTGTGAACCGAGCGCCGCTCATACAAACCTTGACCTTGTTTTTTTGACAACCCTACACCATAAACATTTAATTTTATGATTATGGATAAATGACTGCACGATTGGCGCGCTCTTCATTTATTTGGTAAGGTTTATAAATAAACTTTATTACACTTTCAATAACGATATGTTTAGAAGGTTTTATTTTTGTCATAAAATTCGCGGCGTGCTGGGTACCGCCATACATGCACTTGCCGGCAGTTAACCGGTTAACACTGAAAAATAGCGATGTATTTTAGTTCTACAATTTTTTTCATAAAATAAAGTTGACAGCTATTTCAGCTCAGGCCATCGTCAGAACTAATTTGTTTATTTTTCAAACATAAAATTTTAGTTGAGACGATTTAAAATCAGTGCTGTGAAACATTCTATCGCGGTACTCTTATTACAAAGTCACGACGAGCGGCAAGTGAATATGGTCACTGTCGTGTGCCGTATTTTTTTTCATAAATTTCATATTAGTGCGTAACTTTCCTAGTTGCCCGTCATCATTACGTTCATCATGGCTCCCCCGAGTGCGGTGGTCTTGCCACATTTTCATTAAACATTGTACCACCGACAGCAGACACGTGCTGGCGCTACTCTGGCACAGAAATACATTGGTTAATCACAATCCACGTAAATTGGTTTAGGCCACGCCATAAATACGATAATGCACAAACTTTTTTGTTTTTGTGTATGTTATGCTCTGATTATTTTAAACGCCGCTATGGCCATCGCACTTTATAGGTACAACGTAAAATAAAAAATATTCTACAATGGTTGTTGGGTTTTTTTAAATATGAATACGGCTACAAAGATAATAATGATTGTTTCTTTATTGTGTACTTGTACTCATCAATACTCATTAAAATTCATGATAGGGTCGGGCACAGTGAATATATAATTATAGGACATTTTTTAATGGGGGAGCAATTTTTGTGAATGCAAGAATTTTATTCAACAATGTATTACTATCATTAAGTATTTCAATGTTAAAACACCACGCAGAATTATTGACTGTATCTCTGTGAGATTTGGTTTAAGTTTTTTTTTTTAATGATAGATAATTTTCCGCACCACATTTTCGTGGAATATGACTCAGAAATGCTTAAGAATTTGACGATTTAAGATTGAATTTTTTTTTACTGGTAATGTTTGTATATTTTAACCGCATTAATTTATATACATATTGTATATATTTTATGCCTACCGGGTGAAACATACATAACAATTGACGTAAGGATTTTAAATTTGTAAATTTTAAACACATTATCAATTTTACATTAAAAACTTTCAAAAAACTCTCTTTTTCAAAAACTTTCTTAGAAAATTTCATTGTATTTTATTATAATATAAAAAAACCCTATTTTAAGGTGTTAACTGTCACTTCTTGTTGGAAAGGCATGATATTTTAAATAATAAAAATAAATTTTTAGTACTTATTTCCACAGTATATATTTTTGATCAGGGCCGGTTTCGCTCATCGCGAGTATTATCAACTGATGCTCGCGATGAGCCACACCGGTCCTGTTAAAAAAATATACCGTGGAAATAAGTACTAAGAGTGTGTTTTTATTATTTAAAAAACAAAACCGTATTCCTGGGTATCAATATGACAAAAATACCTTTTGAAGCTAATCAGATGTCAAAGAAATTGAAACCAAATGGATAATAGCATCTGTATAATACACATCTTTGGAAAATTTAAGTGACCAGAAAGACGCGATAATGATGATGACCTTCGTTTGATGAAATTATTTATAAAAATCAGCTCGGTCGTTTAATATTGATCTTTGAGTTCATTTTCTGATTTGACTTTGATCAGCAATAACACTTACGAGGCTCGTAAATAGACCTACACATTGAAATATGCTTGTTGAGTAGTATCGAGCAGTTAATACAATACAATATACCAAATCGTTAAAACAGGAGAGAAGATGTATTGTGTACCTTTTCTACACAGTCATATATAGATAAACAAATGTTCGTTTAAGCATAGTTCTGATGATGGCGTGAGCCGAAAAAGCTATCGACTATATCTTATAAAAAAATTGTAGAACTAAAATACATTGCCATTTTTTCACCGTGTTGTAATGGAATTCTACCAAGTAAATGCCAATTTAATTAATACCAATTAGAATTGTTTTGAAAGTTTATAAAATTGTCGATAAACGTGTTATTTTTAAAAAATATTATCTTTCAAGTTACACGATGAAAACCCCATGTTCAGCCAGCATCGCTCATATTATTGATTTTTATTTTGCGTAATAAATTTTAGCTTTATCGTTTTTTTTTGTAAAATAAAATATTAATGGAATAATGGGTCGTATTCCTTGGCCCAGTTGATTGGCCTTCTATTCTTCAAGTACTCATTTTATTGAACAGATTAATTGAAAACACTCTTGTGCGTTGTATGAAGTATATCATAACCGTTACCTGCTTAAAATTGTGAAGCATACTGGTTAGTACTTTTCCGACAAAATTTTAAGACATCGATTTTCCGTAAATTTTGTAAACTCTTCGAGGGTCTTGAATTAAAAATTAATTTTCAACAATGCGACTGAGACCGGCGAAAAGTAAATCTAAATATTTTATTATCCGGAAACTTGGTGCGACTACGGGCCAGGTTTAGGAGTATTTCGAAATAATTAAATTGGGCCCTGATTCATTATTCGGCCGTAAAATTCTGAGGGGGAGTACCTTGGAGGGAGAGGAAAAAATAATTATTACCGGAATATAAAATAATACGCGGGAATTTGATCCGGTCTCAAAATATATTTGTCTTTGCAATCAAACTTGTGGCTTTCAATTGATTTCGACGTACATAATTAAAAAGAAAATAGCCCTCCGGAAAATTCATTCAATTTAAATGTTTGTTGTAAGATTTTTCTCTCGTATTTAATTCATATAATAATACATTTTTAAAATGTAAAGTAAAGAAAGAGTGATAAAACTTGTTGACTTACTTTTTATAAAACTGATTGAAATTTTGTCAAACTACGATAATATTGTATTAAAACGATTACAATTTATGGGATGTGTGGTATTTTTAGTTTAAATGTAACTTCGCTGTAACATACAAATTGTGCGGGCCCATGTGAAAATACGTAATTCAAATTCTGTATATGTCATGTGCAGTTTTGATTATTGTGAAAACGTGTGTTATACATTCAAATAAATACTTCTTTTTTTAACATGACGTTGAGTTACGCTTGCAAATATTTTTTGTAGTTCCTTTCAAAGAGATTCACATGTTTACTATGTTCGACTGATGCGTTTTAATAAAAAAAATGGCTGAAAATTTGTCGCATCCGTTTTCAATTATAATTTGTAATGCTGGCCACTGACGGTCATTCCAAACCAAATGGAACGCGTCGCTCCGAATCGCGAACGTGAGTGTGAAATTTCGACTGGATTTGGTGAAGTGTCTTGGCGCGATCGGATTCCCATCGGTCCGGATATCCACAACGCTCGCGCCAATCATTCCAATCGTTCCATCGTTCCAACGTTTGCACATGTCAAAAACTACTCGACGGTTCGGACAGTGTGCTATGTAGGACCGTGCTTCACAAACTGGGGCCGAGGCCATTTTCATCGTGTTTTTGTGCAGTCTGGGCAATACACTATTTATTTCATGATAATATTAAGAAAATATTATTCTTTTTTGCTTAGGTTGTAATTAAGTCGTTAAATAGGAATGGATAATCTCATCATATTTTCGTACTATTAAAAAAGTCAATGTTAACACTTTACGGTCCGCACATTTTCGCTAAATAACTACATGAAATAGTTTTTTCCTTTTATTAAATGAATTGGCATTCACTTGGTAGAACTCCATTATAATACGGTGAAAAAAATAGCAATGTATTTTAGTTCTACAAAACTATTTTTTTAAATATAGGCAATATCCATTTCAGCTCATTTTTTTCACCGTGTTAGTTTTTTCATATTTTAATTTTAGACCTCGTGTATACTCTTCATCCATCTATCGATAAATTTTGAAAGTAAGAATTGAAATTCATATTAATTTTTCGTAGTATAGCTGCGTGTATCTGAAAACACCGCATTGTGCGTTCCCGGTTCGTAACGTTTGTCTCAAAAATGACGCCAATGTGGCGTCTGCGGACCGTAAAGTGTTAATTATTTGAGACACGTTTTATAATTAAATTGATAATCTTGAAGTTACTTAAAGATGCTGTTAAAAGGTGTTATGACCGAAGTCCGAGTCGGAATCGTGAAAAACGAGCAACCTATTTACTTACTTTTTCGATTAGGCGATTTAAAAAAATTTCTCAATGAATAATTTTCCGGATTGGTTGTTTGATCTTTAATTTAATGCTCATAAATAGGAAAGGTAGGAAAAACCTGAATTTTTTTTTTTATTCGGAGTGTTTTTAAAAACTCCACAGCTTTGGTGCTAACACATAATCGAACTAAAGGCAATATCGAGTAAACTTTTTGCTGCTACGGCCTAAACGATTATGGACGACGCTATTCAAATGAAATAATGTGATCATGAATGACCGTCCAAAAAATTAATCACTCCATCCGTTTAGTATGATCGTGAATGTAAAACGTAAGATATTACGTTAAACAACGTATCAACTTACAAACGTAATATTATTTATTATCGAAGTATGTAAAATTTTCATTAATACCACAACATTATATTTTTACATACCTACTTAATTATAATACTGGAGAAAACCCCCACGTTGCCTTCAAGTTATGTATGTAATAATTTTCAAGTATGTATTGACAAGGCCTATACAATTTTTTTTTTTATTTGATTATTTCTGTTTATTAAGTCATCATCCAAGTATGTGCCTTTTAATTAATATTTTGAACGTTTTCAAATATCAATCTACTAACGGAACTGGAATTGTACATTGGAATTTTATTCATTCGTATAAGTTTATCAGATGCTGGTTATACTTGAGAATATATCAACACGTTCCTTTACGGAGTTGTTTTTTTGTTTGTTTGTTGTCTGTGTATATGTATACATACTTTATTGATAAAACTGTTGACTCTCACACATCATATGAGGCACTGCGAATTAAGCCGGATTTTCATCATTTTATCGAAGTTCATTAAATTTTTCTAATAAAATAACTTTGATTTATAACCGTACGCATTATATGATTATATAAATAAATTAAAAACTTTTTCGTAAAAACAATATATATTATTTTTTGGTTTATGTGAGTAGTAAATTCCAAATGATGTTGATAAACGTACAATATCAAAAAATTACTTTTTATTAGAAATCTGAAAGATTTAAACCCATCAAAAACGTCGGATAAGCGTTACAATTTTTTTTACAAAAATGTATTGTTAGCCAACATTGAAGTGTTGTATATATTTGACATTATCTTTTTTTGTTATTGTGAAATATATTTTTATTTATGTTGCTGACTCATTCTATAATATTATATTGTTGATAGGTAGAGATATTCCTTAGAATAGTGTAATGTTAAAGTCATCTTTATTGTAGTGGACTAGTCAAGTCCGGTTTCCTTATTCCATGACGAATCACAACGCTACTTAAGGCTGCCTACCGATCGGCGGACATGCATGTCTAAAATATCTGCATATAAGAATCGGCGCCGTTATTAAATTTAGAGTAGTTGCAAGTAATTTTGAGTAGGAAAAACGGCGTAGAGTAGGAAACAGAGAAACGATATTGAAAATATTATCATACTGATATTTTAAATAATAAAAATACATTTTTTTAGTACTTATTTCCACAATATATTTTTTGATCAGGACCGGTTTCGCTCTTCGCGAGCATTATCAACTGATACTATATATACACTATATATATTGGGTTGATGCAAAAATTATGACCGTTTTTTATGATCCTAGGTAAAAAAAAAATTTCTTCAGAAATGATGAATAGTATCTTCTTTTAAATGATTCCATTGTATAAAGGAGCCTTTCCCTCCACTTTCTATTCAGTTTTGGCCTGGCCAGAGTACAGTGAAGAGCCCTTGTATTTTTTCAAAATGTCGATCGACAAAGTGCATTTACGTCATTGTTTACTTTATGAATTTCGTAAAGACAATACCGCGAGTGTGGCAAACAAAAACATTTACGAAGTGTATGGAGAAGACGTCATCAAAGTTCGACAAGTACGAAGATGGTTTACAAAATTCCGATCTGGGGATTTTTCACTAATTGAAAAACCACGTACCGGGCGGCCATTGAAGTCTGATGACGACAAGTTAAAAGTTATAATTGACACCAATCCACGTCTAACCACCAGGGAAACCGCGTCGATGATGGAAGTCAACCAAACAACCGTATTAAGACATTTGAAGCGTATGGGGATGGTTTCGCGGTACGACGTTTGGATACCTCATCAATTGTCGGCTGCCAATTTATTGGATCGTGTTTCAACGTGCGTTGCTTTGAGTGCGAGACAAAAACATGAACCTTTTTTGCATCGTTTGGTAACGGGAGATGAGAAATGGGTCGTTTACAACAACGTGACAAGAAAAAGACATTGGGCTATACCTGGACAAGCCCCATTAACAACTTCGAAGGCCGAAATCCATCAAAAAAAGTTATGCTTTGTGTTTGGTGGGATTGCAAGGGTATTGTGTATTTTGAACTCTTGGAACGCAATCAGACGATTACAGCAGAACGATATTGTCAGCAATTATCCAAATTAAACATCGCTCTTCAAAAGGATAGACCAGAATTGGTAAACAGAAAAGGGGTAGTGTTTCATCATGACAACGCGCGACCACATGTGGCTATGATGACCCAACACAAGCTAAATGAGTTGAATTGGGATGTTATCAAGCATCCACCGTATTCTCCAGATCTTGCTCCTTCCGATTTTCATTTATTCCGATCGTTGCAATTTTTTTTAAATAATAAAAAATTTGATACAATAGAACAGGTAAAAACATCCCTTAATATATTTTTCGCATCAAAATCCACGGAATTTTACACTAGTGGTATTAATAAGTTGATAGAAAGATGGGAGAAAGTTATAAGAACGGATGGAGATTATATAATAGATTAAATAAATAATATAAATAAAAAAAAAAGTTTAATTTTATATGTAAAAAACGGTCATAACTTTTGCATCAACCCAATATATACTATACATACTGATAATCTAGTAAGTGTTAATTCTGTTTTTTGTTGTTGTAAATTTGGTATACATATATTAATATTTTTTTGGGAAAGGCATTTCTCGTTTTTGTTAGATTTTTCTTGACACGCTTAATAATTAATAGCATAGAAATTTTCGGAGAAAGTGAATTGGCGATTATCTCAAGGACGAAATAAAATTTCGCAGATTGTTTCTTTTGATTTTTTTCTATTGATTTAGTTCTTTGTAGCACGTTGTTGTGGCTCGAATTCCTGTCACGTAGATGCAAATTAATTTTAATTAATAAATGACTACAATAAGAATAGTAAACATAAATGATTCTGTATAGCGAGTGACGGTTTAATGAAGTGTTTCATAACGAATGCCCCTTCAATGGAAAAAAAACCCCGCATACATTTCGCATGAGTACATGTTGCAGAACGCTTCAAATTCAGTAAAAGATATTTTGGTGATCTCTCGTGGAAAAAATCTGTTATACTGCATCGCGAGCTGCGATACCGTGGCCGTGGGTTCTCTTTGCCTTGTCGTTACGGCTCAAATTCGTCGGTCATAATTAATGAATCGTCGAAAGCGTTTTTGAATGCCCCGTAGCGGATCGTAGTTTGTAAGCTATGTTAGTTACTCTCGACATTCCGTTCAAAACCTATGCAAGGGTAATGATGTATTATCTTATTCATGGAGGGTGCATCATTGACTGGTCGTGACTGTAACCCGACAAAGGAAAATGGCCGAAATTTTTTAAAAAGTTTCGTAGTCAATAAAATATTTTAAATAAAATTCTCTTTGAAGGTTTTAACTGTTAGTTTTTGGTGGAATGCTATTTTATTTAAATAATAAATCCAAAATGTTTTTTTTTAAATTTTATATTTTGAAGATCATGACCAGATTTGTGTACTGTGGAAAATGTCCTAAACATTGCGTTTTTTTTATTTAAAATTAACTTATGATATCGACTGAAGGTGCTTGATGAAATTTTAATATGAAATTTGAATTGTTAAAACTTTGTACGATTTCACATGTTTTGACAGTTGACTGACAGTTCTGTTGCATCCGTGTGATAGAATGCACGAAGATGCCGAAAGGCGAAACCATCATCGTTAGTGACAAAACATAAAATTAAAACATTTATTTATTGTAATTATCCATAGTTGGAACGTGTTTCGAAGGGATTTAAGTTTTCTTAATATAATTTTATTTAAGGCATACTTTGTGAGTTCAAAAAATATTTAAAACTATTTTGAAGATAATCTATTGAAGAATGTAGGTATTTCAAAATAAAAAATGGACTTTTAAAACACTATAATAGAACATGAAAATACGTATAGAGTGAAATTCAAGAGATGTAAATTAAATGAATTAGAATATTTTTTTCTTTATTGTTATTGTAGTTTATTTATCTAAAATTCATGCTTTTTGTAAAAAAAAACAGGCAACGGATTCGCCCAGCGATTGATCATTTTTCCAACATAATGAATGCTTAGTAATATTATAATATGATATATAAATATGTAGGATATTTTGCATCTAAATCCGCCAATCAGCTCGCTCGTAAAGAGACATTTTTTTTTGTTTCAAATTTATTTGACAGTTTCGGGTATCTCGCTCGTCTCTATTAGAGAGTAGTTGAATTTTATGAAACATTCAAAAGAAAACTGAATGATCACGTATTCAGGTATGACAGGTATTTTAATTGGCAGATTTTTTGTTATGATACTAGATATCTGATATAATATTTAGTGACGTTCATGGTGTGTATGCTTAATGAAAGTTAGAATAAAATAATGTTTTGTGTTGACATGAACTTCGGCGTGTTAAATAACAAGGTTATTATTTTTCTTGTTAGAGTTCTTTCGGTGTAATTATTATAGTATGTCGACTTTCTTTGATGGAGAGCTGTGACACAATTAATCAGTTTTAGTGAAACGTTTTTTTTTCTATATTTCACTAAAATTTGTTTTATAATGCTGAAAGGTCAAGGTAAATAAATTAATGCCTGCTATTAATTCTTAATTTATTGCGGCTGTCCGCTTTAATGTAATCAAAAAAGACTCGATTTAAATTCAGATGAGTTAGATAGCAACACTTGAAATAAGTTGACCTTTAGGTTTGGAGTCGTAAATTTTATGAATTCCTAGTAATTATTACATCCATTTTTTCTCATGAAAATCCACTTTATCTTATCTACTGATTGTATTTTGATCTCAAGACTTTTTCATTATATTTTATATATGGAATAGATTCAATAAATTCTAAATGTATAGTTTTTTTTAAATAGACGAGTCCGTACTTGAAATAAAATAACTCTGGTGCTTAAATATGACGTAAATTTATGTATAAAATAATACATACTTTTTAATCAAAATTATGAGGAGACACGATATCTTTTTTTATGAAAATATAACCAGAAAATATAATGCGGAAAATTTGTCCTACAAATTAATGATATCTATTAAAATTACATGTTTCAACAAATATTGAATCTAATTCGATACTTAGGAGTCCTCTTTT